>JARQOC010000002.1:508707160-509307160 GCA_033576535.1 Allobates femoralis
CTCTTTGCCCTTTGCCTTCCCATTTTCCCATTCTCTTCATTAAGTGAATTATCTGATCCATTCCAGTTAGTCCATAGTAGCTTTACCGTGAACCAGAAATCTCTCTTTTCATGTTTTCCTACAAGACACCAGCTGATGTTCTCAGGACTCATGTAGACAAGTGTATTTCAAGTCCAAGCGCGATCCGAGACTACATCACATTGCACTGGGACCAATGTTATTCAATAAGGTAGTGCATTTGTCCGTTTTTTTTTCTCAGAGCATGCATGCGTAGACTCAGTAAATCGGGTCACACTTGGCCATTAAAATCTATGAGTCGTGGAATAAAAAGAAATTAGACTGCATTCAAACGATCAGAGTGTGGTTCACTTAACTTACAGAATGGAGAAAAATGGAGATTTTTTTTCTTATTCTTCTCCACATCAGAGTAAAATATATCCCACTCTATTCTGAATTTTATCAGACTCCAATCAGAGTCTGGTTACTTTCAGATGGAGACTATATGGTCACTTTAGCCTAGTCTTATAGGGTCATTCAGTCTAAGGTCCCCTTCACACGTCAGTGTTTCCAGTATGTGTGCCATCTGTTTTTATCATGTATATTACATTTACCCATTATAACGTACAGTGCCTTGTAAAAGTATTTGACCCCCTTGAACTTTTCAACCTTTTGCCACATTTCAGGCTTTAAACATAAAAATATAAATTCAAATTATTTTGTAAAAAAAATCAACCAGTGGGACACAACCGTAGAGTGGAACGAAATTTATTGGATATTTTAAACTTTTTTAACAAATAAAAAAACTGAAAAGTGGGGCATGCAATATTATTCGACCCCTTTACTTTCAGTGCAGCAAACTCACTCCAGATGTTTAGTGAGGATCTCTGAATGATCCAATGTTGTCCTAAATGACTGGTAATGATAAATAGAATCCACCTGTGTGTAATCAAGTCTCCGTATACATGCACCTGCTCTGTGATAGTCTAATGGTGGGGTTACACGTCCCGATATCGCGGCGATATCGGAGGCAACGACGCGGGAGCGCGCATTTAGTGCACGTTTCTCCCTGCATCGCATCGCCAGTTTACACGCCGCGATATCGGGATGCAACGTCCCTCCGATGTCTACGCCCACCAACCCAGGAACGACCAGTTAACATGGGAGTGAATGGGTGACGTGAGCGTAGACATCGTAGTTGGGCTGTCACACGCAGCGATGCTGGTACAACGGCCTTGCGATATCGGCGAGTTGAATAGCTTTGCTATTCAACTCCGATATCGTTTTGGCATCGTTCCAGCATCGCGTTGGATGCTAAAACAATACAACGCGCACCCGATATCGGCTCCAACTCGCGACCCACGTGACTTTTTGTCGGAGTTGGGTCGGAGTTGGACGCCGATATGGCGGCGTGTAAACCCACCATCAGGGTTCTGTTTCAAGTGCAGAGAGCACCATAAAGACCAAGGAACACACCAGGCCGGATTTGGATACAAAAATATTTCCCAAGATTTAAACATCTCAAGGAGCACTGTGCAAGCGATCATATTGAAATGAAAGGAGTATCAGACCACTGCAAATCTACCAAGACCCCGGCCGTCCCTCTAAACCAGTAGTTCCCAAAAGTTTAGAGCAGTACTTCCCAAACTCCAGTCCTCACGGCCCCCAACAGATCATGTTTTCAGGATTTCCTTAGTATTGCACAGGTAATTCCTTGATCATGATACCATCACCTGTGCAATACTAGGAAATCCTGAAAACATGATCTGTTGGGGGCCGTGAGGACTGGAGTTTGGGAAGTACTGCTCTAAACTTTCATCTCGAACAAGAAGACTGATCAATGATGCAGCCAAAAGGCCCATGATCACTCTGGATGAACTGCAGAGATCTACAGCTGAGGTGGGAGAGTCTGTCCATAGGACAACATTCAGTTGTGCACTGCACAAATCTGGTCTTTATGGAAGAGTGGCAAGAAGAAAGCCATTTCTCTTAAGGTACCGTCACACAGGGACATATCGCCGGCGATATTGCCGGGGATCGCGGGAGCGCGCATCCCTGACAACATCGCCGGTGAGATGTCACACTGAGCAACTTACCGGCGATGTCGCCGGCTAGTTGCCGCGGCTATCGCTTGCTGGGTTGCCCAGCAACCCAGCGAGCGATAACCCGCAATGTTGTAGATAGGCGGAATCGCCCGTAACATTGCGGGTTGCCGCGTTACACAGGGCGATCAGGCAGAATCGCCTGAGCAACATCGCCAGGTTTCCCAACATGGTTGGGAAACCTGGCGATGTGACTCAGGCGATTCATCGCCTGATTATCGCCCTGTCACACGCGGCAATTCGCCGGCGATGTCGCCGCAACCTGGCCACGCCCCTCGGTTGCCGGCAACATCGCCGGCGATATCTCCCCGTGTGACGGTACCTTAAGATATCCATAAAAAGTCTCGTACGAAGTTTGCCACAAGCCACCTGGGAGACACACCAAACATATGGAATAAGGTGCTCTGGTCAGATGAAACCAAAATTGAACTTTTTGGCCACAATGCAAAACGATATGTTTGGCGTAAAAGCAACACAGCTCATCACCCTCAAAACACCATCCCCACTGTCAAACATGGTGGTGGCAGCATCATGGCTTGGACCTGCTTTCCAGCAGGGACAGGGAAGATGGTTAAAATGGATGGGAAGATGGACGGAGCCAAATACAGGACCATTCTGGAAGAAAACCTGCTGGAGTCTGCAAAAGACCTGAGACTGGGACGGAGATTTTTCTTCCAACAAGACAATGCTCCCAAACATAAAGCAAAAGCTACAATGGAATGGTTCAAAAATAAATGTATCCAGGTGTTAGAATGGCCAAGTCAAAGTCCAGACCTGAATCCAATCGAGAGTCTATGGAAAGAGCTGAAAACTGCTGTTCACAAACGCTCTCCATCCAACCTCACTGAGCTCGAGCTGTTTTGCAAGGAAGAAAGGGCAAGAATTTCAGTTTCTTGATGTGCAAAACTGATAGAGACATACCCAAGTGATTTGCAGCTGTAATTGCAGCAAAAGGGGGCCGAATAATATTGCATGCCCCACTTTTCAGTTTTTTATTTGTTAAAAAAAAAGTTTAAAATATCCAATAAATTTCATTCCATTTCACGATTGTGTCCCACTTGCTGATGATTCTTCACAAAAAAATTTGAATTGATATCTTTATGTTTGAAGCCTGAAAGGTGGCAAAAGGTTGAAAAGTTCAAGGGGGCCAAATACTTTCACAAGGCACTGTATGTGTCTGTGTGAACCACATGGGGGCATATCTGTTTTTTTTCTGGCAAGAATGGATGACAAGGGCCAATATAAGTCTATGGGTCTGTGTAAACATGTCCAGGAGATGGGTAGTATGCTGTATGTCCTTAACACTGAAAGTTTGGGAGTAACTTGGAAATTTAATTTCGCATTCTTTTACAACTGACAGCAGTAAGTTGCGGAGAGTGAGCAGCCCGGGTGGTGGGCATGGTGTGACGTCGGGGGCATGGCCTGGCGGTCATTCATTGTTAAGTCCACACGGTCGTGGAGGTGATTATATTAGAAGCGGGGGTCTGGGGTAGTACACCCAGGCAGAGGTGGGTACAGGCAGGGATGAACCCCCTCTTGCTTACTTAAAATATATTAGTGGGTGTGACCAGTTTATTTGGTAGGCATGGTGGGGTGGCCATACTGGATGTTGCAAGTGGGGTGGGGGTCTTTGCCCCCTCCCAGAACCCTTTGCCCCCTGGAGGTCTTACCCCCAGACCCCCGCTTCTCATATCACCTCCACGACCACGTGGACTTAAAAATGTACGCTTGTTTAGTTCCTGGAAGAATCGCTGATCCCCATCCCCCTGGCGGCAAACCATGCCCACCACACGTGCCACTCACTCCCCGCAACTTCAACTATGCCATTAATTCTCTAGATCCATACTGGAAAAACAGGGATGGCATACAGATGACACACTTTTGTAAAAACGTACACACGGACGGGTGATTAAGAAAAAAAATGGATTGTCAAACCTTTTTGTGACACATGTACATGTTTTAACACTGACGTGTGCTGGGGCCACAGTGTGGGTCAGAAGGACCAGGATGAACACTAACTACTACCAAGATTTACATATTGCACATAAGCATGAGAGAAAAGGATTAAAAGATTTCTGTGTGCAACTTCAATAAGAGCCGATGCCTCAAGCTCAATCTCCCAAAATGTTATAGAGACTTTTAGGGTTTATAACTTGTCAATACGCTTATTCTTAAGAAATGTGTGCTTCTGCTCCATGCAGCTGAATAAGATTGTATAAAGCAATGTGCAGAAACAACCATGATCAGAGGTGTCCTTTTTCCATGCACAGAAACTAATAGAAGATTAGAGATCACAAGACGCAACGTTTAATCTCAGTAACACTATTTTTTTTTTAACCATATTATCAAACCGTGCCAGGACAGATCAGATCTCAGAATGCCTTTTGTCCTGACTGTTCAGGAGAAACCACTTTCACAAGAAAAACTCAGCTGAAACCAGATACAATATTAAATATTTAAAACCAGAGGAGCCAAACAGGAACATTTGTGACGTTTATCACAAGCTCATGTTCTGACCCCCTTCTCTGTAAGAAGCCACTCACCCCTTAGTACAGCAGAAAATGCACTGTTATCCCTTGTAACAACAAATATGTTATAGAGAAATCTCATTGGGAATAAAACTGCAGTTCAACTGGCTCAGTATGAAGTCAATGATTGAAGTGTCATCTTGGAAGATAAAAGAAAACTTATCAGGAGAATAAATGGGTGACGCGCTATACATTTACCAATGGAGCCATCTGCTCTCACGGATAACACAATGTGGCCCAGACAGGCCCAGCACTGAATTACATTATACAAGGAGGATCTTTAATGATTATAATTACCAGGAAGACAATGAGGAAATATGAGTGCCCAATACCAGGTCAGTGATTAGGAATGACATTGTTTTGGTATCATTATGGAGAAAACTATGTCAAGGTCTACTTGGCCTTGCCAATCTGATTCAGTGAAGATGCCATAGTGACTGCTCCAAGGTCCCTGGCAGCACCACTCCCCTAGAGACAGCATGGCATTGCCATAACAGAGCCATAGTGACTGCTTCAAGGTCCCTGGCAGCACCACTCCCTAGAGACAGCATGGCAGTGCCATAACAGAGCCATAGTGACTACTCCAATATCCCTGTCAGCACCACTCCCTAGAGACAGCATGGAAGTGCCATAACAGAGCCATAGTGGCTGCTCCAAGGTCCCTGGCAGCACCACTCCCCTAGAGACAGCATGGCAGTGCCATAACAGAGCCATAGTGACTGCTCCAAGGTGCCTGGCAGCACCATTCTCCTGGTGACAGCATGGCAGTGCCATAACAGAGCCATAGGACTGCTCCAATGTCCCTGGCAGCACACTCTCCTGGTGACAGCATGGCGGGGCCATAATAGGGCCATAGTGACTGCTCCAAGGTCCCTGGCAGCACATCACCCCTGGTGACAGCATGGCAGTGCCATAACAGAGCCATAGTGACTGCTCCAAGGTCCCTGGCAGCACCACTCCCCTAGAGACAGCATGGCATTGCCATAACAGAGCCATAGTGACTGCTTCAAGGTCCCTGGCAGCACCACTCCCCTAGAGACAGCATGGCATTGCCATACAGAGCCATAGTGACTGCTTCAAGGTCCCTGGCAGCACCACTCCCCTAGAGACAGCATGGAAGTGCCATAACAGAGCCATAGTGACTGCTCCAAGGTCCCTGGCAGCACCATTCTCCTGGTGACAGCATGGCAGTGCCATAACAGAGCCATAGTGACTGCTCCAAGGTCCCTGGCAGCACTACTCCCCTGGTGACAGCATGGCAGTGCCATAACAGAGCCATAGTGACTGCTCCAAGGTCCCTGGCAGCACCACTCCCCTGGTGACAGCATGGCAGTGCCATAACAGAGCCATAGTGACTGCTCCAAGGTCCCTGGCAGCACCATTCTCCTGGTGACAGCATGGCAGTGCCATAACAGAGCCATAGCGACTGCTCCAATGTCCCTGGCAGCACCACTCTCCTGGTGACAGCATGGCGGGCCATAACAGAGCCATAGTGACTGCTCCAAGGTCCCTGGCAGCACTACTCCCCTGGTGACAGCATGGAGTGCCATAACAGAGCCATAGTGACTGCTCCAAGGTCCTGGCAGCACCATTCTCCTGGTGACAGCATGGCAGTGCCATAACAGAGCCATAGTGACTGCTCCAAGGTCCTGGCAGCACCATTCTCCTGGTGACAGCATGACAGTGCCATAACAGAGCCATAGTGACTGCTCCAAGGTCCCTGGCAGCACCACTCCCTGGTGACAGCTTGGCAGCTCTGCCAAGTGCCATAAAAGAGCCATAGTGTCTGCTGCTACACAGTGTACGAGGCCCAAGTGGGACCAGTAGCAGTAATGGAGCATCTGACACTACAAGTATGTACACCCCATGAGGATTACTATATAGCCATCATACATATAATAGCTGGAGCCATGGTCTGTCTTACCGTATATCATGGCCAGGCCAGTCTCGTGCAGGAACCGTGCCCGACGGTGCTTAAAGAGCCAGATGGTGAGGATGGTGAGGGTGAGCAGCAGGATGAATGTCAGCAGGCTCACACTGTCCTGCCTGTGGCTCTCCTCTGCCTCCTTCTCTGTGGTGATCTCCTCCATGACGCTGTCGTCAGCCTGTGTCCAGGGGATCCAGGGGATGAGCAGATACAGGAGCCTGTGCATGGTGGAGCAGCTCCCTAATCCTGTGGATCCCCCACGCCGGCAGCAGCTCAGCTCTGCTCAGCAAACACTCGCCTCATCCTCCGCCTCCTCTCCCGGTGACAGTGGAGGCTCCAATGCGCAGAATCTCCCTCTACAAGCCCATAGCGATTAATGGAGCTCTGCACCCAGCAGCACAACCTGCTGAGCTCAGCCCCCAGACCCGCCCCTGGGAGGCAAGGCCTGACCCTTCAGGTTATTAATAGTCCTGCTCAATTGGATGAAGGGCATAATAGTAATATGTATATGGGAGAGCTGGGCATGACTGGCAGATAATGCACATACAGGCGACACTGCGGTAATACATGAAGAATGTGCCGGGAGCAACTAACCAGAGTGAAATGTGTACAACAATGTGTCTAGGAAGCTAACCATTGTGAAATGTGAGGGAAAATGTGTCTGAGAAGCTAACCACGGTGAAATGTGAGGGAAAATGTGTCTGAGAAGCTAACCACGGTGAAGTGTAATGGAAAATGTGTCTGAGAAGCTAACCACAGTGAATTGTGAGGGAAAATGTGTCTGAGAAGCTATCCACGGTGAAGTGTAATGGAAAATGTGTCTGAGAAGCTAACCACGGAGAAGTGTGAGGAAAAATGTGTCTGAGAAGCTAACCACGGTGAAGTGTAATGGAAAATGTGTCTGAGAAGCTAACCACGGTGAATTGTGAGGGAAAATGTGTCTGAGAAGCTAACCACTGTGAAGTGTGATGGAAAATGTGTCTGAGAAGCTAACCACGGAGAAGTGTAATGGAAAATGTGTCTGAGAAGCTAACCACGGTGAATTGTGAGGGAAAATGTGTCTGAGAAGCTAACCACGGAGAAGTGTAATGGAAAATGTGTCTGAGAAGCTAACAGCGCCGGACTGGGGTGTCTGGGGCCCACCAGGAAAATTGACTCCAGGGGCCCACCCACCTAGACCCACCCGGGCCCACCCATTCTTCAGCTAAATACAAGTACCTGTTATCCGTTATACCCATCATAGTGTAGCGTGGACTGTAAAACGCAGGCGGCTTCTGCACATCACTGTGCGCTCACCATTACTGTGATGTACAATTACTGTAGTTAGCATTAAAGGGATTTTTTGGTGAAAACAAGTTATCAGCGACGCACAGGTTCGGAAGGTGATCACCTATTTATTGGTGGAATCCGCACCATCAGAAGAATGTGGCACTTTGAGCATTTGATGTGAAGTTTTTCCCTCAGTATTTGTAAGACAAAACCAGGAGTGGAGCAATCAGATGTAATGTTTTCTGCATTTCTCACCCACTCCTGGTTTTGCCTTATAAATACTGAGTTGAAAATCTCACCAAATGCTCAACTTGCTTTCTCTGGTGAACCTCAGTAACTGCATCTCTGCTGCTGTGTCACAGGACAGGGAGGGGTTAAACATCCAAGTATTTAATATCTATTGGAAATAAAGAAGTTTCCCCTTAGGGCCATGTCACACACACAGATATCTGTTCAGATATTGTTCACAGATCTCTGGTTGCAGTGAAATCTTGGACACATTGGTCAATTTTGTGGCTGTGTACAAATGTAACAATCAGTCCATGGTTTCACTGCAACCAGAGATCTGCGAACAATATCTGCACAGATATCTGTGTGTGTGACGTGGCCCTTAGTGATATCAGATAAAAGAAATGTCTGACCACAATCCACTCTACCAAGACCAATAATACCACATAGAAGGCAGAAATACCACCACACCGTGACCAGATCACATATTACCATGACATAGTGCCCAAATAATACCACATACAATACACAAATACCACCACCATCACCAAAGCACGTAATACTACTACATAGTGATCAAATGCTACCACATATAAGGTATAAATACTGCCACAACATGAGACCACATATTGCCACCACATAGTGACTGAATAATACTACATACAAGGGACAAATACCGTCATGTCATGACCAAAGCAAATAATACTAAAATAATAAAATTGTATAAAAGCTCTGTATATAGTGTCAGTGTACAGGTAATGCAATGATCACCATTGATATTATACACAGTAGCTCTGTATATAGTGTCAGTGTGTGTGTATAAGTAATACAGATACTCACCAGTGATGTCTCTAGGTGAAGACCAATATCACATCTTCTATGCAAGACTTATCTCTGCAGAAAATAACATAGTTAGCTATACCTGACTTACTTCCAGAGCACAATCCACACTTTTCCCAAGATTTCTACACTAATTGAAATGACAAAAAAAGAAACATAGTGCTGCACTACACAGTAACAGTGCTCCAGTGTCATTCTGTGCCTGCTCATCCTTGTTTACAGACATATTTGTCTGATGGCAAAGATGTAGCAGAGCTGAAGACAGAAGACCCGTGGATTTCGTCGGAACAAGGATTTTTTTTTTATTAAAGATGGAGTCCCTAAATATGTTTTGTGTTTTATTTTTAATGAAAAAAATTTCTGTTTTTTTTTTCTGTTTACTTGAAATTCATGGTGGACATGTCTAATTTGGCATGACACCATGACATTTGGGCTAAGTACCAGCTGATAATACAAAGCTGGCCTTGTACTAACCCTTTTATTACCCAAGGTGCAACTCACCACCAGAGCCACTGGAAGAGCCGGCTAAAGTGCCTGGAAATGGTGCTATGAAGAATGCACCATTTTCAGGGGTGGATACAGGCTGCGATTTTCAGTGTGGGGGGCCAACAACGTTTGGGCCCTACCATGCTGAGAATCCCAGCCCCCAGCTGCCTTGTTTTTGCTGGCTGGCCATCAACATATGGAGGGAGCCCACGTATTTAAAAAAAATAAATATTTTACATAAGTTTAAAACAAATATAAGGCTTCTCTGTCTTTTGATCCCCAGCCAAGGTAAAGCCAGGCAGCTGGGGGTGGCAGGCCGTAGCTGTCTGCTTTATCTGCGGTGAGAATCAAAAAGTCTGTGGAGCGCTAAATCATGTTTTTAAAAATTATTTTTCACACTTCTATATGTGACAGACCCAACAGCCAATCCCAGATGCTGTCAAAGAGGATGGGCATCTGTGATTGGCTGTTTAAGCAATCTACAATCAGCCCATACATTCTAGTATGGTACTATGTTTGGGCTGCTTTCAGGTTACTCAAGCAGCCAATCACAGACGCCCATTCTCTGTGTCAGTGTCTGTGATTAGCTGTTGGGTCTGTCACACACACAGAAGTGTGGAAAAAAATAATTAATAAAAAAAATGACATAGCGCTCCGCGGAATGTTTGATTCTTAGCGCAGATAAAGCAGACAGCTACAGCCTGCCACCTCCAGCTGCCTGGCTTTACCTTGGCTGGGGATCAAAAGGCAGGAAAGCCCAATGTTTTTTAAAAATTATTTAAAAAAAAAATGCATGGGCTCCCGCCATATTTTGATTGCCAGCCAGTTAAAACTAGGCAGCTGGGGGCTTGGATTCTCAGCATGGTAAGGCCCAAGCATTCTGGGCCCCCCACTCTGAAAACAGCAGCCCGCAGCCACCCCTGGAATTGGCGCATTCATCGTAGCGCATTTCCAGGTGTTTTATCCGGCTCTTCCAGCGGCCCTGGTGCGGGTTGGCACGCTGGGTAATAATGGGGTTAGTACCAGCTTTATATTATCAACTTGTACTAAGCCTGAAATTCATGGCGTCACGCCAAACTAGACATGGCCACCGAATTTCTAGTAAACAGAAAAAAAAGAACATAGAGAAAAACATTTTTTAAGAAAAATCAAACACAAAACACATTTAGAGACTCCATCTTCAATTAAAAAAAAATCCTCGCTTCGACGTAATCCACAGGTCTTCTGTCTTCAGCTCCGCTACATCATTGCCATCAGACAAATATGTCTGCTGACAGAGATAAGCAGGCACAGAATAAAGGCCCCGTTACATGCTGCGATGTTCCAGCGATCCGACCTGGCCGGGATCGCTGGAACATCGCTGTGTGGTCGCTGGTGAGATGTCAAACAGGCAGACTCACCAGCGAGCAGCGATAACACTGGTAAACAAGGTACACATCGGGTACCTAAGCACAGCGCTGTGCCTAGTTACCTGATGTGTACCTTGGTTACCAGCCTGCTCCCACTTACCCAGCCTGTCAGAATGAACATCGCGGGTCGTTGGACCCTGTCACACATGCCGATGCATGCGTAACAGCGGCAGACCAACGCCCGAAAAATGGTCCCGGCCATTCCACAACGATCAGCTAGCTGATCGCCAATGGTTGCAGCATGTCACACACAGCGATATCGCTGCGAGGTCGCTGCAGCGTCACAAAACCGGTGACGTTGCAAGGATATCGTTAGCGATTTCGTTGTGTGTAACGGTGCCTTTACACTAGAAGACAGCTGTTAGAGAAATGCTTAGCTGGCCTCCACCCGGCGACCATGTTTTCCTGTGCATTGCAAATAATGCATACTTTCAAACGCATGCCTATTTTTGCAAGCGTTAGTATGCATTTTTGCAATGCAAGTCTACGGTACATTGCATTTGTGCTGATTTACAACGGATCTGTTGTAACACACAGCATAAGTGCAATGTTAACCCAGCCTAACAGCAGCGAGAAGGGGAGACGGAGCCCTGGAGACTGCCTAGTCAGTCTACTGGTGGTACTATTATGCCCATTGCCCAGTATGTACTGCCAGCCTCTGTGGTACTATCATGCTAGTACTACCACCAATGGCTGTTAGGACATGCTAGGTGGGCATGATAGTACCGCAGACGCTGGCAGGACATACTAAGCAATGGGCATGCATGATAGTACCACCCGAGGCTGGCATGACATGCTGGCCAATGGGCATGATAATCATGCCCATTGCCCAGTAGAATGTCCTGCCAGCCTCAGTCAAGGGTCCCAGACAGTTACCTCCTCATCCGTCCTGCTGCTGGCTCGGAGTCCTGTACAGTGCAGCATGTAGTGTGAATGCCACACTATGGAGATGCTGCTTCTACTACTGCCAAGTGGAAGTGAGGGCCACATAGGGATTACAGGGGCCCCATTAGGGGCGGACATAGAGATCATGGGGCCAATCAGGGAAGTATATAGGGATCAGGGGCGTACATAGAGATCATGGGGCCCCATCATGGGTGTATATAAGGATGAGGGACGTACATAGAGATCATGGGGCCTCATCAGGGACATACATAAAGATCATGAGGCCCCATCAGGGGCATGCATAGAGATCATGGGGCCAATCAGGGAAGTATATAGGGATCAGGGGTGTACATAGAGATCATGGGGCCCCATCAGGGGCATACATAGAGATCATGGGGCCCCATCATGGGTGTATATAAGGATGAGGGGCGTACATAGAGATCATGGGGCCTCATCAGGGGCATACATAAAGATCATGAGGCCCCATCAGGGACGTGCATAGAGATCATGGGGCCCACTCAGGGACGTGCATAAAAATCATGGGGCTCACTCTGAGGCATACATAGAGATCACGGGGCCACACAGAGGTGCACATAGAGATCATGGGGCCCACTCAGATGCATACATAGAGATCATCATGGGGCCCACTCAGAGGTGTACATACAGATTACGGGGCCCACTCAGGGGCGTGCATAGAGGTCATCATGGGGCCCACACATAGGCGCACATAGAGATCATCATGGGGCTCACTCAGATGCATATATAGAGATCATCATGGGTCCCACTCAGAGGCATACATAGAGATCATCATGGGGCCCACTCAGAGGCATACATAGAGATCATCATGGGGCCCACTCAGAGGCGTACATAGAGATCATCATGGGGCCCACTCAGAGGCGTACATAGAGATTATGGGGCCCACACAGAGGCGCACATACAGATTACGGGGCCCACACAGAGGCGCACATACAGATTACGGGGCCCACTCAGGGGCGTGCATAGAGATCATCATTGGGCCCACTCAGAGGTGTACATAGAGATTATGGGGCCCACACAGAGGTGCACATAGAGATCATGGGGCCCACTAAGATGCGTACATAGAGATCATCATGGGGCCCACACATAAGCGCACATGGAGATCATGGGACCCCCACACAGAGGCGTACATAGAGATCATGGGGCCCACACATAAGCGCACATAGAGATCATGGGGCCCACACATAGGCGTACATAGAGATCATGGGACCCACACATAGGCGTACATACAGATTATGGGGCCCACTCAGGGGCGTGCATAGAGGTAATCATGGGGCCCACACATAGGCGCACATAGAGATCATCATGGGGCCCACTCAGATGCATACATAGAGATCATCATGGGGCCCACTCAGAGACGTACATAGAGATCATCATGGGGCCCACACAGAGGTGTACATAGAGATTATGGGGCCCACACAGAGGCGCACATAGAGATCATGGGGCCCACACAGAGGCGTACATAGAGATCATGGGGCCCACACATAGGCGTACATAGAGATCATGGGGCCCACTCAGAGGCGTACATAGAGATCATCAAGGGGCCCACACATAGGCGCACATAGAGATCATCATTGGGCCCACTCAGAGGCGTACATAGAGATTATGGGGCCCACACAGAGGTGCACATAGGGATCATGGGGCCCACTCAGATGCGTACATAGAGATCATCATGGGGCCCACACATAAGCGCACATAGAGATCATGGGGCCCACACATAGGCGTACATAGAGATCATGGGGCCCACACATAGGCGTACATAGAGATCATGGGGCCCACACGTAGGCGTACATAGAGATCATGGGGCCCACACATAGGCGTACATAGAGATCATGGGGCCCACACATAAGCGCACATAGAGATTATGGGGCCCACACATAGGCGTACATAGAGATCATCATGGGGCCCACACATAGGCGTACATAGAGATCATCATGGGGCACACTCAGAGGCGTACATACAGATTACGGGGCCCACTCAGGGGTGTGCATAGAGATCATGGGGTCCAGTCAGGGATTGTAGATAGAGATCATGGGGCTCTGTGAGGTTAGGCTCTCACTGCACCCCAGTATGGTGCCATCAGGGAGCTCCCACAGTGTTTGCTTCATACTAAGGCGGCCTGTGATGCCCTGTGGGACCTCCCTGAGGGCACCATGCTGGGGGCAGTAGAAGAAGCAGCAGCAGCATCTCCTCACACTAAATGCTGCACAGCACTACAGGCCCCTAGCAGGTGAGACTGGATGGTGGAGACTGGAGCACAGTCTGGGATCCCCAGGCCCCAGGCTGATGGCTGAGGAGCCCATCTATTATGGGAGAATGGGCTCCTCAGTTACCAGGACGGCCCCCCCTTCACCCAAGCCTCCTTCCCCTGCCCCCCGCCTTTATAGTCACCCTGGCCGGTGCCTGACTGTCTGCTGGGCTGCTGGTCTGCTGGGGCGATGGCGGGTCCCTCTCCTCTGCAGCGACGCTGCCGACACCTGCACAGTGAGTGTGCACACAGCCTGGATGGAGGCAGTCATCGCAGGCTGAGACTGTCTCCATCTGCGCACGCGCCGGCAGTGTCGCGCTGCGCAGAGGAGGCTGGGTGGCACCGCAACAGCAGGCAAAGCACGGAGAGCTCTCTCCGTGCTTTGCTGCTGCAAGACAAGAAATAATCACTAATCATATCGGCAGTGCGCCGATATGATTAGTGATAGTATAGGGGGGGGCCTTACACATCTCCCTGCAGGGCCCAGGGGGGTATGGGGCGTGGCTAAGTGGGCGGGGCGAAAAAGTGTCGGGGCCCCCCGGGGGATCTCCCGATCTACCGCCGGGCCAGTCCGCCCCTGGAAGCTAACCACGGTGAATTGTGAGGGAAAATGTGTCTGAGAAGCTAACCACGGAGAAGTGTGAGGAAAAATGTGTCTGAGAAGCTAACCACGGTGAATTGTGAGGGAAAATGTGTCTGAGAAGCTAACCACGGAGAAGTGTGAGGGAAAATGTGTCAAGGGCAGCTAACCACGGAGAAGTGTGAGGGGAAAATGTGTCTGAGAAGCTAACCACGGAGAAGTGTGAGGGAGACTGCCGAGACCCACCCACCGGTTGACCCCATCGCGCAATGAGAAATAACGACACCAAATTGTTCTTTTATTATTTTTTATTGAGGGCATCCACGTAACACCGCTCAAGTATATGTAAACAGGGGGTTGGATAGTTATGGCCGCAGCTCCACCGTAGGCACAAATCCGCCTTGTAAACTGAGGGGAAGAGGCCCGTATGCCCTCGGCCATCCGAGGCATGTTGGACCTCACCGTAGCCCTCTTCCACCAGCCACGGAGCAGGGAGGACCAATTACCGAGCTGCGACCCCCACCCAAAGAACTAAGGGCCTTGTCTATGCCGTCCTGCAAACCAGAAAGGAATATGTCCAACCCAATATCATTGAGGTTAAAACCATCCTGCAATGTCATACGTTCTAAATCTGACTCTAATTGCAGGTGGCGGACTACAAATCTCCGTTTTCTTTCTACAAAGCGAGCTAGACTGCGGTTAATCTGTCTCCGTGACCTGTCTAGGGCCGAGGGATCCCTGGCTCCTCTCCAATCTACTCTGGGCACTATTTCCGACCAGACTATGACCAACTTGCTAAAGAAGCCATGCATCCTGTCTAAGTCAGTCTGCATGATGTCTAACAACTCCACTTTCCTAAATCGTGCTAGATCATTTCCTCCCGCGTGAATCAGTAATATTACCGGGCCGCTAGCATTTTTTGAGATATTCACTGCCTCTGGCAGGACCTGTGCCCACGTGAGCCCGTGTATGCCTCTCCATTCTACTTGTGTTCCGTGAAAACCGAGTGCTCTTCCGCCTGGACGTACTTCAGCGTGACGCGCTGACCAAAAAACGTGGGAGTGACCCACTATCCACACAGCTGGCCTTGCCGTATCTAGGAAGAGAAAACTGTTAGCGACTGACCACTACCTGTTGAAAAATGCTTGTGAAGCAGCTGTAGCGGCTTGTGCAACTAAGGAGAAAAGCTTGCGTTAGTGAATGAAGAAAAATGACTTGGCCCTGTAACACATTAGTGCCGGTAGGCACGGGACTAACTTCAACTACCTTCTAATGTCTACCCTCGATTATAAAAGACGCTGTGCTCTGTATTATTTCTAAACTGATGTGTAATACAAAAAATGTTTGGTTTATTTTTGGCTATAGAAGCAAACTAATAAAACCACTAAAAACTAACCACACATAAGCATTATTTAAGCATGTATATTATGTCGTGAGTTCTGATTAAAGCATTTCTGGTCTGATGTAGCGTGCAAAACAGTTGGATTTCCAGCGTCCCACCCGCTGTATTTCATTGCTTTGTAAGCCCACACGTGCTGCCTCCTTTGCTGCCCCAATGCGGAAGGAGTGGATGCCAAACTCGCTGGGTGAAAGCCCTATAGCGGCTAGCGATTTCTTTAATATGGCTGCAAATTGCGCAACTGTTAGCGGGGATTCGTCTGCGTGCTCAAAGAAGAAAACGCGTGTGGTACTTTTGGTCATGTACGACCGGATGAGTTGTACTGGGCACACTGGGCCAGGCATTGGAAAAATGGGGAACCATGTGCCGTGGGCCAGCTGATCCGTTTTTGACCAGCGTATGCGCACCCGCAAACCACCGTTGCAATGGATTACATCTTCCTATAGCAACCCAGAGGAGCGAAGGGGGGACTTTGTGACGAGCTCGCTGACCCGCATGGCACCAAAAAACGCCAATGTGAATGCTGCTGCGAACAGGGGCGTATCGCTGGACGCGCTGCAAACTGTTGGAAGTATATCTAGAATTGCCCTAAGGGTAGCAAAGGAGATGGGCCTTTTACGTTCGCTGCCGCGACTGCTGCGCTTCCGACCTTTTATTGCCTGCGTGATGATAAATGTTTTTGTGACGTCTGGCCAGCCTTGCAGCCGGAAATGAAAAGCAAGGCCTGCTAAGCGGTTTTGCGCGACTGGGCCCGACGTGTCGGTGGAGCGCAGCTGCAAGAGGTACTGAACCACTGTGTCGATTAGCCAGTCTTGTGAGACCACTTCAGGCGGAGTGCCAGCTAACAACTGCCAATCCTCCCATGCCTTACCATAAGCTCTCCACGTTGATGGTGCCACAGAAGCTTGCACCATGGGCATCAGTTGTTCCCTGGAACGTTCCAAAGTTCTGCCGGACACTTGTGGCCTTCCTGTTGAGCCTGTGGGCAAAGTTGCCTGAATCTCTGAAAATTAAAACGTGACAAGGCCTCAGCTACGTTGTTATGCACTCCTGGAACGTGCCTGGCTTTGAACCAGATGTTATGGGTGAGACATTTGTGAACTAGGAAACGCAATAACCTAATAACTGGTGGTGAGGATGAAGCGAGATGATTTATTCCATGGACAACGCTGATGTTGTCCGTCCAGAAGCATATCCGTTTGTTGCTTAAGCGTTCATACCATAACGCCACGGCCACCACTATTGGAAAGAGCTCCAGTAGTGTGAGATTTCTTGTCCACATAGCCTCCTGCCAGGAATCGGGCCAACGTTCAACACACCAGCTGACCCCTAAAATGACCCCAAACCGAATGGATCCCGAGGCGTCTGAAAATAGCGAGATATCCTCATTGGACGTTTCGGGTTCTTGGAAGCATGTGTGCCCGTTGTAATTTTTTAGGAAGGATCTCCAGACCTGAAGATCGTCACGCAGCGGTCTGGTGATGCGCAGCCTATGGTGAGGGGTAACTAGATCCCTTGTGGCAAGGCAAAGCCTTCGGGAAAAGATTCTCCCCATGGGCATGGCCCTGCATGCGAAAGCCAAGAGACCCAATAGTGACTGCATTTGCGCTAGCGTCACTTTTTTCACTGCGCAGAAAGCATCGATGAGTGAGGTGATCTTGTTTATTTTGTCCTGGGGTAAACGAAAAAGCATATTGCAGGAATCTATCTCGATACCTAAGAAGGAGATGGTTGCCACTGGGCCCACCGTTTTCTCTGCCGACAAGGGGACGCCAAAGTTGTCTGCTGCTGTCTGGAAAGCCTGGAGTAAGTTGTAGCATTCGTTAGAGTTAGCGGGGCCAACGAATAGAAAATCATCCAAGTAATGGGTGACGGAACTTGTACTGGCAGTTTCTTTTACCACCCATTCCAGGAAGGAGCTGAAGAGCTCGAAGTAAGAGCATGATATGGAACAGCCCATTGGGAGACACATGTCATAGTAATATTTTCCGTCCAAAGCACAACCCAACAAATGGTGACAATCTGTTTGGACGGGTAGGAGCTGGAAGGCCGAGGCTATATCTGATTTTGCCATGAGTGCCCCCGGCCCGACACTGTGAACTAGTGCGACCGCTGTGTCGAAAGAAGCATAAGAAACCGCAGCTTCCTCTGCTGGGATGCCATCATTAACAGATTTTCCTGGCGGGAAAGATAGGTGGTGGATGAGGCGGAATTCGCCTTTTTCCTTTTTTGGCACCACTCCCAGGGGCGATACTCTCAGGTTTTTAAAAGGTGGTGTATGAAAAGGCCCTGCCATGCGGCCTAACGAAACTTCCTTTTGTATTTTGCTCGCTAGCACCTGCGGCAATTGTCGTGCTGACTTGAGGTTTGGTGCGAAAAAGGATTCTGGGGATGGGTGGAATGGTATGATAAAACCCGAAGAGAATCCTTCTCTCAGGGTGTCTGCGGCAGCGCTATTGGGGTAGCGTTTTAGCCATGGCTCCATCTTTGAAACGCTCACCGGGGTCTTTGGCGACCACTGCCGCGAGTTTTCCTTGGTATTTGCCATGAGTCCTGTTGCATCTAGGGGCTGGATGCTCCCCTCCGCAGGATGAACACTTGTGTCTGTATTTGCACGAGGCCTGGAACCTGCAATGACCTTCGTTGAATAGCCAGCAGCACCCCGGTCTTTTATGGTGTGAGGGGCCTGAGGAGTAACTTGAGGGATTAGCGGATGGACCCTGAAAGGACTGAGCTCTCTGTGCCATCATGAGCCTTAGCCATGGTTCAGTGGCTTTAACATCCCATCCCAGCTGGGGGCGGAAAGCCAAACAACGGAATTCCTCGTCATATTTCCACCAAGCAGAGCCTCCGTGGGTTTTGTAAGAGTTGTATATAAGGTCAAAGTACGTGAACAGCTCAGAGCATCATTCAGGGTGCCTTTGGCCCATGATGCACCCCAGGACAGCAAAAGCCTGTGTCCAATTGTTGAAAGATTTCGCAACTTTCAACTTGCGGTCAAATGGCCGGCCGGAAAGCGCCTTTCCCTGTCCACAGTGCCCTGCTCTGCAGAAACCAAAGACCAGATGTCTATGTAATCGTTTGCCCAAATTTTTTCCATGGTTTCTTGACTTAAATGCGTCCCTAACGGGGGGACCCCGCAGTAAATCGTGTCCTTGTGCAGATCAGTAAGCGGGGCTGGCGGCGCTGGCTGCTCCACCGTAGCGGTGGTTGGAATGGGCAACAGCATTTTGGGGTTGATTAGAATCTTACCCGTACGTGAACCATCTCGGTGACTTCCACCCTCCTGCTGCCCCATGTTACCCCAAGCGCTTGTAAAAGCGTACTCACCCAGCGCCGTCGGTGGTTGGCTGTCCTGCATTGCCGGTGCACCGGTAGCTGATGTCGATGAAACGGCTCTGCGACTGTGACGCGAAGACCTTCTTGAGGAACTTTGCCGTGCGCTGCTTCTCCGTGCTCCTGAAGAGGTGCTTGAAGACGTGTATGAACGCCTATGCCTGCGTGACTCCCTTGATGAGCGTGAATGGCGGTGACGTCTACGCTCCCTGCTCCTGCTGCTGGAGGTGGAGGAGTACCTTCTGTGGTGGAATCTGCGTCTATGGCGGGAAGATCGGCTTGATTGTTCTCTGGCATTATCTGAGGTGGCCTGTGACTGCATTGTGCTGGGCTCCGGGACGGATCCCTGTGACAGGGGGTCCCCATCTGGGCCCTGCGAAGGTTGCTGCTGCATGGGCAGGATGGTGTGCCCAGCTAAGGCTGCAGGATTGGAGCTGGGAGGCGTGAGGAGCCCCATGTGTGTGGGAGGAGCAGCTACGGCTGCTTCCTCATGGTCATCCTCTGCTGACCACTCAGTGGAGGTGCCGCTCTGGGTTCCCCCCATGTTGATATGGGGTGCGCTGTAGATGGTGGGGTGTGCGCTGGATGCGGGGGAACGCAGCTGCGATCGTGTTAACTCTGCAGCTGCTGCGGGTGTTTGAATTTGCCGCTGCTCTGACGCCGGTAGTGTGCCGGCGGAAGTGACGCTGGGTGCCCAGCAACCGGATGAGACATCCGGCCACGTGATGCCCGCGTCACCTCCGCGACCAGAAGCGTCGCGCGGGAGTTGCACGACGTCACTTCCGGGGGCGGAGCTACCTGCCGGGTGCGCGCGGTGTGCGCGCATTCGCGATTCGGGCCGCGTCCCCGCGCCCCTGGAGACCCCCGAAGGTGGGGGCTGAATCGGGGGCGGCCGTGCACCTCTGTGAAGGGGTAAGGACTCCCCCTCTATAGCGGCCGTGCCGCAGCGCAATGACTCCCGGGGTGGTATCTGTGAGGGGGCATGGCTGGTGTATTGTCCCCGAGCGTGAAGGCCGCAGTCTAGGTCCCCTGCTCCGGGGGGGGGGGGCAAATCAGGGCTGAGCCTGCGGGGAGGCCGAGAAGGTCTAGAAGACCTTCTCTCTGCTGAGGTTGTTTGCTGGGGAAGTTGCAGCTGTGTACGGGGGGATCTCCGCACAGCTTGAGGATTAGCCGGTAAGGAGCTGTCACCCACAAGGGAGGTGAGCCATCCAGCTCCCTCTCGGTCAATCCGTTCTCTTACCGCTGCAGCCAAGGGGTCCATCATCAGCGTTGCTCACGATGTTCACCCTGTGAGCAGTGTTGGTAAGAGAACGAATATGGCCGCCAGGCTAGCTTATAAGACCCGAAGGCGGGCCTGAGGGGACTGCAGCCGATAGGATGCAGGGAGATAAGAGGGACCACTAAAATCCCACTACGCGATGGGGGAAGCGGGGGGGTCACATAACTCAAGGGGGCTCTGCAGTCAGGGAGCAGCAGCATCAGCTGCGGTGCCCTGCAAAATGTGTCTGAGAAGCTATCCACTGTGAAGTGTGAGGGAAAATGTGTCTGAGAAGCTAACCACTGTGAAATGTGAGGGAAATGTGTCTGAGAAGCTATCCACTGTGAAGTGTGAGGGAAATGTGTCTGAGAAGCTAACCACTGTGAAATGTGAGGGAAATGTGTCTGAGAAGCTATCCACTGTGAAGTGTGAGGGAAATGTGTCTGAGAAGCTAACCACTGTGAAATGTGAGGGAAATGTGTCTGAGAAGCTATCCACTGTGAAGTGTGAGGGAAAATGTGTCTGAGAAGCTAACCCACGGTGAAGTGTGAGGGAAAATGTGTCTGAGAAGCTAACCACGGTGAAGTGTGAGGGAAAATGTGTCTGAGAAGCTATCCACTGTGAAATGTGAGGGAAAATGTTTCAAGGGCAGCTAACCACTGTGAAGTGAGAGGGAAATGTGTCTGAGAAGCTATCCACGGTGAAGTGTGATGTAAAATGTGTCTGAGAAGCTATCCATTGTGAAACGGAATGGAAAATGTTCCAGGAGCAACTAAACAGAGTGAAATGTGTACAAAAATGTGTCTTAGAAGCTAACCATTGTGAAATGTGAGGAAAATGTGTCAAGGGCAGCTAACCACGGTGAAGCGTGATGGAAAATGTGTCTGAGAAGCTAACCACAGAGAATTGTGAGGGAAATGTGTCTGAGAAGATATCCACGGTGAAGTGTGATGTAAAATGTGTCTAAGAAGCTATCCATTGTGAAACGGGATGGCAAATGTTCCAGGAGCAACTAACCAGAGTGAAATGTGTACAAAAATGTGTCTGGGAAGCTAACCATTGTGAAATGTGTCAAGGACACCTAACCACTGTGAAGTGTAAGGGAAAATGTGTGTTGAGAAGCTAATGACGCACCCTGTGGGGGTCGTGGAATACTCAGAGCCGGGCTTTGAGAGCGCATCCGGGGCTGTGACAGGGGTCAAGATCCAGCTTCCGTGACCCTGGGAATCAGTTTTCTAAAAGTTCTGGGGGGTAGTATTTGGGGGATAGGTGTCGTGACGCCACCTGTGATATCTGGCTATTGGGCCGATACTGCGGTGTGAGACCTTCATGGATGATGGATGAGCAGCTGTGGTGTTATTGCTCCCCACAGGTGGAGCGGTTCCCCAGGGCAACTTTAACAGTCTATGGCTATGGTAGGCCATTGGGGTGCAGGATTCAGGACGCTGAATAACTGACAGGCGCGCAGGGGTCTTTTCCTTTACCTTTACTGTAGTAGCAGATGTCAGGGTACAGTCCACAGTCAATATTAGGAATCCGGGTAGCCTGGAAGCAAGTTAGGGATCTCCTCAACCGGCTGGTTCTGAGGCCACCCTGCTGCACCTTTGCTTGGTGGTCCAGCTGCCTGTAGCTAAGCTGCAACCCTCTGTTCCTACTGGACAGTCTCTCACTGGTATGACAGGCAGCTCAAGCCCTTCCCGTCCCGGGTTCCACTTCTCTGACCACTGTCCCTGGGCTCTTCTACGCTGCTTTGCCTCAAAGTGCTTTGGGAGACTTGAAATCTCCCGTCCTCCGGTTTTGGCTGCTGGGCCTAGAGTACCCGTGCAACCTCGAACTCCGGTGTCTGGTGCTGGCGCTCCGTTCTGGGGTGAACCTATGACAGGCTCCACTCCCCAGGCCTACTCCTCCTGTTTCCACAGACCTTGCTTATGGGTCCCTCACGCTGGCTAATGAGTATCCTCGGATGAGCCTGACACTGCTCCAGTCCGCAGGATGTCTTCTACAGTCCTCCTAGGAACTGAACTAACCCTGCCTCCAGCCAGAATTTATAGGGGAGACTCCCCTGAACCCAGGTTAGAGCTCCCCCTTCTGGACTGGAGTCAGGAAGGTGTTGTGTGTGTGGGTTACCTGGTGTGGATACCCTACCTAGCTTCCAAGCATGACCTTACCCCCGAGGGAGGCAAGGCCCTCGTGGCAGCTGGACTCTGGGGTGCCACATTAACCATGGTGAAATATGAGGGAAAATGTGTCTGAGAAGCTAACCATGGTGAAATGTGAGGGAAATGTGTCTGAGGAGCTAACCACGGTGAAATGTGATGGAAAATGTGCCAGGAGCAACTAACCAGAGTGAAATGTGTACAAAAATGTGTCCGGGAAGCTAACCATTGTGAAATGTGAGTATGTGTCAAGGGCACCTAACCACTGCAAAATGTGAGGGAAAATATGCCAGGGGCAACTAACCATGTAGAAATGTGTACAAAAATGTGCCAGGGGAATGTAACCATGGTGAAATGAAAAATGTGTCAGAAGGGGTTAATCATGGTAAAATGTATACTAAAGTGTCAAGTGTAGCTAACCATTTTGAAATTGTACAAAATGTGTCAATAGCAGCTAACCATGCTGAAATGTAGTGGAAAATGTGCCAGGAGAAGCTAAACATAGTGAAATGTGATGAAAAATGTGTCATGAGAAAGCTGACAATTATTATTATTGTTATAGCGACATTTATTCTACAGCAATTAACATTTGAAAAGGGGCATATACAGTCATATGAAAAAGTTTGGGCACCCCTCTTAATCTTACTCATTTTTTTTTTTGTTTAAAATTGGGTTTTTGCAACAGCTATTTCAGTGTGATATATGTAATAACTGACGGACACAGTAATATTTCAGGATTGAAATGAGGTTTATTGTACTAACCGAAAATGTGAAATATGCATTATTTCAAAATTTGACAGGTGCAAAAGTATGGGCACCTCAACAGAAAAGTGACATTAATATTTATTAGATCCACCTTTTGCAAAAATAACAGTCTCTAGTCGCTTTCTGTAGCTGTTAATGAGTTCCTGGATCCTGGATGAAGGTATTTTTGACAATTCCTCTTTACAAAACAATTCCAGTTCAGTTAACTTTGATGGTCGTCGAGCATGGACAGCCCACTTTAAAACATCCCACAGATGTTCAATGTTATTTAGGTCTGGGATCTGTGATGGCCATTCCAGAACATTGTAATTGTTCCTCTGCATAAATGCCTGAGTAGATTTGGAGCGGTGTTTTGGATCATTGTCTTGCTGAAAGATCCATCCCCGGCGTAACTTCAACTTTGACACTGATTCTTGATTATTCTCAAGAATCTGCTGATACTGAGTGGAATCAATGCGACCCTCAACTATAACAAGATTCCCCGTGCCGTCATGTGCCACACATCCCCAAAGCATGATGGACCCTTCCCCAAATTTGACAGTGGGTAGCAAGTGTTTTTCTTGGAATGCTGTGTTTTTGTGGCGCCATGCATAACGCCTTGTTGTATGACCAAACAACTTAATCTTTGTTTCATCTGTCCACAGGACCTTCTTCCAAAATGAAACTGGTTTGTCCAAATGTGCTTTTGCATACCTCAGGCGACTCTGTTTGTGGCGTGCATGCAGAAACAGCTTCTTTTGCATCACTCTCCCATACAGCTTCTCCTTGTGCAGTGTGCACTGTATTGTTGACCAATGCACAGTGACACCATCTGTGGCAAGATGATGCTGCAGGTCTTTGGAGATGGTCTTGGATTGTTCTTGACCTCACCATTCTTCTTCTCTGCCTTTCTGATATTTTTGTTGGCCTGCCACTTCTGGCCTTTACAAGAACTGTCCCTGTGGTCTTCCATTTCCTTACTATGTTCCTCACAGTGGAAACTGATAGGTTAAATCTCTGAGACAACTTTTTGTATCCTTCCCCTGAACAACTATGTTGAACAATCTTTTTTTTAAGATCATTTGAGAGCTGTTTTGAGGAGCCCATGATGCCACTCTTCAGAGAAGAAGCAAATAGGAGAACAACTTGCAAGTGGACACCTGAAATAGCTTTCTCATGATTGGATACACCGGGCTATGAAGTAAAAAGCTCAATGAGGTTACCAAACCAATTTAGTGCTTCAGCAAGTCAGTAAAAAGTAGTTAGGAGTATTCAAATCATGAAAATCATAAGGGTGCCCATACTTTTGCACCTGTCAAATTTGGAAATAATGCATATTTCACATTTTTGGTTAGTGCAATAAACCTCATTTCAATCCTGAAATATTACTGTGTCCATCAGTTATTACATATATCACACTAAAATAGCTGGTTCAAAAACCCAATTTTAAACCAAAACAAATGAGTAAGATTAAGAGGGGTGCCCAAACTTTTTCATATGACTGTATAGACAAGTATAATGATCATGAATAATACAAGGCACACATACAGTGGGTACGGAAAGTATTCAGACCTCTGCTCTAGTGGATGCTCCACTAAAAGCCCAACACCTGTGGAAAGAAAGAAGCCGGTTATTCATCTATCAAGGTCAATTTAACATTTAAGAAGGGCCTGGATGCCTTTCTTGAAAACTATAATATTACCAGTTATACATACTAGATTCTTTGATAGGGCGTTGATCCAGGGAATTAGTCTCATTGCCGTATCTGGAGTCAGGAAGGAATTTTTTCCCCCAATGTGGAGCTTAGTGTTGCCACATGGGTTTTTTTTTTGCCTTCCTCTGGATCAACATGTTAGGCTATGGGTTGAACTAGATGGACTTAAAGTCTTCCTTCAACCTTAAAAACTATGTTACTATGTTACTATGTTACTATGTAATTGTGCAGGCAGTACATCAACCCAAGAACACATGAAATGGTATGGCAAGTTGTGGTTCCAAAGAGAGATGTCCAAATGGTATTGGAAGCGTACCATGATGGATCGGGACACTTTGGATGGAGAAAACAGGAAATACTGTTACGTCAAAGATTCTATTGGATCAGCATAAGGTCTTATAGAGAGATGGTGTAAAAACTATGGACCATGCTCATTAAGAAGAAGAGACCGTAACAGCCAGAAAGCACCACTCAAGCCTATCATCACCAAAGAACCATTAGAACTGGTAGCCTTAGATCATGTCAAATCAGGCTACACCTATGCTCTTACTATGGTAGACCACTATTCCCGATTCCTTGTGGTAGCTCCGGTAAAAGACTTAACAGCTGAGACAACAGCAAGAACATTTCAAGCTTATTTCTGTAGACCCCATGGTTATCCAGAACAGGTATTGACAGACCAAGGACCTGCCTTTGAAGCTGAAATATTTCAAGAATTCTGTCACTTATACGGATGCAAGAAAATTCGCACCACGTCTTACCATCCTCAAACTAATGGAATGTGTGAAAAGATGAATCACGTGGTAATTGAAATGCTGAAAGCTCTACCTTTAGAAGAACACAACCAATGGCCAGAGAAGTTACCAGATCTAGTTGACATCTACAACAACATCCCAGTAACTTCAAACAATTGTACCCCTGCATACCTCCTGAGAGCAAGACCAGGAAAATTGTCAGTAGACTTCGAGATAGGCATAGTAGTTCCTGAAGCAGATACTACAGATGCAGATTGGGATACTCGTAGGAAAGAATAATACCAGAAAATCCAAGAATGTGTTGAGAGAAGTCTGGAAAAACCTAGAGGAAGACAAGAAACCAACTTCAACAAAAGTGCGCAAGGAACGCCCTTAACACCTGGTGAATTGGTTTTGAAAATAAAAAGAAGAATGCACAAACTAGATGATCAATGGGAAAAAGAACCATACACTGTGTTACCATCCAATTTTGATAACCAGAAAACCTGTTTAGTCAGTAAAGATCATGGTGAAACAACTGCAACAGTGTCCAGAGATCATTTGAAGAAATGCCCTCAACAACTTCAACCAGAAGAAAATGTACCTTGTCCAAAGTCAGAAGAGAAATAGAAGCGAAAGACAGTCCAGACAATCATTGGAGAGTTACCAGCGGATTGGCCTCAAATAGAAGGTACGTACCTAATTCCAACATTGATGTTACCACCAGCTGTAGAAATGCCAAGAGTACAAGAACCACCCGTTGTACCGGAACCACAGATCCCTGCAATCGGTGTACCTGCCATTCCTACTGTGATATCAGGTAGTCGCAGACTGCTACCCAGTTTACCAGTTACACGTAGACCCACTCTCACAGACCCTACACCAGAATCACATAGGTCAGCACGTGTCAATCTAGGACACCCACCACTCAGGTTCAGAGAATAAGTTGTAAAATGTGGGCAAATGTAAATATATGCAGAATGTAAATATGTTATTAATGGTAGTGTACAGAAAGGTGGAGAAACTGGATTAGCCCCCATGCACATCAAGTTAGGAAAAGAAAGTGCCTGGGGGTGGTATAAGTGAAGCCAGGCCTCCTAAGCAGAGACACCCGTATTGTATATAGTTATGTTTTTGAACTTTAAGAGACTTAACCTGTTGGACTTTTGAATTTCCTTTTCTTACTTTTTCAAAAATGGACCATAGCCACAGGACCCCTGTTTCAACACCCCCTAAAACAGCCTGCAGCGGATGGACTAGCGCTGTATGGACTGGTTACCTGTTTTCTTATTTACCTGTTTTTGTAAATTTTTCATTTTAAGACTCTGTTCAAATCCAAATGTAAATAGTTATGTTATGGTTATGGAAAAATGTTTCAGTCCCGGAGGACTGTATTTAACTAGGGGGGAATGTTGCACCCCTGCTGGGGATTGCCACAGGTTCCACCAATGCAAGGAAGGACTTACACCTTGGTTAACATAGCACACACCACCTTCCACCCCAGACCTGAAGAGGGAGCTCTACCGTCTGCATTAAGTCAGTTCCCCTTTAAGAATACCCAGGCCTGAGGGGAGGAGGTAGTCAGTCTCTGTAGTTTCAGTTAAGTCTAGTGTGAGAAGGAAGAGAGAAGAGACGGAGGAACTGGTCACTGGGGGGAGATCCAGGACCAGGGACCACTGACCGCTGTGCGCACCCTAGGGAAAGGGTCGGAGGCAAGTGGAGAAAGCAGGGAACTAAGAAAGGGAACCTGGTACACAGCCCTTTAGTACACCCTGACACTGGAGTCCGATGCTGCCAGCATACAGAGCTACAGCAAAAGCCCAGCAGACTCAGGAGGAGTTCAGCCTTGAGGAGAACAAGTAAGAGACACTAAACTGACCAAGCATAGGACCAGGGGCCATAAGAGAAACAGGGACCCCACAGAAGAACCTCATTGCCAGTTTAGGACAAAGCACAGAGAGGGAGAAGAAGCAATGGGTTCAGGCTCAGGCAGGACTCATCCCACACCGTAGAGCACAGACACAGAGGAGGCCTCATAACTTTCTAAGGTGGAAGTCCCAAGTAGTTGCACCGGGGACCTGGTTACTACCCTGGACTGTACCTGTTATGTTATCATCAGTAAAAGGTACCAAAACAACAATCCCTGTGTGCCTGTCTATCTGCCGCAATTCACCGCTGTATCAGCAAAGACTTAACTACTACTCCCCTCATCCATCCCCGCTGCCCTGAGGTAAAGCTCCACCTATGGGGAGCTGTTCCACACTCTGCTGCACCCACCATCACCTCAGTGGCTGGCTTGCATCGCCGGTACCATATTACCGGGAACTACAGGTGGCGTCACGTTCAATTGTAAACAGCCCCTTACCCCCACCGTTCCCCGCCATTAAGGATCCAGGGTATGGGACCAGGGGATCGACCAGCCGTGATTCCCCCATCAAAACCGCCATGAGTCCCGGTACCCGAGTACCCCATTCCCTGTCGACTGCCTCACATACATCCATAAGGGATAAACCGTCCTTATACGTTTCCAGCAGATGCAACCGGCAGTATTCATAGGAGTCTGGTTCATCCTTGGGTGCAATTTCCAGATATCTGAAGGTGCCTCATTCATCTGTACAAACAATTATATGCAAGTACAAACAATATAGTAATATCTAGCCATCATACTTGTTGGGTCCCCTGGCACCGCTCCCCAGCTCACCTCTCCTGGGTCTGCATCCTCTGCTCCTCTATCGATCAGGCATCTGGCGTCCACATGTGCTGTGTCTCAGAACCATCACTCGGTCCTTCTTCCTGTTTTCTGACCACCGGGCTCACACATCAGCACACTACAATGGTCAATGTCATGAACCTAATCAGCAGTGGCGGTCGCGCTCCTCCACTGTGAATGTAGGGGCCGGCAGGGCTCAACCTAACACTCCCCTTGACCAATAGCTGTCCGTCCTCTGGTATATCAAGCCATCTCCACTGATGGGAGGTGCCTGATTATTGACTTAGTAAGGTTCTGCTTCTCTGGCTGTTGGTCAGGCCCTCCTTGTGCTCTCCTCCGTAGACCCATTCCTGCTTTCCTAGCCTTGGGCTCTGATCCCTCAAATCCTCCTTAGCTATACTGTAGCATAGGCTAACCCAAAGAGCCGCCCCCCCTGGTACTAGCAGCTGGGATATTTAGACCCCCTGGGCTTACCTCTGACAATCCCTGTATAGGGGTTGGTTAAACTAGGACCAGCTCACCCAGGGGAGTTCAGTACCACCGCCCAGTGGGTCCACTCTAGGGCGCCTTCCCCCGGAAGCGTGACAATACTGCTTAGGAAGGAGATGGATTCTGTGTCCCAGAGATGAACGTGCTTTGATACGACATGTGTATATCAACCCAAGAACAAAAGCAAAAGACCATGAAAAAATGATGGTGGAAGCTGACAAAATTGTGTCATTATCCACAGTGAAGGAATACTGTATGAATATTGGCTGAAAGGCCACTCTGCCAGGAAATAGCCATTTCTCCAAAAGACATATAATCACTGCAAAGGAAGCAAGCACAATAGGGTCTTATCGTTTTAAATGCAGAGTGGCTCAGAAACCGTTATAATCACTGCTCACCTTCTCAGGTTGTGTGACAAATAACCAGTATGAGAGACACGTAATGGTGACTGCTGCAGGACACACACCTCCACGTGCAATGTGGCAGATAAGCCAAGGATTCAAAGGGACTGTCACCACCTCACGGCCTGGGGCACTTGCCCTGCAGCCTGCCTCCTCTCCTCTACTCTCCCTTACCTCCTCACGTCCTGTCCAGGAGCAGGGGCCAGTGCTCGGGTCATCCACCGTCGCTCCCTGGGTCCAGGTCTCGTCCCCGCAGACATGCCGCCCGGGTCCACGCTCCCAGGCCTGCTGCACTTCCTCCTTCATCTTCCTTCCCAGGGCACACATAGGGGGCGGGCCGGCGTGCTTACAGGCATTTATGGAGACAGCTCACCCTTCCTCCCGGCCTATCACCAGCAGGCTTTGGGGATAAAAAGGTCTCAGACACTCCAGGACCTTGCCAGGGCAACTTCTATCTTACTGCTGTTGCAGCCCCAGGTCTCTCTCAGTTAGGGCTCTGCAGTCTGGTTCGCTGTACTTAACCTGTGTTCCTTTTGTCCTAGGTCGGGTCTGTAAGTTTTTCTGTACTTCATGTCCTGGCTCTTGTGCTGTTACCTGCTGTCACCGGTCGCTTCTACCCGCTGAGTTCTTCCCGATTAGGCCTGTTCCCTGTCTTATCCCTAGGGTCGGTTCAACACGGGTGTCCGCCTCATCATTCCTTAGGGCCCTTTCATATTATTGCTGTACCTTGCAATAAAGCTTTTTGAATCTAATTTCCTGGTCTGGCTCTCCTATCTGGTATCAGCGCCGCCATAGTTTGGTCCAGTGGGTCCCCGATAGATCCGTCCGTTAGGGCGTGATAGGACAATGTGTTACCGGTCCGCGCTGCCACAGAAGACATGTAGCCAATAGTTTTATTATTATTTTATTATTATTATTTATTTATATAGCGCCATTGGGTTCCATGGCGCTTTACATGAGGATGAGGAGAGAAGAACAAGTACACTAAATCTAGGCGATCAGGACGTACAGTACAGGAGGGGCAGGGACCCTGTCCACGAGGGCTCACAGTCTATGAGAAGACATGTAGCCAATAGCTTCAGATTACTTCAGATTATTGGATCCATCCGACGCGTTTCGAAGCCTGCTATGCTCCTTCATCAAGAAAGCATGCCCTGAAGAAAGAGCATAGCAGGCTCCGAAAGGCGTCAGATGGATCCAATAAATCTGAAGTAATCTAAAGCTATTGGCTACATGTCTTCTGTGGCAACGTGGACTGGTAACACATTGTCCCTTTGAATCCTTGAATTACTCCAAAAGAAACATAAAAAAGTCAGAATAATTTCACACAGGAATAAAGACCAACATTTTTGGAGACATGTGCCTGTGGTCTGACGAAACTAAAATTGAACTGTTTGGCAATAATGACCAACGTTACATTTGGAGGAAAAGGGAGAAGCTTGGAAGCCTAAGAACACCATCACAACTGTGAAACACTGGGATGGTAGCATCATGTTGGTGTCACAATGATCTCTTTTACCTGGGAGACTTGTGACTGGTTTTGGACCTAAGTCTCATGTCTATATTGAGACTTCATATTCAACATGCTTTTTTCCTTTGGCAGTTGAGTAGTTAATGTCAGTCTCTGCTGCCAGCAAGCTAGCTAAATCTTGTCCAGGTGTGGTCATTCTGTGATTACTCTTTCCCCTTTATATATCACATGGTTCCAGCATGCTGTTGCTAGTGATTGAACTCATGCTGGTCTAAGCTTCCTGAGGTGAAGGAAGCTTTCTGGAGAACCTCCTGTTGCTAATCTGTCTGCTGTCTGGGAGAAGTTACAGCAGGCGTGAAGTTACCTTGTTGTTCCTTGTCTGTGTTCCCTTCCCTCTTGTCTCCTTTATTGCAGATGTTGAGGACTAGTGCTTCCGCCAGCCATTCCCTATTGAGGGCTAACATAAGCCAGCAAGGACTTAAGGTATTGCTTGGTCACGAGTTGAAGAACTTGAATAGGGACAGTAGGGAGATCAGCTGCTTCACACGCCGCAATCCCCAAAGGAATGTGGGCGTACATGGTTAGCGCCGTAAGAACATAGGCGTAATAGACTGGTGTATTCCGCGCCCCAAACACGCTGTTTAGACAACCCTATAGCGTTATTATTGGCCAGCCTGTGCAGGAAGGCTGGCTAATACATGACGCCATTGCCATTGCGTAGTGTGAATGGACAGCTATTCAAATATGGCGCCCTGTGAAGGTACAGCCAATGGAAACACAATAGCCCCCACCAATCATCGCTGATGGGCGCGGTCCCCAGCACGCTGTGGCACCCTCCGGAAAATCAGTAGGCGACACAGATTCCATCACTTTCGCCCCTTCACACGCCAAAAGCAGGGAATTTCGCCTTCATGATTGCCTCTGATTTTGGAGCAGTGCTGTGAAATCGGAACCAGGCGCAACCTTTTTTATCGCCGCCAAATTCCCTAATTACACGCCGCAATTTTTAGGCAATTTCGCGGCGATGGTGACGGGGCTACAGATTGCCGGTCAGATTTCTCGCTGCGGTTGCGGCGTGTAAAGGTACCCTAAAGGTACCTTTACATGCCGCCACTGCGGTGTAGCAACCGCCAGGCAATCGGGATTTTTGTCACGGTTGCCTTGAAATTGCTACGAAGTTATGGCGTGTAATTTGGGAAAGTGATTGTGATTTTCGCAGTTGCTCCGGGTTGCGGTTTCAGAGCATTGTTCTAAAATCAGAGGCAACCCAGATGGTGAATTGCCCTGGTATTGGCGTGTAAAAAGGCGATAGGGATGGAATCTGCGTCGCCGAGTCATTTCCAAGGGGCGTGCTACAGCGTGATGTTTTCCGCGCCCCATCAGCGATGATTGGTGTGGGCTACTGTGTTACCATTGGCTGTCTCAGCACAGGGCACCATATTTGAAGAGCTGTCCATTCACACTACACAATTGGAATGGCGTGATGTATTAGCCAGCCTTCCTGGCCAATCGTGACGCTATTGGGTCAATCAGCATGTTAGCGTCACGGAATACACAAGTCTGTCACGCCTATGTTTTGGCGCCGCAGAACATGTACGCCCACATACCCCTACAGATTGCAGCGTGTGAAGGGACGACGGGATTCAACCATATGTTTCCTGCAGGATCAGTTTCAACTTCCGGGGAACCACGTTCCCTTTGGTTGAGGGCGCAATTGCAGCGTGTACATGCGGAATCGCCGATCGTTAGCAACTGTTAAAAACGTGCACGCGCACGTACGGTTGCTACCGATCGCCAGTGATAGTTGCGGTGTGTAAAGGTATCTTAAGAGTAGTGGATACCTTCCATCCAGGCAGGTGATGCGGACCTTGCAAGCAGCTGCTTCGCCTCAGCCCTCTGGTCCTCTTTACCATTGTGCCCCAGACGGGCCCATAAGGGTAGCTATTGGACTTAAAGTCCATCAGCCTACAAATTCTGCTGCCAGGTCATGGAAACCAGGCAGCCTAGGGCCTGGTGCTCTGACTGCAGCTTGTCTCTCTGCCCAACCTCATGGCCAGCTGCAGACTCATCCTGTCGCCCTCCTGGCCTGACACTAACTCCTATTGCCTACCTCTCCCTCCCTATCCTAACTCCTCCCTCCAATCACAAGTAGGGGTCTGCCAAGAGTGGGTCTATTCTGCCATCAACTCTCTGGTTGGAGTTTGGAAAGTGTTGGATACTTTGGGATTCCAGAAAAGAGAAATTCTTTCCAGACATGACATTGTAAACAATATAGGACAATATTATTTGTGGCAGCCAAACCACAGGGGTGCCACATGTGCATTAAAATACATCCATATGTGTCTCTAATTAACTCAAATATTGCCAAAAACAAGAAACCTATGAGAAGCTTCCAAATCTGTGACATAATCATATGGGATCCCCAAATTGTTTAAAGGTATAGTTGTCACATATAGACTGCTTTGCAGTCTCTGTGAGCTGCTCTGCAGTAGTTAAAATGTATTTTATTCTGTTGGTACATCAAGGGTTGATATCAGTAGCTGTAGCACTATTAGCTGTCCATGGTGTTAGCTGGATGTGGCTCTCCTGGTGAGCTAATGCTGTGTGTGTGAGGTGACGTGGTTGACCACTCCCCCAGCCTTTAAATAATCCTATGGAAGCCGATCATCCCAATCGGACATCTCTTGACATCATTTTATCTTGGAAGGTTAGAGGAGCTATTAATGCCAGGGGGTCGTACAAGCTGTTTGTGAAAGGAAAGACACAGATGAAGGTTTTCTCTTCTTTGCTGATCTGAAAGGTGAAAAGCATCCGCCTTTAAATCCCAGAGCAAACCAAGTCTACGTTGCATGGGAAGGGAGTTCATGCTTACGTCCACATCCTTTAGATCACTGGGTAGTCTTCAGAGGGAAAGTCTTCTAATAGTTCTTGGTTGTTGGGCAGGCGGTGTCTCTGGAGTCCAAATGGCAGAGGTGCGACCCAACTGTTTGGCTTATCCTTTACTATATCTTGATCCATGATATCGAAGAACATTCTGTTTTCTATGGACATTGCCTGCCTTGCAATCTTTTGTCCTGTGGAAAACTGTACACACTATGTGGTTTTGTTCCCCATCGCAGGCTTTGGGGTACTCGGGTATCAGGCTCAAAGGGTTAACGCTCCTGTGTCACGGGGAGTGGTGGCCGCGCCTCATCCCGTGTCCAGGGTGACACTTCAAAAAGGGTATTATTTACAGGTGAAATATATACAGTTCTCGTGACGCCACCTGTAGTGTCTGGTGATGGGTCACCAGCGCCACCACAGTCCGCTGGAGGTGGATGGTAATGCGGCTGAGTTGGTAAAGTCCCCTACAGGTAGGGCTGGACCTCCGGGGCAGCGTTCCTGCAATGGAACAGATTGATGAAGAAGAAACACAGGCAGAAGCAAAGTCACTTTCTCCGGGTACTTTACTGTTAACTTTTAGCAATTTTACAATTTACAGTTCAGCATTCAGTTGTTACAAGGACAGGTAGCTTAACGGGTGGCTGCAAGTGGATCCCAGGTGGTATGGTGGAACCCTTGGTGTACCTTTGTTAACTAACCCCTATCTTTCTTCCCCGCTTTGGATCGATCTATACCCAGTAGCTCCGTGTAGGTAGTACGGAGTCCCCTCCCTCGTTGGTGAGGAAGTAGGCAGACATCTCCAATGGCAGAGTGCTGCGGCTGATAAACAAGAAACAGCAGCCGGTTGCCGACTGCAAAGCTGGACCTTGGCCAGATCCCAGGGCCCGGTGTTCCATTGGTGTACTGGAGAATCCCTGGAGTATGGGCGCTCCATTCTGAGGATCTCCCTTTCTTTCTAGGGCTCGGACTTCCCTGTTGGGCACCCTCTTTCAGGACCTCCTCAAGGTCCCTTCTTCTTCCCTCCTGTTCAGCTTGTAACCGCTCCAGTGTGACCTTCCGCCTCGTTCCACTTAGCTGATCTTTCTAATATCTTTCCTCTTCCTCCATCTCCTCGTGGTCCCTCAGCTGAGAGACCTAAGGCCCAACAGACCTCGGAGCAAAGACAAAAGACTTCCTTGATCCCCTAGAGGTGAATTTATTCCTCCCGGGAACCTCCCACCCTAAACTAATGTGGGAGTGCTGGGAATGATTCCACCCACCATCCTAGGGTCCACCTGCAGCTGGAGTATTTACACCTCTTTTACAGGTGTAATACCCCTCTGTGACGCCTGCATTTGCGGGGCGCCACACAAGCGTCGGTCTTCACAGGAAGGGTCTGCATAAGGACAAGGTAGGGGAGCAAGGTGTGACAATTCCTTACCAGGAAACTACTCTGACATGGATGAAAGGGAGATGGACATCCATTTTCAAGTGTGCTGGTGAGCATGCAGTGGGCTGAGGTTGGCATGTGTCCTAGACAGACATCTCCTATAATTACCCATCCTAGGTGGAGTCTCTGTGCATATGTGTGGCGCCCCTGCGACAGGGCTGCCACAGGGTGAACTGCAGCTAGACGAGGTAAGACAGTCAACTCACAAAACACCCACACACAAACACATTCCGACCCTGAGCCAATCGCTCTATGTCAGGCAATGGGTGGCGGGAGTTTAGAGACGTGTGAGTGGGAAGTAGAAAAGACCACGGACAAGTGGGTGGAGTAACAGTAGTGAGACACTGGAACACTAAGTTGGGCGAGACAATCGATCGAGGATTCCCTGGAGGTAGTGTGCCCAGGAGGTAGAGTAACAGCCAATCTCCCAGATATTCCCTGGAGGTAACTTGCCCAGGAGGGAGCTTGCCCTGGAGGGTGGAGAAGGGAACGATCCCCAAGCCAATACACGCTAAAGCTAAACCGGAGAGACTGAAGGAGTCAGGTGAGCGCAACCAACATGGATCACTGGTGGCTGGGCCAGGATAGTCTGCACAACACAGCTGATGGTCCCAACCCCATTTATAAGGCAAGAAATCCCACTTATTAAACTGACAGGGCACACCTGTGAAGTGAAAACCATTTCCGGTGACTATCTCTTGAAGCTCACCAAGAGAATGCCAAGAGTGTGCAAAGCAGTAATCAAAGCAAAAGAAGAACCTAGAATATAATACATATTTTCAGGTGTTTCACACTTTTTTGTTAAGTAAATAATTCCACATGTGTTAATTCATAGTTTTGATGCCTTCAGTGTGATTCTACAATTTTCATAGTCATGAAAGTAAAGAAAACTCTTTGAATGAGAAGATGTGTCCAAACCTTTGGTCTGTACTGTACCTTGTGAGGAAGACCTGTGGAAGTGATGTTAGGTTTGTGGACTGCCACTGGTGTTTTACTGGGTTTGACATCAGGGGCAGTGGGATATGACAGTAAAATCGAAGCTAGGGTCATTGCTATTTTTTGCCTGTTGAGTGAGAAAATCTACAAACACTGCAAAAGGAGGAAATGGTACATTATGAGTCTGTTTATAATTGGAACTGTGTGTGACCCACTTCTCTTGTAGGTTGTAAGGGAGCTTTTGAACAATCAGGTTGAGGCATCCATGGCAGTGTCCACTGTGGAAACACGGGGGTCAGTGGGTGCTCTCATCCGCTGGCCCAGCCGCCTTTAGAAAGGCCGCATGGACCAGGGCTCATTCCAACTAAACGCCGGAGCTCCTTTACCGTGGGAGGAACACTACTCAGAAAACACAGGGTGAAGGATCCACACAATGGTAAGACTTTATTGAATCGCAAACAATCAAAGTCATATAACATAACCAAGCACAACATACAATGTAACAGGCAACAGTTTCTCACCCATATGCTGGCTCACCAGGGATTGGAACGTTTGTGCCTTCGGGGCTTCCACTTACTCCAATCCGGCAGCACCCCGCTTTTGGCAGGTACACACCGAGAAAGGAATAGCAACAAACCGAGGAAGCTGAACAAGAATAGCAACGTCTGTAGCCAGGTGACTGAATTTTCCCAACCTGGGTATCTTCCTTAAGTAGTCTCTGATATTTCAGCGAATCCTAGAATCCAATGCTGTAGTCCATATAATAATATAATCCAGGTTCTGATCCCCTAGCCGGAACCAGAGTGCCTAGGCTGGGTCATGCATCATCATTCTCTCTGGTCACTGAATAAAGTCCTTTTTTTTTATATTCCAAACCTACATCTCAGGGTATTTTGTGTTCTTCCAAGATTGGAGGGCTAAGGCTGTTTTCTTATTGGTTGGATTTCAAGACGCGTACTTAATTTCTCTTTGAGTCATGACAGTCTATGTCAAGGGTGTGAGAGTGTGAGGTAATTCACATTGAAGTAGCAATACATAATTGTAGACAATGGAAGGCTCTGAAAAGTACCACAATAACGAATGACTTAGCAGACATGAGATAACAAGTAAAATGTCAATATGTCTGGCCAATTAAGAACATTCCCCACTTATTGCATTACTGATAAGGCAGCTGCTTTCCCGCAGCAGCCCATTAAAAGTATAATAGCAGAATAGACACATCTGGACTCCCCCCTCCCCTCCACTACCAGACAAGATGAGAAAGTGAGTACTGGCAGGGGTGCAGTGGAATGTTCAGCACCTGATATGTATAAGAGCAATTGCCATCACATAGAGGAATGCAGGGAAGCATCGGCGGGATGGTATAAGGCCACATCCCTTGACCTTCCAAATAGCCAGCAAATTACAAAGACGATTGGCCATTTTTTACCCCTATGAAGCATTCAAGACACATTCAGCCAAGCTGTTACTAATCCCTACTCACCTGAAGAATACACAGGGCCCTCCCAGAAGGGTCAGAGATACTTCTAGAAATTCATCCACAACCGACACCTCAGGGGCTGCGTCACCTCCTGTATCTAAGGGAGCTTGACTGGACTCACACACAATGAAGACTTCTACCCCCTCGCGATAAATCAACCAACCACCTTAAAACCAGGGCTGTCACAGGCAGAGGCCACACATTTCCAGGCACAGCTAGACTTCCAAGTATTGAAAGACTTAATAAGTGCCCTCCTGACAATCAAGACTTCTTACCAAATGGCAATTGACAACATAAAGAACAACATCACATCACTCGCCACAAGGACATCAGGCGTTGAGGACTCCATCAAGGACCTTTCAGACCAAATCACAAGTCTCAAGGGACAACTAGATATCCTCCATTCTCAAGTGCAAACTATGTCAAAATTACTTGATAACCAAGAGAACAGAGGTAAAAGAAATAATATACACATAAAAGGTCTCCCTGGGGGCAAGGGTCGAGAAAATCTACAGTCAATCATCTAGACCCTTTTTGGGAACATGACTTGTAGAGATTCAGAGGATCACTATCTCTTTGACAGAGTACACCGCATATTTAGGAAGGGCCCTATGGATCCTGACAACCCAAGGGACGTCTTATGTAGACTCCACTTTTTCACTGATAAGGAGGACATACTTCGTGTGCATGGAAGGCCGTCTCTACTACACTGAATGGCGTCTAGGTGAGGATCTTTCCAGATGTCTCTGCCCGTACACTCTACATGAGGCGCTTATTCCACCCACTTTTGGTTAAGATCCTTGATTCAGGAGCATCCTACAGATGGGGGAATCCATTCCACCTTATTGTTAAAAAGGAGGACACCATGTTCCTTCTTAAGAACGATGCAGAGCTCCTTGCTCTATTTGACCTGCTGAATGTAGTTCCCTTTCCTATCCCAGGCTGGCTGGCTCTGGAGGGCTTCCGCCCACTCCCACAACACCCAAGGAAAAAGACTCGTCCACCTTAAGTATCAAGGTCCAGGGATGCTGACCCGCTGTCTCTTGAACATCTGTGATTACTGTTTTGGTGGGATTCTGTGCTGGTTTTCTTTTCCCTAGATGATGGTGTTCTGACTCTAGTTGCGGTAACCTGGGACAAGTTACTCGGTACAGGACCGGGGTATCACAGGGGTATCACAGTAGTCTTGGTCCGGACCGTTTCCCGAGCCCTCAAGTGATGGGGGTTATTTACAGGGAGAAAGTCGTGACGCCACCCACGGGTTGTGGTCAAGGTGACCACCGCTGCTGCAGAACCTCCGGGGATGATGTTTAGCAGCCGGTGATGTAACAGCTCTCCGCGGGCAGAGCCTGGTTCCCCTGGGCAGTGGTTATAATAGTCTATAGATGAATGCAGGGCAGGGGTAGTAGTAGAGATGACAGTTTGTGAGGGAAAACATGGTTTGCAAGGATCACACAGACTCACGGTTTTGAAGTTTTCCAAGTCTTTACTATAGCAGATGGTATACAGCTGAGTACTGTCCACGGAGACTGTACTGGGGCCGGATTGCTCCCACCCTGACCGGGTCCTTGGCTTCCTACTCCTGCTCTTTGTGTGTGGTCCTGCTGCCACTTTAGCTAGGCTGCCGGCCCTGTCTCCTCTCACGGGTACCCACTTGCTAGGCAACTTGAGTCTTAACTTTGTGTTTCTGACCCCGCCGTGTTGCTTCGCTGTGGTATAGTGAAGATATATAACCTCCACTAGTCTGGTGTTTACTATGCTGCTTGTGTCAGGCGCAATTACGGATCCGGTATCCGGTCTTTGCTCTTCACCGGGGTGAGTTATAGGATCAGTGGCGCACCCAGAAATTTCCCAAGGTAGGGGTCCAAGAAACACACACCGGCCCTGAAAGGGGTGTCACCCCCCACGGGGTTTGTAGGGGCAAAGCTCCCGGTGGGGGGGTTTGGGGGAGTGAAGCCCCCTAAAAGCAGCCTCTTTTGTGGGCCTTGGGTGCTGTGTAATTGTTCCTGTCTCCTGACATAGGGGTCCAGCTCTTGTGTACTGCACCACTTCTCAGGCCGTCCAAAGGGGGGTCCAGACACTAGGTCCCCCCCCTTGTGGTGTTTTGCACTTGTATAGGATAACTCTGTTGTCCCGGGTGTGTTCTCTGCTTCTCCTACTCCTTTCCTCAGAGTTGGCCAGCCTGGAAGTGGACAGTAGACCGTGGTTGGGCCTAATGCAGCCCTTTTACACCCATGTCCTTTCCTCAGTGCTGCCCCGCACTGAACTAACTGCCACTTCCTCTCCACCAGATGATATGTAGGGAAGCAGCTTTAGCTCTCCTTTCTGGTCTAGAAGTGCTAAGGTAGTGTTGTGGGTTTGTAGGGTAATTAACCCTTGATGATGTTACTGTGGCACATTAAACCCTGGGGTGCCACACTAACATACTTGAACTATGATGGCATTATTTGTCAATAAGAATGAGGACACTCCGGATGTCAGTTTGATAGTTGATGGGTTTTTTTTTTAAACTGATTTCAGAGCCATGATGTAGGTGAAGAGACGCGGTCTGTCCGCCCTATGCCTAGGTGCCCTTTCTTCTAACCAGGGGTGCTGATCCCTTGGGCCATACCCTGTGAGGCACTCACCCTTTCATAGAATATCCATTACTCCATATTTTGGAGTTTTGGAGTTAACCTGGGCAGTTAGTGTTAGCAGTTTCTAAACGTTTCTATTCATATATAATTTCTTTTTATTCTCTCTGTTCTATTTGCATTCTAATTCTAATAAGCTCATATTTTTTCTGCTCCCCTACCCTCACCAATTCTCTGCCCTGTGATCCCACCGCCACAGTACTTGCGTCCCAGTGACTACACTTGACCACCTCTAAACATATACATATGTCCACGGTAATGACATCAGACCATCATGCAGAATTGAAGATAGGATCATTAAACATTAAAGGACTATAGTCCAGAGAAACAGTCCATACTGTTGAATCTTCTCTATAATAAAAGATAGATATTGCTTTCCTACAGGAAACCCACTTTTGCCAATCTAAGGCCCCTTTCACATCAGCGGTAATCGCTGATCGCGGCAGTTGCGTTTTTTTCACCAGTTCACCGTTTTTTTCTCGGCCGCATCTGCCGCAAGTGCCGAAACCGCACTTGCCGCACCTGCCACACACTTACTAATAATCATCTTGCGAACGATCCTGTGGGAATTCTCAGAATCTTGAACTGATGTAGAAGTTCACTTTCTGATGGTTAAAGGTTCCATAGCATCACAAAAGGTAACATTTGCATCTGTGTATCTTCCCAACATTGGCCAGGATAGAACTCTCCATACCTGTTTAGATCAGTTGGAGGAATTCGCAGAGGGTCTTCTAATTGTGGGTGGCGATTTGAACGCTGCTCACACAATGAAACAGGGTAATACCACACATATCGTGCAATGATGGCTTTTATTCCAATCCTTCCGATGCATTTCGGAGTTATATTCCAACTCCTTCCTCATGGAGCCAACATAGTACAATACATAATGCAGAAGGCACAATATATTTACTCCATTAAACAAGCACGTGTACCAGGGGCGGAACTATCGTGGTGCAGCTGCACCAGGGCCCCGACCAGCTAAAGGGCCCCCTCAAGCCTGCAGGGGGGCCCCCAGCCGACCCCCGCAAGCCGCCGTCAGAGAAGAGGAGGGTCAGGCAAGGGAAGCAGAAAGCTTCCTGTTTCCCCTGCATGATCCCGCCCCCCCTCTCCTCTGCTCCTCCGGCTCCCAGGAGCGCACTCATGGCGCAGGTAGGAGAGCCGCCGCAAACGCCTCACCACATTGCACCCCCCGGGACCCGCGCCGACGCGAGTACATTGGGTGGAGGTTATAGTGACGTCATTTTGTAACCTAATCCTTATCAAAACACACGGGGTGGATAAAAAGAAAAGAGGAAAAAGCTTAGAGAAGACAAGAATATAATCAATGATCTATAGATGTGCAGAGGTGTGAGGGAGACAATATGTTTAATGAAAACATCTGTGAAATATAACAATGAAAAAAGAAAAAAGGTGAGAGAGTGAAGCGAACTCCACTTCAGACATCATTTTAATATTTATATTATATATTAAAAAAAATTCTCCTTGCAATACTGATGTGTCACCCTGAAATATATTCAAATTGATATTGATGAGATGTATCTTGCAGGATAGAAAATTAGGAAATATTGAAGACAGTTGTCTAAAATGATAAAAGAAAATGATAAAAAATTGGATATACTGTAGGTGTAATAAAAAGATTTCAGTATATGAGTGAAAACCTTGTGTGCTTATAGTCATAATATCTTTATTAAAGTCTGATTTGGAGAAATAGCTTTGTAATAATAGGGGCGAGGGATAATTGTAATAATAATAATAAGAACAATTGTGTGTTTGTGAGTTTGTCATGATGCCTTGTTTTGTTTGTGAGTGTGATTTACCCTAAGGCTGGCTTCACACCAAGTTTTGGGGGATCCATGTGTATCCGTTTTGAAATGGATAGACAAGGATCCGTTTATTGCTCTCATGTACCTCAATGGGTATGGATTGGTCTATATGGCCATCCGTTTGTGTCAATTCAGTCAGGGATTCGTTTATGTCATGTGATTTCCTGTACCCAGAATTGGAGACTGTCACAATTTTGGGCGCAGCGGACAAAAATGGACACAAATGAATCCGGCGCATTCCGCTTCACATAACATGGGGGTCTATGGAGACGAATCTGGTAAAAAAAGGACCGTTTCCCGCATCCAGTTTACGGTACTGAGGATGCTCTGTTCTGGTCTCTCTCTCTTACCAGAGCCCGCTGCATACAGCATAACATAAAAAACAGGGCAGGATCTGGTGCCTGCACTGCACGCAGGCACATTGAAACAGCCGGGCTCCCCGCACATTGGCTGAGCTCTGTGTGCCTGCGTAAACAAAGATGATAATGCACAGGTGCGAAGAGGAGGTGGCAAACAGAGGAGGCAGAAGAAACATAAATGAGTGGGGAGGATGGGCTGGCAGCATTTAAGAACACAGTGACCAGACCCATCGGTCTGGCTAAGTACTCATTTAAATACATGGCAGAAAACATTATAAATTGTTTCTTTTGGAGTACAGGGGGGAAAGAATATAAACACCTTCACAGAATGCAGCATAGACGCTGCTGAAGGTGCTGCTTTCAGCTTGCAAAGCACTAGCGGGTGATAGGTGCACTTTAACAACTCTCAAGCCTGATATTAAAACCTGGTTCTATTGGACAGAATTTATAAGAACTTATGAATATAAGGCCCTAATGGAAGAGACTTGAGTATGTCTTACTAGTCTCTTTGGACACCCCCCTCTTGGTACCCTTCCCCAGGCAAAATCCATACATTTTCTAGATTCCTCCCCTCTTTCCCCCTTCATTCTTACTGATCGCAGCCCCCCTCCCCTTTCGCGTTTGGCACCATTCTTCGTCTCTAAATTCTTTTCTTCTCTTCTCATTGTTTTTTGTTAAAGTAAGTTTTTCCTTTGAATACTTTCACATCAGCGTTTTTTTAAAATCACGGCAGATGCGGTGAAAAAAATCGCATCTGCCGCGATTACCGCATAACCGCTGCACTTGCGGCACAGTTGCGGCACAGTTGCAGCAAGCCCCATACAATGTATATGGGGGACTTGCGGCAGGTGCGGCAAGTGCGGTTTTGGCACTTGCCGCAGGAGCGGCCGCAAAAAAAAACGCGGTCAGCTGCGGTTTTTTTCGCGGCCGCACCTGCCGCAAGTGCCAAAACCGCACTTGCCGCACCTGCCGCAAGCCCACATATACATTGTATGGAGCTTGCCGCAACTGTGCCGCAGAGTGTAGCGGTTATGCGGTAATCGCGTCAGATGCGTTTTTTTCACTGCATCTGCCGCAATTTAAAAAAAGCTGATGTGAAAGGACCCTTAGATTGGCTTTCCAACATTGTACATGCTATGGGACTACCCTGAAGGTTAGTGTGGCAGAACCAAGGCAGACAGTACATTAGTTGCCCCAGCCTTTCAAAACCAGGCTGGAAACGTAAGTGGTTCAGTCTAGATATGAACTGTTGGTCTTTTTATGCAATCTTGTTTTATTGTGAAGTTTCTTGAATAAAACTAAGTTTATAAAAAAGAACATTAACCCCCAGCATGCACTGAGACAAACTGTGTCTTCACATCCAGGAATGCCAATCCAGGTAAATCTTCTACCTTAGCAACTTGTACCTCAACTAACAAGTCACTTAGTTCTCTGAAACTTTTGGTAACCCTTAGACACTATTTTGGGAAAATCACCAATTCTCTTATATAATGTGTTTTCTATAGTTTCCATTGACCCATAACACTCATTACGTCTTTCCCACACCATACTTAGACCTGTGTGTGGATATTTACTGTATATACTCGTGTATAAGCCGACCCATGTATAAGCCGAACCCCCTACTTTTGCCCCCAAAACCTGGGAAAACCTATTGACTCGTGTATAAGCCGAGGGTGGACCCCAGCACAGGTATACAGCCCCACAGTGTGGTATACAGCAGCCTCCAGTGGTATATACAGGCCAGCAGTTACAGCAGCCTCCCTAGTGGTATATACAACAGCAGCCCCAGTGGTAGTATACAGCAGCAGCCCCAGTGGTAGTATACAGCAGCAGCCCCAGTGTATACACAGCAGCAGCCCCAGTGGTAGTATACAGCAGCAGCCCCAGTGGTAGTATACAGCAGCAGCCCCAGTGGTAGTATACAGCAGCAGCCCCAGTGGTAGTATACAGCAGCACCCCAGTGTATATACAGCAGCCCCAGTGGTAGTATACAGCAGCAGCCCCAGTGGTAGTATATAGCAGCAGCCCCAGTGGTAGTATACAGCAGCAGCCCCAGTGGCAGTATACAGCAGCAGCCCCAGTGGTATATACAGCAGCAGCCCCAGTGGTAGTATACAGCAGCAGCCCCAGTGGTAGTATACAGCAGCAGCTCCAGTGGTAGTATACAGCAGCAGCCCCAGTGGTATATACAGCAGCAGCCCAGTGGTAGTATACAGCAGCAGCCCCAGTAGGTAGTATACAGCAGCAGCCCCAGTGGTAGTATACAGCCACCCCCCATCAGTATACAGGGCCCCCCTTGCTGCCGCAAACCTGTAAAGTAATACATCATTATACTTATCCCTGTCGTCGCCGCCGCCGCCATCGAGCTCCTCCGGGTCTTCATGCTTCTTCCTGCTTCCTCCTCTGGCGCACAGACAATGACGTCATTGCCTGTGCCCACCGGAGGAGGAAGCTGGATGAAGCATGAAGACCCGGAGGAGCGCGATGCGGCGGCGGCGACGACAGGGATAAGTATAATGATGTATTACTTTACAGGTTTGCGGCAGCAAGGAGGGGCCCTGTATACCGATGGGGGGGGGCCTGTATACCGATGGGGGGCGCCTGTATATGACTCGCGTATAAGCCGAGGGGGGGACTTTTCAGCCCAATTTTTGTCTTATGATTCTTATGGCATGTTCAGCTGACTCGCTTCCAAGCCACTTTACTAGGAGATCTAACTCCTCACTTCAAGAAAGGTCCCTCAGATGGTATTCTGGAAGGAGGCTCACCATGACCTATAGTTCTGATCACGATCAGTGAACTTTACAAGTCCCTTGGTGACCATCTCTCGGCGAGTTAAGAACTCTGCAAAGTCCATGATGGCCCGGTTAGCACTGAAACAAGCTGGTGTGCTGTTGTCATGTTGACTGTGTAGTGTATCATCATACCTGTAAGATGCTTCTGGCTTATGGTAGTCTCTGTAATACCATTCTGATGCGAAACATGTTGCTGGCCTTCTCATAATCAGGATACCCCAAAGCTTCTAAGTACTCTGCCATGGCTACTGTGGCTGCTGTCCCTTTGTCTGTGACAAGTCTTTCTAGAGACACCTGCAGATGCGCACTCTCTGCTTCTTGCTCTGTCTGCAGACGTGCTGTTTCTGCTTGCAGGAAAGCGAGCTTTTTCACTTCTTGGTCTACTTGTCTCAGCTTTAGTCATATCTTTTGTGCACCAAAGGAGGACCTCACTTTTGCTGCCTCAGCTTTGGCACGAGCAACAGCAGCAGCAAGCTCTTTTATTAAAGATTTATAAAGGCCACTTCACACGCTTCAATCTTGTGAATGATATCGCTTAAGCCAGGGGTCTCAAACTCGGCTGGGTTGGTGGCCGCACATAGAGAAACATTTATAGTGGGGGGCCGCATCCCTTGTAGGACTAAGTGATATTTTTAGTAATACCAGAATTTTTTTGCTCAATGTAGTAAAGTACAAATCCTGATCCCGTTCTTGTAGTAATGTCCCCATCCTGTAGTAATGTCCTTTTCTACTGACTTCCCCATACTGATCCCCTTTTCTAGTGATGTCCCCCATCCTGATCCCTTTTTTTAGTGATGATCCCTATCCTGATTCCTTTTTATAGTGATGTCCACTATCCTGATCCCTTTTTCTAGTGATGTCCCCCATCGATCATGATCCCCTTTTGTAGTGATGTCCCCATACTGATCTCCTTTTGTAGTGATGTCCCCCATCCTGATCTCCTTTTCTAGTGATGTCCCCAATGTCATTCCCCTTTAGTAGTGTTGTCCCCATCTTGATCCCCTTTAGTGATGATGTCCCCATCCCGATCCCCTTTTATAGTGATGTCCCCCATCCTGATCTACTATTATAGTGATTCCCCCCATCCTGCTTTACCTTCTTTTTACACACTCAAATACACTATCACACTCACACACAAACCCACACACAAACCCCCCTCCACACACACACATACTCTCACACACACTCTCACACATCCTCATACACACTCTTACACTCACACTCATACACACACTGAAACTCGCACACACTTATACACATTTCCTCACTCACCCTCACACACACACCCTCTCACACACACTCACACTTTTCTCACTTTAATGATGCATCGCTCCAGTGCAGGGGCCGCCGCGGTCCCCGCTGTGCTGGCTTCCGGCCTCCACTGTGCTATGACTTCCTCCAGCCGCTGCGCAGACAAGCTCTGTTGCAGGTGACATTGATCTTGCTGAGTGGCAGAGCTTGTTAGTGCTGCGGACAGAAGTCATCACACAGCGGGGACTGCAGCGGTCTCCTGCACTGGGGCGATGCATCATTAAGTTGTCCAAGGTGCCGCGGGCCGCATAGTGAAGCCCCAGGGGCCGCGAGTTTGAGACCCCTGGCTTAAGCGATCCGGAATTTTGATTGCTTGAGCAATATCATTTGTGCGTCGTTGCGTGTAACCGAGCGATCTTTCAGTGAAAAATAGCTTGATTGGTGGAAGATTTGTGAGCAGGACCTCAAATCTGTCGTTCGTCGTTGAATTAACCTGCGTTCAACCTGCTGCATCGTGCTGTGTGACACCTCTCAAACGATCTCATTCTCGATTTCGCCTATTCCTGATGCTACATGGTGCCGATCGCTAAGTAGTGCGCACGATCGCTGGCGGGTTGCCAAATTTAACATCGTTAAAGAGATCTATGCTTGTGACACCGCACAAACAATATCAATGAATTGTTCTAGCGATCTCGATCACATGACTTTTCAGGCATTATCGTTCACAAGATTGAAGTGTGTGACGTGGCCTTTAGAGCTTGCTCGTGACTTTGTCTTGAGTCAAGATGCCTGGCTTGCAGACATTGTGTGCTTGGCTGCAGACTGCTTGGTATTCAGGGTGGACCTGCGTCTAAGTATAAACAGACTTCAGGGAATAGTGTTGTGCTTGCTGGAGGGCTGCACTCTTGTTACTTGCGGCTGTATGGCGGCTGCTGAAATACCCGTATGCGGTGCAGTATGGGTAGTAGCAGCTCCGTACGGTCCAATCCACTATCGCTTGTGACTAGCCTCTGTTTTATTGTTCTGCCTTTGTTCGCGTTATATACGATGAGAGTTCCAGCATACAGCTAAACCTTCTCTGTATCCCAAATAAGTAGACTGTTGGTTCTGTAGTCAATTGTTTATATCAGAACACTGAAAATGGAAGATCATAGAATACACATACATCACCACAGACAATCCCTGTGTAAAGTGATTGCAGCAGAGTCCTATCAGGCTCTAAAATATAAAGCAAACAGACAAAAATATAACCCTCACCTGATTGGCTTGGCAATGAATGTTAGGAGTTCACAGGAGGGAAAAGCTCGCAGTAGCTAGAGAACACGTGGTTGCATGCATAAATCCTGACAGGTACTGATCTGAAAATGGATACATCTTCCTCAGATATACAGAGGGCGGTCCTACAAAGCACTGTTTTCTTAAAGGGGAAGGGACCTAGATATGCAGGAATACTACCAGATTGTGCTAAACATATTTAAGCACCATAACAAGATAACCTATTTCTCTCAGGTTGTAACCAGTGTCAAACTAGAGTTTCCTTTTCTTATTGAGCCTGAATGGGCAGAACAAACCGGATCTACTGTGATTTAGGAGTGAGGGAATGCATTGAACACCCACCCTGGGTGCCCTGGGACTCTAATAAGAGCCCTGCTGGATAGACTGATGTCCCTGATGAACCCACCAGAACACCATTGGGTGGGAGAAATGCCGCGTCGGACCGGTTCTACATGATTTAAGATGAGTATATCCACAATACTTGTGTCTTAAAGGGCAACTGCCCCCCTATTTAACCTATGGTCCAACTGGTCCATTATTGTGAAAGTGGTGATTTGTATCTTTAAAAAGGGTGTGGATTACCTGAAATATACGGGCTGCTGACAAGGAGCATTTATTTTTCGGTGTATGGTGTGGTACCTTGGTGGTGAGGAGTGGATATCTCTGTTTTGTTTTGTATTGGGCACAAATGCTGGTAATTGTTGTTTAAGCATTATAAGAGGAAAAAGTACCCAGCAAACTAAAATATTGGTATTGTGTCATTCACTTCTCCCTTTGATTATAGATAATAAATAGGTAACCATTACCATATTTTAGGAAAGTGTCTCCTATAGTGGTTATTTTTTCCACCACACTTGTCTAAGGGATAGACACGGACATCAGGGAGATCCACACACTGTTTTTTGTTCCCTTAGGCCCACGTCACACACACAGATATTTGTGCAGATATTGTTCGCAGATCTCTGGTTGCAGTGAAATCATGGACACATTGCTCCATTTTGTGGCTGTATATAAATGGATTAATGTGTCCATAATTTCACTGCAACCAGAGATCTGTGAACAATATCTGCACAAATATCTGTGTGTGTGACGTGGGCCTTAGATATATTGTTGGTATGGGGATTCAAAAAGGAGGAACGTCACCTTTATTCACAAATAAGTAAGGACCAGAAGGGATAGCCGCCGAGGAGCAGGGACACCATACGGGTTTTTAGGTGAAAACTCCGCTGTTAGGCAGGGGGAGTTAGGGAGAGAACAGGGCGACCCTTCCCCCTCTTCCCCCCTGTGTGTACGGGATCATAACTGACCATAGTTTTAATAAAAACAATAAAAGTTATATTTTAGAAGGTACTACCTTTGCTGAAACTAAATTGTGTAGGTGTATCTAGCATCAAACTACTTTGAGTGAACTCATGTATGTTAATAAACGTTCAGGTCCAGACTTGTCCAAGCACATCAGGTGAAGGTGTGCAGCTGGGGCTCCTAGTTCTGGAGTTATTCGTTCATTTAGGGTATCAGTCAATTTCAACCCTGTGTTGTTCCAGCTCAAACTTACCCCAGTACTCAGTACTTGTAATATCTTCCAGGTTTAGGGTCAAGAGGCCCTCATAAAGGAGGGTGCTGTCACGCGTAGACTGCTCTGGGTGGAGTTGCTGTAACTATCCTGGTCACTGGGTGGAGGTGAGGGGGTTATAGGCTACAGCTGGTGAGAAGCAGGGCAAGGTAGGCAGCCCAGACATCCTCACCTTTAAAGGTACTTCTGGAAACAGAGTCAGGTAGGGACCCCCCAATTTATGGGTCAGACTAGTACCCTGATTGCCTTCAGCCCGTCACTGCCATCCTGCTATCTTACCCCTCCGTCCATTATTGCCACCTGTAACAATAGTAATCTTAATGTATGCAAACTTGTGATTTTGCAGAAAGTAATAAAAATGCCTCAAAACATCTCTCCTTCATTATTCTGGCATTTGGCAAATATTGATAATTATGGTAATCCTAGTTGACCTAAAACAGGTAAGGTTTATTCTGATTTCAAGTGAGATAGTGGGAAAAACATGCATATGTACAGTTGTGGCCAAAAGTATTTATATAAAGAGAAGAACAGCGCCTCACAAGTGCACAAGTTCAAGTGCACTTGAAAAAGGTTTTGTAACCGAAACGTTGTGCCGTGGTGGATGGAATAAAGGTTTGAAGAGTTAAAGCTACCAGCTTGTGAGGCGCTGTTCTTCTCTTTATATAAGTGTTGGTATCGCTGGGTGGATCTCCCTGGCCTGGACGTAGCGCCCGAATATGTGGAACCCAAAGGCTTCCTTTCCATGAGGTGCTGTGGATAATCCCCTATGTGTATCCAGTGGCCAAAAGTATTGACACCCCTGCAATTCTGTCAGATAATACTCAGTTTCTTCCTGAAAATGATCACAAGTTCTTTGGTATTATTATCTTCATTTAATTTGTCTTAAATGAAAAAACACAAAAGAGAATGAAGCAAGAAGCAAAAAGCAAAACACTGATCATTTCACACAAAACTCCAAAAATGGGCCAGACAAAAGTATTGGCACCCTCAGCCTAATATTTGGTTGCACAACCTTTAGCCAAAATAACTGCGATCAACCGCTTCCGGTAACCATCAATGAGTTTCTTACAATGCGCTGATGGAATTTTAAACCATTCTTCTTTGGCAAACTCCTCCAGGTCCCTGATATTTGAAGGGTGCCTTCTCCAAACTGCCATTTTTAGATCTCTCCACAGATGTTCTATGGGATTCAGGTCTGGACTCATTGCTGGCCACCTTAGAAGTCTCCAGTGCTTTCTCTCAAACTATTTTCTAGTGCTTTTTGAAGTGTGTTTTAGGTCATTGTACTGCTGGAAGACCCATGACCTCTGAGGGAGACCCAGCTTTCTCACACTGGGCCCTACATTATGCTGCAAAATTTGTTGGTAGTCTTCAGACTTCATAATGCCATGCACACGGTCAAGCAGTCCAGTGACAGAGGCAGCAAAGCAACCCCAAAACATCAGGGAACCTCCGCCATATTTGACTGTAGGGACCGTGTTCTTTTCTTTGAATGCCTCTTTTTTTCTCCTGTAAACTCTATGTTGATGCCTTTGCCCAAAAAGCTCTACTTTTGTCTCATCTGACCAGAGAACATTCTTCCAAAACGTTGTAAGCTTTCTCAGGTAAGTTTTGGCAAACTCCAACCTGGATTTTTTTATGTCTCGGGGTAAGAAGTGTGGTTTTCCTGGGTATCCTACCATACAGTCCCTTTTCATTCAGACGCCGACGGATAGTACAGGTTGACACTGTTGTACCCTCGGACTGCAGGGCAGCTTAAACTTGTTTGGATGTTAGTCAAGGTTCTTTATCCACCATCCGCACAATCTCGCGTTGAAATCTCTTGTCAATTTTTCTTTTCCGTCCACATGTAGGGAGGTTAGCCACAGTGCCATGGGCTTTAAACTTCTTGATGACACTGCGCACGGTAGACACAGGAACATTTAGGTCTTTTGAGATGGACTTGTAGCCTTGAGATTGCTCATGTTTCCTCACAATCTGGTTTCTCAAGTCCTCAGACAGTTCTTTGGTCTTCTTTCTTTTCTCCATGCTCAATGTGGTACACACAAGGACACAGGACAGAGGGTGAGTCAACTCTAATCCATGTCAACTGGTTGCAAGTGTGATTTAGTTATTGCCAACACCTATTAGGTGCCACAGATAAGTTACAGGTGTTGTTAATTACACAAATTAGAGAAGCATCACATGATTTTTCTCACAGTGGCAATACTTTTGTCCACCCCCTTTTTTATGTTTGGTGTGGAATTATATCCAATTTGGCTTTAGGACAATTCTTTTTGTGTTTTTTCATTGAAGACAATTTAATGAAGATAACAATACCAAAGAATTTGTGATTGCAATCATTTTCAGGAAGAAACTGAGTATTATCTGACAGAAATGCAGGGGTGTCAATACTTTTGGCCACAACTGTATCTTTTGATATTTAATATTGAGGCTGCGGGCTGTATAGATATAATATAGAGGCTACTGGCTGTACATATAAATATAGAAGCTGCTGGCCAGGGGCGTAACAACCGGGGTCGCAGGGGTCGCAAGTGCGACTGGGCCCGGAGGTACAGGTCTGACCCTGTTACCCCTGCTTTACATGGATGTGGGTCCCTGAGGACGCACATCCATGTCATTGTGAGGCAGTCTGCATTGCCGGGCCCCAGGGCCGCCGGAGGTCAGGCAGGCGCTGCAACTTTAAAACACTGTGTGCAGCACTATGATGAAGCCATGTGACCTCATCACAGCCAGGACAGAGCTGCCGGTGGGAGCGGTGAGCAAGAGCTCCATTCAGGAGCCAAAGAGCCTCCACAGCTTCTGGAGAGGGGAGAGGGAGGGAGGGAGGAAAGGTGTGTGTGTGTTTATATAGGGGCAGTGTGCCTGGGGGGCTGTACAGGGGCAGTGTGTCTGGGGGGAGCAGTACAGAGGCAGTGTGACTGGGGGGGCTGTACAGTGGCAGTGTGACTGGGTGTGTGGGGGGCTGTACAGTGGGCAGTGTGTGTGTTGTTTATATAGGGGGCAGTGTGTCTGTGTTAGTGGGGCAGGTTGTACAGGGGGTAATGTGTCTATGTGAGTGGTGTAGGTTGTATAGTGGGCAGTGTGTCTGTGTGGGGAGGATATATGCTATCTGAAGGTCTATGAAGCTGCCTTATTGCCTTATACTATATGTCTGTATGTTGGGGGGCTGTACAGGAGCAGTGTGACTGCGTGTGTTGGGAGCTGTACAGTGTGCAGTGTGTCTGTGTGTGTGGGGGGGGGGCTGTACAGAGGGCAGTGTGACTGGTTGAGTGGGGCCGGTTGTACAGGGGCAGTGTGTCTGTGTGGGGAGGATGTATGCTATATGGAGGGCTATGAGGCTGCATTATTGAGTTATACTATATGAAGGGCTGTAACACTGCATTATATTATATAAAGGGATGTGACGCTGCATTGTATTATCTGGAGGGCTGTGACGCTGCATTATACTACATGGAGGGCTGTGACAATGCATTATATTATATGGAGAGCTGTTGTGAATTCTGCTTGTGGGCTCTCTCCTGTGGTTGTGGCTGGTAATGCAGTTATGGTTAATCTCTTTTTATTAGTTTTGTAAAAGCATTACAAGTTATACAAATAGATATAAACCAGAGAATACAGATAAGGGAATCAAATATCAACTAAAAGAGTATAATACAATGATCAACCACATATTTATGCACCCTCTTCAAGTATAGGATTGGCTAATCCCTCATTTATAATCCAGAGCCTGAAAATAAGAAGACCCTTCTCCTGAGAAAGGGGCTCACTGCTAGAGAGGGGGTTAGGAACCCCTTCAAAATTATTATGGCATCAGGCTCCCCCATATCAGTTTGGCCATGAACAAAAGAGTATTTGTTAGGTTAACACTTAATATCTCGTCACTATCTTTGGTGAAATCAGTGAGGTCTAGGCCTCAAAGGACTTGCTCAAAGTCCAGATCATCAGAAATAAGCCCATCCTCAGTGGGGTTACTCGAGAAATTATATACATTACTCCTTTCCAACAATGTTTGGATCTCGAAAGAGGGTGGGCTAAGAAATGATTCCCAAAACCAAAAATATTGAATATTATAGAATGGGTGAGAAGAAAGGAAAGAGAGAAAGAAAAAGAAAAAAGATAAATAGAAAGAATAGAAAAGTAAGTTGTGGCTGTTTTTTAGGATAATTGGGGACAGGTAGAGAAGGGGATAGGACCAGAGAGGGATAGGGAAAAAGGGTTCCCTCAACCCCATGTCGGCCAGAGATCATACCACTGTATCAACCTCGGAGAAAGTTCTCCTGAATTCAGCCAAATCTTGGAAGAGAATCCATTCAGTCCAGACCACTGAAAATTTATCACGAGAACCCGAAGTGTCAGCCGCCAGCTCCTCCATTCGAAATATATCCATCATTTCCTTGAACCAGTCAAGCAGGGATGGAACTTGAGAAGTTCTCCAGAATCTCAGAATTAGGGCGCGAGCGGCTGAGACACAGAAACGGAGGATATCCCTCTTATTAAGCCCAATAGGCCCTGGAAAGATGGATAACAGAGCTATTTCAGGACAGCACTCAACTGTTTACCTGTTATCAGTGTGTAAGTACTGAACACCTTAGACCAGAACCGCTGGATTTCACTGCAACTCCACCAAATGTGAAGCATCGTCCCCAGTGCTTCCCCACAGCGCCAACAACTATCAGCAGTTTCAGGAAACACGCAGTGCAGGGCAACCGGACATAGGTACCATCTGGTGAGCAGCTTGTAGCTCCTTTCTTGCGCAATACAAGCATTGGCTAATTTGTGAGTAAATAGCAAACATTTCTGCCACTCACTATCTGTGATGTTCCTGTCCAATTCCCTCTCCCAGGCACGCTGAAAGTACAGGGTGCCCTGGTCTCTCAAGGACCCTAAGGCCTGATACAAAGCTGATATTTTGCTCTTCAGGGGGAAATCCTGTTGGAACAGTCTCTCCAATATATTTGGTGTCAGTCTCACCCTGCACGTACGGTCAGCCGGAAATAAGAACGATTTATACTGGAGAAATTCGAACCATCTAAGTGGCCTAGTAGGATCTATAGGTTGGAGTTCCCCCATTGAGGATAAATTACCCTCGGATAGGGTCTGTCCCATTCAGGTATCGTTAACACTCTGCCAACACAGAAATCTGTGTTTTCTGAACCCAGGTGTAAAAGCTGGACTAGAGAAGAGGGAGGCGAGAGGACTGAGTCTGCCATCCGAATACAGTGTTTTTGTTACAGAGTGCCACACATTCAAAGTGATCTTGGTCATATCGGATAGGGGAGATATTTATTTTACGTTCCCAGGAAAAATCCAGAGCAAATGCTTCATTGGGGTCCCCAGGCTATCCTGCTCCACCTCCACCCATCTCTTGTATGACGAACAGTAGTGCCAATCCAGGGCTCTGGTGAGAGAAGAAGCCAAAAAGTATGTCTTTATGTTAGGCAACCCGACGTCTCCTCTGGATCTAGGTAGGGATAGGATATTAATCCGTAACCTAGATCTCTTCCCACCCCATGTAAATTTGATAATAAGAGATTGTAGTTTAGCAAAAAACGTTCTGTCTGGAAGGACTGGGACTGTTTGAAAAATATATAGGAGTCGGGGCAAGACATCCATTTTGATGACGTTCATTCTCCCGAACCAGGATAGCTTTAGTTGTCGATACGATGAAAAAGCCTCTTCTACACTAGACAATAGGGGTTGGTAATTTAATCTAAACAGTTGCCTAAGATCTCTTGGGATGAGAACTCCCAAATACTTAATGGCCTCTGCCTTCCATTTGAACGGGAACTGTCTGGACAAATGAGATACCAAATCTTCCGGTAGGGAAATGTTGAGCGCCTCTGTCTTAGAGCAGTTAACTTTAAAGTTACTCAACTGTACGAACTGCTCGAATTCTTTCAAAATAGAAGGGATAGCGATCAGGGGCTGTGAGACATAAAGTAGAAGATCATCTGCAAATAGTGCCGTCTTGTGGTGACTCTGACCCAGCTCAATTCCGCGAATGTCAACATTGGCTCTCAGTGCCGTAGTTAAATGTTCCATTACAATAATGTATAGCAGGGGTGACAGCGGGCATCCCTGCCTGGTTTTGTTTGCTATTTTAAACGGGGAAGATAAGGTACCTCCAATCTTCACCCTAGCAGACGGTGAGGAGTATAGGGACATGATTCCATGCAAGAACCGGGGACCCAGGCCAAGTTGAATCAGCGCCTCCCTCATAAACCCCCAGTGGACTCTGTCAAAGGCCTTTTCAGCATCCACAGAAATCAGGCCTAACGGAGCTGAGTTGCTTTTGGCCTTAGCTATAAGGAGGAGGGTTCTAATAGTGTTATCCCTAGCCTCCCGGCCTCTGACAAAGCCCACCTGGTCCGAATTAATCACGGAAGGGAGAAACGGGGCTAGACGGTCAGCTAGAATTTTAGAAAAAAGTTTGACATCCACATTCAGTAACGAAATCGGCCTGTAGTTTGAAACTGAAGATGGGTCTTTCCCAGGTTTGGGGATGACGCTGATATGGGCTTCTAATAATCGAGGCACGAAATCCAAACCCCTCAAAACAGCATTAAAGGCCGTCAACATCGCAGGTACCAGTTGGGACTTAAGTGTTTTGTAAAAGTTGGATAAAAATCCATCTGGACCTGGACATTTCCCTGATGGGGTAGATTGGATAGCCCATGACAGTTCCTCTTCTGTAATATCCTCTTCTAATAGAGCAATAGTCTCTTTCGCTAGCGTTGGAATCGCTGTTCTCTTTATATATCCCTTAATCTTGTCAAAAAGTTCTGAGGGCGGTGCATCTGAAAAATGCCCCTGGATATTGTAAAGTTCAAGGTAATATTGTCTAAATTCCTCTAGTATTTTAGTCGGTAGAAATGTTCGCCCACCCGTTTTGGTCGAGATGTTTGGGATAAACGTCGGGTTTAACCGAGGATGGAGCAGTCTGGCCAAGGGAAGCCCACATTTGTCTGAGTTGGAGTAAAAATAACTCCTAGATTTCTCAGAGTATCTACGACACTTTTGATCCAGTAAATCTTTAAGTTCTTTTTTTTTTAAAGTCAGGTCGGATAAAGTCACGCTAGATAAGTTCTGTTTATGTGAGGTTTCCAATATATGAATCTGAAAAAGGAGGTCCTCTACTATTTTTGCGTTATTTTTCTTCAGACTGGCGCCATGTTTTATAAACACCCCTCTCAGAACACATTTCAAAGTTTCCCACTTAGTGGGGGAAGGTGTGGGGTCAAAGGCATGGTCTCGATCAAAGGACTATATAGTCTCTCTCACTTCAGCCATACACAATTCATCTTTCAATAGTCTTGCACGGGTGCTACTATCTTGGTGTAGCCCTTGATGAACCTTCGGTAGTACCCGACCAGTCCCAAGAATTGGCGTACCTCTTTGAAGGTGGTTGGCGCTGGCCAGTCTTTGATGACTGTAACTTTGTCTGGGTCAGGTGCTACGCCTTCTGCACTGACCACATGTCCAAGGTACTGGACTTTGGGTTTCAGCAAGTGACACTTGGATGGCTTCAGTTTCATACCATACTTAGATAATGACTCAAATACCTCACTCAGATGTTGTAGATGGTCTTCATAGGTCTGAGAGTATACGATGACATCATCCAGGTACAGCAGCACGGTCTCAAAGTTTCGATGACCTAGGCAACACTCCATCAGCCTCTGAAATGTTCATGGGGCATTGCACAACAAAAATGGCATACTGTTGAACTCGCATAGTCCCATGGGCGTCGTGAAAGCTGTCTTCTCACGATCTTCCTCTGCAATGGAGACCTGCCAGTACCCACTGGTAAGATCTAATGTGGAAAAGTAATTGGCAGACTTAAGTGCAGCTAGTGACTCCTCTATGTGGGGTAACGGGTATGCATCCTTGTGTGTGACTTTGTTGATTTGCCTGTAATCTACGCACATTCTCATACTACCGTCTTTCTTTTTAACCAGGACCAGTGGTGACTGCACACTCTGCAGTTTCTCCCTCCAAGACCCGTATTTATAGGGGGAACTGGCTTAAGGCAACCAGTGGAGCTCCCCCTACAGGCCTGGGGTGAAAGGTGTGTTGTTGTGTTAGTAAGTGGGAGCTGCTTGCTGTGTACTTTTCTATTCATGTCCTAAGAGTTCCTGTGGTGCCCCAACCAGGGTGCCACACATGTCTGTCTTAACTTGCTCTCTGTTAGGAAGTTTTCTTCCTAGGATTTATGTTATTGGCTTATTCAGCTTTTGATTGTGTCAGCATATATTTAGCATAGTTGGATTCACAGGAGTTCCGCAGATTTAGAGGGCGCCGAGTCTTGAGTAGACTCAGGGGTATTTTTATATTATCTGCTGTGGATGTTTTTGAAAGGATTTTTATACTGACTGCAATAGTATTCTGTCCTGTCTTTATCTATCTAGCTAGAAGTGGCCTCATTTGCTGGATTCTGTTTTCTGCCTGAGTGTGTCTTTTCCTCTCTTACTCACAGTCAATATTTGTAGGGGGCTTTCTATCCTTTTGGGTTCTGCTCTGAGGCAAGATAGAATTCCTGTTTCTATCTTTAGGGGTAGCTAGTTCTCCGGCTGTGTTGAGGTGTCTAGGGTATGGTTAGTCACATCCCACGGCTACTTCTAGTTGCGGGGTTAGATCAGGAACTGCGGTCAGTATAGGTACCACTTACTCCTGTGAAAAATATTCATGCGACTCCAAGGTCACCGGATCATAACAGAGAGCTATGAGAATGTATTATATTATCTGGAGGGTTGTGACACTGCATTATATTATCTGGAGGACTATGACGCTGCATTATATTATCTGGGGGGCTATGATGCTGCATTATATTAAATGAAGGGCTGTGACGCTGCATTATATTATACGAAGGGCTGTGACACTGCATTGTATTATCTGGAGGGCTATGACAATGCATTATACTATATGGAGGGCTATGACGCTGCATTATATTATATGAAGGGCTATGATACTGCATTATATTAAATGAAGGGCTGTGACGCTGCATTATATTATATGAAGGGTTGTGACACTGCATTGTATTATCTGGAGGGCTATAACTCTGCATTATACTATATGGAGGGCTATGACGCTGTATAATATTATATGAAGGGCTTTTTAGTTTGACAGGATACCAAAGCTAGCTATTGATGGGTGTATTTGTTGCAGCTGTACGCCTGGGGGGTACCGTTTATAACCCAACCCGCCAAAGAAGTTATGCAAAATTACAAATGTGTGATAGGCCCAGCGCTAACAGATCTGTTTAAATCAATGGCCAATAATAACGGAGAAGAGGCATGATGTTGGTTGAACCATATACAGGGAGTTTATTAAAACTTCATATACAAAGTAAGCACGTATGGAGTATCATGAGATATGTTTAAAATCAACTATAAAATCTTGATAAAATGTAATAATTTAAAAGCGTAATATAAGAGGATATAAAAATATACATATATACATCATTCAGCGTGGGTCTGGGATGTTCTGTGATGAGATCATGTCCCCACGGTGGTTGGTACTTGGTAGTTGGAGAATATTGTATTATATTAGCACCCTAAAAATGTATAATAGGGAAATTATAAGTATATGTGTTGTAAATATTACTGGTATTGGTTTACACTATAAAGATGTTGTAGGACTAAGTCTATCGCACCTTTGCTTGAAGACTCTGTAGGTAGATGCCTGTTTTTATGTCTGTAATCTTTATAAAGATATTGGTTTTTATTTGTGCTAATGATGAATATGGTATGTCTACAGTTGTGGCCAAAAGTATTGACACCCCTGCAATTCTGTCAGATAATACTCAGTTTCTTCCTGAAAATGATTGCAATCACAAAATCTTTGGTATTATTATCTTCATTTAATTTGTCTTCAATGAAAAAACACAAAAAAAATTGTCCTAAAGCCAAATTGGATATAATTCCACGCCAAACATAAAAAAGGGTGGACAAAAGTATTGGCACTGTTAGAAAAATAATGTGATGCTTTAATTTGTGTAATTAACAGCACCTGTAACTTATCTGTGGCACCTAACAGGTGTTGGCAATAACTAATTCACACTTGCAGCCAGTTGACATACATTAAAGTTGACTCAACCTCTCTCCTGTGCCCGTGACGGCCAGACCAAAACTGTGAGTGAGGACAGAAGAGAGGCAAGCAGGGCCTGAAAGGTACTTGAGGGAAGTGACGCAGAGGAACCGTCTGAGCTGCAGTGGCACCCGGGTTCCCGGTAAAGTGTAAGAACTTTGACTGTGAACTGTGCTGTCACTTGCTTTTAAGAACAATGAAAAGAAAAGTACTCGGTCAGCTCAAATGTGCTTGAGACTGTTTATTGCTAAACTGCAGCAGAAGCCCCACCTACGGAGCTGCCTTGCTGTCCCTGTGTGCTGGCTGGAGAAGATGCAGGAGAAGAGACGGTGCAGCATCCAGAGTACGTAGCGCCCACTACACCTGCCCCGGGGACATCCAGCCCTACGGTGGAGGGCTTACCATCTTTGCTGCCCCTCATCCCCATTCCCCGTCAGGAATACGGCAGTGGTGGTCACCCTGACCACATACTACAGGTGGCGTCACGACAAACCCCCTTTTAAATACCCCTTTTTATTGCCGCTTCTGTGACAACGGGACTGAACAACGGCACCTTGACACCCCAGAGACACTAGAGCCCGGTCCTGAGTACCCAGTGCCTGTGGGTGCGTCACATGTTTCACCTGCTCTGTGATTCTAGAAGTTTCTCTGGGGATGTTTGGGTGCTCTTGATTCTCTGGAGGGCCAGGTGTAGCTTTCTCTCGATTGTGCCGTGTTAGTTGTGGCTGTTCCTGGTTCTGTGGCTTGACGTCGAGGGTGTAACCCCTAAATCTATTATTCAGGAGTTTATGTTATTAGCTATGATCATACAATACTATAAGGTGTGTATGTCTATATGTTTGACATCAGTGAATTACCTTGTTGTATCTGGTAATCTTTCAGCTGGTGCTGTTACTGTGGCGCCTCTGCGACCAGGAGGCCACATAGGGAACTGCAGCCAGGTAAGATAGGAAGACAGTTGCACCACAACATCGTCACAGACATCCCACACACCACTAGAGGGCAGCACCCAACCCGGAGCCCAGGACTCTAGGCGGGCAAGGGGTGGTGGGTTTAGAGAACAGTGGGTGGGACAGCAAGAAGGTCAGGTGATAGACGGTAGAAATAGAGAAGGGGAGGAGGAAGGAGTCAGTATGCCAAGGTAGGCTGAGCAGTACAGACAAGAAGCACACGGCCTGGAGGAGTGGGGTGTAAGGAGCGCAGAATCTGAAGAGCCAGTGCAGCCACAGAGAGAAAGCCTATCCGGAGCCAGCACCCCAGGAGTGTAAGGGAAGAGAGGACCAGTGATACTGGGTCCTAGAAACACAGCCGAGACGACCGACTGCAGGCGGAGTAGCCTCTCTACGGAACCTAAGTCACACGGTAGAAGGAGCTTGATAGAGCCTAGCACAACAGGACTATTGGAGGCTAGGCTAGTAGAGTGTCGGCTCTGAAGGGGACCGATGATCCACCCGGTTTCCCCAGACTACCGACGGGGAGCTCTAACTCCACGTTAGAGTTCCTACCCCAAAGGACAGGCAGCTCAGTGGCAACCACGAGGGCCCACAAGGGTCCGAGCCACCGCCATACTGTCCGGAGATGCACACAGTGAAAGAGAGAAAGAGAGTAAAAGCCTGGAAAGGACAGAGAAAGAGTGAGGGGTCACAGGGAGGAACGACCTGGCTGCAGGGGGTAAAGAGGAACCCGGAGGGGAAAGCTGTCACCCGTGTAAAGACCTGTACCTTGAACTGTAACAGAGCTATTCTGCTGAACAAACTGCGAAGTAAACACGGTGAACCCTGCCTCTGACTCCCTTGCATGATTCTCTATTGCCTGCACATGATTCCCTCCAACAGGACTACAGAGAGATCCAGCCTGGAGAGCCACAGCCTGTCAGCTCTGAACCCTGAGGAAAGGAAGGCTGCAGCAGCAAGACAGTAAGTGCACTGCACCTATCACAAGCCTACGCCAAACACTTGAATCATCACTGCCCGAGGAACTAAGTTCTACCCGCGGAGAACTATTCCCTCTATAGCTGCTTTAACATCATCCCCGTAGGTTCTGCAGCAGCGGTGGTCCCACCATTGACCACAAGCCGTGGGTGGGATCATGACTGACATTAATCCCCTTTTAGTTGCCAGGGCCCGGGACACGGTCCGGACCAGGACCTCCGTGACATCCCCAAGTGGCAACCCGATCCGGTACCGAGTACCCCGTCCCAGTGGGCTCGACATTACCTCCTTCTGGTGGTGTAGAACTGGTATCTAGTTGAACATTTTAGATACTGACAATTATTAATGTTTTCACCCACTCTTCCTCTCTAGTGTTTATAACTGTAGTCTATAAGTGCATTACCTTGCCCTTTATCTGGAGGGTTCTTATCACTTTTGAGGTTTATCCAAAGTGGTTAAATGTATATCTGCAAATACAAAAGGATGTGGAGTACATGTGAAGTGATGTTTATTTCGCTTCTAGAAGCCTATGCTTTAAATCCCCCTCCGTGTTTTTTCAAATGTGGGTTTCGCTAGTCTGTTAATATACCAGGTTGTGGTCTACATATATTTTGAGTAAAACAGTACCCATATAGCAATATTAGGCTATTACTTGCATATCAGTTTCCCGTAAGTATCCAGTAATAAGTATTCACCAATTGATATGTCAATCCTACTTCAGGGATAGGAATAGTGTGCACTATGCCTTCTTTATATGGCCTCTGTTGTACCCGTACTATGTGCTCGTCCTGCTCCTTTCACTTTCCCTTCTGCTGGGGAAGCTGTTGCCGGGGAGCGCGCACTGTGGCCAGTGTTCGCGCACTTCCTGGTTGTGGAGTCAGCTGACGTTGCATCAGAGAAACATCAGAGAACTGTCACCATACCATGTGTCAGGGAAGCCAGGGGGTGGAGGTATTGCATGACTGTGCGGGGAACGTGCATATTTCATGATACCCCATACGTACTTACTTTATATATTAAGTTTTAATAAACTCCCTGTATATGGTTCAACTAACATCATGCCTCTTCCCCCTTATTATTGGCCATTGATTTAAGCTTCTGTTATCACTGGGTCTATCACACATTTATATGAAGGGTTGTGAGGCTGCATTATATTATCTGGAGGGCTGTGACGCTGCATTATATTATCTGGAGGGTTATGACGCTGCATTATACTATATGGAGGGCTGTGAGGCTGAATTATATTATACGGAAGGCTGTGAGGCTACATTATACTATATGGAGGGCTGTAAGGCTGCATTATACTATATAGAGGGCAATGTGTCTGCACTATTCCATATGGAAGGTTGTGAGGCTGAATTATACTATATGGAGCGCTGTGAGGATGAATTATGCTATATGATTGGCTATGAGGCTGTATTATGTTATATGGAGGGCTGTGATGCTGTATTATACTATATGAAGGGCTGTGATGCTGCATTATACTATATGGAGGGCTGTGAGGCTGCATTATGCTATATGGAGGGCTGTGAGGCTGCATTTACTATATGGAGGCTGTGAGGCTGCATTATACTATATGGAGAGCAATGAGGCTGCATTTTTCTATGTGGAAGGATATGAGGCTGCATTATACTATATGGAGGACTATGAGGGTGCGTTATACTATAATGGAGGACCATATACAGTATATCAGAATAAGGGCATATTCCAGGGGAGGACCATATATAGCAGGATGAGGGACATTAATACATAATGAAGGGCAGAAGGGTCAATTTGTGAGCCTTTATAGGCTTTAGAATGTTACATTAGGCCCATACATCTGACCAATGTGGGCACGCAGGGGGGGCCAGGTTCAAATTTTGCATCGGGGCCCTTCAAACTCTTGTTACGCCACTGCTGCTGGCTGTATACTGTATATATGACATAGAGCAGAGGTTCCCAACTCCAGGCCTCAAGGGCACCAACAGTGCAGGTTTTCAGGATTTCCTTAGTATTGCACAGGTGCTAATGTTATAATCTGCACAGGTAATGATTCCAAGCCCTGTGCAATACTAAGGAAATCCTGAAAACCTGCACTGTTGGCGGCCCTTAAAGCCTGGATTTGGGGACCTCTGACATAGAGGTTGCTGGCTGAATATGATATATATATATATATATATATATATTATATTACATGGTGGCCCGATTCTAACGTTTCTAACGCTACAGGTATTCTAGAATATAGAAATAGGCCTGATGCTATTGCATCAGGGGCAGCACCCTGTGCGCTCTCTGCTCTCTGTGCTGTCTCTTCCCCTGTGCGCTCTGTCTTACTTGTGCCTTTCTCTCCGCTCTGTGTGCTCTCAGCGCCTGTGTGTGCAGTCTCTCCCTGTGTGCTGTCTCTCCCTATTACTCTGCCCCCCCTGTGCCTCTGCCTCATATGTGCCTTCTCCCTCCCGTGTGCCCCTGCCTCCTCTGTGCCTTCTGCCTCCCGTGTGCCTGCCTCCCATCACTGAGCAACCATACAATGCTCACCACTGAGCCACAATACAGTGCTAACCACTGAGCCAGCATACAGTGCTAACCACTGAGTCACCATACAGTGCTAACCACTGAGCCAGCATACTGTGCTAACCATTGAGCCACCATACAGTGCTAACCACTGAGCCACTATACAGTGCTAACACTGAGCCACCATACAATGCTGATCACTGAGCCACCATATACAGTGCTAACCACTGAGCCACCATGTACAGTGCTACCACTGAGCAACCATATACAGTGCTAACCACTGAGCCACCATACAGTGCTAACCACTACCCACCATACAGTGCTAACCACTTACCCACCATACAGTGCTAACCATTGAGCCACCATACAGTGCTAACCACTGAGCCACCATACAGTGCTAACCACTGAGCCACCATACAATGCTGATCACTGAGCCACCATATACAGTGCTAACCACTGAGCCACCATGTACAGTGCTAACCACTGAGCAACCATATACAGTGCTAACCACTGAGCCACCATACAGTGCTAACCACTGGCCACCATCCGTGCTAACCACTGAGGCACCTAACCACTGAGCCACCATATCCAGTGCTAACCACTGAGCCACCATACATTGTTAACCACTGAGTCACCATATAGAGTGTTAACCACTGAGCCACCATATACAGTGGTAACCACTGAACCACCATATACAGTGCTAACCACTGAGCCACCATATACAGTTGACTCACCGTTACCGGATGCTCACGCCTCAGGCGATGATCCCTCATCACGGTTCTGCGCCTGAGGCTGTGGGGCCCGGTGGTCAGATAAAAGGGGAATTATAGGATTGGGATGATTCTTGTTTGTCGTGACGCCACCTGTGGGAGTCCGGTGAATGCACCGGCACTGCTTGGGCCTCCGGGGGATGTGCGGCAGCTAGATGGGATGCTCCCACAGGATGAGCAGGAGTCCCCGGGGCCAGGAGCTGCACCAGATGGAATACGGCAGCTCAGTAGTTGCTGAGTGTTTGTCCAGGAATGATGCATGGACACATAAAGTCTTTTCTGTACCTTTTTACTGGTGACAACAGGTACGCTCGACCGGGTGATGAAGTAAGCACTCCTGGAGTTCCACAGCAAGCAGTGGTGTAGGCTTCCTTGTATACACAGTTCTGGTGAGATCTGGTGGATATGGAATCCTTCCAGACCGTGTTGCACGTTCTGGTGGGACGTGTTTCACCTGAGTTCGCTGCACTGAGAGCACTATAAAGGGTTAGGGTAGCTATTTTCCTTCCCCGGGCTCTCATTTGGTGGTGCTTCAGGTGTGCAGGGAGCTAACTCCCTTGTTGGGGTGCTGGTTTCTCTGCAGCCTGCGATGTGCTCCTGCAGCTCGGACCCAGTGACCGGATTGTTTAGGGCGAGTTGGAACAACTCTTCTGTCCCTGTCAGGGCTTTGTCTCCTGTTCCTAAGACTCTTATTACGAGAGTCCCTCACTTTCCGGGTGTGCTGGTATGGGCCTAGTGTGGCTCCAGTACCAGGTCAGCTCTCCTAGCTGTTCACAGTTCTAAAGTGACTGCACACTCCACTGTTTTCTCCCTCCAGGACCCGTATTTATAGGGGGAACTGGCTTAAGGTAACCAGTGGAGCTCCCCCTAGAGTCCTGGGGTGAAAAGGGGTGTTAAAAGGTGTGTTAGTTAGCGAGTTCTGCTTGCTGTGTACATTCCATTTGTGTACTAAGAGCTCTGTGGTGCCCCAACCAGGGTGCCAAACAGTGCTAATCACTGAGCCACCATATACAGTGCTAACCACTGAGCCACCATACAGTGCTAACCACTGAGCTGAGCCAGCTTTAATCTCCCGCCAATACCGCGCTGCTTCGCTGATTGGTCACCGCCAGCCGTGGCGACAATCAGCGAAGTGGGATTTAAATCAGGCGCCAAGAGCGCTGATGGTTGCTCCGCTCAGCGGCGACCAATCAGTGAAGCGGCGCGCAACTTGGCGGTGGTTTTGAATCCCGCTTCGCTAATTGGTCGCCGCTGAGCGCAGCGACCAATCAGCGCTCTTAGAAAAAAATACATACTATAGGAAAGGTTATCTGATGCAACACTAAACACTATGTGTGCACATTAATAAGTGCATGAGTGGCTAGACTGCACAGCTAATGCAGATACAATGCAAATGGCTTATAGCTTTCACTGCTCTAGATAAAATGCAAAATGGAAAGACTTAGCTTCAACAGTGGCCACTGTGGAGTGCCCGGTGACCAGCGACAAGGTGCTTCCGTCTCACCGGGTCCTAGCACTATGACTAATGTAGGTATGTAGTGTGTATGGGTTTATATGCCTCTATTTATAATTAAAAACAGGAAAAGTGTGTGTTGGACTCCAACAAGATGGAGACCTCAGCAGGCCTCAGGGGGGGGAAGGGGAATGGAGAGGGAGCTCAGTCACATAAGCAGCGCGCGGCTTGGTGGGGGATCTGAATTCCACTGAGCGGCACGGGATTCAAATCCCCCGCATAGCCACACGCTGCTTTGCTGATTGGTCGCCGCCAGCCGCGGCTTCCAATCAGGGAAGCGGATTTAAATCTCGCGCCAAGAGCGCTGATTGGTCGCTACACATATAGGGGCTTGGGCACAGTTAAAAAGGGCAAATTTCAAAGTGGGCAATGTTAAAAGGGGGAAATTTTAAAGGGGTAAAGTTCAAAGGGGCAGTTTAGGACAAAGTTGCATGAGAGCTGTAAGGATAAAATCCTTCAGTGAGAGAGTATCTTCCTCCAGCACACAAAGTTCAGAGTTATTTAAAAAAATACCTACCAAAGAAAAAGTCCAGGCCTTATTCGGCCACAAGGGCAAGATCACCAGTCCTTTCACCCAACTTCCAGGCCTCTTCTGGCCAACAGTGTGTCTCGCCCAACTGAGGCTCTCCCACCTCTAACTTACGTTCCTTATGGGACCTGACAGGTCCAGGTTCCTTCTAGCAGAGGGGCTCCTTGAAACTAGCCCCTTTAACACAGCCATCGGCCAAAAGAAAACGAGTCACAGAACTGAGGTATCCAATGCACACACAAACAGGGGTTCCTCTGGGTGTCCGATCTCTTTTCTCCTTAGTTCTGGTACTGTTAAAGTGGTAGACATTGTCAGCAAATGTCAGAACTTCTCGCATCACGTTGGCTATGCACCATCCTTGGGGATTGTGCACCTGCAGAAATACCACCTGAACTCCTTCCACAAGGGACTATCTGGCCACAATAGATATCTGCACTCCAGCGCACCCCAATCCATATAAACCTGGTGATGAGATGGTCATCGTAGGTGACCACCTCATCTGTAGCCAGCTTCTGAAACTGTGCAGTAGACGATAAGGCCCCTCGATATGGGCTGAGCCCCAGCATATCACGCCTAGAGGTGAATGGGACGTTCCAATTAGTGAGATGGCAGACTGGCGGCCGGCAGCGAGAGTGGGTGGCTGAGATTCCTCCTGCCTACTGCAGGAAGAGTATAAGCAGCAGGATCAACAACTAGCGTGTAAGCTGCAGACCTGAGCCTAGCAAAGTTCAAAGAGAATTGCATGAGGACCCAGGTGGAGGGAGGGACGGCCCATATTGAAGAGTTAGAAGGTAAACAAACTGTAAGCAGTCTAATTGGAGGCACTCAGGCACAAAGGCAGCAGGCACTGGGATGGTTTTTCAACAGACCTTTATTCAGGCTCCCCTCCTACTCCACAACATGATTCGATAGATTCTCTATCTTCCTCAGACCACCTGAGGAAGATAGAGAATCTATCGAAACATGTTGTGGAGTAGGAGGGGAGCCTGAATAAAGGTCTGTTGAAAAACCATCCCAGTGCCTGCTGCTTTTGTGTCTGAGGCCTCCAATTAGACTGCTACAGTTTGTTTACATTCTAATATAAATCCCTCTATGAGGGTAAAGCGGCGGGGAGCAGCTAGGCGCAGAGTGCAGCTTAACGTGAGGACCTGGCGTCCCTGGCAACAGGAGCTTTAACTTAAGGACCTGAAGTGACGTGACCGGATGCTCGCAGCCCCCGGAGCATCGGTGTGCGGATGAGCTAGAGCCTGTGAAGGGCGCCTTATCAAGTGTATTACCGGGTTGTGCGGGGACCACAACCCGATAAGGTGAGTGGCCACCTATTAGTACGCCACGCTAAATAAAGCCCCCCTGGTAACCGCACTATTGCGCCCCTTTCTCTCTCTTTTCTCTTGCATATTGAAGAGTTGTCGTTTCCAACTTGCCATCTTGTTTCGATAGGCTTTCACCCGTCCCTGGTTGACACTCATTAATGGGTGGGTCTTTGTCTTCCAGCCTGCGCTCTGGGGGTGAGTCACACTCATCATGGACCTCCTTTTCCAGGCACGACATCTTCTCCCAGGGGTTGGCCCTGGCACAGTGATTACGCTCATGAAGCCCGGGTTTGTTTTTCTAACTGTGCCATGGTTGTATCTTGGTTTTTGTCACTTCCAATAAAGTTATTGCTTCCATTACTTCCATTTGTGTCCCGATCTTGTCTGGGGCTTTTCAGGGACCCTTCATGTTATTTCCCATTTGTTCGGAAGTGAACGCCAATTATGCCAACTACGCTAAATGTACCGTGGCTAGGGGTGGTAGTTGTGGGCAAGGGCTTCACTCCTTTGTTCGCACATGCTACAGGCCATGGTAGTGGAGGTGGTGTGAAGGTTTTACCTGATCGCAGCGGTTCTTCCAGGTCACAAGCCAGAAGTCACATTGTCAGTTCACACCGTAAGGTTCTATGGTCAGAGTTATTAAAGACAAGTCCACAGGGATTTAAAACTGCACACACTTTACTTGTGACACATTTTAAACATTGTTTCACTTTACTGGCGACAGGTTTCACAGTTAACATTTTGATACTGTGAGGCTCTTCTATTACGGTTGCAGATAAGATCCCACTGGCTGCCAATGAGGATGTGAGGGGGATCTGGCGTTTTGCTATCCCTTAGGTATCCAACTGCATGGGTTAATGTGGATAGCTACAATTGGACTACCAGACTAGGCTATGCTACTTCTTCAGGATCACTCCTCAAGTCTATCCTCAATGTCAGTGGCCATCAGTAAATACTAAAATTTGCCATTGTCTGCACTGTTTGCACTAGCTTGCTTGATGGAGGGATGGCGCTTTGGGTCCCTCTATTCACCTGTTCTGAGCTAACCTGCAATTAGTCCCGGTCACCTTTTCTTCCTCCTGTTCTACGTGTCATCTGGTATATCAAACTATGCTACATGAACAACTCTAGTCTATTACTGCTCATCCTGACATATGTCTTAGTGCAGAGGTGGGGAACCATTTTTCTGTCGTCATTTGGAAATTTCTACAATCCTTCGGGGCCGCACAAAGTTGTGAAATTGAAAATTACCCGCTATATTTGGTTAAACAATCAACTCACCACTACTGTGGTGGCTGGGGCTGCTTCTCTTTGATGTGGCTGTGATAGGGGATATTGATCATGTTGCTTCTCTACTACTTTTCCAGGTTTGCTAGGCTCTAGACATCCCAGGAGAGGCTGGGGCATAGAGATCACTGGAGAGCTGTATTTAAAGGGCAAAATGCGTCTACCAGCCTGAGCACTGCGGTCCCAGAAATCAGCCCGGGGGCTGCAAAAAAGTAATCGAGGGCGCATTGGCCCTGGGGCCTGAGGTTCCCCACCCCTGGCTTAGTGAAACCACCTCACTTAGGTATGGCAATATGATAATTGGACAGGAAAGCATAAATTAGTCTTGGGTTATTTTTGAACACGTTTTGCTGAGCACTTTCTGCCAATAAAAAATGCAAAGAGTGCCAAAGTCATATGCAAATGAGACTGTCGATCTGAAGCCTCTGTCACTCCAGCTCTTTTCCCATCCTAGCACCAACTCCCTCTGCTTCATTGATGGCTTCAACCTGTTAGCTAGTTTATGCCCCCCCACTATCACTGTCTGTACCTGCAGCTTCATAGTACTATTCTAATCATCCCTGTCTGAGCTCATAGTGCATTTATATACTTACATTTTCTTATGGAAATGAGGCAGTCAGTCTACATCTTGGAGGAGGTAGACTGTCTGGCAGGTTAATAGTTAACATTTCAGCCGAATGTCAAACATGCTGCAGGACCTGTGTGATGTCACAACCATGTGACTATAATATGCGGAGCTAAGGCTTCATAGCACATTAAGATTTGACTTGCTTAGCTCTGCCCACTATGGTCACATGATCGTTACATCACACAGGTCCTTATGACAAGTGAAGTTGATGGTGAGTTAACTACTAACCTGCTAGATAGACTACAGTCTCCAAGATGTAGTCTGACTGCCTCACTTACATAAGAAAATGTAAGTATATAAATGCTTTTTTTCACCTTTAACATTACACTATGAGCTCAGACAGGGATGGTTAGACTAGTAGTTATTAAGCTACAGTTATTATAGTGATAGCTGGGAGGGCAAAAACAACCTAACAGGTTCCCTTTAAGTCACATAGCATAGGGGCTTGTCAGTCAAGCAGGAAGAGCTGTTGCTGGATGGGGATTGGAGCTGGAGTGATAGAGGCTTTATGTCTACTATAGTCCTACAGAATACTGTGCATATCAATTCAAATATTGATTTCTCAGTAACAGAGGAACGGACTGCCTATATAAAGGGTTTGCTAGGTTTGTTTTTAAAAGAGCCATAAGCGCATATACATGGTGTGGAGTATGAAATCTTGCTGACAGATTTTCTTTAAAGGCTTTCTGTATAGTTTGCACCATTTTTTCGTCTCCAGATCTGTAGGTACACCCTCCTCTAGAAACTCTTCAGAGAATCTTGTGACATATTCCCATAAAACTTTGAGTCAGGAAATTAAATGTAATAATTTAGCCTCTGCACTCTCATTAGTCATTGCTAAGTAATCTGGAACAAAAAAAGATAAGAGGAAGTGGTAAAGTGCTACACTAGCAACATCTGTGAGTTGTCGGAAAGAGGGATCTGTGATCAGTGGGGAGAAGTGAGAATAGAGTTCATTAGTCAGCGGTGGATGCTGAAAGAGACCAGTGTTCTTCTGTAATAGCCTCACTGTCTTCTTTCTTGCTGAACTTGCATATCAATGAAGAGAGTCAAGCAAAAGACCATTTAGATTTGTGAAGACTGGTCCATGCTATTATTGTCGCAGACCCTGAGGAGGAACAGGGGACATAATAAGGCCTCCGTCATTAAGAAATAGTGGCGTAGATGTTGACTAGTTTGAGATGGACCTATGATTGGGAAATGACCACATTAAACTCTGAGCATAAGAAAACAATGTGCGATCATTTTATACAGTAATGTATGTGATCATTGCAAATTAAAAGTTACAATTTTACTAATAACTAATATTTGTATTATCAAGCATACAGACTAATGAAAAGTTGTTTTTTTTTCCTAATTAATGACTGATACTGAAACTATTCTTTTTTTCTTCATGTTGCTTGAGCTGCATTTAAAGGGACACTGTGAGGTCTTTTTCAGTATGATGCTAATATTACCATTGAATAGTGCCTGGGCAGACATTTTAAAAACATGTAAAATCATTATTGTACCCTGCGTAGTTCTCTTGCTATAAGAATTTTCACACCCTGCAGGCAGCTGGTGCATTAGTCCAGTTCATTATTTTCACAACCAATTAATACTTCTGTGTAAATGTTATTTAAATATCCACGCCTATCCAAGCTGGTGTTCTGTCCCACCAGTCAGTGCTCTGTGCTGAAGTCACTGAAATCTGGGGAAGGGGGAAGTGTTTTGTTTGCACTATGTGGTGTCTTGAGATTTCTATGAAGGGTTGGTTTTCCTGCATAATGTAATGTGTGTATCTGCTGAGCAAATGATCAAATGTTCTTATAATCACATAGAAATATCTCAGACTGCACACACTACACTCATGCCTCAGATACACACAATGGCATAAAGAGGTCAGAGCTGCAGCTAAGCACACCTCCTGCCCCTCCTCTGTCTGCAATTAGTCACGCAACATACGGATCAGAGAGGAGCACAGGGCAGTGTAACTATGCATGAATATTCATTCCTTGGGGATTGTGCAGCAGAAAACTCACTGTGATTACAGATGGAATGAATCTTTTATTTTGAAGTTTACACAGGATAGGAGGGTAACATAAATAACAGAAATACATGAGAGAGAGCTTAGAGAAAAGAATTAGAAAATAATATCAGTTACATATGGATTTTTGACCTGAAAGATTCCCTTTAAAAGCATTTATAAATCTGTTTTAGAGTCTGGGTTGTCTGCCATCTTAGTTCCTTCTTCCCATTTGATATAGTTCCCTTTATCTACACTGTGTGCAAAATTATTAGGCACTTTGTATTTTGATGAATAAGAGCCATTGGTCAATCCACAAGGTTAATAAATCTGAATATTTAAGGCTGGTTTCACACTGCAGTTTTCTTCCTGATCAGGTTCCATCCGGTTTGTGTGCCAAAACCCAGAACAGGTGTCAATCTTTCAATTATAGTTCTTCTATGCAAGTTCCTCTCCTGGTTTTGGCACACAAACTGAATGTAACCTGATCAGGCAAAAAACTGCAGTGTGAAACCAGCCTAAGGCCCCTTTCACATCAGCGTTTTTTGCTGAATGCGGCAGATCTGGCAGAATTACTTCATCTGTTGTACAACTGGCTGCACTTGCGGCACACTCGCGGCAACCCCATTCATTCTCTATGTGCAGTTTCCCGGGGACGGCACTTGCAGCGTGTAGAAAAAAAACGCTGCTAGCTGCGTTTTTTTTGACCTGACGCAACTGCCGCTAGTGCTGGATCGCGGCAAAAACAGCATTTGTGTAACTGTGAACCTGCATACCATCATAACCAGCTTCGAGTAAAGTACCCGTATAGAGCTAACAAGCCCAGTGTGTCTTTCTACATGAACTGTTGAACAGCTGCAACCACGACAACAAGTGCAGTGGCAGCGCTGCCCCGGGGACCTGCTCCAGCCTGAAGGGAGCTGGACCGTCTGTATTACAATAGTCCACGGCGGTCTGACAGCAGTGCTAGTGAGCATCACCAGAACTGCAGGTGGCGTCATAGATATTTATTCCTTTATTATTTCATTTATTCCCATTTTTCTAATTTACAATTGACTACCAGGGCTACGGGTCCGGGCAGGCCACCAGTGACACCCCCTAACTCCACGCCCGGGTAGCTAGTTCCCATAGGCCCCTGGGTGATTACATTTTTGGCATCACAAACAGATCCCATGCCCGGTGTTACCGGGTACTGTGCGCCTTACAAACCTTGAAATTGGCCACAAAAAACGTTCGACAGTCAATATACACGACACTAAAGAACTATTTCCCGCCATTTCCAGAAACCCCAAAATGGCGGCCTAAAAATGTAAGAGACAATGTGCTGGCCCAGGGGCGTGCCTCGGCCCCTTACCATGGGAGGGCCATACCTAAGGCTCGAAACTGTTTGCCCACCCCGAGTGTCATCAATCAACCAAGGCGGCGGGCCAAAGACAAAGACCCTCGAGATAACTCCCTTAAAGAGGAGGAAGGATGCAGCCGGAACTCATAGAGACGCGGGTACAGTCCAGGTACCGGGAACCATGGCGGCAACCAGACTGCGAGACCTGTTGGGGAAGTACAGACCCTGACAAAAGTTAGTTATGTCGCTTATCCATGTTATGTGAATAAAAGATTATAACCTGATGTTAAATTCATCCATTGTTTTATAAAGTTACTCTTTTGAAAGCTGAAACCCTCCCAAATGCGGTTTAGGTTAAGAAAATAAATTGGCATCAATGCTGAAATATTGATCATTTAATAAACACAGAATGGTCAGATTTTGGCAAGACAAAAATTTTGTCGCCCATCAGAAAGTAATGTGATTTTCAAACAAATAATTAATTTAAAATACAAATATATTTGCATAACATTGTGAATGAAGTTATGGTGCTATTAAAGTCATATTTAATATTTTGTGTGACTTCCATGAGCTTGAAGGACTGCATCGATGCGGTTCAACAATGATTCATACAATTTACTAATGAAGTCATCAGGAATAGCAAAGAATGCAGTCTAACATACCTCCCAGAGTTCATCTAAATTATTTGGTTTTGTCTTCCAAGCTTCCTCTTTCATCCTACCCCAAACATGCTCAATGATGTTCGTCTGGTGACTGGGCTGGCCAGTCCTTGAGCACCTTGATCTTTTTTGCCTGGAGGAACTTTGTTGTAGAAATGAATGTATGAGATGGAGCACCATCCTGCCGCAGAATTTGACCCCTTTTATGATTTGAATGTAAGAGGTAGCTAATGTCTTGATATTTTAGGCTATTGATATTGCCTTCCACCTTGCAAATGTTTTGCACACTCCCATACTGAATGTAACCCCAGACCATGATCTTTCCACCACCAAATTAACTGTTTTCTGGGTGTATTTTTGATCCATACGGGCTCCAGTAGGTCTCCTGCAGTATTTGCGCAGCAGTGGTGTAATTCTACTGAAGATTCATCAGAGAAATCCACCTTCTGCCACATTTTCCAGCGTCTATCTGTTTAGCAGGCTGTGGGACTTTGAAATTTTTATTTGCCTTTTGTTTAGTGCTGGCTTCTGGTGCACTGATTCAACCTTGGAGGCCATTTTGAGACAGAATCCTACAAACTGTTCAGGTGACCAGGCCTGTTGGAGCTCTGCTGAAGTGGAAGAGTGGCTTGCTTTGGATTTTCTAACCAACAAACGTTCCTCCTGAGCAGTTGTCTTGCGGGGTCTGCTGGACCTGGGCTTGTCAAAAACATCTCCAGTCTCTTCAAATGTTTTTTTTAATTCTTTGTACTTGACACTGAGACACATTAAAGGTGCCAGCCACCTCTGCAGTGGATCTGGTCTTCAGTCTCTTGATAATCAAGGCATTGGTGGCAGGGTGGATTTTTGGCATGTTGTCAGAGCCCAAGTTACAGTTCAGTGAAGGTCTGGGGTGTTGGGTTTCTTTTTATACACACCCACTAATTAACCGATCATTTACGGAGCACAGGTGAGGATGTAAACATTATATGACCAGGCGACAAAACTTTTGCCTTGCCAAAACATGGATAAGCGATTAACTTTTGTCAGGGACTGTGGAAGAAGAGGCCCATGCTGCAACGGCGATCCAGGTGCGGTCTCCCTCCACACTCACGATGGAGATGCGGCCTTCTGGAGAGCCGCCTTCCAGGAGCTGAGTGAGAACATCTGCGAAACTCTTTGTTTCATTGCAGCCATTTGGTAAATTCAAAAAGTTCATTTTTTCTCATCAATGTACACTCTGCACCCCATCTTGACTGAAAAAAAACTGAAATGTAGAAATTTTTGCAAACTTATTAAAAATGAAAAACTGAAATATCACATGGTCATAAGTATTCAGACCCTTTGCTCAGTATTGAGTAGAAGAACCCTTTTGAGCTAGTACCGCCATGAGTCTTCTTGGGAATGATGCAACAAGTTTTTCACACCTGGATTTGGGGTCGTCTGCTATTCTTCCTTGCAGATCCTCTCCAGTTCCGTCAGATTGGATGGTGAACGTTGGTGGACAGCCATTTTCAGGTCTCTCCACAGATGCTCAATTGGGTTTAGGTCAGGAACCTGGCTGGGCCAGTCAAGAATAGTCACAGAATTGTTCTGAAGCCACTCCTTTGTTTATTTTGGCTCTGTGCTTAGGGTCATTGTCTTGTTGGAAGGTGAACCTTCAGCCAAGTCTGAGGTCCAGAGCACTCTGGAAGAGTTTTCATCCAGGATATCTCTGTACTTGTCCGCATTCAAGTTTCCTTCAATTGCAACCAGTCGTCCTGTCCCTGCAGCTGAAAAACACCCCCATAGCATGATGCTGCCACCACCATGTTTTACTGTTGGGATTGTATTGGGAAGGTGATGAGCAGCGCCTGGTTTTCTCCACACATACCACTTAGAATCATCACAAAATAGTTCTATCTTCGTCTCATCAGACCAGAGAATCTTATTTCTTCATGTGTTTTTTTTAGCAAACTGTATGCAGGTTTTCATATGTCTTGTACTGAGGATGGACTTCCGTCGTGCCACTCTGCCATAAAGACCTGACTGATGGAGGGCTGCAGTGATAGTTGACTTTGTGGAATTTTCTCCCATACTCTCTAACTGCATCTCTGGAACTCAGCCACAGAGATCTTGGGGTTCTTCTTTACCTCTCTCACCAAGGCTCTTCTCCCATGATTGCTCAGTTTGGCTGAATGGCCAGGTCTAGGAAGACTGCTGGTGGTCCCAAACGTTTTTCCATTTAAGGATTATGGAGGCCACTGTGCCCTAAGGAACCTTGAGTACTGCAGAAATTCTTTTGTAACCTTGGCCAGATCTGTGCCTTGTCACAATTATGTCTCTGAGCTCCTTTGGCAGTTCCTTTGGCCTATGATTCGTATTTGCTCTGACATGCACTATGAGCTGTGAGGTCTTATATAGACAGGTGTGTGCCTTTCCAAAACAAGTCCTATCAGTTTAATTAAACACAGCTGGACTCCAATGAAGGAGTAGAACCATCTCAAGGAGGATCACAAGGAAATGGACAACATGTGATTTAAATATGAGTGTCTGAGCAAAGGGTCTGAATACGTATGACCTTGTGATATTTCACTTTTTCTTTTTTAATAAATTTGCATAAATTTTACATTTCTGTTTTTTTCAGTCAAGATGGGGTGTAGAGTGTACATTAATGAGAAAAAAAATGAACTTTTTTGAATTTATCAAATGGCTGCAATGAAACAAAAAGTGAAAAATTTAAAGGGGTCTGAATAGATTCCACACCCACTGTATATGCCTCCAGGCATACCCACTGTTGTATTTGACCCAATCTTAGCTCTTAGCAGTGCTGTATATACCCAACCTCACCAGAGATTGTACAACCTCTGGCAAACATTTTGGAATCACCTGACTCGGAGGATGTTCATTCAGTTGTTTAATTTTGTAGAAAAAAAGCAGATTGCATACATGGCACAAAACTAAAGTCATTTCAAATGGCAACTCTCTACCTTGAGACACTAAAGAAATCTTGAACAAAAAAATATGCTACAGTAAAGGTTACTTTGTAACACAGGGAAAAATAGTAATACTCAATTCTGAGTAAAATTATGGAATATGACAACAACAACAAAAATCAACAGCAATCTTACTAGTTTTGTTGCACCACCCAGGGCCGTATTTGCCACTAGGCACCCATAGGCACGTGCCTAGGGCACCAGAATGGGGGAGGGCGGCACCTGAGCAAGGTAACTTTTTTTTTTTCCTTCCTCCTTCTTTGGTCTGGGAGGGGGGTTGGCCCGCACACCCGCCTCCATCTGCCACCCACCCACCTCAGTCTTCGGCTGCTGCAGCTTGCGTGGGTCTCAGATTCCTGCCCTGTCAGTGCTGTGGAGGGCGAGCATGGCACTGCTGAGAGGAGGCCCCGGAGGACAAGGCAGCTCATCGGCGCCGCCGGTATGTTAATGATTACCGGGTCCGGCGGGGCAGGTGGATGTCCGTATGCTGTGCTGTGCTGTGCACAGTGCAGCACAGGCAAGTGAGGCAGGGTCCAGGGACTGAGAGGGGTGTGAACATGCGACCCTGCAGGGATGCGATCCCTGGGCCCTGTGTGCACTGTGAGATGCACATGGCAGGTGGGGGGGTGTTGGGATGTGCATGGGAGATGTTGGGGATGGCAGGGGGAGTGATGGATGTGCATGGGAGACAGGGGTGCTGGGATGATGTGCATGGGAGATGGGGGTTGTTGGGATGTGCATGGGAGATGTCTGTGCATGGCAGGGGAGTGCTGGGATGTGCTAGGGAGGCAGTGGGGTGCTGGGATGTGCATGGCAGACAGGGTTGTGGTGGTGGGATGTGCATAGTGAGCGGGGGTGCTGGGATGTGCATTGGGAGATGGGGGGGCTGAGTGTGGGATGGAGATGGGGAGGGGTGCTAAGTTGGTGTCATTCTGTATCATGCTGCACTGGCAGTGGGGGGTTTCTCTGGCTCGGTGTACCCCTCTGTGTCATGTACCTGGCAGTGGAGGCGTTACTCTGGGTCTCGGTGTACCCCTCTGTGTCATGTACCTGGCAGTGGAGGGGTTACTCTGAAGCTCGGTGTACCCCTCTGTGTCATGTACCTGGCAGTGGAGGGGTTACTCTGGAGCTCGGTGTACCCCTCTGTGTCATGTACCTGGCAGTGGATGGGTTACTCTGGGGCTCGGTGTACCCCTCTATGTCATGTACCTGACATGGGGCTCGATGTACCCCTCTGTGTCATGTACCTGGCAGTGGATGGCATTACTCTGGGGCTCGGTGTACCCCTCTGTGTCATGTACCTGGCAGTGGAGGGGTTACTCTAGGGCTCGGTGTACCCCTCTGTGTCATGTACCTGGCAGTGGATGGGGTTACTCTTGAGGCTCGGTGTACCCATCTGTGTCATGTACCTGGCAGTGGAGGGGTTACTCTGGGGCTTGGTGTACCCTCTGTGTCATGTACCTGGCAGATGACAATATGTCAGTGACTAGGATCATAGGTACCTTTAACATTCATAACAGAGAAATCGTAGACTTGTTGAGGAGACACTGGTGAATCTTGCTCGCAGATCCAGACCTGAAGGACTTTGTCATGCCTTACCCCAACATCCCTATAGACAAAGTCGATCTATAGGTGATAGACTGACACATAGTCACTATCAGCCACCAAGATCACAAACCACCTGGTTACAAAATCTAAGAAAGGTAGGCACCTATAGATGTGGGTACTGCAAATTATGTCAATGAATATCATAAAGGGGACTCTAGATGCCTTGTTTTTAGAGCCTTAGAGGTAGCAAAACCATCACAATGAAAAGGCGATTTTGACAAGGTCCTTCTTCAGAAAGAGGCAAGGTGGATATATAACTTTTTACAGTGTCCATCCAAAAGGTCTGAACGAGCAACTAACATACAGTTGTTTCCTCTAAGCCACACACATTCTTCCTGTTCCTAGCTGCATAGGCTTTAGTTTCCTATTGCGAAAAGACCTGTTATCTAACTGGCATTTTGTGTTATTGCCCGAGAGGGGCAACACAATACATAAGCCATTTTTGCTTTTTTTCTAATATTCTCTGTATATGATATTTACAGTTGTGGCCAAAGTATTGACACCCCTGCAATTCTGTCAGATAATACTCAGTTTCTTCCTGAAAATGATTGCAATCACAAATTCTTTGGTATTATTATCTTCATTTAATTTGTCTTCAATGAAGAAACACAAAAAGAATTGTCCTAAAGCCAAATTGGATATAATTCCACACCAAACATAAAAAAGGGGGTGGACAAAAGTATTGCACTGTTAGAAAAATCATGTGATGCTACTCTAATTTGTTGTCCAAATATATTTATTGAAATTTTTTTTTTTATAAGGAAGTTGGGAGGGGTAAGGAATACATAAATATAAGAGGGATGGTGGGGGGGAAGGGAAGGGAAAAAAGAAAGACAAAACAATAGTACAAGAACAACAAAAACAATCAACATACAATGTACAATTACAACAAACAAAAAGGGACTTACATATAAGCATAATATAGTGAAATAATAACATAGATATGATAAAAAGAAAAGGTTTATCAATAGAAAGGCATTATAAACAATTTGTTTAAACTTGTATACATTCCGGGCATTTTTACAAAAATCGTAATGTAAGGCAGTTAACTGTGTAGGCAGCATGAAAAGATGTGATGTATGTTGGCCTATTTCAGTAAGGAGGGGGAAAAGGTTGAGATCCATACACCCAAGTTCTCGAGGAACTTGGAGAGTTTGTTGGTTCTAATCGCTAAATTATATTCATATGTACTGAGGTGTGTTATTCTGTCAATCAAATCATTTATAGTTGGGGGTTCGGGTTTATTCCAACGAGCAGTAATCAGTACCTTAGCAGTTAACAAGATGTGTGAGACCAAAAATCTTATGTGTTTGGGTAAGTCCTCTACTCCTATAGAGAGTAGAACTAGCTGTGGTGTGCAAGCTATATGAATTCCTGTGGTATCCTTAATTAAGGTTTTGATATCCGTCCAATATTTGGTCAAGATGGGACAGGACCACAATATATGCAATAGGTTTCCCAAACCGCCACATGTTCTCCAACATAGGGAGGAGTTAAGGGGATTGATGCGGTGTAGCTTAGTCGGGGTAAAGTACCATCTTGACAGGGTTTTATAAAAGGACTCATGAAGAGTGGCACAAGCACAGTTAGCATAAGTAATTTTGATAGATTTAGTCAGATTTTCTAGGTTTATGCGAATTCCCAATTCCTCCTCCCAGGATGTGATAAAGGAAAGTTTCGGTAGTTCTAATTCCTCATTAAAAATTTTATAAAGGTTATTAGTTTTCCAAACAGTTGTCTTCTTTGGGTTGTTTATGAGGTCCACTGCTATTTGTGGAAGGGTAAGTTTAGGTTTTATATTGGCCAGATGGTTAGATATGGTTCTCCAATTAGTGCGGTCGTCTCTTGTGAGGGAAAATTTTTCTTGAAGGGAGTGGAAGGGTAAGAGTGAGTCTCCACATATCAAATCATCTATAAAAAGTATTCCTCTGGATTTCCAGGATGACAAATCTAACCGTGGGATCAGAATTTCTAAGGTATCCAGAGGAATCTTCTCAAGCGCCGTTTGGGGGTAATGAGTTGAAGCCTTGACAATCAAACTCCTCCACGCTGTGATAATCGCTTTAATTATGGGATGTCTTGGAGGAGGTATGGAGGTGTCTAGTAGGTGAGCAATGATCACCGCCTTAAGGTTGTTGTTTAAAATGGAACCTTCAATGGATGCCCAGGGAGCGTCATTTGTATTAAAGAGCCATGATTGAGAAAGTTTGGTTATGGACGCCCAATAATAATTATAGAGGTTGGGTACCCCCAAACCTCCAACTCTTTTGTGTCTTTCTATGGAGATTTTTGCGACCCTCGGTCTCTTATTGCTCCAAATGAAGGATCTCAACTGGGATTGAAGCTTATTAAACCAAAGTTTTGGTATAAACATGGGAATGGCTCTAATTATGTACAGAAATTTCGGGAGAAGTGTCATTTTGTAGGCTTCTATTCTACTTAACCAAGATAGTTCTATTTTGGACAGGCGCAGAAGGTCTTGGTGACCGCTCTTTCAGTGTATCTTTTGCTGGCTCCACTTCCCCCCCTCTTCCCCTCACTATTGGGGTCCCTCAGGGTTCAGTCCTTGGCCCTCTCCTCTTCTCTCTCTACACGGCCCCGATTGGACAGACCATCAGCAGATTTGGCTTCCAGTACCATCTTTATGCTGATGACACACAACTATACACTTCAGCCCCTGACCTTACCCCTGCGGTAGTAAAGAACACCAATGACTGTCTAGCTGCAGTTTCCAATATCATGTCCACTCTCTATTCGAAACTAAACCTTTCCAAAACTGAACTTCTTCTGCTCCCCCCATCCACTAACCTCCCTAAATCGGACATCTCTCTCTCAGTGTGCGGCACCACGATAACGCCTAGACAGCAAGCTCGCTGTCTGGGTGTTATGTTTGACACCGATCTCTCCTTCTCCTCCCACACGCAATCTCTCGTCCGCTCCTGTCGCTTACACCTGAAGAATATCTCTAGAGTCCGCCCCTTTCTCACCCTGGAAACAACAAAAACCCTCACCGTGGCCCTAATCCATTCCCGCCTTGACTATTGCAACTCTCTATTAAGCGGCCTCCCCCTCACCAGACTTTCTCCTCTCCAGTCCATCCTTAATGCAGCAGCCAGGATCACCCATCTGGCCAATCGTTACTCAGATGCCTCTGCTCTGTGCCAGTCATTGCACTGGCTGCCCGTATACTACAGGATCAAATTCAAATTGCTTGTTCTCACCCACAAAGCTCTTCACAGTGCAGCTCCCCCCTACCTCTCCTCCCTCATCTCTGTCTATCACCCCACCCGCTCTCTACGTTCCTCAAATGACCTTCAACTAACATCTGCACTAATCCGATCCTCCCACTCCCGGCTCCAAGACTTTTCCAGAGCTGCACCAAACCTCTGGAATGCTTTACCCAAAGAAATCAGGACTATCCACAACTTGCATGGCTTCAGACGATCCCTAAAGACGCATCTTTTTAAGGCGGCCTATCATACTCCCTAACATGTCCATTGTACTGTAGACAGTGAATGGGCTATCCCTCTGGACATTATTCTTCTACAAACTCCACCAAACCATAAAGGTCTACACAGACTGATGACCATTCATGTAAGCTTAGCCCTATACCCCATTTCCTCAAGATGCCTGGACCACCAGTGCAATAAGCCCCGGCACCTTGTACAACCCCTATCCCGTTGTAGATTGTAAGCTCTTTTGAGCAGGGTCACCTTCATTTCTTGCTTTATTTATTGTATTTTTTTTCCACATTGATTCTATGCCTATTGTTTTTGTATCCAATGATTGTACTTTATTTGTTCTCTATTGTAATTACTTACTGTATATTTTCTGTACGCTAACCCTACATTGTAAAGCGCTGCGGAATATGTTGGCGCTATATAAATAAAGCTTTTTATTATTATTATTATTATTATTATTATTATTAAAAAGGGTAGTTAGGTTCGATTGGACCAAAGCGGAAAGGGGTTTAGTTAGGTCAATTCACAGATATGCAATTTTACTTTCCATCCAGGTATATTCAAATTCAGTCTTGAGGTATTCCAGGAATGTGCTGTCTATATTAAAGTCCAAAATCTGTGATTTTGTAGTGTTAATTTTGTACAGGGACAAATGAGAGAATTTTTTGATGGTCATGGTTAAATGTTTAAGGGACTTAAGGGGGTTTGTGACTGTAAGTAGGATATCATCCGCGAATAAAGACATCTTGTGTTGTTGGTGGTTGAGGGGGATTCCTTTGATGTTTATATTATCTCTAATGGAAGAAGCGAGGGGCTCTATAAATAAGGCAAAGAGAACAGGGGAAAGTGGGCATCCCTGCCTAGTGCCATTTGACAGGGAGAACTTTTGGGAGAGAAAATTATTTGAGTAAACTTTGGCCATGGGGTTGGTGTACATTGACCCGATTAAATTAAGAATATTACCTTTGAAGCCGAATGTTTTTAGGGTGTGGAATAGGAAAGACCAATGAACCCTATCAAAGGCCTTTTCAGCGTCTAGCGCTAAAAAGACCGAGGGCTGTTTTGAAGTTTCTATAGAGGTGATCAGGTCTACAGCTCTTCTCGTAGCATCCACAGTAGTGCGGCCAGGGATGAATCCTGCTTGATCTGGATGGATGAGTTTTGATATAAATTTTTGAATCCTGTTTGCCGCTAATTTTGCTAAAAATTTTGTGTCAGAATTTAGTAAAGAAATTGGCCTGTAATTTTTGGTGTCAGAGGGGTCACCCTTTCCTTTAGGTATAAGGGAAATAACTGCTTCCAGCATATCGGGTGGGAGAAATCCTTGTGAGGCGGAAAGGTTGGCCAATTTGGTGATATACGGAGATAGAAGGTTTTTAAAAGTTTTATATAGCTCATTTTGGAAGCCATCCGGACCTGGCGATTTGCCTAGTTTGGATTTTTCAATAACTTCAGTTATCTCGAGGTTGGTATAATGAGCATTGAGTTCAGTTAGGTCCAAGTCATCAAGAGGGCAAGTTGAGTGTACTCAGGAAGTCCTTAATGTTTTGGTCGGAGGGTTCCAATGCGCCAGGGTTATCCTTGAGATTATAAAGGGAAGAATAGAATTCAGCAAATTGATCCGCTATTCCTTTGGGGTGTCTAAGGAGTTGGCTAGTGTTGTTTTTAATCTACTTTATTCTAGATTTTTGTTTATAGTTCTTAATTTTTGCCGCTAACAATTTAGAAGGCCTGTCGTCAGAGAAGTAGTGTTTTGTTTTTAATAGTTGGGTTACTTTATCATACTCTGACGAGAGGAAGGATTTCAACTCCAATCTGAGTTTAAAGATTTCTGCTGAGTTGTCGGTGTGGGGGTCAGATCTAATTTGTGTAGTTAACAGCACCTGTAACTTACCTGTTGTACCTAACAGGTGTTGGCAATAACTAAATCACACTTGCAGCCAGTTGACATGGATTAAAGTTGACTCAACCTTTGTCCTGTGTCCTTGTGTGTACCACATTGAGCATGGAGAAAAGAAAGAAGACCAAAGAACTGTCTGAGGACTTGAGAAACCAAATTGTGAGGAAGCGTGAGCAATCTCAAGACTACAAGTCCATCTCCAAAGACCTGAATGTTCCTGTGTCTACCGTGCGCAGTGTCATCAAGAAGTTTAAAGCCCATGGCAAGGTGGCTAACCTCCCTAGATGTGGACAGAAAAGAAAAAATGACAAGAGATTTCAACGCAAGATTGTGCGGATGGTGGATAAAGAACCTCGACTAACATCCAAACAAGTTCAAGCTGCCCTGCAGTCCGAGGGTATAACAGTGTCAACCCGTACTATCCGTCGGTGTCTGAATGAAAAGGGACTGTATGGTAGGAGACCCAGGAAGACCCCACTTCTCACCCCGAGACATAAAAAAGCCAGGCTGGAGTTTGCCAAAACTTACCTGAGAAAGCATAAAACGTTTTGGAAGAATGTTCTCTGGTCAGATGAGACAAAAGTAGAGCTTTTTGGGCACAGGCATCACCACAGTTTACAGGAGAAAAAAAGAGGCATTCGAAGAAAAGGACACGGTCCCTACAGTCAAACATGGCAGAGGTTCCCTGATGTTTTGGGGTTGGTTTGCTGCCTCTGTCACTGGACTGCTTGACCGTGTGCATGGCATTATGAAGCCTGAAGACTATCAGCAAATTTTGCAGCGTTATGTAGGGCCCAGTGTGAGAAAGTTGGGTCTCCCTCAGAGGTCATGGGTCTTCCAGCAGGACTATGACCCAAAACACACTTCAAAAAGCACTAGAAAATAGTTTGAGAGAAAGCACTGGAGACTTCTAAGGTGGCCAGCAATGAGTCCAGACCTGAATTCCATAGAACACCTGTGGAGAGATCTAAAAATGGCAGTTTGGAGAAGGCACCCTTCAAATATCAGGGACCTGGAGCAGTTTGCCAAAGAAGAATGGTCTAAAATTCCAGCAGAGCATTGTAAGAAACTCATTGATGGTTACCGGAAGCGGTTGATCGCTGTTATTTTGGCTAAAGGTTGTGCAACCAAGTATTAGGCTGAGGCCCATTTTTGGAGTTTTGTGTGAAATGATCAATGTTTTGCTTTTTGCTTCATTCTCTTTTGTGTTTTTTCATTTAAGATATATTAAATGAAGATAATAATACCAAGAATTTGTGATTGCAATCATTTTCAGGAGGAAACTGAGTATTATCTGACAGAACTGCAGGGGTGTCAATACTTTTGGCCACAACTGTATATACATCCTATTTGTATTATAGTTTGTTATTTTTCTTTTGTTGCTCATTTATAGGTAACGGAGTGCTCTATTTTTGGCAGGGACATACCGTGTATAATCTACCTCCAATGGTATTCTTGCCTCCCTAAATTTACTATATAACATCTTTTTCCTCTTCCATTCCTCATGTCCTCCTTTCCCTTCCTCCCTCTACTCCTTCTTGTTTAAAATGAACCAGGTTTTATAGGGGAGTTTCTGTAAGGGAGATACCATGTCTTTTTCATCTAGTCTGTCTTCCCTGCACATAGAAATCCGCACTACATTGAAGTGGAGGGCGGTTTCTTGCCTTGCGCGTCACTTCCGGTTCGCGCATGTGACGAATTTCCGCTTGCGTCACTTGCGCACCCGCTCTGGGACACAGTCGGAGAATGGCGGCGGACGCCAGCTGCTCCCACTGATCACCAACGAACAGGGGCATAAAACTGAGGTTTTTAGAGCCTCAAGGCACATCCACTTGAATTGCACAGCCACTCTTTAGAGGGTAAAGTACTCATGGTTATGTCACTTGTTTGAAAGAAATTTTTGTGCGTACTTGATCTCTAACATAGCTGAATAACTAATGAGTATTGCAGTTAATTTACCCTCTTCAAGCAAATCCGCTTTATGGTAAAGATTAACTATAAAGACTATTGATTTAGAGATAGTGATACATATTCATTGGTGACCCAGCTTGTAATTGTTCTTCCTTGAATGATTAACAGGCTGTAATGAATTTAATGGATAATTTTTTTGCTACACCCCCTTTTTTTCCTTAGCCTTCACAAGCACTCTTATAGTTTTCAAGACTGTTCTATAACCGTGACTCTATCTTTTCCTAGAAATTCTTTGCCCCTATTCAGATGATCTTTGGCCTCTGATTTGGTCTTTTATTTGAATTATCATACATACATAATTCGACCATAAACAAGGTACACATATATTTATGATTATACAAATGGTATGTTCGTCAGCCACTGTGGGGCGCTCCGTCCACTAAGCATTGTCTTTGATATGAATTGACTGTTCTTCATGGTTGAGGTTAATTCAATAATTGATTATATGAGTGACTTGATAGAATCTAACTATTGACCTCTTGTCCCTAGACAGGTCATAACATCAACTCCAAGTCTTCTGATGAGCCCCGTTATATGAGACGGGGCAAAACGCATTAAGAAACTGGAGAGAAAAAATTATCTATTCAAAAACAGGAATCATCATAGGTCCGCAGGGATTCACTGGAGGAATGCTTAATATGATGATTAGACTACGAAGTTAAGTCTAAATCAGGACTACTTCCCCTCTGCCTTATTAATTTTTAATGCTTGATAAGGCAATCTTAGGGCAAGCCACCGTTGAGTAGGGACACCACAATTTTAGAGTGTGTTAAAATCTCCATTGGTAGGCAGGAAAAAAGGACAGGGTCTTGATAGGTTCTCCCTGCGTTGATCTTTCATACATGTATTCCTTTTTATTGTATGTTGTTGTTTCACTGTCTGTCATATTTGTAGGTCAACTTGACCTTTTTATAATTTTTTGTAATAAAGGTGACATTTTATAATCAAGTTGGTAATTCCGATTTGTTACATAACCAGTTGGTATTTTCAGAAAATCACAAAGTCATCTAATAGGAAGTGAGGGGGTAAAGGGAGGGGAGGCAAAAACGTAGGGAGAATTGGGAGCAGGGGAAGGAAGGGTAGATAAAGGGTTCCAAGGTGCCCTGCTCAGAGTGATGATGTTGACTATGTAGTTAGAAAGTTCAGTCTTTTCAAATGAGGGTATAAACATTCGATTTTGAGATAGACATGAAAAAGTGATAAAAAATGTAAAGAGGTATGTTTTAAGGAGTATAGATTGTTTCTCCTGGAGGTTTCTCTGATGTATTTAGCCACAGGGTCCAGGAGTCGATAGTTTTTGAGTGTTTGGAGTTGGACAGTCTAAGCTTTTCATATATGCCTTTTTGATTTGCTTCTTTAACCATTCTTTACATGTAGGGGCTTCAACATCTTTCCAATGTTGTGCAATGGTAATTTTAGCTGCATTGATCAGATAAGTAAAACCAAAATTGTTGTCCTTACAATGTTCGTCAAAGATTTGGCCACTGGCCAGACTGGACCCCTCCTATACATATACATTTAATCATACAAAAAGTGGGAGGTTTCAGGTCCTTTTTAAATTATATATATCACAGTCAATTGTGTCATATTTTCAAACATGAATTTATTTAGTCAATTGTTTGTACATATAAATAATTCATTTTATAACACAAATTTTACATAGGATATACATATATTTCATTTACTTGTTTATTTCAAAGAAGATCAAGATATTAAAGTGACGTCGTGACATTAAAATTTCCATGTAGCTGGTTATCCCTTTTTACATGGACAAGGGACGGTGGACAAATTTTTGTGGGCATTGGATCAGTTTTAATTCATATATGCAGTGCATATCCAGTTCATCCCTTGTCCATGTAAAAAGGGATAACCAGCTACATGGAAATTTTAATGTCACGACGTCACTTTAATATCTTGATCTTCTTTGAAATAAACAAGTAAATGAAATATATGTATATCCTATGTAAAATTTGTGTTATAAAATGAATTATTTATATGTACAAACAATTGACTAAATAAATTCATGTTTGAAAATATGACACAATTGACTGTGATATATATAATTTAAAAAGGACCTGAAACCTCCCACTTTTTGTATGATTAAATTGATCAGATAAGGTATCAGCGATTTTCTGTTTAGGCATATATTGTAGGGGTCTAAATGGAGAAGAATGAAGCCAGGTGTTATTGGTATGTCTATGTTGAGAACTTTTTTTATGAACTCTTTGATATTTAACCAGAACTGTTTGATTTTTATGCATTCTAGCCAAATGGATGTTGGAGTACCTCTTTGTCTGTTGCTTCTCCAACAAAGGGGAGAAATAGAACTGTTCATTCTATTTAGGATTTTCGAAGTTCTGTACCATCTTCAAATGATTTTATAGTTGAGTTCTTGAAACCTCAAAGAAGAAGCTAGCCAATGAGTATTTTAAAACATTGTGTGTATTTCCTCTGAGTGGAATTTTGTGTTAAACTCTAATTCCCACTTTTTAACAAATTCTGGATTATCATCTGTTTGGGTTACATTTTTGTTGATATGGCTATTATTTTTCCATTATCGTTTGTGTTTGTGAAAAGTTTAAGGATTGGTGGGATTGGTAGTCAAGTGGAAATGTCTGGGAGATTAAGTTTGGTTACCTCTTGCAGTATTTGGACTTCGGCGTCGTCTAAGCGAAGGTGTTTAGTGAGAGAATTAATTTTCTTCTTGTTCTTACATCTGTTTTTACGAATGAGGGAATCTATTGGCATATCTATGCTGGAGCTTCAGGACTTAAATTTTGTTTTGAGAGTCCTGTATCTGTTGGGGATCAGATGCAAGATAGGAGTGATTTGGCATATGTTCGCAATGAGATTTTTGTTTTTATTGATTTTGTGCCATAGTCTGAGGTTTGTGATAGTCAGGGGCGGGCTGGCCCAGGTGGCAGGGGGGCAGGTGCCCCCTGGGCTGGTGGTATAGTCCACATTTCGGGCCGCCCCCTACAGAAACGGGCCGCGGGAGTCGGGAGTCGGCCGGCGCGGCGATAGCACATGACGCTGGAGGTCCGGGATGAGTCAAGGGCTGTGGCTGGCTGACAGCACCCCCCCCCCTCCCCGGTCCTCAAGTCAGGCTGACAGATAGGTCCTCAAGTCAGGCTGACAGCACCCCCCCCCCCCCGGTCCTCAAGTCAGGCTGACAGCACAACCCCCCCCCCCCACCGGTCCTCAAGTCAGACTGACAGCACCCCCCCCCACCCACCCCCCCCGGTCCTCAAGTCAGGCTGACAGCACCCCCCCCCCCCGCTCCTCAAGTCGGGCCGGCAATGGAAATCTGCCACCCGGGTATAGAGGCTCCAGCCAGCCCCTGGTGTTAGTATATGGTTTTTTTATATTATTATATTTGAATCTATTGAAAGAGGTAGGCCATAAGTAATGTGAGAAACCTCCATTAAGATTATGCAGTTCCAGTGGAGTCCAAAGTTTTGTAGAGGAGGAAGAGCGTAAGTGAATTACTCTGGCTATATGACTCGATATTCTGTATCTTTCAAAATCGGGTAGTCCAAGTCCCCCTCTATTTCTAGGTTTTATTAGTGTTTGGTGATTGATTCTGTGACTTTTATCTGCCCAGATAAATTTTGAGATCAGGCGTTTTAGTTTTTGAAAAAATTGTTGGGGAATGTCTATCAGTAATGTTTGAAGAAGGTACAGAATTTTAGGGAGAATAATCATTTTTATTAGGTTGACTCTATCAAACCATGAAACAGGAATGTCCTTCCAGTGGGTAATGGAGGTTTTTTTTACTGTTTGTAGTAGTGGTTTGAAATTTAGTTCATAAAGGTGAGAGGATGAGCTGCTAATTTTAGTTCCCAGATAGGTGATGGATGAGCATTCTTTAAATGGGGAAAGTGTTGATAAATTCTTTCTATTTTCGGGTGATAAAGATATATGTAACAGGTTCGATTTAGTGAAATTTATTTTAAAGTTAGAAATTGAGTTGAAAGATTGAAGCTCTGTAAGTAGAGTTTGAATATAATTATCTGGGTCTACCAAAAAAAAAAGTATATTGTCTGCATAGGCTGCACAAATTTATGTTCTATTGGGCCGGTTTTCAATCCTGTGATCTTAGGAGACTGTCTAATTTTTTTGAGATGTCTCAACTGAAAGGATAAATAAAAGGGGTGATAGGAGGCAACCTTGTCTTGTACCATTTTTTATATCAAAGCTAGTGGATAATGTATTGTTTATTTTAATTTTTGCTGAGGGAATTGTGTACAAGGCCAGAATTTTGTCTATAAAATTTGGAGAGAAGCCAAACTTTATAAGTGTGTGCTCCATGAAATGCCAATCAACGCGATCAAATGCTTTCTCTGCATCTGCGGAGAGAATCGACATTTAGATGTTATTTTTTTTTACTAAATGAATCACGTTGATTGCTCTCATAACGTTATCTTTGGCTTCTCTTCCTTTGATAAAACCAAATTGTTCAAGGTTTATCAGTTCTGGGAGTAGTTTTTGCATCGGATTGGCTAATAGGGATATGGGTCTGTAACTGTTACATGAAGTAGGGTCTTTCCCCTCTTTAGGTATGAGGCTAATATGGGCTTGAAAGGATTCTTTCTTAAACTTGTTAAATTTGTTGTTTTGGTTGAAATAATCTGTCAGATGTTTGATTAGTTCAGGTTTAAAGTATTTATAATATTCGATTGAAAAACATCAGGGCCTGGGCCTTTCCCCCAAGGACACCGTCAGCGCTGTTTTTAGATGTGTGGATGTGTGGGTGTGCCAACATGGCCGTATCACAAATTGGCAGACAAGGTCACACAGTATGCTTTCCATGGCCATTTGATGAATTATACAGCGCTGGGCACCTGGCACTGCTGTATCTACCTGTCATGCCGATGCAAGGGAATGCCTGGAGTGCAGCACAAGGAGGTACACCAGGGAAGATGTAAAGAAAGTGGTCACCAGCTAACTCTTCTGTGGCTGACCCCGGAGCTCCCTAACTTCCCTAGATGATCCTTTCCCCCTGTGCATGATCACATACCTAGGCCCTGGCTGATCCTGGACTTGCCCTGACTTGTGAACAGGCCAGCAAGGCACTAACCTAAATACTAATATAAAAGCAACACCAAGTGAGACAGATACAACAAAAGACCTCTAATTCTTTTCCAGAGAGAGATTCCATCGTATCTGCTTGAAATATAACCACAGCTTTCATCAGAGACAACTCCTTTAAAGGTCAGCAGAGACTCAACAATAGATGGCACAGGAGAGAGTATGAGTGGGTTTATAATGTGGAATGGAGTGTCACCTGCTGAAATTAAAACTACAAGTTAATTACAGCAGGATAGGGAAAAAAAACTTAACTCGTTCAGCACCAAATTAAATTAAATAAGCTCCTACTCAGGATCAGGGGTGGACATATCGTGGTGCAGCCGCTACAGCTGCACCACGGCCCATGGCGGCAGGGGGCCCCCCTAAGAACTAGTGAAAGTGAAGAGCCAGCAGCAGAGTCGGCGCTGACAGGAAGAGATGTAGGGAACAATATGCTGCATGATGTGATTATGCTTTCATGACGGGCCCCTTTCCTCACCAGTTAAAGGGACACTGTCAGGTCATTTTTCAGTATGATACTAAAATTACCCTTGAATAGTTAACAAGTGAAACTGTATATTTTTGTACAAATCAATTCTTTATTAATTAAAATACATATTTAAAACAACATTTTCCAGGTACCATGTTATTACTGGACTATACCACATAAGGTGGTCCACCTTATGTGGTGTAGTCCAGTAATAACATGGTACCTGGAAAATGTTGTTTTAAATATGTATTTTAATTAATAAAGAATTGATTTGTACAAAAATATACGGTTTCACTTGTTATCTGTGCACCTTGTCAGGTGTTGATACAGGTAATTTGGTTTTATTAGTAAGTGAAGTGAAATTAGATTTAATTGGACTTTGATTTTAATATTTATATACCCTTGAATAGTGCCTGGACAGACCTTTTAAAAACATGTAAACTCATTATTCTGCCCATTGTAGTTTCCATATTATCAGCATTGTCAGACCCTGCAGTCCTCTCCATTATAAGCAGAGAGGATTAGTCCTGGCTGTGTTAAACTGTCATGTAATTATGCATTCCCTCTCAGCATCTCTCTCCTCCCTCTTCCCTCCTCCCTCTGCTCTCCGGGCACTGTGGTTTCACTTTTAGGAGATCTATTCTATTGAGGACACAGGGAGAGAGCGATTGCAGGTCTGCCTTATCTTATCTAGACTTCATTTGTTTCTGAAAGCAGGCATCCCTGCTGTGACAGTTTCTGTGTTGTATTTGACCACTTTCCTGGCTGCAGATACAGAGCGCAGAAAGGAGCACACTGATGTCCTGTGCTGTGATGTGACATGCATATTCATCCTATGAGGAATGGATAGCAGAGAACTAAGTGGATCACTCACTCTGAGTGACAGATGGAATTAATCTTTTTATTTGAAGTTTACAGAAGATAGGAGGGGAATATAAATAAAAGAAATACATCAATAGAGAAAGTTTAGAGAAAGGAATTAGAAAATGATAGCAGTTACATATGAATTATTGACCTGCCAGTTTACCTTTATGCTGCTGCTGCTGCCGCTGGTTGTATGTAAGGTATGTAGACTCACTGTGCTGAGGGAAGGAGCGAGAGAGTGACTGACAGCTCACAGTGTAACTCTCTCTTCCACCAATACCATGCTGCTGCTGATCCACTGAGGGTATGAGAAGAGGGATGGGGGAGGGGGAGAGAGCAGGACAATATCCTTGTCATATCCACTATAAGTGGAGGGAGCTGTGCAGTGTGCCCCCTGGTACAGCCATATCACTACACATTTGGACATTTGTGCCTCATCCCCTGTCAGCTAATCACAGACTCCACTTTATAAGCACATTTGTGATTGGCCGACAGGAGATGATAGTGTCCCCTGTGCCCTGGAGCCACAGACTGGAGGCAGGAGACACCTGTGGCCCCTCTGATACCATGGAAAGACTCACAGCCAGTGGCGTAACTAGAGTCTGGAGGACCCTGGGGCGAAAATTGGACCTGGGCCCCCTTTCCCCGCGCGCCCACATTGGTCAGATGTATGGGCCCCATGTAACATTGTAAATCCTATAAAAACTCATGATTTGACCCCTCTTTCCCTTCATTATGTATTAATGCCTCTCATCCTGCTATATATGGTCCTCCTCCTCCTGGAATATGCCCTTATCCTGGTATATATGGTCCTCCATTATAGTAAAATGCACCCTCACAGCCCTCCATATAGTATAATGCAGCCTCACAGCCCTCCATATAATATAATACAGCCTCACAGCCCTCCATATAGGATAATGCAGCCTCACAGGCCTCCATATAGTATAATGCAGCCTCACAGGCCTCATTATAGTATAATGCAGCCTCATAGCCCTCCATATAGTAAAATGCAGCCTCATATCCTTCCACATAGAATAATGCAGCCTCATAGCCATCCATATAATATAATGCAGCCTCATAACCCGTCATATAATATAATGCAAACTCATAGCCCTCCAGATAATATAATGCCACCTCATAGCCCTACATATAATTAGTCATGGGCGAATCCTAAATTACTCGGAATCGCTTGACTCTAGCGAGTCCGAGCCCAGGACTCGCTACTCATTGCGAGTCTAGCGAGTCCAATGTTAATGAATGGGGAAGCGAGTAATAGCGAGTAGTGTGAGATTTACAAATCGCAGATGTGTCTCGGAAGCTTCAGCCTGAAGCAATCCTAGTTTTGTCATTTATTTGCATTGGACTCGTTTACTTTGCAACTGTAATCGCTGGGAAACTCGCACAGATAAGAGTCCTGCTTTCTCCTCTGTGCTGGCTGCCAGCTCCAGGGTCCTAGAGCCCGCCTGCTGCCTGATGTAGCAGTGCTGAGATTGTTCTCAGTCTGCTCATTCCCTGTGCATAGACATCTATATATATGCACAGGGGATGAAGCAGAGAGGACATCGCGTTTTCGACTGCGTCGGACGGAAGAGAATTTTTTTAATTAAAGATGGAGTCCCTAATGGCTTTTTTTTAAATTTCTAATAAAAAAATTTCTTTGTGTTGTGTTTTTTTTAAAACAATTTAATAGAAATTCATGGCGGTCATGTCTAATATTGGCGTGACCGCCATAAATTTCGGGCTTAGGGCCAGCTGATAATACAAAGCTGGCCCTAACCTCTTTATTACCCAGCGTGCCATCGCTACCAGGGCCGCTGGAAGAGCGGGGTTCAGCGCCAGAGGATGGCGCTTCAATGAACGCGCCATCTTCTGGGGCGGCTGCGGGCTGCAATTTGCAGCGGGGGGTGCCCAGAAAGCTTGGGCATCCCTGCGCTGCGGATTCCAGCCCCCAGCTGCTTAGCTGTACCTGGCTAGACCTAGAAATTGCGCGGAGCCCCACGCATTTTTTTTTTAATTATTTCATGAAATTCTGAGATGCTGACTCTGACTCTGAGACTCTGACTCTGAGACTCTGACTCTGAAATTCATGAAATAATAAAAAAAAAAATGCGTGGGGCTCCGCGCAATTTCTATGTCTAGCCAGGTACAGCTAAGCAGCTGGGGGCTGGAATCCGCAGCGCAGGGATGCCCAAGCTTTCTGGGCACCCCCCGCTGCAAATTGCAGCCCGCAGCCGCCCCAGAAGATGGCGTGTTCATTGAAGCGCCATCCTCTGGCGCTGAACCCCGCTCTTCCAGCGGCCCTGGTGGCGGTAGCACGCTGGGTAATAAAGGGGTTAATACCAGCTTTGTTATACAAGCTGGTATTAAGCCCGAGATTCTTAATGTCAGGCCAGTTTGACCCAGCCACTAAGAATCTCCAATAAAGGGTTAAAAAAACACAACACAGAGAAAAAATTTTATTTGAAATTAAAAAAAAAGCCATTAGGGACTCCATCTTTAATTAAAAAAATCCTCTTCCGTCCGACGTAGTCCAAAACGCGATGTCCTCTCTGCTACATCCCCTGTGCATAGTTAGATGTCTATGCACAGGGAATGAGCAGACTGAGAACAATCTCAGCTCTGCTACATCATGTCTGTGAGCAGGCGGGCTCTAGGACCCTGGAGCTGCACACAGAGAAGACAGCTGGACTCGGCTCGCAATGTAACAGCAGTTACTTTGCGAGTTTCCCTGCTATCACTGGCACAGTAGCCGAGTCTAATGCAAACAATGGCAATCCTAGTTTTGTCAGCGTTTCTGACAAAACTAGGATTGATATTGATTTGCATTGGACTCGTGCGAGTAATCACTGGGAAACTCGCAGAGTACCGAGTCCTGCGAGTCCCTTACTACTCGCCGAGTAACGAGTCCTAGCGAGTAGATTCGCCCATCCCTACATATAATGTAATGCAGTCTCATAACCCTACAGATAATATAATGCAGCGTCACAGCCCTCCAAATAATATAATGCAGCATCACAGCCCTTCATATAATATAATGCAGCATTACATCCCTCCAGATAATATAATGCAGTGTCACAGCCCTCCAAATAATATAATGCAGCGTCACAGCCCTCCAGATAATATAATGCATCGTCACAGCCCTCCAGATAATATAATGCAGCATCACAGCCCTTCATATCATATAATGCAGTGTCACAGCCCTTCATATAGTATAACTCAATAATGCAGCCTCATAGCCCTCCATATAGCATACATCCTCCCCACACTGACACACTGCCCCTGTACAACTGACCCCACTCACCCAGTCACACTGCCCTCCGTACAGCCCTCCCCTTCACACACACAGACACACTGCCCACTGTACAGCGCCCTCCACACCCAGTCACACTGCCCTCTTTACAGCCCCCCACACATGCAGTCACACTTCCCCTGTACAGCCCCCCAAACATACAGACACACTTCCCATTGTGCAGCCCCCTTACACACATAGACACACACACAGACACATTGTCCACTGTACAGCCCCCCCACATCCAGTCACACTGCCCCCTGTACAGCCTCCCCACAGACACACACACAGACACACTGCCCTGTGTATAGCCCTCATCCCCCCACACACACTCCCCCCTCTCCCTCTCCAGAAGCTGTGAGAGGCTCTTCTGCTCCTGAATGGAGCTCACACTCACTTGGGTGTGCTGGGTGCTGACGCCAGCCCTGGACATGGATGTGCACCCTGAAGACGAGGATAACTTGAAATTTGCGTAGGCGTTTGGGGATCACTTTGGAGCAACCAGCAAGTTCCAATATGACACTTAAGGATTGGCAGTCACTACAATATATGAGACTTGGAGATCCCACAATAGTGGGACTGGAAGGGAAATAGCAAAGTCCTAGTAGCAATATAATTGATAGTGGCTGCTGTAGTACACTTTTGATTACAGCCTAAGAGACCTCATGGTAGTGAGAAGGGAGGAGGAACACCAGAGCCCCAGGTATACTGTGGTACTTAGAAAGAGGAGGCTAAGTGTTACAACGTATTAGCAGTATTACATACTGTTGGTCTATAAATGATACTTAAAATTAAATGGGTAACTCACTTCGGAAGAATCTCTCAAATAAGTACCAATCAAAATGGAAAGATTGGAACCTTTTTTATCCACTTTTCCCAGCGGTGTGAGAGACCGGAACACCATAGAAATTTATACATTAAAAAGTAATAATAAATAAGCATATAGAAAATCTAGTAGAGTGGATAAATTTAAGACTATTAATTAATGGATAAAACAAATTTCATTAACCTACTAACCACCAAGAATATCTAGGATCCTTTTCTCTCCCCCCCCCCAATATAGAATTGAGCAACAATTCGAGTTTTCCATCACAATTATAATAATTGTAATTGTATTTGTAATTGTAATCACTATTTAAATTGAAATTGTAACTGTAACTGCAATATAGTTTTCATAGATGGTGGCACTATTGGAATCTAGTCGATATCCTTCTCTTATTTCAGCTATTACCAAGATATATCTGAACTGGAACCCGAAGAGCTGTCATTTATAATTTATATAATTTGTAAACTTATACATCTATAAATTTATACACTCAGAAGTTATTTGCTAGAATGCAGATAAGTTATATATGATAAAATCCTTAACATCTAACATCTGACTTTATTTTAGATAATGTGATTTTCAAGATGATCTTATGTTAAATCGGATGCAATGTATTCATATACGTCTATGATTAACTTGATTTACTTTGTGTGCTAATTCAAACTAATAAAAATTATTGAAACATAGTGATCGGTGCATGGTCAGAAATATATATGTCTAAAATTTTTGTTCGTTGGACTGACGGCATCAGTGCAGAACTCACCAGCCAGTAATCTATCCTGGCATGGGAGTCTTGGGCATGTGAGTAATGTGAGAAGTCTCTCTCCAATGGGCATCTACCAGGTCTAAACTGCTCTATAGGGACCGCAACAATTTTCCCAGGGCCCTTGTTTTTGGTTGTTGGGTTTGGACGAGTCCATAACATTATCATATATTTCGTTAAAGTCTCCCCCCACAATCAATGAGTGTGTGCCCCATTCTGCGATTTGTTCCAGTATGGAGGTCTGGAAATGGGTGTCTGGCATATTTGGTGCATATATATTAACCACTTTATATGGTGTCCCCTCAATTACAAGATTAGCGCATACATATCTGCCTGCTGGGTCCGCCATTACATCCACCACCTAATGTCTGATATTATTTTTAATTAGGATGACAACCCCTCGCTGTTTCTTGGAGTATGAGGCTTCAGCACATACCGTAAATTTTTTACTACGAAGCAACAGATGATTACCCCTGATCCAGTGAGTCTCCTGGAGGAGGACTATGTGAAAGTTTTTTTGATGTAGATAATTCAAGATCTTTTTTTCTTTTTATTGGGGAATTTAACCCGTTAACATTCCATGAGCACTACTGGACAGACGTCAGCTCATCCACCCCACTACCTTGTTTAGTGGCCATTATCCCACTCCGGTCTTAGGTAAATTAGACAAAATAAATGTTTTTATGAAGTTTAGTTGGGCCCCCGCCCATCCCAGCGAGTAGGCCTTTGGGTCACCAGAGTTGGCTGATTTTGTTGTTTGCTGCAAAGAGTTTCCTCCCCTCCTTCCCCCTCCCGTAACTTTCTCAATAATAGCATTGTAAACATCAATATAAAAAACATTGAAAACATTGTGAAACTTAGAGACAGACCAGGCTTATCTGGACATCACCTTTCCAGATGTATAATATATACCGGCTACGCATGGCCAGTATTTTCAAGGTGGCTTGACAGCCTGCTGTAGACAGCTTATAGCTTTTTGGGGGTCAGTAAAGACCCTATTTTTCCTGCCAGTGAGAATCTCAGCGTTGCCGGGTAGTTTAGACCAAAACGAATATCATTGTCTATCAACATTTTTCAAGCCGGTTGAAATGCTCTGCGCTTAGCCGTCACCACTGCTGAGTAATCTTGGAACATCAGGATTCTGTGGTTTTGATAAAGAGTTTCTTCTTCTTCCTGTTGGCATTTAATAAACGAAGCTTGTCTTGATAGTCCAGGACTTTGAATAGGACGGGTCTCAGTCCATCTTTCTCTCCCGTCCTTGGTGGTCCCAGTCTATGTGCTCTCTCTACAGTGATCTTTGCAGCGTCTGACGGGATGTCCAGAGCCTGCGGCAGCCAGTGAGACGTTAGCTGTACCAGCTCTGCTGGGTGAATCGACTCCGGCAAGCCCACCAATTTCAGGTTATTACGTCAAGACCTGTTTTCAAGATCATCCATTTTGTCATATAGCTCTGTAATTGTCTTGTCCTTGCCCTCTAAACTTTCTCTCATGACCCCAACCGTATCCTCCAGGTCATCAATACGTTGTTCGGCCTCTGACAATCTAGTGCCCTGGGTTTTTAACTGGGAACGTATGGGGTCTATGGCAGTCTGGAATGTAGCAAGTCTGGCATCAATTTCGGGCATAAGACATGCAAGTATAATGTCAGCTATAGATTGCAGTTTGTATTTATCCAGATTATGATCTGTGGTGGGCGATGGTGGAGCCATCTGGCTTCTAGAAGATGCACGATTGCCCTTCTGCTGTTTGCCCATATATTTTTCCATTTTAATAATAATGTCCAAGAGGCTGTCAATGTGATAGGTGATGTCCTCAGTTGTAAAGTTTTACATTGTCAGCAGTCTCAATACAAAAACTGCACTTCTCTATCCCCTTGTAATTATCCTACAGTTCTAAGCCACTAGATGGTGTTGTTGTATTAGAGTCACAGCGTTGTGCAATGTAAGAATTCCCAGTGACTATAATGTTTGTAGTATAGCAAGGGTTAATGTTCTCTTTTTAGTGTTTTCTGTAGTTCTGTTTTCACCCTTTTTATGTGATGGTTGGTCATGGGATGTATTCACTCCACTGTACAGCACACACTTATCAAAATGTCTTTCTAGGGGTCAATCTTTTCTCTCCAATGTTGTCTGGGGAGTCAGCGCCTCTCTCCCCCCGGAGCACAGAGACCCAAAGTGTAGGCTATACTGTGATGTGGCTGGGAGAGTCACCCCTTTCACAATGTCTCTGTGACATAAGGCAGCACAACCCTTCCTCTCCTTTAACTTGTCCGCTGCTCTCTCACCTCTCCTCACTGCTGGGACCTGTCAGATCTCCCTTCTTACTGCGTGGTCTGCCACCTGGGTTTCTGGCTCTCCCCAGCCTCGGCGCTCCCCTGCGCCCCGGTGTTCTAGCTCCCTCCGGTCTCCGGCGTCTTTCACTGTTCCTCCCCTTTAGCTCTCTCCTCTCCCGCCACCAGGGCCCATTGTACCTTCTGTTTTACCGGGCGCTTTGCCTCTAAGGGCGTCCAGGTGCCTCTGGGCCTCAGCGATCCCTGGCCTGCAGGCTCCCTCTAGTCTCCGATGCTTCCTCTGTCCTCCACTTTCAGTCCTCAGTGTGGGTGTTTGTTTAGTGGGCTTTTCGCCGCCAACCCACAGCATCCGCACCTCCCGGCCTCCTTCTGCTCCCTGCATCCTCAGCCTCGTGCCTCGTGGCGACTGCAGCCACTGTTAGGGCTTTGTGCCCAGGTTTTCCAGGGATCCTGGTGCCCAGATGTCACCTGCTGGGTCACCGCAGCGATCTTCACCCCAGAGTATAAAATCAGTAGCTTGCCACAGTCCAGATAGCCTCAGATGGTCTTAGGCCTTGGGGGAGCTCTGTATCAAGCGGCCATTCTCTAGGCCCGCCTCCCGGAAGTCCCCAGGCTATTGGTTTTTATTGTCTATATATGTATCATTCTGTTTACTTGATGGCTAGCATGTTGGTGTACTCCTGAGGAAGAGACCGGGACGGTCTTGAAACACGTCAAGAAATAAAGGCACCAAAAATATTTGATTTGGTTTAGGGTCCAGTTTGGACCACCCAGATCTAGAAGACCAAAGAAACCCCCTTAAAAGGTTTACAAGATCGGAAGGGGGAGAAATTTTTCCCTTTCCGTTCCTGGAATTTCCTTAAATTGACCTCCTTTGGTCTGCTCCAACATGTCTTAATCATGTGATATACACTTAAAGAAAAAATCCCATTTCAGGAATTTTTTTATATATCTTACACAGCATACCACTAGGTGCATCGTTCTACTTCCCCTTAGGATGTCCTTTTTTGATCTTTGATATCATGGTTATAATTGTAGCCTTTGTGGGGTATATGTCTTTGTATCTCTCTATATCCCCTTTATATAATCCCAGCCTAATAGAAAGATATTATACTTATCTTATATAAATATAATCACTGTATTTTAAAAACTTCATTGTTCTTATTGTGTAGAAGTTATAAGATATGATATGTCCAGAATATCTAGAAATGTCTGCTGAATGACACCTGAAATGCCTCCACTTCCCTATAGCAAGACACATCATCCAGTCTGATGCCTATATTGCTGAAGACTCCCGGGCATGCGCACTTTACACTCAGCGCATGCGCATTTGGACATGTCGCCGCTATGCGGGCGGCCATGTCTTTGGAGTCTGACATGCGCAATAGCGCGTTCACGCATGCGCATACTGGATGTGGGAAGGACGGACTGGCCACACGATCTCCTCCTGCATCTAGCTGACAATAGGCCCCATGATTAGAGGCTGGTGCCTCATAAATACACAGATGGAGAATGGATGAACACCTTCCCCTGACGAAGCTGCCAGGCGCAGGCAGCGATACGCGTGGGGAGCGCCACCCCCCGCACCCTTATGCTGTGAACTGGTAAACTGGTTACTGGATTTAGTTAACTCTCCCTCTGGTCTTAATGCTGGTTTTTGCTCCTTTATTTTACCCTATGTCTTACATTTCCTTATAGGGTTAACACTTGGTGCTGTTAATCACATTATGTTATGCTGTTAGACTCTGTGTTATATTGCAAACATTGGGCCATTGTGCCTTGCATAACAAGTGTCATCAGGGTTGATTACATGTGCATGTTATTTTAGTGAGGATGTGATACTAAAACCGTGATATACAGAGGGATGTCTAAAACCCTAAAAATCTTGTTTCTAACAAACACCTTATAGGTACTATTTGTTTATAGAACTGTGTTTGATTTTTGCATATGTGTATCTCTACTGGGGCATTATATGTGCATCTCATGATTTTTGATATTGCATGTCCCAATCCTTGCAAAAAATCTGCTCTTATTTATGTATTTGTATGTAAATGGGGTTCTATAGATAAACTTTTTTGTATATAATGTTGGAACATATATTACTGTAACCAGGACAAGTGATGGGTGCTGAGGTTGTTCTATGAGATAACCCTTTCCCAGTGCCGGGACAAGGCATTTTGGTGCCCTAGGCAGGTAAGTCAAACGGCGCCCCCCCCCCCCCCATCCCCCCGAAATATGTCTAGGATAAAAAAGAGGTACAGAAATACATCCATGGAACCCTCATCAGTATAGAAACACAGCATTAAAACTCTCATCAGTACAGAGATACATCACCAGGCCCACCAGAGGTACAGAAATACATACATACATATAACCCTTATCAGTACATAAGTACAGCATCACAACCCTCATCTAGCAAAAAAAAAATCATCATCAGAACCCCATCAGTACATGGTAAAACAATTATAATGTCAGATCAGACCCATACATATTTGTGCTGCATGAACCTACAACTCCTACTACATCCTTAACAATGGTAAGGAGGTGCTGGGAGTTGTTTAGTCATCATCAGACGACACAGGAACTACAGCACTAATGAGAATTAGTATCACAACCATTTACATCCAGGTACCTTATAGATGACCTTGTCTCTGATCGGGGTCGCCTTTTTCTTTTCTTCATCTTGTCCAGATGCCATAATGACTTCACATCCACAGCTCGTCTCTGGAGACGTCCATCTTTTCCAGTCTTCAGCCCATCCCGACACAATACCCTTAAAAATAGCAAAATGATCAAAATTCTCCAAAGCAAAAATATCTGCCCTACACTGACCCTGGAATAATAATTGTACTTCCTCACTGTTTCCTGCACAAAATATGATTTACACACTGTCCCTCTTTCTGTACATGTCTTCCACACTGCCCCTCATCACACTGCCCTCTCCTTCCATAGTGAACTCCCTGGTCACACTGTCCTCTCACATTGTGTCCTCCTATACTGCCCACTGTTTATACTGTCCTCCCTTATCACACTCCCTCTCCTGGCTGTGGCCTCACACTGTCCCCGCATGCTGCCCCCTCTCCATACAGCCCCACACTACTTACTCTCTATTCTGTGCCCCCTTACATTTTTCTCATGCCCTAAAGTTTCTTCACTACTTCCCTCCCCTCACTCCACATACTGTGTTCACACCTATCTCCCACTCATACCACATACTGTGTCATAGCCATGCCCCCTCACTCCACATACTGTGTGGCAGCCATCCCGTCCTCACTCGTTATACTGTATCCACACCCATCCCCCTTTACTCCACATACTGTTCAGCAGCCATCTCCCTCTCACTATTTATACTGGATCCTCAAACTTACCCCATTGTTTCCTATACTGTCCAACTCATACTATGTCCATACTTATCAACCCCTCACTCCGTTTTCTGTGTTCTCAAATCCCCCCTGCTTGGGCTCCATGCTGCGTCTACATACACTCCCCCCAACCTCTTCCCCTTATTTGCTGCTCATACAGCCCTTCTCTCCCCTCCCGATTTGCTCCTCATACAGCCCACACCCTCTCCCCCCATTTGCTCCTCATACAGCCCCTCTCCCCTCCCCTGTTTGCTCCTCATATAGCCTCCACCCTCTCCCTCATTTGCTCCTCACACAGCCCTAATCCTTCTGTTTTCTCCTCATACAGCCCCCATCCTCCTCCCCACACGTTTGCTCCTCATACAGCCCCCTTACTGCCAATCCATTTGTTCCTCATACAGCCCCCATACTCCCCCTCATGTTTGTTCCTTATACTGCCCCTATCCTCCCTCCCCAATGTTTGTTCCTCATATAACCCCAATCATCCCTCCCTCCACGTTTGTCCATTATACTGCCCCATACTCCCACCATGTTTGTTCCTCATACAGCCCCTAATCACCCCCCCACGTTTGTTCCTCAACTGTTCTCATACTCCCCTCATGTTTATTCCTCATACAGCCCCCATACTCCACCTGTTTGTTCCTCATACTGCCCCATACTCCCCCCATGTTTGTTCCTAATACTGCCCCATGAATCCCCGTTTGTTCCTCATACTGCCCAACATACTCCCTCCATGTTTGTTCCTAATACTGCCCCTACTCCCACCATGTTTGTTCCTAATACTGCCCCCATATCCCCCTGTTTGTTCCTCATACTGCCCCATACTCCCCCACGTTTGTATACTGCCCCCATACTCCCCCATTTGTTCCTCATACTGCCGCACATACTCCCCCCCATGTTTGTTCCTAATATTGCCTCCATACTCCCCAGTTTGTTCCTCATACTGCCCTATACTCCCCCTGTTTGTTCCTCATACTGCCCCATACTCCCCCCTGTTTGTTCCTCATACTGCCCCATACTTCCCCCTGTTTGTTTCCTCATACTGCCCCCATACTTCCCCCTGTTTGTTTCTCATACTCCCCACATTTGTTCTAATACTGCCCACATACTCTCCCCCTGTTTGTTCCTCATACTGCCCCCATACTTTCCCCCGTTTGTTCTCATACTGCCCCACATGTTTGTTCCTAATACTGCCCACATACTCTCCCCCTGTTTGTTCCTCATACTGCCCCCATACTTTCCCCCTGTTTGTTTCTCATACTCTGCCCCACATGTTTGTTCCTAATACTGCCCACATACTCTCCCCCTGTTTGTTCCTCATACTGCCCCCATACTTCCCCCTGTTTGTTTCTCATACTGACCCCTACCATGTTTGTTCCTAATACTGCCCAATACTCCCCCGTTTGTTCCTCATACTGCCCCCATACTTCCCCCGCCACTTGTTGGTTCCATTCATGCCCCATACTCTCACCCCAGCGCCCATATACCCCCCAGATTGTTCCTCATACGTATATGTGTGCTCACATATACTCCCCCCATCTCCCCCTCCTGGTGTGGCTCACATATACTCCCCACATCTCCCCCCCAGTGTGGCTCACATATACGCCCCCATCTCCCCTCCCAGTGTGGATCACATATACTCTCCTATCTCCCCCCCAGTGTGGCTCAGATATACTCCCTCCATCTTCCCCCCAGAGTGTCTCACATTTATCCCCCATCTCCCCCCCAGTGTGTCTCACATATACTACCCCCATATCCCCCCTGGTGTGGCTCACAATTATCCATTTATCCCATCTCCCCCTCACCAGTGTGGCTTATCTATACTACCCCCATCATCCCTTCCACCAGTGTGGCTCACATATACTCCCCCCATGTCCTCCCCCAGTGTGGCTTACATCTATCCCCTATCTCCTCGCCCCCCCCCCAGTTTTCTTCCCCCAGCCTCTCCCCTTTACCCTAATTACATGAATCTTCGGGGTCTTCAGCTCCTGCAGCTGGAGCACTTTTCCCCATCCTGCCGCCTATGCAGGGCCGCCGAGTGACGTCAGCATCGTGGTCAGGTGATTAGATCACGCTGCTGATGTCCCCCTGACCCGGAAGTGAGGGGAACAAAGCAGCTGAAGGCGCAGCTTCTATAGTACAGCATGTCTGATAGACACGCTGTACTATTGATTGCAGGAGCCGGCGCGCGGCACTTTCACTGCTCCTGCTGTCAGCTGATAGCGGGAGCAGTATGGAGGGTGCCCGCGCAATATCCGACCGGTGGGGAGACACCTCTGGCGCTGCAGCAGAAGGGCCGACAGCGCCCCCCTCTCTGCTGCGCCCGAGCCGGGACAAATGCACCCCCAGCCCCCCTAGATACGGCCCTGGTACAGAGTGTCTGATAGACACTCTGTACCATGGAATGTTGGAGCCGGCGTGCGGCGGATCCTCTGCTCCGCCCGGTGTCAGCGGCTCACTCTGCGGGCGTGCGGGCGGACGGCTAATGGAGGAGCAGTGGAGAGAGGTGGGAATGCGCCCTCCACAAGATGGCGCCCTAGGCGATTGCCTAGGGTCGCCTAGCTGTCATCCCGGCCCTGCCCTTTCCATATGAACTGTTATAGCTGTATTGGGCTATTTTTAGTGTTTTTATTCTTGTGTGATTATCCATGTTTGGCTTTTTTGTAAATTAAATTTAATAAAATTGTTAATTTTTGATTAATTTTTGTTTTGAGGTTGTATCGGTTTTTAGAGACCTTCTATCTCTATACTTTATTCACATACAGATACACACACATGCAGATGCACACATGCATATTACCATATCCACCTGATCTTGATGGGTGCAGAGCAGGAAGAAGAGCCGCTGAGAGCTGCATGAGGCTGCAGAAGCAGTTTCTTTCAGGACATTGATTTCAGTCATATGATCAGTCAAATGACTGGAACTGCAAGGTCCTTCAGCCTCCGTTCAGCTCCCAGTGCTTTTTCTCCTGCTATACCGATCACCATCTGTGTAGAGCAGGAGAGAAGAGAGGAGAAAGGACAGCTGTGTGTGAGTGGGTCTCTCACTGCTTCCGCTCACAGACAGCTGTGGGCTCTCTCACTTCTTCAGGGCCCCGGCACCTGCCTGGATATGCTGTGTGCTGACGCCGGGCCTGCATCCAGTGGTGAGGAGACATCGTACTAGGAGGCCCTTTTGGTCAGGTGGCAGGACTGGTGGGTGGCTATCAGACACTCCGCATCATATGTATCAGTGTGAATAGCATCGTATACAAGCCCAATATGTGCATGGCAAGTCACCTCCCACATGTCTTTGTAGGTAGAGGTGATTTTATCTGCTTGCACCTGGGCTTGCTCTACATAATGGGGTCTGAGTGCATCCTGTAAGTGCAGTGTTGGTTTTTGTTTTTGGCTGCTGATTTTTCTGTTTTTCTGATGCTGCCTTTTTTGAGTAGTCACGACAACTATCCCTAAATCACCACCCCCAGCGCTTTTAACTCGACACCTGGGGCCACGGAGCTGGGCCCTTGACCTCCCGTGACTCCCCCAGCAGAATCGTTAGCCCGGTCTCCGAATACCCCACAGCCCTGGGGCGCATCAGTTTGGCTCCGCTCTGGCTATAAGGCTAGTCAGCCAGGGGGCATGGCATACTTATGCAAATCATTCCAGAGAGTGAACCTATGACAGAACATATGCAGGGGGAGCTCTAAAGACTCTCGGAGGTAAATGACGGCGCACACACAGGACTATATCGGGGCAGGGGGGTCGGGACACCACAGATCACAAGCCACCCAGCTGATGTGCTACGTAGAAGTGCACCACTGTAAAATATACAGTACAGACCAAAAGTTTGGACACACCTTCTCATTCAAAGAGTTTTCTTTAGTTTCATGACTATGAAAATTGTAGATTCACACTGAAGGCATCAAAACTATGAATTAACACATGTGGAATTAAATACGTAACAAAAAATTGTGAAACAACTGAAAATATGTCTTAGGCAACGTGCACACGCTGAGTATTTGATGAGTTTTTTACCTCAGTTTTTGTAGCAAAAACCAGGTGTGGATAATTAAAGAGGACCTGTCACCAAACCAGGCATGGGGATCTAATTACAGCACTGGATGCAGCATGTCTGCTGCATTCAAGCAAGGGGTCCCCCAGCCCTTGAGCCCCCCTGTACCCCGAGTAAATACACTTAGAAAACTTACATCCTGCAGCCAGAAAGGAGGTGGCTAGAGGCTGGAGCCGAAGGGCAGATTCACACCCCCTGCATGTTTAATCTGCCCACCGCTGCCAATCATTGTCTCTCTCGTCTGCAGTATAACACAGAGTTTATTTTACAAATAGCCGCTTAGCCCCGCCCCCTGTGGTGACGTCACCGCTTATACGCCCTGCTCTATGGTTAACATAGAGCAGGGCGGGGAAAGGTGGTGATGTCATAGCCGGAGGCTGGCTACCCCGCCTCCTGCAGTGACATCACCGCTTATACCCTTATAAGTGTATTTACTCGGAGTACAGGGGGGCTCAAGGGCTGGGGGACCCCTTGCCTGGATGCAGCAGAGTGGAAGGAGAAGGAGGAGGAAAAAAAAAAAAAACACACCCCCATGTACAATGATTAGTACAGAGATAGGATATAAGGGAAGTCTGATAGAGGTCCAGTATCCACTTGAGAAAGACGCATTTGGCGTCGAAACGCGTTGTGGGAGAAGGACCTGTACTGTGTTTATCGTAATAAACTTATAGGTAATGTCTACAAAAGCGTTCGGCTTGTTCCGTTATCCCTAGCGCTCATTTCTATATACCACATTTATTATTGCATTACGTTCCTTTCTCCCTTTGGGGAGAGTGGTACGAGCAGCTCTGGGAGAGGACCTTGCTGAAGAAAACAAAAATCTGGCCCCTGCATGTACATGGGACGGTGCACGTGTGAGAGACGGAGCACAGACCTGGGTGAAAAGGGGAGACAGGCAATAGATGAAGACAGGGATCGTGCATAAAAAATCTCACCTACTTGCGGTTAATCTAGTTGTGCAGAGGGCACAACCAACTTAGGTGAGTGAAACGTACAGTGTAACGGGAATTTATACCCCTAAATTTGCAGTTTGGCGCAACCATCTATTTTGATTTTTTTGCATGTTAGGAAGCGACTAGAGGCTGTTATTTTTGCAAATGGTGGATCTACTAAATATTAATGTCACTTTTCTGGTGAGATACCCATAATTTTGCACCTGTCAATTTTTGAAATAATGCATATTTCACATTTTTGGTTAGTACAATAAACCTCATTTCAATCCTGAGACCATTTCCTGTGACTACCTCTTGAAGCTCATCAAGAGAATGCCAAGAGGGTGCAAAGCAGTAATCAAAGCAAAAGGTGGCTACTTTGAAGAACCTAGAATATACAGTCATATGAAAAAGTTTGGGCACTCCTCTTAATCTTACTCTTTTTTCTTGTTTAAAATTGTGTTTTTGCAACAGCTATTTCAGTGTGATATATGTAATAACTGATGGACACAGTAATATTTCAGGATTGAAATGAGGTTTATTGTACTAACCGAAAATGTGAAATATGCATTATTTCAAAAATTGACAGGTGCAAAAGTATGGGCACCTCAACAGAAAAGTGACATTAATATTTAGTAGATCCACCATTTGCAAAAATAACAGCCTCTAGTCGCTTCCTGTAGCTGTTAATGACTTCCTGGATCCTGGATGAAGGTATTTTTGACCATTCCTCTTTACAAAACAATTCCAGTTCAGTTAAGTTTGATGGTCGCCGAGCATGGACAGCCCACTTCAAAACAACCCACAGATGTTCAATGATATTCAGGTCTGAGGACTGGGATGGCCATTGCAGAACATTGTAATTGTTCCTCTGCATGAATGCCTGAGTAGATTTGGAACAGTGTTTTGGATCATTGTCTTGCTGAAAGATCCATCCCCGGCGCAACTTCAACTTTGACACTGATTCTTGAACATTATTCTCAAGAATCTGCTGATACTGAGTGGAATCCATGCGACCCTCAACTTTAACAAGATTCCCGATGCCGTCATGTGCCACACAGCCCCAAAGCATGATGGACCCTCCTCCAAATTTGACAGTGGGTAGCAAGTGATTTTCTTGGAATGCTGTGTTTTTGTGGCGCCATACATAACGCCTTGTTGCATGACCAAACAACTCAATCTTTGTTTCATCAGTCCACAGGACCTTCTTCCAAAATGAAACTGGCTTGTCCAAATGTGCTTTTGCATACCTCAGGCGACTCTGTTTGTGGCGTGCATGCAGAAACGGCTTCTTTCGCATCACTCTCCCATACAGCTTCTCTTTGTGCAGTGTGCGCTGTATTGTTGACCGATGCACAGTGACACCATCTGCAGCAAGATGATGCTGCAGGTCTTTGGAGGTGGTATGTGGATTGTTCTGGACTGTTCTCACCATTCTTCTTCTCTGCCTTTCTGATATTTTTGTTGGTCTGCCACTTCTGGCCTTTACAAGAACTGTCCCTGTTGTCTTCCATTTCATTACTATGTCCCTCACAGTGGAAACTGACAGGTTAAATCTCTGAGACAACTTTTTGTATCCTTCCCCTGAACAACTACCGAATATACTCGTGTATAAGCCGACCCGTGTATAAGCCAACCCCCCTACTTTTGCCCCCAAAACCTGGGAAAACCTATTGACTTGTGTATAAGCCGAGGATGGACCCCAGCACAGGTATACAGCCCCCAGCAGTGTGGTATACAGGCCCCCCCAGTGGTATACAGGCCTCCCCAGTGGTAGTATACAGCAGCCTCCCCAGTGGTAGTATACAGCAGCCTGCCCAGTGGTAGTATACAGCAGCCTCCCCAGTGGTATATACAGGCCCCAGCAGTATATACAGCAGCCCAAGTGGTATATACAGGCCCCAGCAGTATTACAGCAGCCTCCTCAGTGGTATATACAGGCCCCAGCAGTATACACAGCAGCCCCAGTGGTATACAGCAGCTTCCCCAGTGGTATATACAGGCCCCAGCAGTATTACAGCAGCCTCCCCAGTTGTATATACAGGCCCCAGCAGTATATACAGCAGCCCCAGTGGTATACAGCAGCCTCCCCAGTGGTATATACAGGCCCCAGCAGTATTACAGAAGCCTCCCCAGTGGTATATACAGGCCCCAGCAGTATATACAGCAGCCCCAGTGGTATACAGCAGCCTCCCCAGTGGTATACACAGGCCCCAGCAGTATTACAGCAGACTCCCCAGTAGTATATACAGGCCCCAGCAGTATATACAGCAGCCCCAGTGGTATACAGCAGCCTCCCCAGTGGTATATACAGGCCCCAGCAGTATATACAGCAGCCCCAGTGGTATACATCAGCCTCCCAGTGGTATATACAGGCCCCAGGAGATTTACAGCAGCCTCCCCAGTGGTATATACAGGCCCCAGCAGTATATACAGCAGCCCCAGTGGTATACAGCAGCCTCCCCAGTGGTATATACAGGCCCCAGCAGTATTACAGCAGCCTCCCCAGTGGTATATACAGGCCCCAGCAGTATATACAGCAGCCCCAGTAGTATACAGCAGCCTCCACAGTGGTATATACAGGCCCCAGCAGTATTACAGCAGCCTCCCCAGTGGTATATACAGGCCCCAGCAGTATATACAGCAGCCCCAGTGGTATACAGCAGCCTCCACAGTGGTATATACAGGCCCCAGCAGTATATATAGCAGCCCCAGTGGTATACAGGCCCCAGTGGTATATAGGCCCCAGTGTTATACAAGCCCCAGCGGTATACAGGCCCCAGCGGTATACAGGCCCCAGTGGTATACAGGCCCCAGCAGTATACAGGCCCCAGCGGTATACAGGCCCCAGTGGTATACAGGCCCCAGCGGTATACAGTCCCCAGCGGTATACAGGCCCCAGCGGTATACAGGCCCCCTCTGCAGTGGTATACAGGGCCCCCCCTTGCTGCCGCACACCTGTAAAGTAATACATCATTATACTTATCCCTGTCGCTGTCGCCGCTCTGACACCGCGCTCCTCCGTGTCTTCATGCTTCTTCCTGCTTGTGACCTACGGGCGCAGGCAATGACGTCATTGCCTGTGCGCCGGAGGAGGAAGCATGAAGACCCGGAGGAGCGCGGTGTCAGAGCGGCAACAGCGACAGGGATAAGTATAATGATGTATTACTTTACAGGTGTGCGGCAGCAAGGAGGGACTCTGTATACCACTGATGGGGGGGGCGGCCTATGACTCGTGTATAAGCCGAGGGGGGGACTTTTCAGCACACTTTTTGTGCGGAAAAACTCGGCTTATATACGAGTATATACGGTATGTTGAACAATCTTTTTTTTTCAGATCATTTGAGAGCTGTTTTGAGGAGCCCATGATGCCACTCCTCAGAGAAGATGCAACTAGGAGAACAACTTGCAAGAGAACACCTGAAATAGCTTTTCTCATGATTGGATACACCGGGCTGTGAAGTACAAAGCTCAATGAGGTTACCAAACCAATTTAGTGCTTCAGTAAGTCAGTAAAAAGTAGTTAGGAGTATTCAAATCATGAAAATCAGAAGGGTGCTCATACTTTGGCACCTGTCAAATTTTGAAATAATGCATATTTCACATTTTTGGTTAGTACAATAAACCTCATTTCAAACCTGAAATATTACTGTGTCCATCAGTTATTACATATATCACACTGAAATAGCTGTTGCAAAAAAACAATTTTAAACAAAAAAAAAGAGTAAGATTAAGAGGGGTGCCCAAACTTTTTCATATGACTGTAAGACATATTTTTAGTTCTTTCACACTTTTTTGTTAAGTATTTAATTTCACATGTGTTAATTCATAGTTTTGCTGCCTTCAGTGTGAATCTACAATTTTCATAGTCATGAAAATAAGGAAAACACTTTGATACAGAAGGTGTGTCCAAACTTTTGGTCTGTACTGTATATATATGTACACTACTTATAAAAACACAAAGTCCCTAAACCTGTACCTAATGCTAACTCCAATACCCAGGGGTGGGGTTCAGCCGATTCTTGCCGGTTCTCCTGAACTGCTTGTTAAAATCATTCAAAGAAGCGGCAAGAAGAAGTTCCCCAGACCTGCTACTGTTTCTCAGAGGATGGCACAAACCTTCTGCGTCAAAAACACTGACTGTGCCATTCCCTGAGAAAGCACTGGCTGCAGTCTGTCACTCACCATCATGCAGCCAGCAGAGCCCTCCCCTCTAGGTCTGAGTAAGGGAGCCCTCCCCCCTCCAGCAGCATCACTGCTAGAAGGGTAAGGAGTGTTGCAGCTAATTGGAAGGGCGGAGCCAAAGCAGACTAGAGTGCAATTGTGGGGGCAGGGCTAATAGGAGGCGGCGCTTCCCTAGCTTGATTATTGCTGGGCTCTGCATATTGCGTGTTTGCGGCCACACGACCGCCCTTCTCGGTGCTGACACCGGTGAATCCTCACAGTGCAGACAGCGTACAATTTGAGGATTCACAAGTCTCCAGTCACATAGAGTGAAACATAAGGCCCCGTTACACGGCACGTCGTTGGAACGATGTCGGCAACAATCTCGTGGGTGCACGATCGTTTCAGACATCGTTTTGACATCGTTGGTGAGCTGTCACACGTCTAGATATCGTGGACGACTCACCAACTATGTTGTGAGCAGGTATCGTTCAGACATCCCAGCAAACGATACCTGCTCATTGCTGTGAATGGGCAAAGTCGTAAACGACATCGTTATCGCGGTGTCAAACACAACGATATACCAGGTTGGCTGATCGTTGATCGTGTGGTTTCAGAACATGTTCTCAAACCTTCGATTAATGATCCAATGATTTATCGTTACAACTTTGCAGAGTCACACACAACGAGGTCGTAACGATGTCGCTGGAACGGCTCCAAACCTGTGACGTATCAGCGATGTCTTTTTTTTTTTTGAACCATATTTTTATTGGGTTTTGAAGCGTTATAACATTTCCAAAAGATTAGGATAAGCATATCCAACATAAATTTACAAAAGTCAAACAAAGTTTCATGGAGTTAACAGTACACATCAAATTACAGTTTCGCATCATAAACCTTATTATCCCACCCCCCATCCCTTCCTGGAAACTATCCATTACTCATAATTTGTCTTGTAGTCTCGAAAGAAGATGATTGTGATATAAGTATAATATCTCTATTCTCATTCTATTCATTTAAACAACATATCTCAGTCTACCAAGCGTCCCTCCCAACTCCTCTTCTGCATACCACACCGATGAACGGAAGAGTAACATAAAATTAGTTATTTCCCCATCTGTAAATTCTTTTTCAATGAATACTTTCCACCTGAAGAAAAATTTCTTAGTTAGTTTGTTTGGGTTACGTAGTGCATCCATCGATTCAAGTGTCAATGTATGGCGCATCAACATTTCGATCTGGTTCAGGTCTGGGGGTCTATCATTGAGCCAATGTTGGAGAAGGAGTCTTTTAGCTATTATCGCAATATAGTGCCACAAGACATGTGGGTGTCTGTGAGTATCAGAATCTGTCTGGTAGTGGAAGATCCAACGTAGCGGATCTGGACCCTCCATACCTCCACATATCTCCTTAGCCCAGCTTTCAACCCTCGTCCAATAATCTTGTGAATCGGGGCAGGACCAAAGACCGTGCTCCAGATCTGTCATAGGAGATTTACATTTTGGGCAGTGAACCCATCTCCCTTGGTTGGCCTGGGAAGGGGGAATGTTAAAACCCTGAATAGTCCCATGCATAATCCTGAATTGGGAATCCCTCCATCTCTCATTTCTGATATACCGCCTCATGAGTCCCCATCCCTCTAGAATTTTCTGGGTGAGTTCAGGGTCTTTGATGCGTTTTCGCCATTTGTTGAAAAACCCTCTCCTCCTTTGCGGTCGTAGAACTTGTTGTAATTTGGCATATAATGAGGTAATTGATACATCACCTTCATTTATATTAAGTATTTCGGACCATAAATTGTTGTCAACCTCTCCAGAGAGGTCCCGCAGGTGTGAGAGGAGATGGTGATCCAACTGACGGTATTGTATCGCTTGGAATTGGGGTAAATTATAAGCAGTCAGCACCTCCTTCTCTGTCATCCACCTCCGCTCTCCAAAATTTATAAGGTCTTCTAGTGTTTTGACGCCCCTGTCTTTCCAAGTCTTAAATAGAGAGTTTTCACGACCTAACCGAAAGGCCGGCATCTCCATGGATTAAGTCGTCTGGAGATCTTCCATGCCAGTTTAATTTTTTTCCTGACCTCTCTCCACGTTATGATGGTATCTCTATATATTACCGTATTTTTCAATTCGACCGGAAGGCAGGACAACGGAGAGTGTAATAACGCGGACAAATCCCAGGGCTTAGCCCACTCACCCTCTAAGTCTAAATCTGAAAATTTGCTTGTTCCCTTAATCCAGTCCAATACATTGCGTAAGATACATGCTAGATTATATCCCCTAAAGTCTGGTAGCTGTAATCCCCCTTCCTGTTTGGGCTGGATTAAGGTCTTAAAGGCTAGCCTAGATCTCTTACCTCTCCACAAAAATTTGGTGAAAGCTTTGTTAATTCTTATAATATCAGTATGTTTCATTAGCATGGGAATGGTCTGGAGGGGATAAAGTAGTTTTGAAAAACTCATCATTTTGAGTAAATGGCAGCGTCCCATTAGGGATAGTGGCAGCCCTTCCCATCTCGCCAACTCCTGCTCTATCTTTGTAATGATTGGTAAAAAGTTGAGTTTGTATGTCAACCCACTAGATCTGGCTAAGTGTATTCCCAAGTATTTGAGACTGTTTTTCGCTATTGGTAACCCACAGAAGATTTCCCCTTTCCGTGCTCCTTCTTATTGGTTTATGAAGAGAACTTCACATTTACCTTTGTTTAAGGAGAAACCTTATCTACCCCATTTCTCTATGTCTGTCAATATATCTGGAAGTGATGAGAAGGAAAAATAGTATGGAAGTGAGCGCTAGAAAAGACCAGGGAACTGAAAAGTAAGAGAATTACCTCTAGGTTTATTAAAAAGTGGGTATAGCGAGCGGCTGAGGGCTCGCTATACCCACTTTTTAATAAACCTAGAGGTAATTCTCTTAATTTTCAGTTCCCTGGTCTTTTCTAGCGCTCACTTCCATACTATTTTTCCTTCTCATTATTACCCTCCTCCCTTCGGGGTGTGGTATGAGAGCTGCTGGAGGAGAGACCTTGCTGAACATGCAATATAGCTGCCTCCCTTGGGATTAAGTGTCCAGGCCCGGTGGACACGGTCGCCCTGACCTCGGAGCCTTATCACACGGAGCCAAGTGGAAGGCCGCCTCAAGAACAACTGACCGAATTTACACTCACCTTGTATTCCATTCCCTGTTGTGCGGTGCACAACAGTGCCAGGTGGGTGTATCCCTGATTAACCCTTATTCTATGTGTGGGATCAGCGTGGTGCAACCTTTTGTTTTTTCCTTTAATATATCTGGAAGGTCTCTTTCTGGGTTTTGAACATATAAATGATATCATCAGCGAAAAGTGAAAGCTTAATTTCAGCGTCCCCTACTCTAAAACACTCATAGGTGTTGTGACGTTCCAGATACAATGCCAGAGGTTCTATGGCCAGATTAAAAAGAAGGGGCGATAATGGGCATCCCTGTCTCGCTCCCTTCTGGAGAGCGAAGGAATCCGACAGAAAGCCTGGCGTACTAACACAAGCCTTAGGGTTACTGTATAGTGCACTAATGTATTGCCGAAAGGGGCCTAGTATACCGTATTTTTCGCTTTTTAAGACGCACTTTTGCCTCCCCCAAACTGGGGGGGTAAAAGGGGGTGCGTCTTAAAAAGCGAACGTGAAAAAAAAAGTAATAGAAAAAAATATAAAAAATATATATATATATTACCGGGTGCGGCTGCTTTGTAGGGGTGCTGGAGGCAGCTTCCGTGGGTTGAGGGGCACAGCAGCACTACCGGAGCTGCGGGGGATGATCGGCGGTAGCGAGCGGTGGGCGCCGCCATATTATCTCTGCCCGGCTGAATTCACTAAGCAGTGTGCAGCCGGCCGATAGAGGTAGAGACTCCACAATGGTCGCGGGTCTCCGTTATGGCCGCGGCCATTTTGTTGAAGTCTCTCCCGACTAAAGGGAACCAACCACCTCGGATGACCCTCATACATGCCTGCTCTCCCCCTCCCTTATGCACGCCCCCTCTCAGCCTGCTATAGTGATGTGAGGCTGATCTCGTCATAAAGGGGCGGGGCTAAATCGCGGCATCCCGGTAGCCCCACCCCCTTTATGACGCAATCAGCCTCACACAGTATAGCAGGCTGAGAGGGGGCGTGCATAAGGGAGGGGGAGAGCAGGCATGATGAGCACAGCCCACAAGTCCCAGCACACACAGGGAGACGCCCAAAAGTCTACAGGCATGTAAGTTTATAAAATCATTATCTCACTTCTACTGCAGCCACTTTTCACACAAAAGCAGTGCTGCAAATGGTTTACTAGGCTGCAGGGGCACATATTAACAGTGTATGAGGGTCATCCGAGGTGGTTGGTTCCAGTGAATGCAGCCGGGCAGAGAGAATATGTCGGCACCCACTGCTCGCTGCTGCCTCTCATCCCCCGGTACTCCGTTCCTGCACCTGAGACCCCCCCCCGTAGTGTTCGTCCTGCGCTTGTGCCTCTCACCCTCCTGAACCTGCCCCTGGGACCCCCATTCAGCAGCCGCATCTTGGTAAGCCATTGGGGTCCGGGGGGGATGGATGATGGGAAGAGGCACAAAAGGGGCAATTACACAGGATGGGGACATATATACAAGATGGGGGGCACATATTTTCAAGATGGGGGGCATATATACATACATATGTGGACATAGTTTCAGGATAGGGGCATATATAAAGGATGGGGCGCATATATACTGGTTGGGGATATATATACAGGATGGGGGGACATAGTTTCAGGATGGGGGCATATATACAGGATGGTGGACATATATACAGGATGGGGGGCATATATAGATAAGATGGGGGAATGTATATGCCAGGATGGGGGGCCATATTTACAGCATGGGGACATGTATGCCATGATGAGGGACATATATGCAAGGATGAGGGATATATATACCAGAAAGGGGGGGGACATATATACCAGGATACCAGGATGGGGGGGTTTATATACCAGGATGAGGGACATATATACTGATTTGTAAGATGGACACTGACATTATAAGACGGACCCCATTTAACATTAAAAATTATTTATTTTCTCTTTTCCTTCACCAAATTTGGGGTGCGTCTTATAATCAGGTGCGTCTTATAAAGCGAAAAATACGGTACCTATGGTATCAAGCACTCTGCCCAGCCATGACCATCTGACATTGTCGAATGCTTTTTCAGCGTCTAGAGCAGTGTTCCTCAACTCCAGTCCTCAGGACCCACCAACAGTTCTTGTTTTCAGGATTTCCTTAGTATTGCACAGATGACAGTTTAATCACCTGCACTGCGGATAATTCAAACCCCTGTGCAATACTAAGGAAATACTGAAAACATGACATGTTGGTGGGTCCTGAGGACTGGAGTTGAGAAACACTGGTCTAGAGTGATCATGGCTGGGTTGCTACCCTTCGTCTTCGTTTTCCTACCCATAACATCCAGCATAAGCATTGCTTTTCTTATATTAGTGGTGGTTGACCTCCCTTAACAAAACCCGCCTGATGTGTGGGTATCAGTTTGGGTAGGACCACCGCCAATCTGTCAGCCAGAATTTTGGAAAGGAGTTTCAAATCTTGATTTATTAAAGAGATCGGTCTATAGTTTGCTTGGTCTGTGGGCGCTTTTCCTAATTTAGGTATCAATTTGATATAAGCTAAATTCATTCTCTCCGGTATGGGAGCCCCCTGCAATATCGCATTATATAAGTCACACAATACCGGAGAGATCTGTTCTCTTAAGGTCTTGAAGAAAGCACCATTATATCCGTCTGGCCCGGGTGCTTTACCCGTGTTTAAATGTCTTATAGCCATCTCAATTTCATCCGTCGTAACTGGACTGTTAAGAAATTGAGTGTCTTCTTGGGAAACAGTTGGCAACGCAATCCCACCCAACCAGGCAATGCTATCTGAGTCCTCAGTGTTGGTCTCCGTATAAAGAGACGCATAAAACTTGCCCAACACACGGGAGATACCCTTGGGATCATTCCAGGTGGTGCCATGTGCATCCACTATCGCTTGTATAGGGGAAGGATTATGTCTACCTTTGGCTAACCTTGCTAATAGACGCCCTGCTTTGTCACCAAATTTATGAAGCTCTAATTCTAATCGGTTTTTTAAATGTCCTCACGTTTTCCCGCCCAAATATCAAAATCCCTCTTTGCTTGCAGCCATTTCTCTCTGTCAGGGGCCGTCATTGAGGACTGATAACGTGTATATGCATCTCTTACCGCCAGACTGGTTTGAATAAATTTGTCTTTAATTTGTCGTTTGATCCTCATGCTATAGGCCATAATATGCCCTCACATTACTGTTTTTGCTGTCTCCCAGTATAGAGCTGGATCTGATCTATGTTCCAGATTGTCAGAAGAAAAGTGCGACCACCATTCTCCCAGTAGTTTAGTGAAATTTTCTTCTCTGACAAACGTGTCGGAAATCTCCATAAGTAATCAGAGCCTTTCTCAAATTTGTCTCTTGTCTCTAACACCAATGGACTATGGTCCAAGATCAGCATATCCTCAATTTTAATATCTATCATCTGTTGGATTATCTTGGATGAAACAAAGAACATATCCAATCTGGACCACGACCCATGGGGGTGCGAGAAATGGGTAAACTCTCTGCCCAGCGGGTTCACTAACCTCCATGCATCTATTAACCCAGCTTCCCCTACTAAGCTTTCCAAGACACTGTCTTTCCCTGATCTTTTCCCAGTCTGCCCACCCGTCTGTGTTTGGGATGTCGTACGTCTGTCCTCCTCCTCCTTCATGACCGTATTAAAATCTCCTCCTATTAGTCTATTAATCCCGTTGTCTGAGAGCAATGTATTTTGTAGTTGTTGGAAGAAGGGTTTCTGTTTCCCATTAGGTGCATATATATTGTAAACATTAAAGGTATCGTTTTGAATTTGTATCCTAATTTGTATTATTCTACCTTCTTTATCCGTCGAGGTAGACAGTATTGAGTGAGCTAGCGACTTATGTATCAGAATTAAAACTCCCGCTTTTTTTTCTATTGCGCCCGAACCATAGATATCGCCCACCCATAGCTTTTTGAGGCGGAAAAAGTCCTCCGCGGCCAAGTGGGTCTCCTGGAGCAACGCTATATCTACATGCAGCCTCTTGAGATGGCGCAAGACCATCATGCGCTTTGCCGGGGAGCGCAGTCCCTTGACATTCCAGGAGGCCCACCTAACCATCGGAAGCCTCCCTTTGCAGGGTCCCAAATTTCCACGTCATAGATAGCCATATGTGGTTGATATCGCCTGGTGTGACTGCAAGTGATGTGTGACAGACAAAGATAATATAGCTTTGTAGAGACTCATTTCCAAGAACAGTTTCCTTTTTTCCCCCCCTATCCTCCCATCCCTCCCCCCCCAAATCACTCCAACTCCTTTCATCTTTCAAAAGTCGGCGACTTCACTTTTTTCCTTCAAGTGCGGCCCACATAGATAGCTCCACCCCGCCCCGGCTCCCACCACCCCTGATAACATTTAATAAAATAACATCATAACTCCAGTTTTTCGCCAAAATAACATCAATCACCCATTGGCGACCATCCATTGTAGAATATTTAAACAGGTTACCCAAGGGCCACTTTTCAGGGGCACATCGGGTAAACATCACATTTCTCACAACTCTTCTCAATTACTCTTTAAGTATGGGCAATCAAAAGGATTCCACAAATGTCCGAGTAGACTCAACCTTATAGTAGCCATGGCCGGATATCCACTTCAGAGTTCAGTGATGAATTTGGACCTCTTAAATACGTTAGCGTCAATGTAGCTTTGGTCCTGTGAGATAACCTTAATCAAAGAGAAGAACAGGAAGAAAAAGGAAAGGGAAGAAGAGAGAAGAAACGAGAAAAGAGAAAAAGGAGAGGGAGAGAAAAAAAAAAAAAAAGGGGGGGGGGAGGAGAAGGGGGGAGGGGGCGACAGTATATTCCCCTCTTTATCTCCTAGTACAGTTGCCTTCCTCTCTTCCTTCCTTCCTTCAGGACGCCCGTCGCAAATCCAAACGTCTTACTTCCTCTTTTGCCATCTATTTCCGGACTGTCTCTGCTGCTTAGGATTACCAGGCGTTGCTCCCTTCTGCGCCCCATCCTCCAATAGGGAGTTTGACCTGAGTCTATAAGATCTCACAGAGGTTCTATCCAGTTCATTTTCAGGATCTAGAGCAGATGTAGATTTCGCAGGTGATCCCTTACTAGTACTAGTACTAGTACGGGGTGGTGACTCAGATCTTCTTGGAAAGGCCACACTATCCCTAACAGCAGTCAATGCTTCCTCCGGATCAGAGAAGGTCAACATGACTCCCTCTCTAGATCTGAATCTTAAGGTTGCAGGGAAATTCAGCTGAAAGCGGATGTTTTTCTTGTGTAGCAGCAAACATGTCTCACTGAATGCCCTTCTGCGACGTGTGACTTCTACAGAATAGTCCGCAATGACCAATGCTCTATGTCCCTGTAGTATTAGAGGGTGTTTTTTTGCTTTATAAGCCCGAAGAATCTCTTCTTTGTCCCGGTGGTTCAAAAATTTTGCTATAGCGTGTCTGGATTTATTGGACTCCCTGGAAGCTGTGTTCGGGGCTTGGTGTCTCGTGTTTCCAGTCGCCTCCTGACCGTCCCTAGGTGGACCTATTCTATGGGCACGCTCTGTCTTGCATCTATGAGTAAGACCCAGGGCTTTAGGGAGTTCGACCTCGAAAATGTCTTCCAGTTGACTCACGGGGACAGACTCTGGGAGACCCACAATTTTTAAATTACTCCGTCTCGTTCTATTTTCAATGTCCTCCAATTTATTATGTGTGTAGTCAGCGTGTTTTTGCAGGGCCATTAGCTGATCCTCAAGCTCCTGAATCCTGTCCTCTGCTGTTCCAATTCTAGATTCAGCCTCCAGGAGCTGCTGCTCATGTGTCTCCACTTTCACAGACAGTGGAGGGGATTTTTTAGGAACAATAAAGATGGGAAAAAGCTTTGTGATTGTGTTTTTACAAATAAATTATTTTTCTCTGTGTTGTGTATTATTTACTATTTACTTAGAGGTTCATAATGGCCAAGTCTAACATTGGCCTGATGTTATGAACCTCAGACTTAGTGCCACTAGGCAATATTCAGCTGACATTAACCCCTTATTACCCAGTCTGGCAACCCCACAGGGCAAATGGAAGAGACGGGTTGAGCTTCGGAAAATGGTGCTTCTATGAATTCACCATTTTCTGGGGCGGCTGTGGGCTGCAATTCTCAGCATGGGGTGCCCAGAACACTTGAGATTATGCACGCTGAGGATTCCAGCCCCAGCTGCCTATTTTGACCTGGCTAGCAAACAAAAATATGGCGAAGCCTCATGTCGTTTTTTCAAAAATATGGCCAGAAAAATTATTTTAAAAAATACCAGTAAGGAAAAAATAAGCAACTGGGAGTGGATGGTGGCCCGTACTTGCCTGCTGTGCTTGTGCTGGTGAACATCCGCACCCGAACGCAGAAAACGCTGACAAACGCAGGCACTATGCGTTCCTATGTTAAACATAGGAATGCAGTGCGCATGTGTTTGACTGCGTATGGGAACGCAGCATAAGCTGCGTTCACATACGCTAATGTGAAGGCAGCCTAAGGGATGAATCCACATTCTACACCACCTCCTCGGATTTACTATTATTGGGTAAGGACTCTCAAAGCGCCTAGACAGCACCCAGGGAAATAGGCACATAGCTTATAATTTAATTGATAACTTGCCGAGGTGATTAAGTGCATGTATTTCTGCCCGTACTGTTCATACTCAAAACTGAATAAAATCGAGATGTTTTGAAAATGTTGCTTCCCTTTTGTTTTAATCATTAACATGTATATCAACCCTGTGATTTCCATGACTGCACAAATTTTCTTGCTTGGTGCTGCAATTTTAATGTTGGAGAATGTATATTTTGTGTACTAAAAAGAGCAAATAGCTTTAGGAAAATTAATGTGGAATTTATTAAAGCTTAGCATTTCATGTTTTAAAAGTTGAATATTCATTTTGGTGTTTAAAAAGTACCTGTCATGAAAAAAAAACCCATCTACATGCAGATATAGGATTAATCTGCAGTTTAATAGTATTCTTACACTGTAAAGCCACCAAACTGAAGGCCTCGCTGTCATATCAGGGGGAAATGGTATCAGGGGGAAATGATGTTAGTTCCTCCAGCTTTCAGTCAATTTTCTGTGGCTGATGGCTGTAATAACGCCCCAAGCACTGACTGATAGCCGATTCAGTACTGATGGGCGTCTCTCCATTAACTCAAATCTGCTTATGGGCTTCTTTTAAATTCTACATTTTTTAAACTATTATATTTGTCTGTTGACAGTGTCATCTCCTCTTCTCACTTCTCATCTTGACCTGTTTCACTTGGGATGCAGCGGCTTGCTGCATTGCAAATATGTATGCTGGCATTTGTAGTTCAGCAAGTTTAAGTAATGCATTATGTTGAGACTCGTAGTTTCACAGGTACAGGTAATGCATTACAAGTGGTGGGTTTGTAAGTTAGCAGAAGGAAATGAGTGGGTCTGGCAAACCTGAGACCTGCCACAGGTGTATCTCATGTGGATCAGATGGGATATAATCCAACTTTTTATTTGGTCACATGTTCTTTTGGGTTTGCAGCAACCATGTTGTCAGAAGCACATGGTGGAGAGTCCATGTGTGTGCTGAGCTTGCGATAGTTTTGGCAGGACCTGTGAGGGCTCTCTCTTAGTGCTTGGAGCCACTGTTGTCCTGGAACGCACCTGGCATAGAAGCGTGGAAACGGCCAACATCTTGAAAGGTTATGCAATGAGGAGACCACAGGGATATTCAGGAATCTACAGTCCTGCTGAGGATCTGGAACTTACAGGTGTTGGTGATCCCAGGGAGGCAGTTTCCTGAAAGATGGACTGGCAGGAGTCAGTGAATGGAGCTGGGAATAGCTCCTAAAGGTAACCATGTGTCTAAAAGGGAATATGTTTATAATGCCTGGCGGGCGTACCCACCATTGGGTCAGGCTAAAGGTCATGAATGTTCCATTGATGTTAATGGACTGTTCTATTTCGTGAGGTTTATGATGTGTAATAAACTGAATGGACTTTATTTTACTGTAAAAGTATACCTGTTCTCCTCAATCCCGCTACCTTTGAGTGTCCCCCAACATGCTCAGTAAACAAATCACTACACACTACATTTATTAATTGGATGTATGACTTATAGAATATAGTCTTTTTATAGATTTTGCTACTTTGCTGTAATTTAAAGTTCACATACAAAACCACGTTAGTCATGCTACAAGTAATGGGAAAAGGATCTAAAAAAGTATGTTCTTCTTCTTTTGAACCGAGTTATGTAATAAAAGAGAAGTGGCTTTTTTTCACATATTTCTGTAAATTAAGTTAGCAGAAATAATGACTGAAGCAAGATGTAGAGGCACCTTGGGACAAATCCCTAGTAGCAGTGTCATGAAATGCATGGCTTATTTAGGACATTTTGCCATTTGTGCTACTGAAAATCTCAAATTTCATTTTAATTCCTTGCAATAACATCCAGGATGAATGCACTTATTTTTTACATTGATCTCTTCTTTTATCATAACTACCAACTTTTCATTTGTCAGCAACACATCTAGTGTAAACGTCCATTGTCGTTAGAATTGAAACAACAGAAAAGATACTGCAATCAAAATTATAAAAAAGATTATTGTAATATTATAATATTGTATTAATATTGTAATAATTATTGTACCAAAGAAATGCTTATCTTTCATGTATTACTGGCATTCCATCATATCAGTGATCAGCTCTTATTTCATTATGCTTACCCTTTAAAATGAGCGTTTCACATAAGATAATTTTTACCAGTTCTCTGCTCTTTACCGTTGTTTATTGGTATTATAAAACATTTTTACATGGCAGTATTTTTTCCACTATTTTGCATTGTGAATTCCCTAAACAAATTCCATAGGCATGTTAAAGGGAATCTGTCATCAGGTTTTTGCCATCTAATCTCAGACAAGCATAATGTAGATACAAAGACCCTAATTTCAGTGATGTGTCACTTAATGGGCTGCTTTGTGTCGTTTTTCTAAAACTATTGTTTTATCAGCGGGAATTTATTACTGGAGGACAAGCAAATCTGTTGCTAGGAAGTCAAAAATATTAACGATCTTAGAATAACCCCACCCCACCATGGATTGACAGCATACTTTGTACTCTGTACAAGGCAGAAAGCTGCCAATCATTGGTGTGGACAGGGTTATACGGAGCTCCACATTGAGAGAACTGGTGGATCTGCAGCAGATAAAACAGGAATTTTATTAAAATGACACAAGCAGTCTATTAAGTGATTCATTGTTGAAATCAGCGTCTCTACATTATACTGCTCTTAGATGGGGTACCAAATACCTGGTGACAGTTTTCCTTGACGGTGAAGACATAAAAATCTATTAATCTCTTCTCTCTAGCCCTAGCCCAATCCAGTAGTGATATAAGTGGAACCTCTTTCCTGTTCTGAGACATGACCTTGACAATAACCATGAAATTAGCATGCTTCGTGTCTTAGTATGTTGATAATCAGGGTCTATTCATCAGGGTGATGTTCACTTGGTAGATTTCACATAGATTTTTGGACAGATTCTGAGGCTAAAACCTTGTAAAGGGGGCTTTGTATTGATTTAGGCCAGTTTCACACAGCCGTTTTTTTTTAATCTGGGAAAATGCGGGAAAAACCTGCATCCCTCGCAATGATGCAACTGGATGCACCCACATCGGTATTATCACTGATTCGTCTCACGGATCAGTTATAATACCAGTGCGGGAGCATCCTATTGCAACCGGATGTGTATCTTTTTTACACGGATCCGGTGGTAAATGATGCACCCCCTAGAGGGTGTGTTATTTAGAACTGCAATCTGAACATGCACAGTTTAAAAATCCGAATCCAGCGTCCAGATCCAGTGGGATCGGGACTCCACTGAATTAGGATTCAATAGAGCCCCATTTTAAATCATTCCGGTGTGCCCCAGATCCGGGTGTTCACGGTTTTTGACACGGACACCAAAATCGCAACATATTGTGATTTTGGTCTCAGTGCAAAAACTGTGAACAACCGGTTCAGGGGAAATGGGAAAAGCTGGATATTGTGATTTTGGTATCAGTGCAAAAACTGTGCACAACCGGATCAGGGGAATCGGGAAAAACTGGATGCACCCATAAGTGCCTGTGGCCCCATTAAATGAAATGGATGTGGATTCATCCAGTTTAAAATGGAATCACATAGATTCCAAAATATAGCTGTGTGAAAGCGCCCTAAATCCTTGTTTTGGATCCATGGCACATATTTAGTAGAAATCCAAGGTTCAAGTCTAAGTTCCTGTTGAGGAAAATAAATGTTGGATTTTGATTTGACTTGTGAACATAACCTGGGATAATAAAGTGTTTAAATGAATATAACAAAAAAATAAAGGTAAGGATTCATCAAGACCGGCATTGGTCATGCTGGTCTTGAGAGGCCTTAGTGTAGTCCAAGGTGCTTGAATCTTTAAAGGTACCGTTACATGATAAGATATCGTGAACGATATCATTTAAACGTCACGGCTTTGGAGTCGTTCAAACGACATTGTTAGGACGTCGTTGCGTGTAACACCGCGATATGACTACGATAAATCGTTGGATCGTTGATCGCAGATTTGAGAACATGCTCTCAAATCAAACGATCCATGATCAGCCAACCTGCAGCTTCGTTCTGTGTGACACCGCTATAATGATGTCGTTCACAACTTCGCCCATTCACATCAGTGAACAAGTATCGTTCGCTGGGTTGTGCGAACGATAGCTGGTCGCTAAATCGTTGGTGCGTCGTCCACGACATCTACACGTATGACAGCTCAACAATGATGTCAAAAAGATGTCCTAACTACCGAGATCGTTGGTGATATCTAAACGACATTGAAGCGTGTACCTTAAGGGTACCTTTACACGCTGCAACTTTTGGCGGCGATCGGAGGCAACCGAACGTGCGCGTGCACGTTTTTCATGGTTGCCTCCGAAAGCAGAAGAAACTGTGGGAAACATCCGGTAGACTCCCGTCGCCGCTTCACATGCCGCAATCCCCAATGGAATGTGGGCGTACCTGTTCAGCGCCGCCAATACATAGGCATGCCAAATTGAGTTACACCGCGCCCCAAACACGCTCATTGGACAACGAAATAGCGTCCTGATTGGCCAGCCTGCGCTGGAAGGCTGGCTAAGACGTGACGCTTTTGCCATTATCTAGTGTGAATGGACAGCTGTTCAAATATGGCGCCCTGTGAAGGGACAGCCAATGGAAACACAGTAGCCACCACCAATCATCGCTAACGGGGCTCGGTCTCCAGCATGCTGTGACACGCCTCTGAGAATTCAGTAGGCGACGTTGATTCCATCCCTATCACCCAGTCACACGCCAAAAGCTGGGAAATTCACCATCATAGTTGCGTCTGGTTTTCGAGCAGTGCTCTGAAATCGCAACTGGGCGCAACTTTCAAAAACACCACCGGGTTCTCCAATTACACGCCGCAATTTTGTAGCAATTTCACGGCAACGGTGACGGGACTCCGGATTGCCTCTCAGTTTTCACACCGTAGGTACCATAAGAGGCGCAACCATCTGACTGGAGTAAGATTATTGGTGTAAGTCATGCTGCAGCTGGTCATAAATTGATGAGCGGATTGTCCTGCCTCAACTCTGCTATATTCTGGTGCTGTCTAAAAACATCAAAAGTCATTACATTTTTGTGACTTTTAAAGCCATAATTCTGCCATAAGCGCTTTCATCAATCAAAGCCAAAAACTATGTGTAAATACACTTTATTGTGTAAAAAAGAAGCCTAATGTATTTAGGATTTTTGTTTTTTCTATATAACCTTATAGAAAGCAAATATTTTGTTAATTCTTACATACCATTATGTTTAAACAAAAAAAATCAAAATAGATGAACTAAGAAGTAGTAAAGTAACGACAATTTTGGCTGCCTTCCACATTCTGTTGCAGTGAACAGGAAGCGGACAACAACTTCCTAACAAGTAAAACCTGATCCACCATAAATGGGTATGAAGGTTTTTTGGACAAGTGAATGACAACATCAGACTTTTAGTGGTGTTAGTTCTGAAATTCTTTAACCCATTCATATTTATTTAAGTACATTTACATCAAAGGTTGTGTCCCTGCCTTTCATGTGGGCCCACATCTTACACTGCACATATGTTGATCTAATCAGCCGACATGTGCCTCTAACAGCCATAGATGGATTGGAGTTAAATCCCACTGTCAATCTTTGACAGTGGAATTTAACATACGTAGGGAAGCGCATCATTCCTTGCTCCCATCGGTGGCCCCATTACTTGATCGCGGGGCACCACTGGGTTGTCATGACAGCTGGGGATCAGCTGTTGATCCCTGTGTTTCTCATGACAAACTCACTGCGGATGCAGGCTGCAAGCTCGCATTCACAGAAAGTTATTTCTGTGTACAGAGCAGTGCTAATACACTACTCTGTGTACACTGCAAGCCATCAGATAGTAACAGCTTAAAGTCCATTAAAGGGACCAGCAAATGCAATAAACATTTAAAAAAAAAATTTAAATATGAAAAATAACACAAGTTGAAGTGCACCCCCCTTTTGCTCCATTGAAAATAAAACAATTAAAAATACACATATTTGGTATTGCTGAATTCAGAAATATCCAATCTATCAAAATATAACATAAATTGATCCAATCAGTAAATAGCATAACAAGAGAATAAAAAACACCAGAATTAAATTTTATGGGCCATTTCAACATTGAAATAAAATGCAATAAGAGGCTATCAAAATATCGCATCTACACAAAAATGGTACCAGTAAAAACATCAGTTTAGGTAGGGCAAAAAAATAAGTCATCACATAGGCCCAGAAAGTTAAAATGGTACGGTTCTCAGAACAGCAAAAAATTTTTTTACAATCTATGGAATTTTTTTCCCTACTTAGATTGAAAGAAAACTATACATGTTTGATATACTTACTTGTAATAGCTTGGAGAATTATACTGCCATGTCAGTTTTACCATATAATGAACATGATAAATAAAAAACTCAAAACAATCATGGAATTGTACTTTTTTTTTGTAATTACACTGCATCCATTTTCCAGTACACTATATGGAAAAAATGAATTGTTTACAGTGGGTACGGAAAGTATTCTGACCCTTTAAATTTTTCACTCTTTGCTTCATTGCAGCCTTTTGGTAAATTTAAAAATGTTCATATTTTTTTTTTTTAAATCTATGTTTATTAAGATTTTGTTTTTTCCAAGAACATAATGTCAAAACAAACATTGAAAAATCACCAATTGTCACAGTGGGTTACAACAAACAAATTCCAACCCTGTGAATAACAGAAGTCATCTACAACATTCCCCTCCCTTGTCTCCCCCCCACCCCCCGTCGTCTCATCTGATCACACAACCATGACATAACATTCATAGCATAGTAAAAAAAAAAAACACAAAAAAAAAGCAAGAAGAAAGGCACCGAGGCAAACTATTAATTTTCTACTCTAAGCTCCCCTAATGTGCCCCCAAAATCCTCCAGGCAGCACCACTGGGTATTACGGAATGGCATCACAAGTTCATCTATCTCCGACTTGGATAGTTGATGCACTATGAAGTATAGCCAGGTAGCGAAAAACTTTCTCGTTTTGTTCTCTTTATCTGTCAATGCCTCTAACCCTTCCAACTTCATGACACGACTCAAATCTACTCATAAGGCATCAAGTGTAGGCGGGCATGAATCCAGCCAATGCCTCAAAATGAGGCGTTTAAATGCGAGCAAGGCTATGTGTAGGAATGCACGCCATTTGACAGGGACAACGTGTGCAGAAAAGTCATGGAACACCCATGCCATCTTATCCAATGGTAATTCTAGGCCCAGGACATCTCCGACCCATCTCTGAACCAAAGACCACTTCCCCTTCACCACCTCACATTCCCATATTCCATGAAAGAGATCAGGTCTGGGTGATGCACATTTCGGGCAAGACAATCTCCTATCCGGGTTATGCATCGATGGAGGGATATTGAAACCCAAGATGGCCCTATGAATTAAACGGTAATGTGTATCCCGCCACCTCTCATCTATCAAGTAGCGTCGTACCTCCGACCAACCTTTAAGTATCTCTTCCTCTACTCCTTCCTCACCCAGTCTTGTCTCCCACCCTTTGAAAAGATTTGTTGGTCCAGAGGGAATCAATTTGTGTCGGAGGCCAAGATATATGGAAGAGATATTGGCCACGGGAGCCTCTCGAGGTAGCAGAGTATCCAATGCTGACGCACGACATTCCAGACTGATATCACGTAGCCTCGAAAACAAATGACACCTGATTTGAGCATATTGCAAAATGTGAGAGGAACCTAGCCGCCACTTCACATCCACTTCCTCTGCCGTCATCCATCTGCTATCGGGGGCCCAAATTAGGTCCCTCATAGTCCTAATCCCCCTGTCCCGTCATAAAGAGAACAACGCATTGTCAGAGCCCTGGGGGAAGTCCGGGTTGCCCCAAAGCGGTGTATATTTCGGGACTCTCCATGCTAGTCCCATCCTGCATCTGACAGCCTTCCATGCCGCCCTAGTATCTCGAAACAAGATGGAGTGTTTGATGTGTGGGTAGAGAACATTACTCGGGGCATGAAGGATCGCGCCCAAGTCCCAGGGTGCGCACCATTGCGCTTCAAGTTCATAGTCCGAATGCCTACTTGTACCTCTCAACCAATCTATTGCATGTCGGAAGACGCATGCCAGGTTATACCCCCGTACATTGGGGAAAGCCAGGCCACCCTCCTCCTTGGGGAACATCAGTGTACGCAGCTTGATCCTGCTTCTCCCTCTCCAGAGGAAGCCGGAGAATGCCCTGTTCAGCCTATTAACATCCACATGGCGAAGCAGGAGTGGTATCGTCTGTAGAGGGTAAAGCAGGCGCGGAAAGCTCACCATTTTAACAAGATGTACTCTGCCCAATAAAGACTGCGGGAGAGACTTCCATCGTTCCAATTCTCGCTCAATTTTCAATATGATAGGCTGAAAGTTGAGGCGGTATATGTCTCTGACATCTTTCCCCAAGGTAATGCCCAGATATTTAATATCTTTAGTAGCCACCGTCAGGGCCGTATTTGGAGTTTCTGCTGCCCTAGGCACTCTCAGCAGCTGCCGCCCCCCCCCCGTCACGGCTCCTCCCCCCATTGCGGCCCCTGTCACGGCTCCTCCCCCCTGTTGAAGCCCCTCCCCCCATCATGGCTCCTCCCCCCAGTTACGGACAATGTTCCCCCCAGTCGTGGCCTTCCCCCCCCAAGCTTCATGTAGCTTCTACCCCCACATTTCATCATGTAGTACATATAAAAGGTTTGTCCAACCACGCTACAGAGACATACTGATAGGATGTTTACATTCTGAGCCCCAATGGGGACAGTGTTGATGATGTACCGTATATACTCGTGTATAAGCCGACCCGTGTATAAGCCGATTCCCCTACTTTTGCCCCCAAAACCTGGGAAAACCTATTCACTCGTGTATAAGCCGAGGGTGGACCCCAGCACAGGTATACAGCCCCCAGCAGTGTGGTATACAGCAGCCCCAGAGGTATATACAGCACCCCCAGTTGTATATACAGCAACAGCCCCAGTAGTTAGTATACAGCAGCCCCAGAGGTATATACAGCAGCCCCAGTGGTAGTATACAGCAGCAGCCCCAGTGGTATATACAGCAGCAGCCCCAGTGGTATATACAGCAGCAGCCCCAGTGGTATATACAGCAGCAGCCCCAGTAGTTAGTATACAGCAGCCCCAGAGGTATATACAGCAGCCCCAGTGGTATATACAGCCCCAGTGGTAGTATACACGCAGCCCCAGTGGTATATACAGCCCCAGTGGTAGTATACAGCCCCCACATCAGTATACAGCAGCCCCAAAGGTATATACAGCCCCAGTGGTAGCATACACGCAGCCCCAGTGGTATATACAGCCCCAGTGGTAGTATACAGCCCCCCCATCAGTATACAGCAGCCCAGAGGTATATACAGCCCCAGTGGTAGTATACACGCAGCCCCAGTGGTAGTATACATCCCCCCCATCAGTATACAGCAGCCTCAGAGGTATATACAGCCCCAGTGGTAGTATACACGCAGCCCCAGTGGTATATACAGCCCCAGTGGTAGTATACAGCCCCCCCATCAGTATACAGCAGCCCCAGAGGTATATACAGCCCCAGTGGTAGTATACACGCAGCCCCAGTGGTATATACAGCCCCAGTGGTAGTATACAGCCCCCACATCAGTATACAGCAGCCCAGAGGTATATACAGCCCCAGTGGTAGTATACACGCAGCCCCAGTGGTATATACAGCCCCAGTGGTAGTATACAGCCCCCACATCAGTATACAGCAGCCCCAGAGGTATATACAGCCCAGTGGTAGTATACACGCAGCCCCAGTGGTATATACAGCCCCAGTGGTAGTATACAGCCCCCCCATCAGTATACAGCAGCCCCAGAGGTATATACAGCCCCAGAGGTAGTATACACGCAGCCCAGTGGTATATACAGCCCCAGTGGTAGTATACAGCCCCCCATCAGTATAAAGCAACCCCAGAGGTATATACAGCCCCAGTGGTAGTATACACGCAGCCCCAGTGGTATATACAGCCCCAGTGGTAGTATACAGGCCCCCCGCCTTGTGCACAAACCTGTAAAGGAAGAGATTAGTATACTTATCACTGTCCCGCTGCCGCTGTCCTGCCGCCAACGCGCTCCTCCATCTTCTTCCGGTTTCCTCCTCGGTCGCGCCGACCGGAGGAAGCCGGAAGCAGACGGAAGAAGACGGAGGACCGCGATGACGGCGGCGGGACAGCGGCAGCGGGACAGTGATAAGTATACTAATCTCTTCCTTTACAGGTTTGTGCACAAGGCAGGGGGGCCTGTATACTCATGGGGGCGGGCCTGTATACTGTATACACTGTATACAGTGTATACAGTATACAGTGATTCGTGTGTAAGCTGAGGGGGGGACTTTTCAGCCCAATTTTTGGGCTGAAAAACTCGGCTTATACGCGAGTATATACGGTATGTAAAGTGATGTGGAGTTCATAGTGTAATATAAGTGCAAAAAATATTATTCTTAATATGATGTCACAATACCGGAATCTGAGGATCTTGTATTTCGAGGTCAGGGGTTCTCTGACGCCGTGTTGCTGCCTGTCTCGTTGTCTTCCTCTTTTGACACTGCAGTGCGATGGACAAGAGAGCATTAACTGGTTAATAACAAGAAGTATGGAGTGTACTAACTGACCCATAAATCCTCCCCATACCACGTCCAGCAGACATTGTAGGATTACTATATGGATTTTATTATTAGGGCACGGACACACAGGCGTGAAACTCGGATAAGTGCAATGTGTGATTTCATCACATTACACTCGGACCAATGTTAATCAATGTCTGAGAGCACTGACGAGTGTCGGACGCTTTTTTCTCAGCCAGATTCAGGATGAGAAAAAAGTCGCAACATTCTGCGACAGTCTGCGATTCACACCGAGACTCGCCAATGCAAGTCTATGGGTCTGACAAAATTACATACCGCACACAGACCATCCGAGATGCATCAGTTTTTTTTTCACTGATACATTCTCATTCTGTAACCGAGAACAATGTAAAATGTTCCTGTAAATGATTCTACAGTAATAGCTGCTGAGGAAAGAACAGATTGCACACGGATGTGATCTGAGAGAAATGTCGGGCACTCGCACAGCAGTTGGATGCCAAATGGACTAAAAACAGATGACACTCATCCGACTCTCCTGGATGAGAAACAGATCGATGTTAAGGTGGCGGGAGACAGTGTACCACCATGTCCTCAACTCTATGCTGTGCGCAGACAGTGTACCACCACGTCCTCAGCTCCGTGCTGTGCACAGTGTACCACCATGTCCTCAGCTCCGTGCTGTGTACAGTGTACCACTATGTCCTCAGCTCTGTGCATAGACAGTGTACCACCATGTCCTCAGCTCCGTGCTGTGTACAGTGTACCACTATGTCCTCAGCTCTGTGCATAGACAGTGTACCACCATGTCCTCAGCTCTGTGCTGTGTACCACCATCTCCCCAGCTCTGTGCTTTGCACAGACAGTGTACCGCCATATCCTCAGCTCCGTGCTTCGCACAGACAGTGTACGGTACACTGTCTGTGCACAGCACGAAGCTGAGGACATGGTGGTACACTGTGCACAGCACGGAGCTGGGGAGATGGTGGTACACTGTCTGTGCACAGCACAGAGCCGAGGACATCCCAGAAGAGATAGACAGGCCACAGACAGGCGGCAGGACAACACTGAGCCCACCTGGAAGAATAACAACACCCAGCACCCAACACACTACCCAGAAATCATATAGGACAGGCAGGTAGGAGAACTACAACTCCCGGCATGCCACACCCTGCCAACTCAGGAAGGTGGCGGCAGCTGCATGGAGGCAGACACACAGTACAGCCGCCATTATCACCACACACAGCGCCAGCCACAGCCTCAGTCCTCATGCACCCCCGTCCTTCTCTCCTCTGTCCCTCCTGCACCTCAGTCCTCCTTTCCTCTGTCCTCCTCTCCTCTGCCCCTCCTGCTGCTCCTCTATCCTCCTGCAACCCCATCCTTCTCTCCTCAGTCCTCCTGCACCCCGTCCTCCTCTCCTCTGTCCTCCTGCACCCCCGTCCTCCTCTCCTCTGTCCTCCTGCACCCCCGTCCTCCTCTCCTCTGTCCTCCTGCACCCCCGTCCTCCTCTCCTCTGCCCTCCTGCACCCCTGTCCTCCTCTCCTCTGCCCCTCCTGCTGCTCCTCTATCCTCCTGCAAACCCATCCTCCTCTCCTCTGTCCCTCCTGCACCCCCGTCCTCCTATCCTCTGTCCCTCCTGCACCAACGTCCTGCTCTCCTCTGTCCTCCTGCACCCCGTCCTGCTCTCCTCTGTCCTCCTGCACCCCATCCTGCTCTCCTCTGTCCTCCTGCACCCCCATCCTGCTCTCCTCTGTCCTCCTGCACCCCTGTCCTGCTCTCCTCTGTCCTCCTGCACCCCTGTCCTGCTCTCCTCTGTCCTCCTGCACCCCCGTCCTCCTCTCCTCTGTCCCTCCTGCTGCTCCTCTTGCACCCCTTCCTCCTCTCCCCTGTCCCTCCTGCTGCTCCTGTCCTCCTGCACCTCAGTCCTCCTTTCCTCTGTCCTCCTCTCCTCTGCCCCTCCTGCTGCTCCTCTATCCTCCTGCAACCCCATCCTTCTCTCCTCAGTCCTCCTGCACCCCCGTCCTCCTCTCCTCTGTCCTCCTGCACCCCCGTCCTCCTCTCCTCTGTCCCTCCTGCTGCTCCTCTTGCACCCCCGTCCTCCTCTCCCCTGTCCCTCCTGCTTCTCAGCTGTCCTCCTGCACTCCCGTCCTGCTCTCCTCTGTCCTCCTGCACCCCCGTCCTGCTCTCCTCTGTCCTCCTGCACCCCCGTCCTCCTCTCCTCTGTCCCACCTGCTGCTCCTCTTGCACCCCTGTCCTCCTCTCCTTTGTCCCTCCTGCTGCTCCTGTCCTCCTGCACCCCTGTCCTCCTCTATTCTGTCCCTCCTGCTGCTCCTCTTTCCTCTCCTCCTGTCCCCTTGTTTCTGTCCGCCTGCCCCTCTGTCCTCTTCTTCTCTGTCCCCCTGTTTCTGTCCTTCTGCCCCTCTGTCCCCCTGTTTCTGTCCTTCTGCCCCTCTGTCCTCTTCTCCTCGGTCCCCCTGCGCCTCTGACCTCTTCTCCTCTATCCCCCTGCGCCTCTGTCCACTTCTCCTTGGTCCCCCTGCACCTCTGTCCTCTTCTCCCCGGTCCCCCTGCGCCTCTGTCCTCTTCTCCTCGGTCCCCCTGCGCCTCTGTCCTCTTCTCCTCTGTCTCCCTGCGCCTCTGTCCTCTTCTCCTCTGTCCTCCTGCACCTCTTTCCTCTTCTCCTCGGTCCCCCTGCCCCTCTTCTCCTTGGTCCCCCTGCACCTCTGTCCTCTTCTCCTTGGTCCCCCTGCGCTTCTGTCCTCTTCTCTTTGGTCCCCCTGTGCCTCTGTCCTCTTCTCCTTGGTCCCCCTGCGCTTCTGTCCTCTTCTCTTTGGTTCCCCTGCGCTTCTGTCCTCTTCTCTTTGGTCCCCCTGTGCCTCTGTCCTCTTCTCCTTGGTTCCCCTGTGCCTCTGTCCTCTTCTCTGTGGTCCCCCTGCGCCTCTGTCCTCTTCTCCTTGGTCCCCCTGCGCTTCTGTCCTCTTCTCTTTGGTCCCCCTGTGCCTCTGTCCTCTTCTCCTTGGTCCCCCTGCGCTTCTGTCCTCTTCTCTTTGGTCCCCCTGCGCTTCTGTCCTCTTCTCTTTGGTCCCCCTGTGCTTCTGTCCTCTTCTCTTTGGTCCCTCTGTGCCTCTATCCTCTTCTCCTTGGTCCCCCTGTGCCACTGTCCTCTTCTCCTCGGTCCCCCTGCGCCTCTGCTCCCCCCTGCTTCCTCCTCCTGGTCCCCCTGTCGCCTCTGTCCTCTTCTCCTTGGTCCCCCTGCGCCTCTGTCCTCTTCTCCTGTCCTTGGTCTCCTCTTCCCTTGTCCGTGGCCTCTGTCCTCTTCTCCTTGGTCCCCGTGGCCTCTGTCCTCTTCTCCTTGGTCCCCTGCGCCTCTGATCCTCTCTCCTTGGTCCCCCTGTGCCTCTGTCCTCTTCTCCTTGGTCCCCCTGTGCCGCTTCTGTCCCCTCTTCTGCCTCTCTTGGTCCCCCTGTGCCTCTGTCCTCTTCTCCTTGGTCCCCCTGCGCTTCTGTCCTCTTCTCCTTTGGTCCCCCTGTGCCTCTGTCCTCTTCTCCTTGGTCCCTCTGTGCCTCTGTCCTCTTCTCCTTGGTCCCCCTGTGCCTCTGTCCTCTTCTCCTTGGTCCCCCTGTTTCCCCACACTTTAGGGTCCTCACCTGGTGCACGCTGCTGTCACTGGCAGGGCTCCCTCTGAGCACTGAGGTCCGCCGCCAGCTGCACCATCCTCCAACCTTCAGTGCCCGCGCGCTCTGCCCGCTGCTGGCTTCCCCGTCCTCTGCTTCCCCGTCCTCTGGGTCTGGGGGGGCGGCTGGGTGGTGGAGCCGCCAGTACCATCAACACCACCTCAGCAGCACCTAGGAGCGCGGAAGACAGGAAGGAGCAGAGCGGGAACTTCAAGTTTCCGCTCCTCGGCGGGCCCCTCCTTCTCCTCGTCTTTCAGGTACTGACTGCAGGCCGAGGCCGAGGTGAGGTGGGTGGGTGGACGGGCGGGACGGCGGCCCTAATGATGAAGGGAAGGGGGGGGTACTTGGGGCGGGGCTTGAAACCCGGCCGGTCCGGAGCCGGAAAAAAAAAAAAAAAAAAAAACACACCACGATCAGGCGCCGCCCTCCCCCAAATTCTGCCGCCCTAGGCACGTGCCTACAAGTGCCTAATGGCAAATACGGCCCTGGCCACCGTAATCCCTTTGTATGTGCCCTGTCTCCGCTCGTCCCGCAAGACCTTTCTGCCTTCCTCAGTGAGAGGCATGATCTCACATTTTGTCAAATTCAGACGGAACCCCGAAATCCTGCTAAATTCTTCAAACCTCTCCAGAACCCCCCCAAGGTCCCCCGCAGGATCATCCATATATAAAATAATATCATCTGCGAACAAGTTCGCTTGTAGGGTCATCTTCCCCACCTGTATTCCTGCGAAACTACGAGGGCCGTTGAGGTACCTCGAGAGAGGCTCGATTGCCAAGTTGAACAAGAGCGGGCACAAAGGGCACCCCTGTCTCGTCCCTCTTTCCAACTTAATAAAGTCCGCAGAAATCCTGGGGTGTGTACCTGCGCTCGTGGATTGGCATCTAGTACTCCCAAAAATCTCTGAAAGTTGCCTGTCAGCCCATTCTATCCAGAACCTGCTCCAGCCATGGCCATGCCACGCTATCAAAAGCTTTCTCTGCATCTAAAATGACCATGGCTGGAGCCCCCCCCCTTCTGCTGTCTCCTAGTCGCACCGCCTCCAGCACCATCAATGCTTTACGAACATTACACACCGTCGCTTTCCCTCTGAAAAAACCTGCTTGTTCCTTTCCTACCCACCCCGGGAGCAGTCTTGCCAGCCTATCCGCCATTATTTTTTAAATAATTTTTAGATCCTGGTTGATCAGGGAAATTGGACGGAATGAGGCCGGGTCATCCGTTGGTTTATTTCCCTTGGGCAGGAGTGTAATATAAGAAGTATTCATATGATCAGGGATCCGCTCACCCTTCAAAAAACCATTATATAATAATTTTAAATGTAGGGTAATCTGGTCAGCCAAGGCCTTGTATAGACTTGCGCCAAAGCCATCCGGGCCCGGGGCTTTGTGGATATTCTGTTGTTTAATGACATTCGCTATCTCAGACTCCGACACTTCCCTATTTAAGTCTTCTAAGTCTTCCCCGGACACTGTCGGCAAAGGCCACTCCTCCAACCATTTCAGTCCTAGCGTTCTGTCGCTCATTCTTTTGCTGTATAACGTCGTATAAAATGAGCCCAATATAGAATTGATCGCCTTAGGATCGGCCGTAGTATCACCATTTTGGTCTTTTATAGTCACAATCTGCGAGGTATTGCTCTTTCCTTTAGCTAGATGCACCAAAAGTCTTCCAGCCTTGTCCCCATATCTATGTAGGACGGCTTCCCTAGCGGACTTACCCATAACTTCCCGTTTTCGAGCCCACACATCAAAGCCTCCTTTAGCCTCCATCCAAGCTTCCTTATTATCATTAGATGGGTTTTGCTGGTAACGCCTGAAACTGTCACGTACAGAATGGCTGGCCATCAGATAAGCTGAGTGAGTCTTTTTCTTAATAGTCACTACATGTGCCATCACCCTCCCACGTAAACTGCCTTGGCCGTTTCCCAGAATAGAGACGGACTCATCGTTTCCGGTGGGTTACAGTCCACATAGTCAGTCCACCACTCCCCTAGTAGCCGGTTGAAGTCCTTATCACCCTTTAGAAAATGTGGGAACCGCCAAATGAAGTCAGAGCCCCTGGGGAACGATTCGCCCAACGTCAAAACTACTGGGCAGTGATCCGAGATCACCAAGTCTAAAATCTCGGAGCTCTCAATTTTCGGCAACAAATCTCCGCTGGCCAGTAGCAGATCGATTCTCGACCACGTACCATGAGGGTGCAAGAAATGTGTAAACTGGCGGTCCACCGGATGGTGAAGACGCCAGACATCATGCAGATTGAGATCGTCCACTAGCCCCCGGAGAGGTCCCATCTGTATCACTTCCAATCCTACTCTCCGTGTTCCCCCCAATCCAGATCTATCTTCCCCCACCTCCATGACCTCATTCATGTCACCTCCTATAAGTAGAGATGTCAACTCCCCCTTCACCAGATCCAGTCCTAATTTAGTAAAAAAAGGGGCCCGATCCACATTGGGTGCATACACATTATGTATATCCAGAGTCCCACTGGGAGTCTCCAAAACCACCCGCACATGTCTCCCTTGGTCATCATGTTGACAGTGCACCAGCTTATGCTGGAATCCCTTATTTATCAATGTAAGGACCCCCGCCTGGCGACCCATCGCCCCAGAACCATACACCTCCCCCACCCAAAGCCTATTCATTCTAAACAAGTCATGTTGGGGGAGGTGAGTCTCCTGCAGGAGTGCGATATCCACCCTTAATCTGCGCAGATGGCGAAGTACCATCATGCGCTTCTCTGGGGACTTTAACCCCTTGATATTCTAGGTTATGATTCTAACCATTATCTAGTGTGTGAGTAGTTTCGTAATGCGCAATATGCCATATTTTGTCTGCCACCTTTCCTCCCTCAGAAAGAGACTCCATTAATTCCTCAGATAGACGAGTAGTCCCCAATCCCCCCAACATCTATAAGAAGAACCATAGAACAACCCCCCTAACACCCACTCCCACCCACCACCACCCCTCCATACAAAACAGCATCTATATTCCACCAGACTTCCTTTCTTTCCGAGGCGGACGTTACCATCAGAACGCCAGCCGCGCCTCTTACATCAATGAGACATCTGTCCTTGCCCGCGCGGACAGCCTCAAGCGACCAGGCCCGCACCCCTTCCCCCATATAAACAATCCTGTGCCGATCAAGGAAGAATGAAAAAAAAAAAGGGAGCCAATGAGCAGGTAAGCCATTGCCGTCACTCCGGGGCTGCCTCAGGTCTCATTGGGCTCTCTCTCCCAGATGGTGAGCAATTCTGTCCAGCATATGGTGAGCCCCTTGAGGATCTCATAAACACCCTCATTGCTTCATCAGGATCGTGCCACCTCTGAAATGTCCCATCTTCACTCCTCGTCCTGAGCACTGCAGGGTATTGTAATTGAAATTGAACTCCCCTCCGGTACAGCATACCACAAACGTCACTGAAAGCTCTGCGTTGCCTAGCCACCACAGCAGAAAAGTCCTGGTGCAGAACCACTCTGTGTCCCATGATTTCTAGGGGGCGTCTCCTGGCCCTAAATGCCCTGAGCACTCTGTCTTTGTCTTTAAAGTCAAGAAATTTGGCTATAGCCTGTCTTGGGCCTCTGGGTCTCCGATCAGAGCGGCTGGTGCCCTCCATAATTGATGGTCCTTCATTACCACTTCTTAGGGGCCCCAGCCTATGTGCTCTTTCCACCCTGCAGACTCCCTGTATGCCCAGAGCTTCAGGCAGGAGCTTTTCAAGCACATTGTCCAGTTGTTGGTTGGAAAAAGATTCAGGGAGGCCAGTCAAGCGCAGATTACTCCTCCTAGACCGGTTCTCTAAGTCCTCTAGTTTGTCAGCCATCCACACATTATTCTTTCGGACCTTTGCCAACTCCTGCTCCTTGGTCAGTAACCTATCCTCTAAATCAGAGACCCTCTGTTCAAGTTGGTCTAATCTGCCAGCATGCTTAGCTGCAGTCTCTTGTAACTCCTCCACTGCTTCTCTCACCGCCACACGCACAGCGGCTGTTATCTCCCCCTTCAGGGACTCAAACATTTCCCTCATTCCTGCGGGGGATTCATTATCCAGGCTCCGGGGTGACGTGCCTCCCCCACCGTGGCCCCTGGGCTGCCCCTGGCTGCTGCGGGCTTCCCCCTGATCCCTCCGATCTGACCTTTGCGGCTGGGGGGGCTCTTGAGATGCGCTCTCCTTCCTCCTCAGATGCTGTGCAGGCGCCGCCATATTGGGCTTTCCCGCCGTCTTCTCTTTCTGACTCGGCCCCGCTCTCTGGCCGCCTCCTCCGCTCCGTAACCAGCGCTCCACTGTTCCTGGGAGTCGCGGTAATCTCGCGGTGCCGCCTGCTGCTGTCCACCCGGTCTCGGGAGTCTAAATTGCCGGTCTGAGGCTTGCTGGCGCCCGGAGCTCCTTTACTCCGTGGTGTCCACCGCGGCGCCGGAACCGGAAGTATGTTCATTTTTTTCTCATTAATGTACACTCTGCACCCCATCTTGACTGAAAAAAAACAGAAATGTATATATTTTTGCAAATTTCTTTAAAAACAAAAACTGAAATATCTCATGGTCATAAGTATTCAGACCCTTTGCTCAGTATTGAGTAGAAGCACCCTTTTGAGCTAGTACAGCCATGAGTCTTCTTGGGAATGATGCAACAAGTTTCACTGTTGGGATTGTATTGGGCAGGTGATGAGCAGTGCCTGGTTTTCTCCACACATACCGCTTAGAATTAACGTCAAAAAGTTCTATCTTCGTCTCCTCACACCAGAGAATCTTATTTCTCATAGTCTGGGAGTCCTTCATTTGTTTTTTTGCAATCTCTATGCAGGTTTTCATATGCCCTGCACTGAGGAGAGGCTTCCGTCGGGCCACTCTGCCATAAAGGTCCGACTGGTGGAGGGCTGCCGGGATAGTTGACTTTGTGGAACTTTCTCCCATCTCCCTACTGCATCTCTAGAGCTCAGCCACAGTGATATTGAGGTTCTTCTTTATCTCTCTCACCAAGGCTCTTCTCCCATGATTGCTCAGTTTGGCTGGGCGGCCAGGTCTAGGAAGACTTCTAGTGGTCCCAAACCTCTCCCATTTAAGGATTATGGAGGCCACCGTGCTCTTAGGAACCTTGAGTACTGCAGAAATTCTTTTGTAACCTTGGCCAGATCTGTGCCTTGCCAGAATTCTGTCTCTGAGCTCCTTGGGCAGTTCCTTTGACCTCATGATTTTCATTTGGTCTTATATAGACAGGTGTGTGCTTAAATATGAGCGTCTGAGCAAAGGGTCTGAATAATTATACTTTATATATATAAATAGATGGAGTCTGCCCACTGAGAAGTGGGGGGTGGACAAGGAGGATAGGGATATCAGAGTAGGACTCATCAGACCTGAAGTCACTTTGTCGCAGTTGATGAGCAAGCAGACATTGGCCAATGTATGTACCAAGAACTTCAGAAATAAAAAATTAGAATTTTTGAGTTTTTTGAAAAAAACGTAAGTTTTTAAACTTTTTCCTCAAACACATATAGCTTGTAGCATTTGTACATCATTGGTAGTAGCTGTGTGCTGCAAGATTTTTTTCACATTATATATATATATATATATTTGCCCAAATATCTACATTTCTGTCTTTTTTTAGTCAACATGGGGTGCAAAGTGTACATTAATTAGAAAAAAGTGAACTTTTTTTGAATTTACCAAATGGCTGCAATGAAATTAAGAGTGAAAAATTTAAAGGGGTCCGAATACTTTCCATACCTACTGTAATTCAAACACAAAAAGCAAGCCGCATATGGCTATATTGATATAAAAATAAAGAAAGTTATGGCTCTACAAGAAGGGGAGGAAACAATTATATTGCAAAAATGGAGAATAAGATAAGATAAGATAAACTTTATTGATCCCGGAGGAAATTACAGTATTACAGCAGCAGAACAAAGATCAAGAACATTACAGCCTTTACAAAATAAGTCTATATGGACAGCAGATGCGGGTAGACTGGTACAAGTACCTCACCTATTCCCCCCATACCCTTAGAACTTCACTTAGTCTTGGGATGCTTTACACTTATACATTTGTTAAACATCCCCACAGCTGTCGGAACAAACGATTTTCTGTATCTTTCCTTTTTACACATTAGTTGGATTAGACGCTTGCTGAATGTGCTCTTCTGCTTCGCAAACAGTTCAGAGAGCGGATGTGTATTGTTGCTCATTATAGCCTTGTATTTCTTATTAATTCTATCCTCTATTACCTCCTTGAAAGTCCTAAGTTGTAGACCCACCGCCGCACTAGCCTTCTTGATAAGTTTATTATTTATTAGCGTCAGCTGTGCGCACACTACTACCCCAGCATATTATTGGAGCAAAGATTGCACTCGCCGCAATAGATTGGTAGAACATTTCAAGCATTTTGCTACACACATTAAACGACCTTAACTTCCTTAGGAAGTAAAGTCTACTCATCCCTTTCTTGCAAACCTTCTCCGTATGGCACCTCCAATCAAGCTTGCTGTCCAGGTGAACCCCCAAATATTTGAAATTCTCCACCATCTCCACATCCTGACCATCAATAGTGATAGGTAAGCAATCCTTCATGCACCTTCCATAACTCAACACCAACTCCCTGGTTTTCTTTACGTTGAGTTCTAAATGGTTAGCCTGGCACCAGTCAACAAAGTCCAAAACCACCCTTCTGTATTCCTCCTCCCCCCGGCCTCTTTCTTTTTTTTTTTATAATTCTTTATTTTAGAAAAGTTTTGAAGTTACATAACGGGAAGAAAACACACAATAATTCTCAGTCAGAATATTCATACAAATAACACATAAATCTGTCAGCCAAAATGGTCAGGCCTTAATTCAGCAAATATTATATAGTTGTTATGTGTCCATAGTATAGACACTGCCAAAAAGAGTTAGGATCTATGGCCTATTGTTCCATTTAAAACCATCAATATTCAGTCTTCACTGTATAAGACATTGCTTCAACATCATATATTGACAATTGACCAAGTAAAAGGGAAAGAGAAAGACCAAAGAGAGAGGAAAAAGGACAGTTAGAAAGTAGACATGAGGGGAGGTGGAGGGAAGAGGGGGAAGGGTGGGAAGGGAGGGAGAAAGGGACTATAGAAATTTATGTGGAAGAGCGTAACCTCTACCGAACTGGAAGAGAGCAACTCCATTAGGCCAGCCAAACAAATTGGTGTGTCCGTCAGGGCCTGATGTTTTAACAGTCTCTATAAGTCTTATATAAATCAGATTGTTGGAACATCATCCAGGAAAACCACGTATTACGGAAAGCTACATACGTGTCATGGATTGAGGAGGTCAAGTCCTCTAGGTGCATAAGATCATTCACTTTCTCCAACCACATTGACACGGAGGGGCATCTCTCTGTCTTCCAGAGCATTGGAACACACGATCTAGCCGCCATGACTAGAAATCTCAATAAGGAATGTTTATATTTATGAAGAGGCATCTCACTGTGATGTAACAAGAAAAGGGCCGGGCCCAGGTCAGCTGTACACTCTGTGACAATCCTGACAATCTTTATCACTTCAGACCAAAAAGTCCTAAGCTTCCTACACTCCCAAAATATATGGAGCAGGGTACCGTCTGCCTCGCCACACCTCCAACAACCCAGATCAGTAGAAGGAAAAACCCTGTGTAATTGGGCAGGAACTCTATACCATCTTGTCAATATTTTATAGTTAGCTTCCTGCAGTCTCGAGCATATTGATGTGGAGTGAGCTAAAGTAAATATATCAGATCTCTGGTCCATTGACAGTGCCAGACCTAGATCCGCTTCCCACTTCAACATAAACTGGGGAACCGGCAGATCCGGGGGGGACACCAGACACGCGTAGATCTTTGACACCGCATGTCTACAGTCATCCGTATCTAGACACATATGTTCAAATAACGTCTTCGGCCCTACAAAGGATGACTTTGGAGGATACCTCCGGAAGTAATGCGTCAGCTGTAGGCATCTCCAGAATCCCAGAGCCCCCGGGTCCGCAATTGAGTTGAGTTGTTCAAGCGTAGGCCAAGCATCGCTAGCACCCCAACTCTCAACTCTGTCTAGTCCCGCCGCAATCCAGCATTGGAAAACGGGGTCGTCTCTGCTGGGTTTAAAATCAGGGTGACTCAGGATCGGACATAAGGTCGAGGTATGTGGAATCATCAAGGATCTGACCAGGTCATGGTCGCATACCTTGAGGGTAGCCCCAATCGTCGGGTGGTCGCAAACCATCTCACCTCGTCTGATTGATGTCCAAGGCAACGTCTGTAGTCTTAGGGAAGTAGAGTCCTGTTCGATCTGCACCCAGATTTTGTTACCGTCGTGTCTACACCAGTCTACTACTCGTGCGAGGTGACCAGCTATGTGATACAGTTTAATATCTGGTAAGCTCACGCCACCCTCCCTCTTGCGTCTATGTAAAATAGATCTTGCCAATCTCGGTTTCATATTACTCCAAATAAATCGTGTCTGAATTTGTGAGATTATCTTAAAAAAGGATGACGGTATGCTGACGGGGAGTGTCTGTAGGTAATATAAGATCTTTGGAAGAATAGTCATTTTAAAGAGTTGGCATCTACCCGTCCACGTAAAGGTGGATGACAACCACCTCTCACAGTCAGCTCTTATGGATTTTACCAAAGAAGGGAAATTGGCACTATATAAGTTTCGAACATCCGATGTAATTAGCAGTCCCAGGTATCGGAGGGCCTTAGGTGACCAGTGAAACGTAAAGGCGTCTTTTAATCTGTCTACCAAGCTGTCGGGAAGGGAAATATTTAGTGCCTCCGACTTAGCTCTGTTAATTTTAAAATTAGAGAGATAATGAAAAGTCTCCAATTCTTTCAGCAAGTTTGGCAGAGAGATCTCAGGGCGCGTCACAAAAAACAAAAGATCGTCAGCATATGCGGCAATTTTGTGTTCTGTCGACTTAATTTGTAGGCCAGAAATATCCCCATTCATCCTAATATGACGTAGCAAAGGTTCCAGGGTCAGAATAAAAATCAGTGGGGACAACGGACATCCCTGGCGAGTGCCGTTGGCAATATCCAAAGACTCGGAAAGGACTCCATTGACCCTCACTCTTGCCGATGGGACGGAGTACAGGGACAAGACCCATTCAAGCATCTTTGGTCCTAAACCTATATGAGACAGTGTCTCTTTGATGAAGGACCAATGTACACGGTCGAACGCTTTTTCGGCGTCCGTGGATAACAACATCAATGGGGTGTTAGAAAGTTTTGCGTTATAGATTAAATTTATGGCCTTGGTGGTGTTATCCCTGGCCTCTCGCCCCAGGATAAATCCAGTCTGATCTGGGTGAACTATGCTTGGTATGAATGGGGAAAGCCTTGCCGCCAAGATCTTAGCAAATAGCTTAAGATCTACATTTAATAAAGATATGGGGCGGTAGCTAGAGCACACCAAAGGGTCCTTCCCTGACTTGTGAATTACCGTGATGGTGGCGCGTAGCGCATCTCTTGGAAGTGGGACTTTAAACGATATGGCATTAAAGAATGATCTCAGATGTGGCACTAAGGACTTTTTAAATTTTTTATAGTAGCCAATTGTAAATCCGTCGGGGCCAGGTTCTTTACCGGATTTGGTTGAGGACAGTGCGTCTATAATTTCTTGGTCCGAAATCGGAGCATCTAGGGATTGCAGCGCCACATCTGGAAGTTTTGGCAGCCCCGAGGTTCGTATATACTCTTTAATACGTGTCCTAAGTGTATTGCCCGACAGGGACAACCTAGTAGTGTCTAAATTATACAAGGCAGAGTAATATTGCTTGAAGGCCTCAGCTATGTCCATGGGGAGTTTTGATCGTCGAGAGGTAGTGGGATGCGTTATTTCCGGCACATATGTAGTCGCCCTGTGAATTCGTGAGGCCTTGGCCAAAGACCTGCCCGCCTTATTCCCATATTCGTAGAAGTGACGACGGCAACGGGAAAGTACCCCCTTCGCCCTATAGAGCAATACAGAGCGCAGCTTTTCCCTGACATCGAGCAGCTCCTTCCTCAAAGTCAGGAGGTTCTGTCTCTTGTGTCTCGTCTCAAGCTCCCTCAGTTTGGACATAAGGTCTCGGATCTCAGCGTCTCTACTCTTCTTCATTCTAGCCCCATGTTTTATTAAGATGCCTCTTACTACGCACTTATGAGCTTGCCATGTCATCACTGGAGATGTGTCAGGAGTTACGTTTAGGTCAAAATAATCTGTAATTATTTTTGTGACATCCGCCAATATTACCGGATCTTCTAATAGAGAGGCGTTCAACCTCCACTGCCACTGCCTAGGAATTGGGGAGGCAAAAGCAAGAGAAATCGTGACCATAGCATGGTCTGAAAAGGAGATCGGTTCTATTGTGGCGTCAGTTAAATGCGTCAGGTCAGCGTGTTTCAAAAGGAAAAAGTCGATTCTAGAATACGTATCATGTATTTGGGAGTAAAATGAAAAGTCTTTACATGTCGGGAACAGTAGGCGCCAAGCATCTATTAATTGGTGTTCGTGTAGTGCAAGGTGTAATCTCCTACTTGCTGCCTTAGATAAACTAGTTTTACCCCCAGAGGTGTCAAGGTCTGGCTCAAGTGTAATATTAAAATCTCCCCCCAGGACCAGCACCCCCTCTGTAAATGCGTCAATCTTGTCTAGAAACCGCAAGAGTACCGAAACCTGACCCCAGTTGGGGAGGTATAGCGAGGCAAAAGTATACGTCTGTGAAGCAATCTTACCCTTGACCATGAGCATCCTCCCATCTTCGTCACAGTCAGAGTCTATGAATTCCCAGGGTAGAGATCTTGCTATAGCAATGCTGGTGCCGGAAGAGTGAGGATTAGTTGAGAAGCTGTGATATACCGAAGGGTACCAGTGGCTGGAGAATTTGTAAGGCCTAGCTGCACAAAGATGAGTCTCCTGGAGGAAGGCAACATGAATTTTGTTATTTTTCAGGTAATTAAACAAGATAGATCTTTTTCCTATATCGTGTAAACCCTGTACGTTTAGCGTACCTATTTTTACCTTCGTTAGGTTGTTATGCGACATTCTTGCGAGACTGGCAAAACCGAGGTTCAAAGGGAAAAAATAAAACGAAAATAAAATGAAATAGAGGGGGGGGGTGAGTGACAAGTGGAAGGAGGGGAACGGGGAGGAGAAAGAGGATAGAGAAGGAAAGAGTAAGACGGATGAGGATAGGAGGTCAGTGACAAGAATAGAAGAAAAAAGTTAACTGCTCCTGACCTCTACGAAGTTTGTAGAATTATAAGAGAGACTACACGAGTCTGTAGCGGAAAAGCCGGCGTACACGATCCTCTCAGAAAAGAGAGAAAAAAGAGAGAGGATCGTAGGGTTTGTAGTCGACCAAGGGATAGCGACCCGCAGACCCGGGACCTATACACAACACGTTGGTCAACTAGGAATCCCACATATATCAACATCAATTTTTCCCCACCAGGCAAAATGCTATATATTTACCCATAAGGTTTTAGAAAATGAAGAAAAAGGAAAAATAACCCTAAAATCTGTAGTAGAAACGGTTAAACAAGATAATAATATTAAAACCAATGGCCAGCATATGCTAGGCATATCATTTACTTTTCCCAACACCGCCTGACACGGTCAGGGGGGAGTAGCAACCACATTAGAGTAAATCAAGATTCCGGTCGAGATGGCCATCGCCGTGTGGCCTAATGGTGTCATTCAGAAACGACCGTATTCCTTCAGAGAGGAGAAAATAGTAAAGCTTATTTTCAGCCGACCCAGTCCCTTATATACAACGTAAATGTCTCATAACCGCAAAAAAGCAAAAACGGGTCACGTATGCGGTTTCTTCAGCTGGTGCAAGTGTCCACTTCCTTCTCCTTCGGGTAAATATCAGTTTTCCGGACAAAAGAAAAAACAGCCTAGATACACCTATTCTCTCAGGGCGGGAGGTCCGCACGTGCCCCTCTCCCCCCTCCTCTTGAGTTGCTTGAGATCGATGGGGACGATCGTGGGGAGGTATCACCCCGTGGTCTCTCCTTGTGTGTGTCCTCAGCCCTGTATCTACGAGGTCGAGTTGAGGCAGCAAATCTTTTAATCCCTCCAAGGATAACCAGTCCGGGACTGGGAAAGGCGGAATATCAAGAAACGAAAAGAGACCGTCGAGGTCGTCCTTGTGCCATAAATAATATAGCTGGTTTCCCTTTCTCACAATCAGGTGAAAGGGGTGACCCCAACGGTATGTGGCCTCACGTTCTTTAATCCTTGAGAGCAATGGTCGCAGCTGTCGTCGCATATATAGAGTGCGGCTGGAAACGTCAGGGAAGAGACGTATATTCACTCCCTCAACTAGGATATCACCAAAAGACCAGGCCGCACGTATTATAGCGTCTTTGTCAGTATAGTTATGTAGTCTGCATAAGACATCTCTAGGATTTGCTGGGTCCACTGGGCCAGGACGGGAAACCCTGTGTATCCTGTCAACTTTATAGGGCGTTCCCGGTGATCTCTGTGTGACCATATTGAAAATGTCCAGAGTCTTATCAAGGAGCATATTGGCTGTAACTGATTCAGGTATATCTTTTAGACGTACATTATTTCGCCGCTCCCTATTCTCCTGGTCATCTGACTGTAGGATCAGGGCTACTGTATGTGCATGAGAACGAACAGCATCTCTTTCCAGGGCAGTAACCCTTTCCTCTATTGCCCCTATAGCTTCTGATGTTGTAATTGTTTGGGACTTAAGGGATTCAATGTCTTCCCTTATTGTGTTTAGGGCTTTAGCCTGCGATGTCTCCATACGTGCCACTATGTTATCAATGTCCTGCTTAGAGGGCAGAGCAGCTATCATGTTTCTGATAGCCTGCAGCTCAGCATGTGGGCTGTACAACTGATCTGAGGCCGTCGCCATTATCATGGGCACAGTTGGGGGAGGTTCTCCCAGTGACTCACCACCTTCCTCCCTCGTGTCTGCAGTTGCCTCTGTCTCCTTCATCTCCTCTGCTGATGGCCCCTTCCTCCACACCGCTCTTTCTCCCTGAGACTGCGGCGTCTCAGAAGCCGGCTTGGATGTGTCCTGGCTGCGGGGGGTCCGCTGCTGTAGCGGTGGAGGTGACTGGATTAGCTGCTTCTGATTGTAGAGACCGCCCGGCGCCATTGCTGACAAGCGTGCTGTCTTTCCTCCTGTGGCGCCGAACAGCTTAGCGATGTTAGTATCTTTCCCTGCCTTCCCAGGCGGCGGTGTGATGTCTGAGGCACCATCCTGTTTTTCCTCCTCGACATTTTAACAGTGTTGGTGGGATAAATCACTGTTTCAGGGCCCCAGGTCTGCGGAGCTCCTTCAGGCAGCGTCTTCACACTCCCATGGCCAGGTCACGCCCCCCCGGCCTCTTTCAATACCTCCGACTATCACTGAGTCATCAGAGTACTTCTGAAGGTGACAAAGGTCTGATTTATACTGAAAATCAGCTGTGTATAACGTAAAAAGGAATGGCGACAGCACCGTTCCCTGAGGGGCTCCAACACTGCTCCGAACACTATCCGATACGGCCGCCCCCAACCTTATGAACTGTGGCTTGTCCGACAGGTAATCAATGATCCAATTCACTAATCCCTCATCAACCGCCATTTCAACCAGCTTTTTACGTAATAATAGTGGCTGTAAGGTATTGAATGCACTGGAGAAATCGAAGAACATGGCACGCACAGTGGTTCCATCATTGTCCAAAAAGGAATGTACTGTTTGTAGCAGATACGCTACAACATCGTCCACCCCCAGACTCTGCTGATACGCAAACTGAAGGGGGTCCATAAAAGCAGACACCCTCGGACACAAGTAGGCAAGTACAATTCTCTCCAAGGACTTCATCGCATGCGATGTTAAGGCCACCGGTCTATAGTCGTTATGGGAGCTCGGGAAGGTAGTCTTGGGAACCGGCACCAGGCAAGAAGTCTTCCATAGAACTGGTACTCTCTGTGATTGTAAGCTCCAATTAAACAGGTGCTGGAAGACAGTGCACAACTGATTTGCACACACTCTGAGGACACGTGGACAGATACCATCAGGCCCTGCTGCTTTACCAATGACCAGCTTACTAAACTGTTCCCTCACATCATTTTCGGAGATCAAGAAAGTCTCTAACTTCCTCCCCCCAGTTGATATTGCTTGTCGCTCCCCGGCCCTCTTCCCTGTTGACATCGCACATTTATTGTTGAATCTGTTGAAAAACTCATTCATTTCATTAGCCATGATAAGCCCCCCACCCCCCTGATCTGATCTTGCCTTAAACCCAGTCAATAGCTTCATTCCAGCCCACACTTCTCTGGAGTTGTTGTGTGACAATTTATTTTCCAATTTAATTCTGAATGCTTCACGGGCAATCTTAATTTTCCCCTTTCAGTCTCGCTGTACAATTTTCATTTCCTCCTTGTCCTTCCTTTTAAAAGCTTTTTTTTTCCTGTTTAGTAGATGTTTCAATTCTTTTGTAATCCAAGGCTTATTGTTTGCATAACACCGAATCTCATGAATAGGTACAATATTGTCAGTACAAAAGTTGATGTAATCAGTAACTCTCCCAGTAACCTCATTAACATCATCATTAGGTTCCCTGGCACATAACACCTCCCAGTCTGTGCAATCAAAGCAGTCTTCTTAAGCCCCAGTCACACATAACGATTTCGCTAGCGAGATCGTTGTAACTGTGACGTTACAACGATCTCCCCAGCGATGTCGCTATGTGTGACACTTTGCAGCGATCAGGCCCCTGCTGTGAGGTCGCTGATCATTGCAAAGTGCTGCGGGTCATTTTTTGATCGTTGGTTTCCCGCTGGTCAGCACGCATCGCTGCGTGTGACCGCGAGACACCAGCGATCTGTGACCTCACAGGGCTGGTTACTATGGTAAACACCGGGTATCCAGGCAGCGCGCGCTGCCTAGATACCCGGCATTTACCATGGTTACCAGCGTCCTCCCTGCTTAGCACTGCCTGTAAGCATGGAGAACGCTGGTAACTATGATAAACAGCGCGTATCCAGGCAGCGCGCACTGCCTGGATACGCGCTGTTTATCATAGTTACCTGCGTTCTCCTTGCTTAGCGCTGCCGCAGCGCTAAGCAGGGAGCGATATGGGAGGTGGCTCCCTTGGCCTGATCGCTGGGGAGATCTGCCTGTTTGACAGCTCCCCAGCGATCAGGTAACGATGCTCCAGCGATCCCGGCAGGTCGTTATCGCTGTCGGGATCGTTGGAGCGATCGTTATGTCTGACTGCACCCTTACCCTTTCTCTGCTGCCGGAGACCACTTCCTTATCTGTTTAATTGTCGCTGGTTGTTTGCAGACAACTGGTTGATAGGCTGGAGACAATAGTATGAGGTTGTGGTCAGATTTCCCCAGGGGGGGCAATGCAGATGATGAGTAAGCATCTTTAACACTGGCATAGAGGAGATCCAATATATAATTGTCCCGTGTAGAACATTTGACATATTGATAGAACTTTGGTAATGAGATCCTGGCTCAATTAAAATCCCCAGAAATGACAGTTAGAGAGTTAGGGTGTTTCGTCTGAAGCCGGGCAATCACCCCAGACAGTACTTCCCCAGCTGCCTCTGGATTTGCAGATGGTGGTATATACGACACCACTGCAATAACAAGAGAGAATTCTCTAGGAAGATAGTAAGGCCTGAGGCCCACTGCTAATTGTTCAATGTTTGGGCAACAATGTCTCTCCTTTACTGTTACATGCCCCTGATTACACCATCTGTTGTCAATGTACAGTATCACTCCTCCACCCTTCTTCTTACCGCACTTCACTCTGTCCCTGTCAGCCCGGACCATTTGAAACCCTGGTACCAATACACTTGAATCTGGGACGTCCTCATGCAAACAGGTTTCTGTAAAGCACATGAGACTGCATTCCCTAAACTCCTTCTGGGTCTTACTCAGAGCCAGCAGTTCATCCGACTTGTTACCAAGCGATCGTACATTACCCATGATGATGAATGGAACCGCAGGTTTAAACCTTCTCCTCCAGGACTTAATCTTCTTGCCTGCTCTGCAACCTCTGAAAGGTCTCCTCATTTCCCGTGGAACATGTGGTATTGCAACTGCTGGAGAAGACTTTATCATGCTCAGTACACTAAAATAGCTCCTAAAGGTGAAACAAAGGGTTAAAAAAATAAATAAATCTATACTCACCTGTCCACGAGGCCCCCGGCGTCTCCGGTGTCTCCAGGTGTCTTCCGGTATCTTGCTATTCTGTCTTCTGTGCTGCCAGGACCTGCCGTGATGTCACAATCACATGACTGCCAGCTATTGGTTACTCGCAGTCATGTGATTGTGACATCACGAGAGGTCCTAGCAGCACAGAAGACAGAACAGCAAGATACCGGAAGACGCGCGGGACCGTGCAGGAGTCGTGACAGGTGAGAAAGATGGAGAGGGAGGAACATGGGGGCACTGGAGGACACATGGGGGGACCTGGGGTGCAGAGGGGGACCGGGGGCAGAGGGAGGACCGGGGGTGCAGAGAGGAGGACCGGGGGTGCAGAGAGGGAGGACCGGGGGTGCAGAGAGGAGGACCGGGGTTGCAGAGAGGAGGACCGGGGTTGCAGAGAGGAGGACCGGGGTTGCAGAGAGGAGGACCGGGGGTGCAGAGAGGAGGACCGGGGTTGCAGAGAGGAGGACCGGGGGTGCAGAGAGGAGGACCGGGGGTGCAGAGAGGAGGACCGGGGTTGCAGAGAGGAGGACCGGGGTGCAGAGAGGAGGACCGGGGTTGCAGAGAGGAGGACCGGGGTGCAGAGAGGAGGACCGGGGTGCAGAGAGGAGGACCGGGGGTGCAGAGAGGAGGACCGGGGGTGCAGAGAGGAGGACCGGGGGTGCAGAGAGGAGGACCGGGGTTGCAGAGAGGAGGACGGGTTGCAGACAGGAGGACCGGGGGTGCAGACAGGAGGACCGGGGGTGCAGAGAGGAGGACCGGGGTTGCAGAGAGGAGGACCGGGGTTGCAGTGAGGAGGACCGGGGGTGCAGAGAGGAGGACCGGGGTTGCAGACAGGAGGACCGGGGTGCAGACAGGAGGACCGGGGGTGCAGAGAGGAGGACCGGGGGTGCAGAGAGGAGGACCGGGGTTGCAGAGAGGAGGACCGGGGTTGCAGAGAGGAGGACCGGGGGCCAAGAGGAGAGGACCGGGGGAGAGACAGTGACAGCTAGGGAGCTATCTGACAGGAGGGCGGGCATCCTATTTTCTGTCGGAATCGGATGCCTATTTGGCATCCGATTCCAGGCATCAGAGGAATCCGATGCTGTCCGATTTATATCGGACAGCATCGGATTTTAAAAAAATCGTAGTGTGAAAGTAGCCTAAGGCAGCAGGTAGACAGAAATTCTCACTGAATACTCGAGCATGACTAGACAGTAGTCTGAGCTTTATAAAGGAAGAGAGGAGGATCACATGAATCAGTGGAAGCCAACTTGAAATGGGGCAAGACTCACAGAATGTCAATAGCAGATCAAAAGTCCTAACACAATATGTCCACAAACTGCATACAGTTCACAAAGGTAATTGATATTGCATTCTGTTAATTAATATATTAACTAGATTCATAAGAATGGAGAAATAGAAAAAACACCAACTATCATTAGTTTTGTAATCCATGGGACTATAGCAGGTAAATGGGCCTCAATTATTGTCTCTCTCATCTGTCATCTGAGCACCCAGTTCTTTACATTGTGCCCCATGACTTGGATAAAACAATGATGCCCTTGTCTGTTAGTCATTATGAACATATCTCTTTGTGCATGACCCATGGTCACATTCCCTAAATCCATATTTATTCTTTCCCTGAGCAGAGGAATTCACTTGAATATCTTTATCAGGTATTCTTCCCTACTCTTCTAATTTTATTGATACAGTACTCCATTTATCACCATTCTCCTTCCACGTAAACCAGTTTCCTACTTTCCTTGTGAGATTAACTTGCCACCAAGGCTTTTTAACCTATCCTGCTATTGGGAGTCCTACTACAGTGTCCTTGAATTCACCTAAATTTAATGCACCTTCAGTCGAACATTTATGGCCATTTTACACGCGGCAACAGGAAGATAGAAACCGGCAGGTGTAGGAGACAATTGTACCTTTTACCTTCAAAATACCTTGCAGATACCTGAATTACACGCAGCCACTTCAAGGTGTTTTGAAGTAAAAGGTCCAATTGTCTCCGACACCTGCTGTTTTTTATCTTCCTGTTGCCGCGTGTAAAGTGGCCATTAGGGATAAACAGTTCTACTATAGCTTGATGATGTTTTATAAACACATTATCCCACTCATGTGTAGCTTTGGCTACAATCAGAAATGACACAAAAGTACTTACCTGGAACACATGAAGTAACAGCTTGATTAAATCTTCGTGCCAACCAGTGTTGAGTCACCAAACTTACCATAGCTTCTTTAGCTCAGTGAATTGGACCATGCATCAATTGAATCATCATTCCATGACCTGGGAAGATAACACCTCTCACCTGATCTCCACACATCACACATACGTTGTTCCCTTATGCTTCAATTATTCTTTCTCCTTAGAGGTGAGGACTCTTGCTGCATCTTACCTAGCAGCTTAAAGTCCACAGATGTATCCTCCTGTACACAACACATAAAATTCTCTGGTAGTTGCATCAAGGCAGCTGCTTTAGCAGCAATGTTGGCCAGGATATTCCAATGCTTCCTTAGTCTTTTCTTTGGTAAGAGCCTGGACTTTAATAATAGACATCGGCTTGGGTAGCTCCAAAGCCCTAAAATGTTGCCTGATACTTTCTGCATTATGTAGATGTTTAGCTGAGGACCCAATTAATTCTCTACTCCTCCAGATGGGTCCATATTCATTTGCCACTCCAAAAGATTTTTGTGAAGCAGTATGAATGTTCGCAGTCCGACCTTCTGCTATTGTACACGCAGCAGCGAGCACTTTCAGCTCCACTTCATCCGCTGAACAAGAGGATGGGAGTGGTTGCTGTATTAAAATGTATTTCAAGGTGGTCACCGTATATCCTGTTCATGGACTCCCCTCATGACAATGCCTGGAACCATCTACAAAAAGTTCTAAATCTGTATTATCAATTGGAGTTTCAACATTTTCAATATTTTTTCATTTCAGTTTTCATTACCTTTAAACAATCATGGTATCAGAACTGGAGTAAGGAAATGTTTAAAGTGGAATAGAAAACACTCACTTTCCATCTTTATTCCTTTCTCCATAAATGAGTTTTTGTGCTAATATGTCTCTTATGGTACCTTTACACGTCGCTACAGAAGGTTGGAAACAACCGGGTGTTTCACGTGCACGAGCACGTACCAACGGTTGAAAACGGTACCCGATACCGCCTTTACACGCCGCTACAAGGTGCTCTACAGAAGGTTTAATCTATCTCTGGATGCACCGCCGGGTGCCTCAAGTTACCTTCTGCAGAGCACCTTTCCTCATTTACACGCCGCTACAACAAGGTAATATGGGCGGACCTGGGGCAGCAGGGACAACACATAGGCATGCCACAGTCCATCACGCCGCGCCCAAATGACGACCATTGGCCAACACAATTGTGTTGTCATTGGGCACGGCGCGAAGGGCGGATGGCGGAGACGTGACGTAGTACTGTTTGACTTGTCGCACCGAATAAGCGCTTGTGACATGGCGGAGTGTGGCCATATTCAGCTAGGAGATGGTAATGCGTCACACAGGAGTGGTTTACAGTCACACACTCCGTGCGTCTTAAAAAAGAACAGTGCTGGGCTATGTGTGCGTAGTGGAAGTGTTTGCATTGTCACACGGAATAAGCACTTTTGACATAGCGGAGTGTGGCGATTGTGCTAGGTGCCGCTTAGGCGATACACAGTAGCGGCTTACACCACACAGTCTGTGCGTTTTCTAAACTAAGTGTTGGCCTATGTGTGTGTCTGGGTACCAATGTGTGAATCGAGGCCCAATGCCGATCGCATATGTGGGAATACATGTCAATGGCCTTGACTAGCTCACATGCCACATGTACATGATGTGTGGGTCTGCACATGTGCTGCACTACTTATGTAAACCCACATGACAGACAATATTATGTGCTGCATCAATGTGTTGTGTGCAGGTGACCCTCTGCCTACACCAAACCACAAGGGTTATGTACACACATTTGTCACATAGACTGTTGACCAAAAACCTTCACATAGCTCATGCCCACCCACACATAGTGTGTGTCATACCCAGCCATAGGTGCCAATGTGTGTGACAGCACTGGCCACAACCCAAACCTTGATCACACTGCCCTCCATCCCCAAGTAATCAGGGTCACATAGAGTACTTTGGATCCAAGAAAAAAATATTGTATTTTTACTTTTGAAAACATGAACTTGAAAAAGTAAATAACAGATACAGAAACGAAAGACAATGGACATTCAAACAGCATGTGACATTGTAAACAAATATAATTTTTGGTTCACAAAAACACAAAAAATGATACTGTGTGCAGCACCCACATGACACAAATAAAACCTAAACTAACTAACTAACTAACTAAAACCTGTGCACACAATTAAAGAACCAAAACAAAAAAACAGAATGGTGCCGCAACCCTGCTGTTAGCACCATGGCCACCATTTTCTGAGCAACCAGAACCACCCACACTAGATGTGCTGGTTCTGCCAGCCCACTGCACCAGAGCCATTAAGGTAGGAGCAGTATGCATCTCTACTGTCACTGGCCTCCTGCTGAGTGAAACCATGGCTCAGCGGCTGGAGTGGCGCCACACCATAGTCAACATCACGCCAAGACCCTGGACGGACCTTCCCTGTTGTGGCGTCTGCATTATCTACAGAACCTCCTGGCATGTATGATGCTCTATCCTTACGACGCAGGAAGTTATGCAGCACACAGCAGGCCAGCACTACCGCGTCAATAGACTCCAGTTTCATATGCAGATGCTTATGAAAAATCCGGAATGTATTCGCCATGATCCCAAACGCATTTTCAACCACACGGCGGGCCTGGGATAGCCGGTAATTGAAAATGCGTCGCTCAGAAGTAAGGGTCCTCTGGGGATATGGCCGCAGTAGGTGTGCCTGAAGTGGGAATGCTTCATCCGCCAAAAACGCAAAGTTGAGATGATGGGTCGTCTCTTCATTTGAGGGCAAGTTCAGCCCACCGGTCCTTAGTAGTTGTGCTAAGGAGCAGTGTGCGAACACCCCCCCATCGGAGTTCCGCCCGTTCATTCCAACGTCCACGTAGAGGAATTCATAGTTGGCATCCACCAGGGCCATGAGGACTATACTAAAATACCCTTTGTAATTATAAAACAAAGAGCCCGAGTTGGGGGGTTTAGTAATCCTCACGTGCTTACCATCCAATGCCCGCCGCAGTTTGGGAAGTTCCACCGGCTTTCAAAGCCTCAGGCTACTTCCATCCATTCTGCGGCTGTTTGTGGCAACTTTATGAAGGATGGCTGCAGAGCACTCCAGATGGCCTCACACGTCTCAGGGATCAGGCGGCTCAGCAGGAACAGGGAGACACGTGACGCGTATGTGAGGGATGTCATTGACTGCCCTGTAGCCAGGAACCGCAAAGTAATAGCCAACCGCTCCTCAGCTGATACCGATCGACGCATAATAGTGTCCTGACGGGCTATCAGTGGCCTCACGCGCTCCAGAAGGAAGGTCAAAGAGTCCTCGGACATCCGGAGGTAGTTTTGGGAATCATTTGGATTGTTATCCTCCAGCTCACGCACCAGCTGCATGTGGCCCCGGGTCTCCCGGCGCTGAAGCCAATCCCGGCTCCACAGCCGCCGTTGTTGTGATGCATCAACCTTTCATACTGATCCTCAAGTCACATTTGCTCTTCCACCAACGCAAGAGCCACGATAACATGTCGATCATGTATATTCTGCATCCTCAGTGTCAGCACCTGTATATGAGAAAAGAAAACATCAGTAATACATCAATATGGGGACATGTTTGCATGTAAAGCAAGACACAATATTTGGATTACACACTATAGCAAACCAGATGTAAGCCCTCGTGTGTGCACAACACACATCCTTGGGAACCATGCAAGGCCAGCAACCACTAGTGGGCGATAAACAAAAGGAACATGCTCACTGATCAGGGCCACCCATCCTTAAACACTTTGTTGACTGGCAGAAAGGATCACATCTGGACCTATCTGTGTTAAAAAGGACATGTATCACCACAAATATCGCCTATACAAGTCACACAAACAATGGAGCATACCATTTATATTTACACAACAACAGTCAGTAAGTAACAACGTACCACAGCCTTGCAGGGTGAGTAATCACAGATGTCACGAACCAGATTACACATGACTCATCAAGTAGGGAATTCGTCACACATGTGTTTGCAAGGGGGAGATCCACATCTGCTCAATCTCTGCTGCGTCACGCCTCAAAGCCATGTCTGATCCTAGCCATGTTGGTCCCAGTGTGTGTTCACCCCAAACAGTATGATATTTTCCTTGCTGTGCACATAAGTACCACATTACAGTCTACATTCCAGCAGCCATTATCCTGCATTGGCGAATGGAAACAAACACACAAATGTGTAAACGTCAATATGGCAAAGTCTGTGCAACATGTGAATTAATCGGCAGCATGCAACGCTACTGTAGTCACCAAACTAACATCACAAGGGCGGCCGCTACAGTAGTCTATTGCGTTACACAAGAAAATCATGCGCCTCAGGCAGCCACGCCGCTACATCCATGTCTGCACACAAATACTTACTTAATGACTCTGGCCAGCAAGCGTAACGTCCACCGGGCTGAACTGCTTTTCAAGGAGGCGCAACCAATCAGGACGTTTACATTCTTTCTAATCAGCTGCCGCTAGGGCTGTTCACAGGTGTGGCCTCATAATGTGCCTAATTCGTGTGGTCTGATTGGTGTGGGTGAATATAAATATCAGGCAATGCCGACCAGACCCTGTCCAGATGTCCATGTGCATTGAGCTAGTGGTGTCCAGTGATCCGTTCTCTGTTGGTCTGACGGTAAGTTATCTCACATGCTTTTTCCTTGCCACGCGTTTTTGCATAACGCAGATGCGTCTGGCACATACCGCTTAGGCTGTGTGTCTGCCACAAGCCGCTTAGGCTGTGTGTCTCCGGACGTAGCGGTATGTGCTTCATGTATATATTGTGTTCTTGCTATGGTAAAGGCTTGTTACCTATAGGCAATAGCCATGTTTTATTTTTTCTCCAAATATGGTTATGTATTCCATACATTGGAGTTTTGTTGTTTGTAGGGCAAGTATTATGGGCTGCTTGGGCCCAGTAATTCTCGTTTTCCTTATTGGCCTGCAATGTCAGAAAGTGAGGGCACGGGGTGGTTGTTGCATGTCCTGTGCATGGGTGTAAGGGGGAGTTGATGATGTGGTTGTGCGCAAGCCTCGGCGTCTGCTGTTCTGTCACACAGCCATTCTTAATTTTACACAGGCCAAACCTTTCACATTGTGCCAAGGACCTAGATGACAGTTGGCCCACCAGGGCCGGGTCCACATCTGCCCCTGCAACCATGTTCCCTGTCCCCCTGTTTTGCTATGTTTTCTTTTTGGTTGTTTGTGTGTAATCCTCGTGGCCCCATGTGCCTTTGTCAACATATGTAGGGAACTATATCCGTCAAAACATGTGTACCCTAGCTGATATATTGCACATGGACAAAGGGTGTCCCACATGCAAACATACATGTAAACCACATGCTTGAGCCCCTAAACACCTGCATATAGCCACGCAATATCTTAATTTTGGGCCATGCATAGCTTTTATGTTCTCTGCTTGCTTATATTTGTTTAACTTTGTTTTTTGGTTTTTCACACAGATGTCAGACGGGTACGGGGATTTTGTGACCCAGCTCCTCACAATGTATCAAGGACACGAGTGCCTGTGGCGCACATCGCTGCCTGAGTATCGTAATCAGGCAGCGGGGCAGCGGCCTACAGGCCTCTTGTCGAGCTGGCCAATCGGCTCTACCCCAGAGCCGGCAAGAGGTGGGACGCGGCGAAGGTGGCTGAGAAAATTAAGAACCTGCGGGCCTCATTCACGCGGGCTCACCAGGAGTACACTAGGCGTCGGTCGGGGGCTGGAGGTGAGAAGGTCGCTAGGCTAAAATTATGGTACTATGACCTCCTCACCTTCACCCTTGGCCATGGGAGCTCGCATGGATCGAGGACCAGCCAGCCAGCTCCCGCGTCCCCTGTAGGCCCTGCCCAAGACCACTCTGCGCCTCAGGAGGTGGGTAATTGTGTTACGGTGGTGGTCCACAATGTTTGCGGCACAGGTGTGCTTGTCTGCATGCTTGCCCACAACCCAATTCTATATTTCCTTTAATCTCCTTTCAAACCATTTATTGATGTGGTATGTGGCCTCAGGGGCTTTGCTCGTTAAATCAGAAATCTTCTCAAACAGCCCTTCTCCATGTCCGTTACAAGAAACGAACATGAATGATTTGTGTATTGGTTCTCATATTATCCCCAATGCTGATTAGGTGTATTTGATGTCAGTCCCAGCAACATATAGTAAATTTTGAACCCACACATGTGTGTGGCCTATGGCCCATGTAGTGTATGTTTTCTTGAGCCAGCCCATTGTTAATGTAGTTGTTAGGTCTGGCTCTGGCACATGGCCGTGCACTGTATTACAGCCAGCATCAATCTCCTGTGGTCACATATCAATTTTTCCATTAAACCATAGTTAATGTTAACAATGTATGTTTAGGGCTGAGTGTGTTTGATGCCACATGTGAGAATACATGACACGTGCAGGTGTTTGGCACCCTAGCCTTGATCCTTTCAGGTCTCTGTTGGTTGTTTGGGTGCTGGTGTGCTGTGTGGTGTAGGGGATAGTGTTGGCCTCTGGCTAATTTGCATAAATGATGCTGCTTTGTGGTATTGATGTTGTTTTTTTTTTCTTTTGTTTCCACAGGCCCTTGAGCAGCCCAGCTCCATTGCGGACGAGCCTGCCGCTGGTGATGCTCGCCCAACACCATCAGCGGGCGAGCTGGAGGACGGAACTAGTGATGGGGGTCCGGGCCCAGTGCCCAGCTCGGCTATTCGGCGCAGGCGAAGACCAGCCCCACCGGAGACCGAGCTGGGCACCTGGGCCAGACGTGTCCTTTTGGATGAGCAACGGACCCACATTTCTAGTTACGCCCTCCACGTCAGCGACAGGCTCGACAAGATGGAGCCGGAGCAGAAGCTCATCGCTCAGCGGGTCTTCGATCGTGTCCTTGATGCGGGCGCAGATGGGGCCCTGCAATGGGGGTGTGCCATTCCGCCCCCACAGAAGAACACCCTTTGGCCCCTTGCGCCCGCCCAACCACAACAGCGCGTGAGGAGACTGCCCCGGACACGTACCGCAACTCCCCCAACAAGACGTTCTAGACGATATGGACGCTCTCAGGCAGGGCGGGGCTGCCATGAGGGGGGGGGGGTTGAGCAATTGTCAGAGCCAACAGAGGAGGATGATGAGGATGGGGGACACTACTAGCCAATGCACTGAATTGGCCGTCTACACTGATTTCCTTTGAGCCTGCCACATTACCCATTGTAACTTTGATAGGCATTGATGTTTCTGTTGTGGCCAATTTAGCCTGTGTCTTTTTTTGTTTTTGTTAAAAATAAATTTTAACTTAACCAGACATGTGGCTCTTCTATTTGCAGACTAACAACAAAACTGTGTTGACTGGGTGTATGTTTTTGGTCCAAATATAGGGGACATTAACCACACATTGTGGGCAATGGCCCCAGTGCAGGAACACAATGTGGCCTGGTAACATCTAGTAATACTTCACAGAGGTCAACTAATCTGGGTCACACAGTTAAGGACTTTACATGTTTGTCAGCACATCCGTGTAGTGACAACAAGGAACACACATAATTTGTCTAAATTTTATTTGCCACACAACAGGTGTGACACAATGGTGTTTTATGGAAGGAGTAGCCACAACACAATCCCCATGGTCCCAATGTAGGACACTATAAGAAAAGAGCCAAACAGGTTAGCCACAACACAATCCCCATGGTCCCAATGTGGGACACTATAAGAAAAGAGCCCAACAGGGGCAAAAACAAAAAAAAACAAAAAGCCAACAAGGCAACAGTCAACATTTTTTGTCCAACAAGGACAACAGTCCTTCCGGGCAGGTCATCCCATTTAGGTGTGAGGGTTGTGCCACATCATTGGAGGCCACCATGATGTTGCTGCAGGGCAGCCAGCATGGCACCCAACCGGGCCAGGTCTTGTAGCCCACGTCGGTGTGCCCGGTGTAGCCGTCGCGAGAAATCATGGTGGGCCCTCATCACGTCCTCCATCGTAGGTACACCTGTATTGTGATAAAAAACACATTTACATTCTAATAGTCCCTATGGTGGTTTGGTATGTTCAACCAACAAATATGCTCCTTACCCTCGGGCTCAACCTCCTCCTCACTATCAGGGGGTGATGGGGAGGCACTGACACTCCACCCCGCAAACTCCAGCACGTTCTCCATCTGCAAAAATGGGTGATGAACTTTATTCACAAAATGGGTGCAAATCCTAATGACAACAAAACACCACACTGCTTACAGTGTGCAGGCCATAGCACACAACAAAACACAGTTACCACCATAATCCTCCAAGGCTGGCTCAATTGCTGCTTGAGGCATGGCCTCATCCGGTCCAGCAGGGTTTGCCAGCTCAGGCTCCGGCCCCGCTGGATGATCAGCATCCGCTGCCGCCAGCCCTGATGGGGAAGGCATCTCCTCATCATCGCCTGCTGGGTGTTCATGATCCTCCTCCGCATCGTGCCCTGGGGATGGGCTATTACCTTGTGGAGATGGGCTCCCAGCAGCCTCTTGAGGTGGTGGGGTTTGTTGGGCACCTGCAGGTGGTGCCGGGGAGCATCCTCGATGAGAATCATCGCATCTGTATTTGAAAATACAATCATTGCAATCTCAGAAGAAGGGTTCAGCACAGAGGTGTTTCCACATTTACATTGTGGGGCTATGTGTTTGCATTAGGGCCGATATGTTGTTAGTTCATGTGCTATGCATGTAGTGTGTGTATGGGACAGTAGTGTGGTTATTGTCTGTAAATCAACTAACACTGTGGTCTCATCTTTGCCCCAAAAACACTGAGGTTAAGGCAGACGTGTAGGCAACCCCTCCATATTCAAGTTAATATATGTTACCCCATTGCATGGGTACCGCTGTAGCCCACATTCTCCTTAGAATCTCTTTTTCTACATATATGTGTAATTTGGTCAATATACATGTGCAGGTGTGTGTTTGGGGCCAACAATTCCTCACCACGCAGGCTGGCAATCCGGGCACGGATGTCCACTATGCGGCCTGGGCACTTCTGCTTCAGATCTGCAATCTTCTTTTGGATCTGCTTAGCCTCCCTCCAAACCCCAGTTTGTGGATCAGGGAATGCTGGATCTTCAGCACAGTGCTGCGGTTGCGCAGCCTAGGGTGCCGGTGGTGATGGTGGCCCCAGTAATCAAACCGGTCACAATAATCAATCAAGATTATGAGCTCCACCATCCCCCACGTTGCAGAGCACTGTGTGGTGGCCATGACTCTGCTGCTATGTGCAGGGGAGGAGCTAGCACCTTGCAGGCAGAGTGAAACTGAAACAAACGTCATGACGTCAGTACGGCCGCTTGCGGGGCATAAGAATAATCAAAGTCGCCGTACGTGCAGTGACATGCCACAAACACTTCTGCGGCACCTACAGAACAAGAACCCAGGGCGTTGCGTACCAAAATCTTATGCGCTGTGGACAGCAATCTTCCTTTGTACGTGGTCTGAGATTATGCACACTATATAGTGCGCGCAGTGCGGCTCAAGAACAACACTTGTGCGTTATCTAATTTTAAAAAACTCAGGGCGCTACGTGCGGCATGCATGTGCGCTGTGTACAGCAAGCTTCCTTTGTATGTAGTTTTAGAATGTGTAAACTACATAGGACCATAACGTTATATACTTTGGCCTTCCGAAATTGTGTTGCGGCATAATTGTGCTAATGTTTCTGATCGTGCGTACGGCGTATCTCTAGTGCTGAAGTGACAGCTCATCCAAGATGGCGGCCTGGGCAGGGACAACCAATTGTAACACAGGATCTTCCACCAATGATTGTTGATGTGGCGCGGTAACCCGGAGGCTGTGTCACGCCCCAGGGAGTTAACTAGGTGGCGAAAAAACCTTGCCGTACCTTATTTAGACGCCGCTACCATCGGGTTGAAATCAACCTGTATTAGAGCACTGGTCTGAAACAGGTGCCGAAAGTGACGGGTGGCAACAACCTAGTTTACACACCGCTACCTCGGGTTGATTTGACGGTGCAAGATACATTTGTCTCCGAAACCCGGTTGTTTCCAACCTTCTGTAGCGGCGTGTAAAGGGACCATAACTGTCTCTTCTGTTTTCTCATATTCCAATTCCTTTTCTTGTTCCTGCTCTATCCATTCATCTGTCCCTACTTTTGGACCCAGTGGCTCCAACACTGTACACTTTTTAATGATCATAGTTGTAGGAGTTATCAAAGCTACCTCATACTTTGTAAGGCTGCTTTCACATAGGTGTTTTTTTTTAAATGCGGCTGATCCGGCAGATTTACCGCATCTGCCGCATCTTCTGCCTAATGGCGACACACTTGTGGCAAGCCCCATGCACTGTCTATGGGGCTTGCGGTCGGGTGCGGCAAGTGCGGTTTTGCCAATTGCGTCAGATGGAGCACTTGCGGCAGCGAAAGGAAACGCGGTCAGCAGTGTTTTTTTTTCTCGGCTGCAACTGCCGCAACCAGCAAAATCACACTTTCCGCAAGCCCCATAGACAATGCATGGGGCTTGCCACAAGTGTGCCGCAAGTGCGGCCGTTAGGCGGAAGAAGCGGTAAATCTGCCGTATCTGCCACATTTTCAAAAACCGCCTATGTGAAAGGGGCCTTAGTCCTGCTGCAGACAGATGTTTTGAGCCTGCATGAGAATTTCAGTCACTGCATGTGGTACTTGTATGATCAATGGAATGGGTGATCCCTGGCTGTAATGTCTGTATACTCTTTTACCTCCTTCCCTGCCCATGAGCTGTAGTGTATCCGACCTGTTCCTGAATGGTTGGATACATCCATCACGCAGGGACACATTTATAAGAATATCCTGGGACAGAAACATTTATTTAACACATCAAATTGTGGATCTTATTTGCATTCTAAGCACTATTCATTAAAATGTACAACTGCCTACGGCACAACCGCTTTAAATATTTCGCCCCACCATAATGAACCGAGCACCTCTACGTAGATTGAACAGTCATTCCAAACTAGATGATATAGAGAACAGGGCCCGCAGGAACAATCTGAAAATAGTTGGTCTCCCTGAAAGTATCTCCCCTGCTCTCCTAGAAGATGTATTTGAAGTTGAACTACCGAAAGCTTTGGGGTTGTCCCACAGGTGCAAAACTGAACGCACCCATAGAATAGGTCCCCCCAGGGATCCCCTGCAGGCGGAGGGTGGAAGCAGCTCCACTCAAAGCAAAGAAGCCAATAAACATTGCCACGCTATCGCGAAATATCTAAATCATAGAGACAAAGAAGAGATCTTGCGCGCTTATAAAGCCAAGAGAAACCCGCTTGTGATCTTGGGACATAAAGCTCTATTATTTGCGGACTATTCCATTGAAGTGTCCCGGCGTAGGAGAGCATTTGGGGAGGTCTGTACCACTCTGTACAAGAGAAATATTCGTTTCCAGCTCAACTACCCGGCAACTCTACGCTTCAGGTCTCCTGAGGGACAATTGCTTTCCTTTACGGATCCTAAGGAGGCGCTTCTGGTGCTTGAAATGGGCAACAGGTCACCTCGCAGAGAAAGATTGTCATCAAATAGCCCTGAACAGACGAGGAAGGATCTGGATGCGAGCTCCAACTCTAACTACACGCAGACTCGAAATCGGGACACAGTGAGATCTTACACACTGCGCTCAGATACCCTACCGGGTGATGGGAAGATGGGACCGTCCACCCCGAAACAACAACGTCAATCCGTTACTAGATGGAACAAAAAAAATCTGTGACATTTTGCTTGCTTGGCTCTAATGCCGGCTTCGCAGTGAAGTTTTCATGAGGTGAAAGAAAAGAAGCTGTTGGGAACTGTCGGGGAAATTTTGGAAGGAAAGTGGAGGCGCCTGTGTGTTGTTTTTTTTTTTTTCTCTTTTCTTTCTTTTTTCTGCAGGTTTGAGGCGCTAAGACTGGTCAAGTTACTTGCTTCCCGACTGCCCTGCAAGGGGGAGACGATTATAAATGTATCACCCCTGTTCGGGCTCCCCTCAGGTGATACAAACTCCCTATTGATCTAGGAATGACTTAACTACGCTTTCGAGAATTCGAGATGTTATGCAAATTTTATTTATATGTAGCGGATGTTGTTTCACTACTGCTCATGATCTGAATTTTTTTCTTTTTTTTTATTGTATTTTTAGGGATAGAAGTTCGGGATTGATATGCTTGAATTTTTAAATTCATTGTTTATTTAAAATTTATAATTGGTGTTTGTGGCGGGCTAGTGATACTTGTGGCTAATTCCAGGCAGGAAAAAAGTGGAGTCAATAGTCGATGACAAAGGGAGGGAGGTGGGGGAGGTACTATGGGATTTTTCTGAAAGGAAAAAGGTTACTTGAAGATGTCTGCCCAGTTCTAAATTATCTACGCATAGGCCGAATAGGCCGGATTACATATGAAAAAAGTTTGAGAACTTTGCTCCAGCCCCCTGAAAAGAAATGTTGGGAGTTAACCAAAAGCCATTACAATTCCTCTTTTTGCTGGGAAGATCGTTAGATGGGTGTCCTGGAATGTGAAAGGGCTGCGTTCCCCAGCAAAACGCATGATGGTCCTCCGCCATCTCAAGAGACTCCATACAGACATTGCCATGCTCCAGGAGACCCATCTGACATCTGAGGAATTCTTCAGACTTAAAAAATTATGGGTGGGGGAGGTTTATGGTTCCAGTGCTTCCAATAGAAAAGCTGGAGTTTTGATATTGATCAACAAATCCTTAGCACACACAGTTATCAACACGCAATCAGATCAAGAGGGCAGACTAATTCACATGACAATACAAATACATGATGACATGATCAGCGTCTACAATCTCTATGCCCCTAATGTAGCTCAGAAGACTTTTTTGAATAAAATTCAGAACTTGCTCCTGACAGATCATGAAAACAATAGACTAGTAGGGGGGATTTTAATTTGGTCCTCAGTGAAGAAGACAGGAGACATGGCAGGCCCCTGGTGTCCGGACCCCGCAGGGATTCAACCCCCTATGATGACAGTTTTTTGCAAATCTTCTCCACTGACTGCAATTTAAAAGATGTATGGAGAACACTACACCCTTTAGACAGAGAGTATACCCACTACTCTCACTCTCATGACTCATGGTCTAGATTAGACATCTTCTTTACCGCACCCGCGATTTTCCAGAGAGTAGCTGAGATAAAAGTCGAGACTATGGTCATCTCCGATCACTGCCCCTTAGTCATGGAATCTAGAGATAGAATACAAAAAGGCACTGACTACCTGTGGAGGTTCCCAGACACTATGACACGTGAGGAAAATTTTGTAAAATGTTTGGGGGAATGGTGGTTGGAGTTCTCTCTCAATAATGGCGCCCACCGTGAAGACCCCACTCTCTTCTGGGAAACTGCAAAAGTGGTTCTTCGAGGTAACGTCATGGCATATACCATGAGACTTAAAAGAAGGGTTAGTAACAGTATTTAAAAGCTAGCGAGGCAGTGAGAGTGGAATACTCTGCATACAAATCAGTAATGAATGATCTTAATAGGGAAAGGTGGTTATCAACTAAAAAGGACTTTGACTTGTGGGCCAAGAAACAGGAAGACCTATATAAGAGTAGACTAGAATTAGACTTACATAAGTTTGGGGCTAAAGCTGGCCGCCTATTAGATAGACTGGCCAAGGGAAGACATAACGCCTCTCCAATCAGACTTATAACAGACAAACATGGCAAGACCTGGTCTGATCCAAAAGACATTGTCCAAGTTCTGGGGAAATACTATGCCAATCTATATAAAGAAGACGGGAAACAGGAGTCTGGGGAGGGACATGGTTGGATTCTCTGGAGTTGCCTAGGCTCTCCGCAGATGACGAGCAATTCCTGAATGGGGACATTTCAGAGGAAGAGGTAAAGTCAGCCATTGGAATGTTGAGTCCTGGTAAGGCACCGGGCCCAGACGGCTTTAATGGCGCCTTCTTCAAGTCTCTTATGGTACCTTTACACGCCGCCACAACAGGATGCATACAACCCGCTACAGGCTACAAATGTAGCTTGTGGCGCCAATATCGCCCGTAGTAGCGGCGTCTGAAGACGGGACGACACAGCCGGCTACAGATACCTCTGTATCCGTGCACTGCCCATAAACATATGGCTACATCGCCGATTGTAGCGAGCTGTATCGGCGTGTAAAGAAGCTACAGAAGGGAACTCTGGACACCCGGCGATGTAACTGCAATGTAGCTAAGGCGTCACCCAGGCTCCGTGTTACCGCGCCCCATCTGCGATCATTGGTGGAAGCTCCTGCATGACGATTGGTAGTCGCTGCATAGGGCGGCATATTTAAGGAGCTGACCAGTCACACTACACAATTGCTCGAGCGTGCTGTATTAACCAGCCTCCTGCGATGCCTGCCCAATCATGATGTTCTTGCGTTGTCCTATCAGCGTACGGACGTCTTGTAATCCACAATTGTGGCACGCCTATGTGCTGTCCCTGCTGCACCAGGTCCGCCCATATTAGCTTGTTGTAGCGTTGTGTAAATGAGGTACGATGAGCTACAGATGGCTACTTGAGACACCCGGCGATGTAGCTAGCTGTAAATGTAGCGTACCTTGTGGCGGCGTGTAAAGAGGGTGCGTTTCCCGTTTGTAACCGTTTGGCCGTGCTCGTGCACGTGAAGTAGCAGTTGGTATCCATCTTGTTGTGGCGGCGTGTAAAGGTACCTATAGAGATCAAATATCTCCTGTTCTGAAAGACTTGCTTAATGATATTCTTCGAGGCAAGCCAATCCCTGAAAGGATGAACGTGGTGCACATTAAGCTAATCCCTAAACCCGAAAAATCACCTACAGACCCAGCTAATTATAGACCCATTTCCCTTATAAATCAAGACCTCAAACTCTTATCAAAAATTCTAGCAGACAGATTGGCACAAATACTGCCTAAGATGATTCCCTCACACCAGGTGGGATTTATTAAAGGACGTTCAACCGTCACTAATATAAGGAAGGCGATGCTTATTTTAGATGTAGTGCGCAAGCAGAACGGGAAGGAGGGGGAGTCTCCGGCCATGATCACCTTAGATGCTGAAAAAGCATTCGATAGCGTGAGGTGGTCATGGCTGGACCTGGTGATGGACTCTATGGGTTTTGTGGGCCCCTTTAGGCAGTACCTAACATTGTTGTATGCTAACCCTAAGGCGTGTATTAGCATACCGGGGTTTCTCTCAGATACTTTTGGGCTGGAGAGTGGGACACGTCAGGGGTGCCCATTATCCCCGCTGCTTTTTCATCTAGCTATCGAACCGCTGGCGCTCTATCTCGAGTCTCAAAATAGATATGAAGGTCTCAAAATTGGCAGCAAAGAAATAAAGCTCTCATTATTTGCGGACGACATTATCTTGTATGTCCAAAACCCAGGGAGGGATTTGCCAACTATTTTAACAGATATAGAGAGGTTGGGTAAAATTTCTGGTCTACGACTAAATAAAAACAAATGTGAAATTCTTTTCATCAGAAAAGACAAAGACAACCTATCAGAGAGGGCACTGGGAGGGATCAGAAGGGCTGGTGTGAGCGTTAAATATTTGGGAATCAATCTTGCACGGACAATGGGACAAATCTATAGACTAAATTTCACACCAATCATTAATAAAATTGTTAAAGAACTGGATGGGTGGAGAAATCTTCCACTAACACTGTTGGGTCGATGCCACCTCATTAAAATGGTGAGCTTCCCTAGACTGCTCTACCCGCTCCAGACGATACCCATGCTATTAAACTCTGCCTTCTCGAGTTTTCTCTGGAAGGGTAAATGAGCCAGAATATCCATCAATACTTTGATACTAAGCAAAGAAGAGGGCGGGCTCCAACTTCCTGATATCAGGGGCTACAATCTAGCCTGTTTGCTGCGCAATGTACTTGACTGTGCCACACATACTAGTAAATTTTCCGATTTTGAGTTGGAAGAAGAGTACGCGAAACCATGGAATCTTTTCTCATTACTACATTCTCCCTCTCACAACTCCCATCTAAGATCAAGCATTCTACTATTTATAGGGATACGATATCATCTTGGAAGGGAGTTAGGAAAAAACTGTGTCTCTCTTGGAAGGTTTCTAAGGGGTTGAGCCCGTGGGCATGTCCCGCATTCAGGCTAGGTAGGGAGAACACGCTTTTTAGAGAATGGAAAGCTAAAGGTATAATGAGCATGGGAGATCTACTCCATGCTAGGGAAAGGAGGTGGTTGACGGGGAGGAGGTTTTGATAAAATATGGGCTCTCTAACTTCCACTTATTACAATACCAACAAATACGCCACTCTCTCATGTCTCAACTAATCAATGTCATAGGCGAAGTGACACATTCTCGGTGGGATGGATTGATGGAGATACCCCATGATGCTACTTCAATCTCATCTATCTATGGTAATATACGAAATGCTCTCACACCGACCACCTCTGACAAACTCTTCAATAAATGGAGAAAACACTATGGAGACCCTGACTTACCTCAAAAAATTTTGGATGGTTGGGCGACAGTTAGAAAATTTATAACTAATGAGAGGTGGAGAGATACGCAGTACCGCCTAATGCATGGGACCATTCAGGGGTTTAATATCCCCTCCAAATCGGGATCACAGGAAAGGTGGTTGCATTGTCCCAAATGTAACACCCCTAAAACAGACCTAGAACACGGGATCTGGTCATGTGGGGATACGCGCGCCTTCTGGATAAAAGTTGAGGAAATGACAGCAAGAACTATATCAATAGATAAACGACTTAACCCAATGCTATGGTTATTCCATGTGAATGAGGGTAATACTGTGAATCGCCAACCTCACATTTTATTTCATACTATTGCCTTGGTTGCAAAGAGACTGCTGCTTCAAAATTGGCTCAATAGAATGGTTCCAGGGATAGATGCTGTCCATGATAATCTCAAAAAAGTACTGTCCCTTGAATCAACAGAAACACTACGAAACACTGATAAATTGGCTAGGAAATTTTTTCTCAAGTGGAGACCTTACATCGAATGAGAATTAGCAGATGAGAAGATTAAGCTCTTTATGCGATCCTATAAGAACTCTGGTTGGTATGCTATGGAGAGTCTGGCAGGCACGCTGGGCAAATTGAAATGTGATACTTGATACCGATAATACTTGTTCCAAACTATTTTGCTTTATTCACTTGATAATGGGTAGATAGACCTGATAGAACTAGATGGGCAGACATACTTAGGGAAAGGTTGGGGGGGACTACTGTGAGTTACTTAAATGGAGAATATTAGGTGGCGTGCCAGAACTGGCAACACTAGAAAGGCTGGAATCGCTTATTTTATTTCTTCGGAAATGTCGTTGCTGGACTGGTCTTACATTAATTATATATGTTTGCATTCTAATGTGACCCAAACTCATGTTATCATACGTGTTTGTACTGCATACTCATATTCTCTCTGTTAATTTGGTTTATGTACGCTACTTGACGTTTTCAATAAAAAAAGATGATTAAAAAAATAAACACATTGTATCGGTATAACCCTTTCTTGGGAATACCGATACAATGTGTTTTTAATAGACACCAAGACCAAGAACAATCTATAGACTAAAAGAGAAAGGTTCCAGCCACTAGCCAGATTGTGCGCTTAACCCATATATATATATATATACAGAGATTGGATATATATGAATACGGTTTGAACAAGTAAAGGGTATACAGACACACGGCATCACCCGGGGCGGACAGCTGCCAATCATAATAAGGGAGCTCCAGTGTTTAAGGTATAGATACACAATTATCAGGAGGATCAAACATGTTTTCTGCTTCTCCACTTATGGGGATGCCACACGCGTCAATATTGCGAGCAATATCACTGGTGCACATGACGTTTCAGCGATATTGACGTGTGTGACAGGGTGCATGAAGCAGCAATAAATCGCTGGTTGATGGTCGCCAGGTTTTAGAACCTACTGATGGTCGCCCGGTAGAAACGCAGCATTGCTGCGTGTGACACTGGGAGACGAGCGAGAAGCCAGCTCCCAGCGCCTCTCAGCAAGCGCTGGGAGCTGGTATCCATGGTAAATAGCGGGTAACTAAGCGTCGCTTAGTTACCCGCTTCTAAACATGGTTACCAGCGATCTCGCTGGTACTGATCGCTGGTGAGTCTCCCTGTGTGACAGCTCACCAGCGATCAGCCGTCAATGTCGCCAGCGATGAGATCGCTGGCGGCATTGACGCGTGTGACGTCCCCATTACAGTCTATGGCAATTACAAAGCCAACAAAGTGCTGTGCTTGGTTATCACCATCACCTCTAAGGGTACCTTTACACGCCGCTACGGCAGGATGGATGCATCCCGCTACAGGCTACAAATGTAGCTTTTTAGATCACAACTCTATCCATTAAATGCATTCCTTACATATATGATTTATCAAAAAAGACCCAAAGGGGCTATAGAATGTCTTTAAAAATCTCAATTCTTTATTAAAGAGCTTTTAAAAAGCACTACAGTGCATAATTCATTTACAACAATTTTTTCAAAAGACAATACAGTTACTTATTGAGGATACTGGATAAACTTCAATATAGAAGATCAATAAAGAGGTCAGATTATTGTGTTAGGTGCCTCCAGGGCTCACTAGGAAGGTAACCATACTCCGTCTCACTGACATGACATGTGATTGTCCACCATCATATTCAGCAATTACAGCTCATCACTGTGATGATAAGTTATAATATTCCAATTCAAATGGTCAAAAGGGATTTTGCTATTGAGTGTAACTGTGTTATACCTGCTGGTTAGTCTCTGTGGCTAATCTTTGTAATTGCCCATATACTAATTAAGCACTGGCATCTACACAAAGGTTCAAAGCCGCAGCCTTATTAATGCCCAGTCACACACCACCTAGATCCATTGATTAATGAATGCATCCTCAGTGTCTAAGCTCATTGCTGCCCTTTAATAAGTGGATCAACTATTCACATGTCACCCAAGAGTAGTACCGACCTGAGTGGTTAGAGCTCCAGTCACCCCGACGGCGTTTCGTCTGGTGAGACTTCTTCAGGGGGTCAGTGCGCACTGACCCCCTGAAGAAGTCTCACCAGACGAAACGCCGTCGGGGTGACTGGAGCTCTAACCACTCAGGTCGGTACTACTCTTGGGTGACATGTGAATAGTTGATCCACTTATTAAAGGGCAGCAATGAGCTTAGACACTGAGGATGCATTCATTAATCAATGGATCTAGGTGGTGTGTGACTGGGCATTAATAAGGCTGCGGCTTTGAACCTTTGTGTAGATGCCAGTGCTTAATTAGTATATGGGCAATTACAAAGATTAGCCACAGAGACTAACCAGCAGGTATAACACAGTTACACTCAATAGCAAAATCCCTTTTGACCATTTGAATTGGAATATTATAACTTATCATCACAGTGATGAGCTGTAATTGCTGAATATGATGGTGGACAATCACATGTCATGTCAGTGAGACGGAGTATGGTTATCTTCCTAGTGAGCCCTGGAGGCACCTAACACAATAATCTGACCTCTTTATTGATCTTCTATATTGAAGTTTATCCAGTATCCTCAATAAGTAACTGTATTGTCTTTTGAAAAAATTGTTGTAAATGAATTATGCACTGTAGTGCTTTTTAAAAGCTCTTTAATAAAGAATTGAGATTTTTAAAGACATTCTATAGCCCCTTTGGGTCTTTTTTGATAAATCTTACAAATGTAGCTTGTAGCGCCAATATAGCCCGTCGTAGCGGCGTCTGAAGACGTGACGATACAGCCGGCAACAGATACATCTGTTTACGACCTCTGCTCGAAAACAGAGAGCTATAAAGCCGATGGTAGCAAGATGCATCGGCATGTAAAGACGTTACGGAAGGGAACTCTGGACACCCTGCGATGTAGCTGCAATGTAGCTAAGGCGTGACCCTGGCTCCGTGTTACCGCGCCCCATGTGCGATCATTGGTGGAAGCTGCTGCATGACGATTGGTAGTCGCTGCATAGGGAGGCATATTTAAGGAGCTGACCAGTCACACTACACAATCGCTCGAGCGTGCTGTATTACTCAGCCTCCTGCGTTGCCTGCCCAATCAGGATGTTATTGCTTTGTCCTATCAGCGTACGGACGGCTCGTAATCCACAATTGTGGCACGCCTATGTGCTGGCCCTGCTGCACCAGGTACGCCCATAGTAGCTGGTTATAGCGGTGTGTAAATGAGCTACAGATGGCTACTTGAGACAACCGGCGATGTATCTAGCTATAGATGTCACGTAGCGTAGCGCACCTTATGGCGGCGTGTAAAGGTGATGCATGGAGCGTTTGTAACCGTTTGAGCGTGCTTGTGCACGTGAAGTAGCGGGATGCATCCATCCTGCCGTAGCGGCGTGTAAAGGTACCCTAACTCCACCAGGTCTTGGTGCTGAAGCTAGACAATCCAGAAGAGTATGGGCATAATGCCACATTTTGGAAATTGTTGGGGGCTGTGACCTAGTAACAATTATTTCCTATCTCTATAAGATATTAATGGCTTAGACGGGGATGCTAGGTATGGCAGAGAAATGTAATATTTATATAAAATATGTATGCACTTATATAGCACCAATAATTCCACAGCACTTTACACACATCAGCAACACTGTCCTCATTGGGCTCACAATCTAAATTTCCCATCAGTATGTCTTAGGCGGCCGTCACACGCACAGATATCTTGCCCGATATCGTTTAAGCGATCTCCTTTTTGATCGCTTAAGCGATATCGGGCTTAAAATCGATGCATGTAATCAAGCGATTCACAATGTGAAATCGCTTGATCGTGACATCGCTGATCTGAGCTCCGGTTCTCAGATCTAGCGATGATCGATTTCACGATCTCCTTCATCGTGGTGTATAACACCACGATGAACGATCTCCCAGCAGCAGAGCCTATGCTGGGAGATGGTAACTATGGTACACGTCGGGTAACTAAGCGATGCGCGGCGCCTAGTTACCCGATGTGTACCATAGTTACCTGCGAGATCGCGGATCCACATCGCTGGTGAGTCTGTCTGTGTGACATCTCACCAGCGATGTGAGCGATATTGTAAGCGATTGCGCGTGCACGTGATCGCTTACAATATCGCTATAGATATCTGTGCGTGTGACGGCCGCCTTAGGAGTGTGGGAGGAACTGGAGAATCTGGAGGAAAGATGTATGGGGGATCCATTGTTTTGTATCATGCATATTTCTGCAATATTACAGACACAGCATCACAAGAGGCGTCTATGGCATTATGATCTACAGAGATGTGACTGGCAGGTATCATAAGCCTGGGTTACACGCTTCAATGTCCCAGTGATCCCACCAACGATCGGGATCACTGAGACATTGAAGGCTGATCAATGGTGAGCTGTTATGATACCGTCACACGTCACGATATCGTGTAGGATATCGCATAGAAGTCACGGGAGCGCGCTCGTTTGGCAATGCGGATCGGGATCACAGTTGAGTTGTCATATGGCGAGATATCGTCTCCGACTATGTAGCGATTCCGAGGTGAGATCTGGAATAGAGATCGTTAGGATTACTACATTCTTTAGCAGTGAATGGGAGAAATCGCGGAGACATTGTTATCGCGGTGTCACACTAGACAAAGCAGCAGATTGCATGATCGCAAATCTGCAGATTTGAGAACATTCTCAAATCTGCAATGAGCGATACGATGCATTATCGTCGTCGTATCTCGGTGTCACACGTACGACGCATTATCGTCGTCGTGTCTCGGTGTCACACGCTACAATATCGTTTGGACATCGCAACCACGCCTCCAAACCCGTGACGTAGGTGCGATATCGTTCACGATATCGCGACGTGTAACGCCATCACACAGGCAGACTCACGAGCGATCCAGACCAGCGGGCATGCTGGTATCCAAGGTAAACAGCGGGTAACTAAGTGCCGCGCGGCACTTAGTTACCTACAGTTTACCTTGGATACCAGCTCCCAGCGTTGTGTACGGCGCTGGGAGCTCGCTGATTGTTGGTCTCCCGCTGTCAAACACAGCGATCCTGGGCACCCAGCGGGTGACCAACGATAGATTTATGAACCGGTTCATAAATCTGCTATCAATGACTCATCATTGATACATGTCACACACAACGATGTCATTTAGACATTGCTGCAACGTCACTACACCGATGACGTTCCAACGAAATAATTACCGATATGGTTGTGTGTGACGGGCCCTTTAGAATAGGAATGCACAATACCTGCTGAGGCCAGTGTGTTTACTGTGAATAGCCACATCATAATGGCTGGAGATTATTGCTGGTTTCCTGCCTTTTAACATGAAGAGTCCAGCACTTAAAGGGGTTGTCCGGGCTTATTTTTTATTTCATATTTATATCTAGGCTGCAAAATGTTGACAATCTGCAATATACATGTTGTCAACATTTTGCAGGGTTTCCTAGATATAAACACATTTACTGATGGCAGAGAGTGTCCAGGGGGTGTGATTGTGCATACTGGTCGTTTACACCTACTGTAGCACAATCACACCCCCTCCCCTATACCTAGTATGGCCAGCCACCCCCAGGCAATACATGCCCGCCCCCTGCCCACTAAACACTATGTAATAAAACCACCCCCAGGGCTCCTACTGGCCGCCCCAGCCCCTAAATCACCACCCTCCCTCTGCAAAACAGCGGTCCCCAGTGCACTTATACAAGGTGCCGAAAACGCTGCTGTGAAAGCGATTCCGGCACACTGTCAGTGCAGCAGGGGACCCGCTGCATATGTGTGCTGCTCACCCTCCTCTTGTGCAGCCGGTCACGGTCCGCCCTGGTCCCGGTCATCTGCAGCCGGGCTCCACACACTGCAGCCGGGCTCTCCACACTGCAGCCGGGCTCTCCACACTGCAGCCGGGCTCTCCACACTGCAGCCGGGCTCTCCACACTGCAGCCGTATCTGTAATGTGTGCGGAGCGGTGCCCGTCGCCCGATCTCCCCAGACCTCCAGTACCATAGAGCAGAGGCTGTGGAGCGGTCCTCTCTAAACCGCTCCACCAGCTCTATGGTACTGGAGGTCTGGGGAGATCGGGCGACGGGCACCGCTCCGCACACATTACAGATACGGCTGCAGTGTGGAGAGCCCGGCTGCAGTGTGGAGAGCCCGGCTGCAGTGTGGAGAGCCCGGCTGCAGTGTGGAGAGCCCGGCTGCAGTGTGGAGAGCCCGGCTGCAGTGTGGAGAGCCCGGCTGCAGTGTGTGGAGCCCGGCTGCAGATGACCGGGACCAGGGCGGACCGTGACCGGCTGCACAAGAGGAGGGTGAGCAGCACACATATGCAGCGGGTCCCCTGCTGCACTGACAGTGTGCCGGAATCGCTTTCACAGCAGCGTTTTCGGCACCTTGTATAAGTGCACTGGGGACCGCTGTTTTGCAGAGGGAGGGTGGTGATTTAGGGGCTGGGGCGGCCAGTAGGAGCCCTGGGGGTGGTTTTATTACATAGTGTTTAGTGGGCAGGGGGCGGGCATGTATTGCCTGGGGGTGGCTGGCCATACTAGGTATAGGGGAGGGGGTGTGATTGTGCTACAGTAGGTGTAAACGACCAGTATGCACAATCACACCCCCTGGACACTCTCTGCCATCAGTAAATGTGTTTATATCTAGGAAACCCTGCAAAATGTTGACAACATGTATATTGCAGATTGTCAACATTTTGCAGCCTAGATATAAATATGAAATAAAAAATAAGCCCGGACAACCCCTTTAATCTTAGCTTCCACAGCTAATGAGCTGTATTCAGTATTGTATGGAGAAATCTGATGCCAGATCCAGTATAAGAACACACGATGATATATAGACAGCTCAGCACCCAATGGAATTCGTGTACAAGCGGGAACGGTGCTATAACCTCAGTCTGTCACTACACGGGGACAACAAGCAGCGTCTTGTCCTGTTACTATTGTTAATAAAGCTGATTATAGAATAAAACCAAAAACTCTGTGACGGCAGCCGGAAGTGACGCCCGTCCAATCAGTGCGCGCGGCCGTTTACAGCCGTCACTTCCGGTCGTGTTGCCGGGCAGCGCTCTAGGCGTGGAACGTGCGCGCTCCCGCTCACAATCCGGCGCGGCCGCGCTGCTCGTCCATGTTGTGGGCACAGCACTGGCTGCAGTGCAGATTGTGAGAGTGATTGCCCGAGTCTGCCGAGCCCACACGGTCACCTCCTCCCCGGGGCTCTGAGATGGGGTGTTGTTTCTCCAAACAAGCAAAGAGGAAGGAAAGCTCCAAGGAGTCTGCGGGAGGAGAGGAGCTGCCGCAGGTGGATGGTGGGGAGAGCAAGCAGTACAGCTGGGATAAGAGGGAGAAGGTGAGCTCTGACCTCCTGCTGTGGGCACAGTGGTGCTACCATGGTGCTCATCTGATTACTGCGACTTCCTAGTGCCCCCATAGCCAGCTAACAGTGAGTCTATGGAAACCTCCTGTCATGTGCCCCATGTGTCAGCGCTGCTCATTAACTATAAGGTAGCCCTTATGACTATTAATATTTCTGTACTGGGGTCCTAACCAGTATTATAGGGCTAAGTGATATACACAGGATGCTCTATAAGTGTGTGGTCCATGCAGGTTCTGCCAATGAGACCCCCGTCACCGTGCTTGGTCTTCCCACACCAATGAGACCCCCCTAGTGCTTATTCTTCCTGCACCATTTACACCCCTCAGTGCTTAGTCTTCCCGCACCAATGAGGACCCCCCCCCCCCAGTGCTTATTCTTCCTCCACCAAAGAGATCCCCCCCCCTAATTGCTTAGTCTTCCTCCACCAAAGAGACCCCCCCCCAATTGCCTAGTCTTCCCGCACCAATGAGACCCCCTCCCCCCAGTGCTTAGTCTTCCCGCACCAATGAGACCCCCCCCCCAGTGCTTAGTCTTCCCGCACCAATGAGACCCCCTCCCCCCAGTGCTTAGTCTTCCCGCACCAGTGAGACCCCCTCCCCCCAGTGCTTAGTCTTCCCGCACCAGTGAGACCCCCTCCCCCAGTGCTTAGTCTTCCCGCACCAGTGAGACCCCCTCCCCCCAGTGCTTAGTCTTCCCGCACCAGTGAGACCCCCTCCCCCCAGTGCTTAGTCTTCCCGCACCAGTGAGACCCCCTCCCCCCAGTGCTTAGTCTTCCCGCACCAGTGAGACCCCCTCCCCCCAGTGCTTAGTCTTCCCGCACCAGTGAGACCCCCTCCCCCCAGTGCTTAGTCTTCCCGCACCAGTGAGACCCCCTCCCCCCAGTGCTTAGTCTTCCCGCACCAGTGAGACCCCCTCCCCCCAGTGCTTGGTCTTCCCGCACCAGTGAGACCCCCTCCCCCCAGTGCTTGGTCTTCCCGCACCAGTGAGACCCCCTCCCCCCAGTGCTTGGTCTTCCCGCACCAGTGAGACCCCCTCCCCCCAGTGCTTAGTCTTCCCGCACCAGTGAGACCCCCTCCCCCCAGTGCTTAGTCTTCCCGCACCAGTGAGACCCCCTCCCCCCAGTGCTTAGTCTTCCCGCACCAGTGAGACCCCTCTCCCCCAGTGCTTAGTCTTCCCGCACCAGTGAGACCCCCTCCCCCCAGTGCTTAGTCTTCCCGCACCAGTGAGACCCCCTCCCCCAGTGCTTAGTCTTCCCGCACCAGTGAGACCCCTCCCCCCAGTGCTTAGTCTTCCCGCACCAGTGAGACCCCTCCCCCCAGTGCTTAGTCTTAGGGGTGTAAATGGTGCAGGAAGAATAAGCACTAGGGGGGTCTCATTGGTGTGGGAAGACCAAGCACGGTGACGGGGGTCTCATTGGCAGAACCTGCATGGACCACACACTTATAGAGCATCCTGTGTATATCACTTAGCCCTATAATACTGGTTAGGACCCCAGTACAGAAATATTAATAGTCATAAGGGCTACCTTATAGTTAATGAGCATTCCTGTGCCGATAAGTGCCGGGGACTTAGACTCCCCACACCAATGAATGTTGGCAGCAAGCACTGAGGTCCATCTGTGGAGATGGTATGAGTCCCATTAGTGGGATCTACCATACATTTCTGAAGTATCCTGTGATTTTGTCATGAGGCACCCTTTAATGTCTGTGTTCAGTTTGCTTATAAGTATTAAAGAGGACCTGTCACCCCCCCTGGTGCTTTCAAAAGTGACAGCACCACTGAATGCAGTGTGTATGCTGCATTCAGGGAAGCTGTGTACTAAGACTCTAGCTCCCCTGTACCCCCAAAAAAACAATTAAGAGGTCTCGTGGGTCAGGTCTGATTAAGAGGTGCTGGCACAATCCTCCTTGCCACCTCCTTGTGTGTTCCGCTCCCTCTATGTGTCTGCCACCGCCTCCTGTTCTGCTGCGTCTGTCCTCCTTTTCTGCTCCTGCTCTGTGTGACGTCAGGAGCAGAGGAGGTGTTGGCGGCAGACACATAGAGGGGGCGGTACACACAAGGAGGAGGCAGGGAGGGCTGTACAAGCACCGAGGACCTCTTAATAAGATCCCACCCAGGCGACCTCTTAACTGCAATGGTACCTTTACACTCCACAATTTTTGGCGGCGATAGGGGGCGATCTAACGTGCGCGTGCATGTTTTTCACAGTCGCCTCCGATCGCCGAAGGCGCTTTTACACGCCGCAATGTCGCCCTCAACCTAAGGCGACGTGTTGCCACACCAACAGCGGGAAACATCCGGTAGACTGCCCTTGCTGCTTCACATGCCGCTATCCCCCAAACGAATGTGGGCGTACATGGTTAGCCCCGCAAGAACATAGGCGTGGCAAACTGGTGTATAACGCGCCCCAAGCACGCTGATTAGACAACGCAATAGTGTTGTGATTGGTCAGCCTGCTTTGGAAGGCTGGCTAATACATGACGCTATTGTATGGTGGTGAATGGACAGCTCTTCAAATATGGCGCCCTGTGAAGTGACAGCCAATGGAAACACAGTAGCCACCACCAATCATCGCTGACGGGGCGCAGACTCCAGCACGCTGTGGCACGTCTCCGGGAAATCAATAGGCGACGTAGATTCCATCACTATCGCCCGTTCACATGCCAAAAGCCAGGAATCTCGCCTTCATAATTGCCTCTGATTTCGAGCAGTGCTCTGAAATCAGGAACCAGGCGACAGGTTTTTTATCACCGCCAAACTCCCAATTTACATGGCGCAACTGGGAGGTAATTTCACGGCGATGGTGCCAGGGTGACATGTCGCCTGTCAGATACCTCGCCGCGGCTGCGGTGTGTAAAGGTGCCCTAAGGTTTCTAAAGTCTTTTTTACAGCTTACAGGGGGGCTAGAGACATGGGGGAGCCCTTCCCTGAATGCAGCAGACATGCTGCATTCAGTGCTGCATTTAGTTTGCCAAGCACCAGGGGGGTGACCGGTCCTCTTTAAACTGCACCAAAAATAAATATGTCGAAACGTCTGTCAGCAAAGTAAATGGGATTTTCAATTTGTTCAGATGCTGCTGGTGATATCTTCCTCCTGGGAATCGGCAGGTCCTGTGTGAGTACTGCAGTACTTTAGGACCTGTGCACCATGTGACTCAGTACTGTAAAGTACCATACTACTCACAGACAAGACCTGTGCGGGAGGAAGACCTCATCGAGGATCACCGTGGGATCGCAGGGAGGGTAAGAAAGTGTTTGTCTTTCTGTCTGTGACCCACCCCCAAAAACATAGCACAAACTGATGATGCATTTTTTATGCTTTTGTGCTAAAAGAGGATTCGTTTTTGCCCCAAAAACTGAGCACAAATGCTCTGTCTGAACTTAGCCTAAGGCCGAGATCACCGTTCAGTTCTTGGACCAGTAACGTTTATGAATGGTGGATGTGATTGGATCTCTGTGCAGCTACATTGCAGAGAAGTACAGAAGTTAAATGTCTATAGCTGGGACTAGTCCTCATGAGAAATTTACTTCATGCAGAAGCAGATTACTGAATGTTGGTCTGTGTGATTTCCATTGTGCAAACTGACAGCACCCTGACCAATATGCCTGTGTGAATGTGGCTTTATACCCCGAATTTATCGGTTTTATAAATGTTTCTGCTATCCACTTCAAAAGTAGGTGGTGATTAACGAGGAGGTGTCGTGGCAGAGCACTGTAAATGACATTGGAAATATACTCCCCTTACTGCAGTGTATTTTATGCAGTGATGCATGGCAGCTGAATGATGTACAAAATTCATTACAGGCGTGTGCTTCTTAATCCAACATGTTCTTCAGTATTTTTTGTTTGTTTTCTTTACAGCACCCCTACTGGCCACATTAAGCATTATATAATGCCTAATAGATTGTCTTATGCAGGACTGGTCCTCCAGCATAAAATACAATATTTTTAACCACTCTATGCTACAATCAAGAGATTCAGAGTTGTCTGATTTATAAAACATATTTGTTTTGTTCCCTGTAAGGGTCATAAAATGATCATTGGAGTGGAACTTTGTGATCATTTTCAAGGGATGTTTCTAGCCAGTATAGCTGGACAGCCCCATTCCTGTACTCGGAATTATGTTATAAATCTGTAGATGTTTGCCCCTGATACATAGACCCTCAAGTGTCCCATTACCCATACTAAGTTATACCTGCTTGTAGAAGCACTCACATCAGCTCACTTGATAAATTACAAGTTTATGGAAGAGCTCACTTTGGTATATAGTACAAATAATCTTCCATATTAAAGTAGCCCTGGAAAGTAATGACCTCCCTTTTATTCATTCACTTGACTATTGAGGCGACTGATTTGCTGTAGGGTCAGGTGACTAATGGACAGGATGTCATCACGTCTAGTTTTGGCGTAGACCAGTATACTGGTGAGGAATTGGTTTGGTAAGTATCACTTACATGAAGAGTCGGCAGCAGTCTCTTCCAGGTTGAAATTCAGATGCTTTATTAATCAACCTTAAAGACATTCTCTCAATGGAGATAGCAGCACGTGGGAGAGGGAATAAGGTGCAGAAAGGGCTCAGACTACGTCCGTTTTGCGTGTCAAATGCACTGCTATGGGTCTCGGCACATTTGACGTGTAAGATGGCTGTCGTCTGAGCCCTTTCTGTACATTATTCCCTCTCCTACGTGCTGCTATCTCCTTTGGGAGAACGTTGTTAAAATGGATTAATAAAGTGTCTGACTTCTAACCTGGAGGCGAGTGCCGTAGACTTTTCTTTCATGTAGGTATACTGTCTTCCCTTCTGTGACTGACCGTCTGAGCACCACCTCATTAATTTGGGTTCACATGACAGTGGTTTTTCCTAGTTTCCTGTTCGATAGTGCGAAGAGTGCGGTATTGTTCTTCTATGGCTGTACCACTTATCTCTTATTAATGATCCACTCCCCCTGGCCAGTTATGGAAATTGTGGAAATCCCCTGTAAATGTAAAAAAAATCTATGTATAATCTGTTCAATGACTAAGCTTTGCGTAATTTTTCCCTTAAGAAAAGCAGAAGTACAGTAAATGAGTCTTAGATCAAGGTGTGTCCACATGACTAAAATGCCGGAAGTTTGGGGGCTTTGGTAATAATTGGGATTTTTCTCTGATCGCAGCTTTTGTAATTCTGTTGATGCTTCTTCTCCCCCTCCATACATGTATATGTCCCTATCCCCCTCCACCTGTACACTGCCCTAGTGATGGTGGTATGCACTTGTCTTGCAGTAATCTGGCCTTACTGATAATGTGCCACATGGTTTTCCTCTATTTGCTGAGGCCACTAATTGGTACCATGCACACTAATTACGTGTGCTAGTACATACCAGCCTGATCCTGAGGTAAACACTGAAAAGCGCTGCAGCCCCTTCTAAACACTGGATAATCTCTTTAAAGGGATTTGTCTGGTCTCGCAACGCATTTAAACTGGTGCCAATGTTTTATATCTATATTCTGCCTTTAACCTCTTAATGACGAAGAAATTTGTCATTTTTCTTTTTGTTTTTTCGCACCTCGGCTTCCAAGAGCCATAACTTTTTTATTTTTCTGTCGACACAGACATATGACGGCTTGTTTATTGCGGGACGAGTTGTACTTTCAGATGCAATAATTTGTTTTACCATATACTATACAGGGAAATTGCAAAAAACGTGCAAATACACTTTTTTTTTTTTTGGGGGTTTTGTAGTCGCCGTGTTCACTATATGGTAAAACCGACGTGACCGTGTGATGCCTCGGGTCAGTATGAGTTTGTAGATACCAAACATGTATACCTTTACTGGTATCTAGGTGGTGGAAAAAAATTCAAAAGCATGAAAAAAAAAAACATTGCACTTTTTGCGCCATGTTCTGCGACCTGTAGCGTCCTCATTTTTCTGGGGCTGGGTGACGGCTTATTTTTTGCGTCTCGAGCTGATGTTTTTAATACCATACTTGGGTGGATGCGCTGTTTTGATCGCCCGTTATTGCATTTTTTAGCATTGTTGCAGTGACCAAAAAAACGTAATTTTGGCGTTTGAACCATTTTTTGCGCTACGCAGTTTACGGATCTCATTATTTGATTCTTTATATTGATAGATCGGGCAATTCTGAACGCGGCGATACCAAATATGTGTATTTTTTTTTTTTAATACTTTTATTGTGGATGGGAGAAAAGGGGGTGATTTGAACTTTATGTTTTTTTTTTTTTTTTTTCAACTATGTAAAAACTTTATTTGCTTATTGATTCTTACTTTTACACTGCCCCATAGAGAGGCATGCGGCTGCACGGTCCGATCGCTTCTGACAGATACAGAGTAGCTGTAGCTCCTCTGTATCTGTCAGAATCGCGGACCTGTTGTGGTTGGCAGCCCTGCCACCACAACAGGAAATGCTCAGTGAAGGCTCCGGGTCAAGCCGGACCCCGACTGTCACGTCAGCACGGGAGATCTTTCGTACTATCACGAGGTTCCCTGGAGCGGTAAGCGCGCGCTGCCCGCTCCGGCTCCTTAGATCCCTCTCAGGATTGAGGCGGGATCTAAGGGTTAACAGCAGCGATCGGATGGCGGGACCGATTGGTGCTGTTAGGCTGGGGTCACACACACAGATATTTGTGCAGATATTGTTCACAGATCTCTGGTTGCAGTGAAATCATGGACACATGGTTCCATTTTGTGGCTGTGTACAAATGGAGCAATCTGTCCATGATTTCACTGCAACCAGAGATCTGTGAACAATATCTGCCCAGATATCTTGTGTGTGTGACCCCAGCCTTAGACCGACATCTCAGCTAAGCGGCCGTCACACGCTTCCATATCGCTAGCGATATTGTTAGCGATCACGTGCACGGCGATCGCTTACAATATCGCTCACATCGCTGGTGAGATGTCACACAGACTCACCAGCGATGTGGACCAGCGAGATCGCTGGTTACTATGGTACACATCGGGTTACTAGGCGCTGCTCGTCGCTTAGTAACCCAACGTGTACCATAGTTACCATCTCCCAGCATAGGCTCTGCCGCTGGGAGATCGTTCATCGTGGTGTTATACACCACGATGAGGCAGATCGTGAAATCGCTCATCGCAAGATCTGAGCTCTGGAGCTCAGATCTCGATTTTGCGATTTTATCAATTCTCGCTCGTCGTATCTTGCCGTCACACGCACAGACATCGTTCAAGCGATGTTTAATCTGGCGCGTTCAAGCGATATCTTTCAAGATATCGTAGCGTGTGACGGCCGCTCTAGTGAGATCAGCTGAGATGTTCGAAGATTTGAAGTGAGCTCCACGCCGGAGCTCACTTCAAACACCGGGTAACGACAGCCTGACATCTAGAGACGTACGGCTGTCGTTAAGGCGTTAAAGGGACACTGTCAGGCCATTTTTCAGTATGATGCTAACAGGGTGGATTTGATTTAAATCTAACTGATTTAAATCACTAATCAGTAAGGCTTGATTTAAATCAGTGATTTAAATCAAAGTTTCTACCTAAACTAGTTCTTGCTACTTTAACATGCAAGTAGATGAAGATTTTTAGAATCACTTTTTATATTACTTTTTTCTCCCCAGTTTAATGGGTTAATCATTCATATTTGGACACCACTGTTCTGTTGTACTTAGGAAGGAGAAAAATAATTCTGACCTTAATAACAATTTAAATAGATTTATTCAACTGAAACAATAACAACATTACAACATAAGTTATTTGCTTAAACAAACATCCGTGTTTGTTAACTAATTTGGCTAAACAAAATATATATATTTTAAGAAACTGTAGACTGTCAGCCCAGCCGACACATGAAAAACTTAAATACTACTGTCCCTGATGTCCTCTGTAGGTCACTTGTTGTCATCTTCATCTTCTTCTTTGTTCCTATTCATAATCTGGAAAAGAAAAACAAGCTTTCCTGCTTTATTGGGTCCCAACCGATTTCTCAATTTAGAATGAATGAGTCCAAAGGAAGAGAATATTCTTTCAACGCCTGCAGAAGAAGCTACTGCTGTTAAAAGTGAAATCATTACTTGAACAGTCTCTAAAATCCAAGCGCTTAAGTGACTTCCACCAGTTTACTGGTGTGACCTTCCTTAAAATATCTTCAGCAAACATATATTTCTTGAATGGTTCCCCCTTAGCTCTGAAGTTTATTATAGTTGGCATTAAAGATGGATGATTGCTGGATACCCATGTCATAGCTAACTCCTCTTCCTCAGCACTTAGGTTTTGACCCTGATATTGGATGTTGACAATATTTGCCAAAAAATGAGCTGGAGTCAGTGCTTGTCCCATTCGTTTGTTTACTGATTGTAATTTAATTCTGTCCATGTGTAGTTCTGTTTTTAAGTGTTCACTCAGTTCCTTCCAAATTTCAACAGCATCCGCAATAAAACAGCTATTTTTCTGTATTTTGTTTAAAGCTTGAGAGATGGGTTTCAGGAAGCTCGCATATGTTCAACATTTCTCTTAAGCCCAATGTTGAGGATTTTGGCCGTGACAGTGCCATCTATTTCATCTCGATTTTCCTCACAAAGTGTCATCAGAATAGGCCAGTTTTTGATATACTGCTCAAAACAGTCCACCACAGAGTTCCATCTAACATCTTGTGGGAGCGTTAGCTTGGTTCCACCCATCCTTTTCAGAGCTGCTGCAGCAAAATGATTATTACAGAAGTATTTAGCAATTTCAACAACATTAGCCTTTATTTCTGGAACACTTAAGTCTTTGGCTAAGAGGTGCAGCAAATGAGCACTGCAACCATATGTTATTAGCAGCTCTGTATTCCCTCCCTGCTCTTCTAAATCTCTTCTCATCTTGGATACGTTTGCAGCATTGTCAGTGACCAAACTGCATACTAGACATTTGAATTTTTGTTCACATGTCGTTATAGCTTTTACTGCCACTTCTTGTAAGTATTCTGCTGTGTGTGCATTTCCTGACGTATCAGTTGTTTGTGCAAGGAAGACTTTACCTTCTTCTGTTGTTATACAAGCACATACAATAGGATCATTGTGGACATTACTCCACCCATCAATACTTAGGTTAACAATTTTACAGTCCAGAGCTGTTGCACATTGCTCCATTTCTCTGTCATACACTTGATCCAGCAGTTTCCCTGCAACTTCAGCTCTGCTGGGTGGACTGTATCCTGGTCTCAGTGACTGAACCATATTAATGAAATGTGGGTTCTCAGTCAGACGGAAAGAAGAGTTCGTTGCATAAATAAACTGGGCAATTTTTTAATCAATCAACTCTTTTTCTAATCTGCTAGTTCTTATCACAAACGTATCTATGGTGGTTCCAGGAGGTAAAGGTTTTTTCTTCCTTTTGGGTGATGGTGATATGTGGCTGTGGGTGTCTGATGATGATGATGCTGCTGCTAATGAAGCACTATCCTGGATGGATAACTCTGAAACTGTAGAACAGGATGATGGTGATCTTGGAGGTGGATAGTTTCCAGAATCCATGAATTCCCCTAAACAAAAGAGTCAATGCTGTTATTTTGTCGTTTATTATACAATTTCTGCTTATTGTACACAACACATCACTGCCCCTGCCCCAAAAGGAATATTTGTTTTTCTTCATAACTGTACCAAATGACAGTAACATGCAGTAATAATAAGAAATATAATTTTTCTCACACATGACAGTTCAGTCTTTAGAAATAGGATTCAATAAAAATGTTTACCAACCTGAAGATCCTGCCTGTTCAAAGTGTTTCTTTGGTCATCTTCATCACCGCACTTCTCATGATGTTGCCTCATTCGCGCCACCAGGACTTGCATCTCTTTGTTGCATCGTTTGCATTTTGCACGCATGCTTGCCTTACCGATAGGCGAAGGAGCTTCATTAAAATATTCCCAAACTGGGTCTCTTTTACGGCCTGCTGCCATTATAAGGAAAGAATGTAATAAACTTCAGATCACAAACAGATCCAGACTTGTCAGTCTGTGGCTATGCTGCAGTATTGTGCTCAAAGTTTCACTTTCATTTTCTTGTCTGCTTGCCCTTCCTCCTCCTCACACTTAGATTCACATTCTTCTTGTGTTGTGCAGATCTATTCCACTCCAAACAATCAGAAACATATTGTCTAACTTCTTGGACTTGACACTGAAGGGGTTGATTCTGTATTCATAGGTTTGTAGAACAATAGGATTAAGGTCTTTTTCTCAACTCTGTTCATGTTGTAACATTTTTGCTGTGAAGAAGAGGCTGGGACCTCTGCGGAGTCAAATTCAGTTTTGAGAACTGCGTAAGTAAAGCGAGCGTCTGTGATAATATAGGAGAGAAACTGCCCACTAATCCTACAGAAACCTCTGGAAGAGCATAATGGAAGAACCTTTGGATGGTAAAATATTTTCCTCAAAAAGCAGTTTATTGAAAAAAATCCGATTTAAAAAAAAAAAATCCGATTTTTTTTTTTTTTTTTTTTTTTTTTTTTTTTTTTTTTTTTTTTTTTTAAAAACATTGATTTTTATCCACCCTGGATGCTAATATGCCCCTTGAATATTGCCTTTTAGAAACATGTAAAATCATTATTGTACCGTTTGTAGTTTCCATGTTACCAGCATTATCAGACCCTGCAGGGAACTCCTGGATTAGTCCTCTCCATTATAACCAAACAGAAATAGTCCTGTGCTGTATAAATTGTCGTGTAATTATGCATTCCTCTCAGCAGCTCCCTCTTCCCTCCTTCCTTTGCTAAGGCCTCGTGCACACGCTGATTATTTGATGAGTTTTTTACCTCAGGATTTGTAGCCAAAACCAGGAGTGGATGATTAAATACAGAAGTGGTGCAGGTGTTTCTATTAGACTTTTCCTCTGATTGCTCCACTCCTGGTTTTGTCTACAAATCCTGAGGTAAAAAACTCATCAAATACTGAACATGTGCACGTGGCCTAACAGTGCAATGTCAAGTTTCAGTAGCTTCTGTTCTGATAAAGACAAGGAGGGAGAGAGCTGTTGCTGATCTGCCTTATCTAGACTCCATCTGTTTCTGTAAGCAAGAATCCTGCTGTGGCAGTTTCTGTGTTGTATTTCACCTCTTTCTTGGCTGCAGACACAGAGAGAATACAGCCCCCCCTCCCCCTTCAGTGATAAGTGGATCATTCACTGTGACAGATGGAATGAATCTCTTTATTTGAAGTTTACAGAAGATAGGAGAGAAATATAAATAAAAGACATGCATCAATAGAGAGAGTTTAGAGCGAGGAATTAGAAAATGATATCGGTTACATATGGATTGTTGACCTGACAGTTTTCCTTTAAAGTAATTTCCCCATTTCATACAAATGCACCTATCTGTGCAATTTAAAGTTGTAGATGTAACAGCCAGCACTGCACTGCTCCTAACTCTTGGATGCACACAAGACCACTTGTTGGTTGGCAGAAGTTGGGGACAACTAGATTGTGAACACTGGTAGATATAGGGTCTAATGGTGCGGTATACATAAGGACCTGTGACATGACCCAGTTTTTCAGTTGCAAATGCAGTCATGGGGAAAACAAGGTACATTATTCTTTTGATTCCTATGATTTTATAGATCGGTTCTTAACAAAAAAATATATATGTTTATATATACCGTATTTTTCGCATTATAAGACGCACTTTTGTTCCCCCAACTTTTGGGGGAAAGTGGGGGGTGCGTCTTATAATGGGAATATACGGTTCTTTAGTGCTGGGGAGGCTGAGTGCAGCTGTGCAGTGGTGTCCGGAGGCGGGGCGGGCTGGCTGCGGTCCTCAGGAGGCAGCGGGAGGTCACGTGCTCCCGCTCATTAACCTCCTCCAATATGCACTGCACTGCCGCTGTCCATCACCTTGGTGCTGAAACCAGCACCAAGATCTGGACAGGGGTGCAGCGCATATCAGGTGTGCCTGCACTCACCCCCCCAGTGCAGGCACAACTTGCCCCCATCACTGTGTAAAGCTCCCCTGCTGGCGTGCACAGAATAAAAATAAAAAATCATTACTTCACCTTCCGACGATCGCGCTCCCTTCTGCCAGCTGATCGGTGACTTTCTGCTTTGGTCTCGGCATCGGGAGTGCATAGTGATGACATCCGATCACATGATGCACTCTGGTCACATGACCCGATGCCGAGACCAAAGCAGGAAGTCACCGATCAGCTGGCAGAAGGGAGCGCGATCGTCGGAAGGTGAAGTAATGATTTTTTATTTTTATTCTGTGCACGCCAGCAGGGGAGCTTTACACAGTGATGGGGGCAAGTTGTGCCTGCACTGGGGGGGTGAGTGCAGGCACAGGGGTAAATGTGCCTGCATTGGGGGCTGAGTGCAGGCACAGGGGCAAGTGTGCCTGCACTGGGGGATGAGTGCAGGCACAGGGGCAAGTGTGCCTGCACTGGGGGCTGAGTGCAGGCACAGGGGCAAGTGTGCCTGCACTGGGGGCTGAGTGCAGGCACAGGGGCAAGTGTGCCTGCACTGGGGGCTGAGTGCAGGCACAGGGGCAAGTGTGCCTGCACTGGGGGCTGAGTGCAGGCACAGGGGCAAGTGTGCCTGCAGTGGGGGATGAGTGCAGGCACAGGGGAAAGTGTGCCTGCAGTGGGGGATGAGTGCAGGCACAGGGGCAAGTGTGCCTGCAGTGGGGGATGAGTGCAGGCACAGGGGCAAGTGTGCCTGCAGTGGGGGATGAGTGCAGGCACAGGGGAAAGTGTGCCTGCACTTGGAGGTGTTGCAGGCACAGGGGCAATTCCGCCTGCACTGGGGCAAGTGTGCCAGCACAGGGAGGTAAGTGCAGGCACTGGGGAAAGTGTGCCAGCACTGGGGGAGGTGTGCCATCAATAGGGGATGTGTGCCATCACTGGGGGACGTGAGCCAGCACAAGGGGGTTATATCCCAGGATGAGGAACAATGTATCAAGATGAGGGTGCTATGAGGGACGTGTCCTATATGATTTGTAAGACGGACACTGGCATTATAACACGGACCCCATTTAACATTAAAAAATATTTTTTTCTCTTTTTCTTCACCAAATTTGGGGGTGCGTCTTATAATCAGGTGCGTCTTATAAAGCGAAAAATACGGTATATGGTCCTAATACATTTTAAAATGTATTAAATACTTCCTCAGGTGAACATCATATGACAAATTGCACTGTGTAATTATTTACCGGTGTGTTAAATATTAAGTACACCATGACTGCTTCCAAGGGAGTGATGATGGTATTAGGCCGAAGACACACAATGGGAGACACGTGAGATACTAACACAAGTCTCGCACGACTCACCTGGAATAGCCATTGGCTCTCTGGACAGGAGTGCGTCAGCTGCTTGTGTTTCTATGTAGCTTATGTGCTCCCATCCAGAATATGGTGGCCGTGCCGGGTGAGTCATGCGAGACTCGTGCAAGTGTCTGGCAAACTCTGGCTGCAGGCCCATGATGGGAATCAAATGCCTCATGATTAATTGTTCATCGGCAAATATGATCACCACTATAAAAGCACAAGTTTGGCTGTTTACTGTTCTGGTACATTCAGCAATGTGGCAACTCAATGTCAAGGTAGCAAGATGGTAGCAATGAACTTAGAGAAGCAATTTTTGCTGCCTATCAATTTGGGAAGGCTTATATAGGTCCATTTCCAAACAATTGAGTGTCCTTTTATTATACATTGAGACAGTTTATTTCACAACATTCAAGACAGTTAACAATTGTCCCAGGAGTGGACATCCCAGCAAATTCACACCGAAGTAAGATCATGCAATAATCAGAGAAATTGGTGGGAAAAAAATTTAAGTGCTCAGACTAAAATCCTCTTCATGCGAGATGTTCAAGTTTATAATCTTACTATTAGAAGACTGGGCAAGTTTGGTTTATTTGGAAGAGTTCACAGGAGAAAGCCTCTTCTTTCTAAAAGGAGCATGGCTGCACGGTTACAGGTTTCAAAATCGTATCCGCAAAAACCACAAGATTTATAGAACAATGTCTGTTGGACAGACTTTATTAAAGTAGAGATCCTTGATATATTGTTCTGTACCATGTTTGGTGAAATTCAAGCATCGCATAATGGCAGAAACTCTTTGTACCAATGGTCAAGCATTGCAGTGGTTTAATGATTAAGTTTATGTAGTCCCAGTAATTGGGTTCCCTGCAGACATTTGAGTTGACCATGAACTCCTCCTTATGAAAGTACTAGTAAAAAGGCCCAATGCTGTTTCATCGGGAGTTGGGTGACATGAAGATGGGGGGGCGGGCTGTTTGGCATTGGGGCCGTGAGTGTGGGATGGTGAAAGGGATAAAGAGCGGCAGTGTGGGGTGAGTGGGGGCATGAGCAGGGGCAGTGTGGGTGATTGGGGTGGGGGTAAGCAGGGGCAGTGTGGGTGATTGTGGGCAGTTGGGGGGGGTGAGAGGGGTAAGGAGTGGTGAGATAGGGGGTTAAGAGGAGTGAGCTGGGGCAGTGTGGCTGAGTGGGGGGTAATCAGGGGCAGTGTGGGTGATTGTGGTGATTTGGGGGGGGAGGGGGGTAAGCAGGGTGTATGGGTGAGTGGGGGGAGGGTAAGCTGGAGCAGTGTGGGTGAGTGTGGGCAGTGTGGGTGAGTAGGGGGTAATCAGGGGCAGTGTGAGGAGTGAGTGAGGGCATAGGGGGGGGAAGAGGAGTGAGCAGGGGCAGTGTGGGTGAGTTGGGAGGGTGAGTGTGGGTGAGTAGGGGCAGGGGCAGTGTTGCAGATGTTAGCCCCGCTGGCCCTGTACGACTCCTCTGTCCTCTTTATCCCTCCATGCTCCTCTGTCCACTTTCTTCTTCCATGCTCCTCTGTCCTCTTTCTCCTTCCATGCTCCTCTGACCTGTTTCTCCCTCCATGCTCCTCTGACCTGTTTCTCCCTCCATGCTCCTCTGACCTGTTTCTCCCTCCATGCTCCTCTGACCTGTTTCTCCCTCCATGCTCCTCTAACCTGTTCCTTCCTCCATGCTCCTCTGACCTGTTCCTCCTTCCATGGTCCTCTGACCTGTTCCTCCCTCCATGCTCCTCTGACCTGTTCCTCCCTCCATGCTCCTCTGACCTCTTCCTCCCTCCATGCTCCTCTGACCTCTTCCTCCCTCCATGCTCCTCTGACCTCTTCCTCTCTCCATGCTCCTCTGACCTCTTCCTCCCTCCATGCTCCTCTGACCTCTTCCTCCCTCCATGCTCCTCTGACCTCTTCCTCCCTCCATGCTCCTCTGACCTCTTCCTCCCTCCATGCTCCTCTGACCTCTTCCTCCCTCCATGCTCCTCTGACCTCTTCCTCCCTCCATGCTCCTCTGAACTCTCCTCCCTCCATGCTCCTCTGAACTCCTCCTCCCTCCATGCTCCTCTGAACTCTTCCTCCCTCCATGCTCCTCTGACCTGTTCCTCCCTCCATGCTCCTCTGACCTGTTCCTCCCTCCATGCTCCTCTGACCTCTTCCTCCCTCCATGCTCCTCTGACCTCTTCCTCAGATGCTTCCTATGAAGAGGATGTATGAGGAGGTTGTGAGGGGCAGACTCCTGTGTCAGACTCCTATGTCCTCCTCCTCCTGAGTCCTCCTCCGCAGCGGTGATGAAGGGGGCCGCTGATGGTGCCGGCGGCCCCTTCAGTAACAGGGCTCCCCCGGGCTGGTGATGAAGGGGGCCGCTGATGGTGCCGGCGGCCCCTTCAGTAATAGGGCTCCCCCGGGCTGGTGATGAAGGGGGCCGCTGATGGTGCCGGCGGCCCCTTCAGTAATAGGGCTCCCCCAGGCTGCGGCCCTTGTGTAATGTGGCTTGGGCAGCGGGCCTGGAGGGCGAGGCTGTAAAGAGAGTGCAGCGGTGGTGGAGGCAGCAGCGTGCGGGGTTGTGCAGTGACTGGAGCATGCAGGGAGCCGGCACCAGCCAGCGTCATGGGTGTTGCAATATGGCGGCGCTTCCGGGGTAGGCAGGCATAATCTGCAGTTTAGCGCAGGTGCCCTTGCTCCATAGCGGCACAGTGGCCGGAAGCTCTAAACTGCAGATTATGTATAGAGATTCTTCCATCATATGTGAGGTTGTCTATCCTAACTATAAAGCTTAGTTGAAACTTAGTAATGAGATAGGACAGTTATCTCAAGAACAACGGCAAATCAATAAGCAATGCAGAATAATATATCCAAATGGCTGAAAAACAGGGCTGTAGAGTTAGTAAGCCAAACATCTGACTCCTCAATTTCCTAAAGCCGATTCTTGACTCCACCAAAATGGACACCGACTCCATGACTCAGTCTTCACAGTCCTGCTGAAAAAGAAAAGAATCAAGTTTTTTTGCAATGGATTTGTTCAGACCTCACCCCAATTGAAGTCCTTGACGAGGACTTTTGACTCTTTCAGCGCAAAATAACTGAACCAAGTACAGGCGCTCAGCTATACATGCCAGGACTGATCATTTACATAGGCCTTCTCACCTGCTTGTTTTCCATCTCTCTCTGCCCTGGCTCTATGAAGCCAGTGCTGTCAATCATAGAGGGGAGGATGGAGAGTGGTGGGAAGGTGTGTTTAAATGATTAGTCCACCATGGTGCACAAGCGCCTCTATTGGTTTGAACGGTCATCCTGTGCTGACAGAGTCCCTAGAATACAGTTGTGCATTAATGAATGCCCTTAAACCTCAATGAACTTAGGCGTCATTCACACGTCAGTAATTTTTGCTTCAGTATTTGTATGCCAAAGTCCGGAATCAAACTTACAAAGAAAACCGCCGGCTGGCGTCCACTGGCTCAAGATCTCCCCAAATGGGTAACTATTGGGGACTTTACCTACAAAGACTAACATCTGGTTGATATCTAATGATCCGGGTTTTGGTGCAGGCTTTCTCTAATGGTAATAGATTAACACTGCAGTAGACTTATGAATAAGGGGTGTATGTGATCTATACACTATTTATATCTAATATTGGGTTCTCCGATGTTTAGAGTTGTAATACACACCTCTCATGTAATGCTGTTAAAGGGAACCTGTCAGATGGTTTATGCCTCCCCAGCTATCACTATATGTACCTGCAGCTTCATAAAACTATTTTAATCATCCCTGTCTGAGCTCATAGTGTAATGTGAAAGGTGAAAAAAAGCATTTATACATGTATATTTCAGTCCCCACCTTGGGGGAGGGAGACTGTCTGGCAGGATAATAGTTAACTCACTTTTAACTTGGATAGCTAAAGGACCTGTGTGATGTAGCGATCATGTGACCATAATGGGTGGAGCTAAGCCAGCAAATGTATTATGTTCTATGAGAACGTAGCTCCACCTATTGTAGTCACATGGTTGTGACATCACATCAGGTCTCCCAACATGTTCTAGCACAAGGCTGAAATATTAAAGGGAACCAACCACTTAAAAATCGCTATCTAAGCTATAAATATCTGTCCCTGAAGCCTAAAATTACTATTCTACTTTTTGCAGGAACCCTCGGACAGCAACGGATCCAAACTGATGCCTGCAATCGGATGCCAAATAGGCATCCGATTCCGATATTTTGCAGGATCAGTTTGGATCCTCTCTCTCTCCTCCTCTCCCTGCTCCTCCTGTCACCTTTCTCCCCTCCTCTCTCCCTCCTGTCACTTTGCTTCTCTCTCGCTCCTGTCACCTCTTTCTCCCCCCCTCTCTCTTTCTGCCCCCGCCCCTCTTTCTGCCCCCGCCCTCTTTCTGCCCCCGCCCTCTTTCTGCCCCCGCCCTCTTTCTGCCCCGCCCTCTTTCTGCCCCCGCCCTCTTTCTGCCCCCGCCCTCTTTCTGCCCCCGCCCTCTTTCTGCCCCCCCCTCTTTCTGCCCCGCCCTCTTTCTGCCCCGCCCTCTTTCTGCCCCGCCCTCTTTCTGCCCCCGCCCTCTTTCTGCCCCCCGCCCTCTTTCTGCCCCCGCCCCTCTTACTGCCCCGCCCTCTTTCTGCCCCCCCTCAAAAAAATCTTTATTCTCACACATCCAAGAGTCCCCCGATGCTTCCAGCTATCTTCTTTTGATCCTTACAGGACCTGGCGTGATGTCACAGTCACATGACCGATAACCGGTCATGTGACACTGACTTCACGCCAGGTCCTATAAGCATCGAACGCTAGAGGCATCGGTGGATCGCGGGACAGGTGAGAATAAGGTTTTTTTTTTAATTATTTTTAACCCTTTCTTTTCACTAAATTTCACTTCTGCAATGTATGACTATACATTTGCAGAAGTGAAATTAGATGACACAGAGCGATTTTAGTGTACTGAGCATATTCAGTACACTAAAATCGGGTCCGAGGAACAATCAGCTGTTTCCTCGGACCCGTGCTCCATAGGCCCCATGTTATTTGGCGGGGATCAGGTCGGATCCAATTCGGTCCAATTTGATCCGCTGTGCCCAAAATCGCAGCAGTCTCTGATTTTGGGCACAGCAAAAAATCGGACAGAATCGTATTCGACAAAAATCAGATGGCAGTAAGGCCAAATCCGATCCGATCATGCCCATAGCATAACATGGGGGCCAAATCTGATAGATGCTGTCCGATTTTTCAACGGACAGCGTCGGATTGCAGAAAAAGGCTGTGTGAAAGCACCCTTACCCGCTGAAAACATGTCGTTAGTGCACTATTTCACTTTATGCTCTTGCATACAAATAAAAATTGCTTCAATTTTGTAACTATATTTTTGTAGTGTACAGACTTATTTCCTCTTGTGAATTGAGGCCAGACAGGTTGTCAACTATTTTAACATTGATAGCCTGTCCTTAGGTCCTATCTATACTGAAACTATCCTAAGAAACAAAGCCCTGAAAAGTTACTGTAATTTGATTATTAAAAAAAAAAAAATATATATATATATAATAATAAAATAATATACATACAATACCTAGTAGGGAGGATCCTATACCATCCTATCTCTCTCTCACCCTTCCTCACAACAGAGGTCGCACCCTATGTAGGCGAGTTGTTGATGGCTGACCCTCCTTTCATCCTTCCACTAAAACCGGTCAGGGGAAGACCATATAGAAATAAAATATTCAACAGCTATCCCTATGTTAAGAGATACAGTAATACGGATCATTTGAAAATTGTGGCCACTGGTATAGAAAGGGTTAATCGACCGCACTGCTGGACACGGGGAGACATTAAACTTCAGAAGACATCAATCAAGTAATGTTAGCTGTGGTTTTAGTCAATGCGTTTCATGGCTCCACGGCCCCTTCCTCAGGACAAACCAATGTTGGTTTGTCCTGAGGAATGGGCAGTGGGGCCCTGAAACGTGTTGACTAAAACCACAGCTAAGGCTATGTGCACATCTGACGTTTGTGCATCTCTGCAGACCGACGGGAACCGGTGGACACTGGCAGAAACTGAGTTTTCTGTGCTCAGCAGTGTCCCTCGTTTTTTGTTTTTTTTTGCTCGTTTTATACAGCGTTTTGTCGGCGGTTTTTCTGAGCGTTTTTAAAACTGAGTTTTTTGTGCACTTGTAAGCTGGAACCGCTGGAAAAACGACCAAAAGAAGTCACTTGCTCTATTTTTGAAAACCGGTGGAAAAACTGAAAACGACCAGAAAAAAACCGTTCTAATGTACACAGCGTTTTCTAAACTCCATTGAGAATCATGTTAATCCAACCGGTGGCTAGGATTAACATAAATTAACATAAAACTGAGCGGAAAACGCCGACGGAAACCGGTAAAAAGCAGCCCACAAAAACTACTGATGTGCACATACCCTAACATTACTTGATTGATGTCTTCTGAAGTTTAATGTCTCCTTGTGTCCAGCAACGCATTCGATTAACCTTTTCTATACCGGTGTCGCACTTTTCATATCTGGGGACTGCTTCAACTGTTTCAAGCTTGGACAGTGGTTGTGGCCTCTCACAACCCTCAAAGGTGAGCCTTATTTCATTAAATTGTTGGTGTTATCACAGATAAGACACTATTTTGCACTTTTTTTTTCTTCTAATCTCTACACATCGTGTGGAGTGAGTTTAGAGAAAGATGGTGGACTAGGCTATGGTGCCGACAGTTGTGTGATAGATGCCTTTTTAGTGCTCAGTTAAGATAGGTTAACCTTTAGACTCCATCAGCTCATTATCATAACTTACGTTTCTGAATGTGTATCTTCATAATCATGTCATATTGGAGGAATATTTCACATTGTAGGACATATGCTTAGTAACCCAGAATGAGTACTTAATGTCTGTTGCCTAAATTCTTTTAGCAACACAAATTTATGTATATGAGATACTTGTCACCAATTTGACCACTATTGAAAAGAACTACCCATTGTGGACAGGGCTCAGGGGCTTAACATCTTAAGCACCACTACAGGAGTCTACAAAAAATCCTTGCAGCAGTGCTTTAAATTGGTTCTGCAAACTATTCATGGGTTGTTAATTTTTCAGACTGCTTCTGCATTTTGGCCTAGCTTTTGGTAAATAATGACACTATAATTTTCCATATGTTGCGTGAATCTGCTAAAGTTTTCACCAAATTTTTACATCTCATTTGGACCATGCATACTTTTTTGTTCTGATACATAAAAAACTATTGAATTAATATGGGGTGTACTTTTATTATTATTATTTTATTTTTTTTTTAGTCAAGCCTTTATTTAAGATGTTTTACATGTAATGTGAAGGGTAATGTTTTTGCTTTCCTGATATTTTTGATAATTCTCAGTAACAAAATCTCCAGGAATGTTCTTCGTCTAGTCTGTGAGCTGGTGAATGTAGTCTTTGTGAAAGTCAATCTGGGAAGTTTCAGCTACGAGCAACACAGGATAAAGCTACTGGGACTGTGGAAAGACAACGCTGAGTGTATACATGAAGGATGGCAGCCAAGCGAGCTCAATAGGAGCATTCTCACAGAAAACCTCAAGTTCATACTGTTTGTATGTTGTCTTGTTTCTGAATGAGGCTTATTAAGTAAGACGTGTACGCTTGGAAATTTCCTTCCTGATTTAAATTCTTACTGGTAAATTGTTCAATCTTGAGAAGGCATATAAAATTAGAGCTATAAATCCAAATTAGGAAGCTTCAAACCTTGTTTTCTTCTTCTCAATAACTTATTTTTTTCTTTGATCAATCCGTTTGTGCTCAAACACGATCCAGATGGGCACAGCAGTATAAATCGATTAATATTTACCATGCCTTTTGAGTCCAATAATAAATTTGACCCAAAAATACTGTATCTAAATCAGATGTATGATTCTAGCCAACGAGAGCATACAAAAATTATGCATGTTTAAAGTTGAGCAAAGATTTGCTACACAAAGGTCCACTGGCCACATCTGTAGTCCGATCTGGCCGGAGGGGGCACTGAGTGGGCCTATTACTATCTGTAACATGCGCAAAGCCCATTTCTGGAGAATTAATTTTTGGGAGGCACAAAAGTGTGATCCACCAGTCACACGTATTGAAAGACATATATAGAAAAGTGAAGAAACGTATATTGATGACCAGGGTCTGGAAAGAGGCTGACACAAATGATACAATAAAATATATATACATTTTTATTTATTCCAATCTAAAAACACTCGGAGGGCAAAACAGGTTTAAAAACATTTAAAAAGTACAAAAAAAGATGTACTGAATGCCCACAGCAAATCAATATTGTGTGTAGCAAGTATGCTGTACAAAAAACAGAACCCCTTTTTAAATTAAAGAGGACCTGTCACCAAACCAGGCATGGTAATCTAATTACAGCACTGGATGCAGCATGTCTGCAGCATCCAGACAGGGGTCCCCCAGCACTTGAGCAGCCCTGTACCCCGAGATAATACACTTAGAAAACTTACATGCTGCAGCTATTAAGGAGGTGGCCAGAGGCTGGAGCTGAAGGGCAGATTCACACCCCCTGAATGTTTAATCTGCCCACTGCTGCCAATCATTCTCTCCTTCTTCAGCAGCATTAAACAGTTGTTTTTTTTTTTCTTTTCAGAATTTACTGTCTGGCCCCGCCCCCTGACCCCTTGCCTGCATGCTGCAGACATGCTGCATCCAGTGCTGTAATTAGATCACCATGCCTGGTTTGGTGACAGGTCCTCTTTAAAGGTCGTTGCCAAATCATATCATTCATATGTGAATGCAGCGCTAAGTATGTCAAAAGTAGTAGGATTTGTTTCTTTACTGTGGCCCAGCGGTAACATGTCTACTGATATTTTTGAAGTTGTGTACAGTGACTAAACATTGTTTTGTGCTAAGTAGGCAGTACACAACATTACGGATACTGGTATTTCTCCTTGCCTCATTGGGGGACACAGGACGATGGGTTATGCTATTCTGCCACTAGGAAGCGACACTAGGCAAATAAGAGAAGCACAGTGGCTCCTCCCAGCAGTATATAACCCCTTGACTGGCACAGGTCAGCCAGTTTTTTGCTTAGTGTCTTAGGAGGCAAGACAATGTTTGTTATTTTCTGTCAGGATGGTTGTTAATGACCTCTCCTTGCTCCCCAGACCCCACAGTTGGGACTCTGGGTTGTAGACTATGCATGGACCGCCATCCGTCACCAGACCCCACAGTTGGGACTCTGGGTTGCAGGTTGATGGCTGGCTCACTGTAGCACCCCTCCCCGGACCCCACAGTTGGGACTCTGGGTTGTAGGAGATCTCCCTTAGGCCCTGGATCCTTCAGCATGTGGAAAGGAAGAGGACATCATAATGCCCTGGGATGGATGGTCCCGCTCCCCTGCCCTTTATGGGGCTCAGGGATGAGAGCCATCATAAGGTACTGTGCTGCACTTGCTGCCTGGGTCCCCCTGTATTCCCCTGTGCCCGCCACTCACCGTCCGGTGTGCTCCGCGCTGGTGTGCTGAATTAATTTAGGCCCCGACTTCGGGCCAACATAGTGCGAGCCACCTTTTCCCCACTCACGGTGATTATGCTGTCCGGCCTGGAACGCCCCTGGACGGCGCCTCTGCCTTGCATTCCACCCTGGTCTAGGCATCACTGGGGGGCGTGGCCTAGTGTTTTCTCGCTCCAGGCATCATTCTGGCGCTTCTCTGCTCTGGGTGCCATTTTCTGCAACAGAGGGATCCTCAGTGTGGGCACAGCCAGGGCTCTGCAGGGGGACACAGGATCTGGGCCAGCGCTACAGCTTGCAGCCATTCTCAGGTGACAGGGCTCAGCAGCGATTTAATATTTCTGTTGCAACATTACTCTGTCTGTTGGTACCTTACAGCAGGGGAAATTTTGCCATTGTGTCAGGCAATAAGCACGAGAGAGCACCAAAGGTCTTTACTGCGTATTATGCCTGTTAATAATAATAATAATTTTTATTTATATAGCGCCAACATATTCCGCAGCGCTTCACAATACAGAGTTCACATTAAACAATCATAAGAAACAATTAGAAAATACAATACAATGCCAAAAACAATACAATGCAAAGCATAATATAATACAATAATTAGAGCAAAAAATGGCAGCCCTGCTCATAAGAGCTTACAATCTAACAATGAGGTGGGGGTGACAAGGTACAGGTGCTTATTTACAATGATGGTATAGTCAACTTGAGGAGATGGGGAACAGATAGGAGCAGAATAAGTGGCCACAACCCATTATTTGTGATCCACTTGAGACGGCACAGATAGGCTATGTCTAGATGACTGACTAGGGATCACCTAAAACTATCTAAGTTGTGGATACACCTAATTTCTTGGGGTAGAGCATTCCAAAGAATTCGTGCGGCTCGGGAGAAGTCTTGGAGCCGGGAGTGGGAGGTTCAGATTAATGCAGAAGTGAGTCTAAAGTCACTTCCAGAGCGAAGAGAACGGGTGGGGTGGTAGACAGAGATGAGGGAGGAGATGTATGGGGGTGCTGCACTGTGAAGAGCTTTGTGGGTGAGAACAAGCAGTTTGAAATGGATCCTATAGTATATAGGCAGCCAGTGCAATGACTGGCATAGAGCAGAAGCGTCTGAGTAACGATTAGCTAGATAGGTAATCCTGGTTGCTGCATTAAGGATGGACTGGAGAGGGGAAGTCTAGTGTGGAGGAGGCCAACTAAGAGAGAATTACAATAGTCAAGGCGGGAGTGAATCAGGGCCACAGTGAGGGTTTTTGTGGTTTCCAAGGTGAGAAAGGGGCGAATTCTGGAGATGTTTTTCAGGTGCAAGCGGCAAGAGCGGGCGAGAGATTGTATATATGGGGTGAAGGAAAGATCAGTGCCTGTTGCACTGCAAGCAAGACTGATCTGCCAAGCGGTTGTACTGCTATGCCTGTGCCTCTGTTTCCGCCCAGCCCGGTGCCTCTGCCTCTGTGCAAGCCCCCGCTGGTGAGGATACGTCCTCTGGTGGCCTGCTACCCCCGAATGGGCGTTTGCATTAGCACAATTTGTGAACCAATCTATACAGCAGCCTTCTGAGACTGATCCAGGCTCTGCAGCCCCGATCTTCGCCCAGCTCCTCAGACCAACCTGCCTCCCAGGACGATCTCTCCGGTCGTGAGGAGGCATGCTTCCAAGATTCTGGCAGGAAGAGGCTCTGCAGGAGCACATCCTCGGCTGCGTCACAAGGCTCTCGTACCTCACCCACAAGGAGCTTGCCTCATGACTCACGCTCATCTAGTGAGTTCTGTAAACCTGATTCGGATCCGGACCAGGAGGCCTGGTTTGATTCGACCTCTTCCTCGCCATGGTAGATGACATGGTCTTGGCCTTTAATCAGGCTCTGTCAGTGGCTGACCCTGCTCCGTTCGCTCCCTCAGACCACGGGGTCTCATTCAAGAGACCTCTATAAAGTTCTTCTCAGACCACGAGATTCAGGAGGTTCTGCAGAAACATTGGGCCCAGCCTGATAAGCGTTTTGCTAATCGTAAGGCGATCGAGGCCTGCTACCCTTTCCTGCCAGCGGTCTCCCAAGCCTGGGCAGACTCTCTGCAGGTGGACCCTCCATTGTGACCTGGGCAGGTGATTTGTACTCTGCCTTACGTCACCGAGACTCAGATCTGGAATTGTTGGATCTGGCCGCTCAGATTTCAGTAGCAGAGAACTTCTTGGTTCATGCCTCTATGGATGCGGCCAATTGCACTGCGATGGCAGCTTCGAACGCTATTGAGATTCGCCGGACCCTCTGGCTTCGAGAGTGGAAGGCAGATTCGGCCTCAAAGAAGTCTCTCACCAGCATGCCCTATTTATGTGGGCGCCTTTTTGGGGAAAAGCTTGATAAGCTAATCTCAGACGCTACGGAGGAAAGAGTAGTTCCTTCCCTCAGCAGAACCAAACCGTAAGTTTTACCAAGGGTCAACAGATATTCACGACCGCCACAGCTGTCCCGTGCGCCTTGCACAGACAGGGGTTCCCAAGCTCCCAACAAGTCGAGTTCGAGCTGGCAGTCCCGCAAACGACAGGCCAAGTCGAAGGAGTCCGGGTCTCAAAGGTTCTCCTCTTCCTGACTCTGTTCCTCCAGAGGACACCTCCCAAGTTGGCGGCCGACTTTCTCGATTTCGGCACGTCTGGCTCGCTGTTACAGACAAGTGGAAACCTCCGGGAATGCCGACAAAGGTGCGCGCCTTCTTTCCGGCCATCGGCTCCCTTCGGCGAGTGGGAGTCGTAGATCCTGTACCTCAGAACGAGCGGTTCCAGGGATTCTATTAGAATCTGTTTATCATGCCAAGAATGACGGATTTTGCCGTCTCATTCTGGTTTTGAAACGTCTCAACAAGTTTGTTCGGTCCCAGCTTTTTCGGATGGAATCTCTTCATTCCGTCATCGCGCCCATGCAACGCGGGGAGTTCCTCGCCTCCATCGATATTCGGGACGTTTTCCTACACATCCCGATATCCAAGGCACATCAGAAGTTCCTACGCTTTGCTGTCCTAGAGGACCATTACCAGTTTGTCGCCCTCCTTTTCGGTTTGGTGACCGCCCCGCGAGTTTTCACCAAGGTCATGGCGGCTGTCATGACCATTCCTGCATTCACGGGGAGTTTCTGGTAACTCTTGGTAGGTGGCTTAAGCTTACCATTCAAGAAGCTTATTCCCTACGCAATCTGCCCATTCTGTCAGGGTTGCGCGCTCACTCCACTCGCGCGGTGGGTGCTTCCTGGGCTATTAGGCACAGTTTCCTATTTTGTGAAGTGTATGACGACACAGCCTTTCTCAATGCATATCATAGGTTAATGTTCTTAATTGGTCAGAAGTATGACTTTTGTTTAAGTCATTGTTTCTTGCCAGACTATTCGGAGTCTTCATTGTCTGAGTTTGTGTATTTGAAATTTAATGTAAATCCCCCTCAACCCCCTGTGTCTACATGACTCCGAGGAAAATTATGCAGATATCGGATTCAAATGCCAACCAATAAGAGTACAACCTTATCCCACCAGTCCTGGAAGAACACCATATACCCGAGATGTAGGCTTGGGATAGAAAAAGGTATTTTTTCAGTCACCAGTTGTTCATATGCTACAATGACTTCAATCTAGGGGCTCCAGTCCCGATTGGAAGACCATAAACTCGGCCTAGGAATTTCTGTTCTGGCTGCCAGGATAACCTCGTATCATCATACTTTTCATGGCCTTAGTCTAGGAGCTTCGGGTCTAACTAGAGGAGCACCAAAGCAACAAAACTGGATTATATTCTGCACAAATTAATCCTAGGATTCGGCTAAAATATTATTGTCCCAACCTGGGTATGTTCCTTAAGTAGTCAATTAGGTCACTTGGCTACAGACTTTGCTGTGCTCAGTCAGCTTCCTAATGGCCACTTTACACACACCAACTTATCTGTCCAACTTCTGACCAACTTACTGGCTGCAGTGAAATCATGGACACATTGCTCCATTTGTGCACAGCCACAAAATGGAGCAATGTGTCCATGATTTCACTGCAAGTTGGTCAGAAGTTGGACAGATAAGTTGGTGTGTAAAGTGGCCCTAAGTTTGCTGCTATTCCTTTCTCGGTGGGTGCCCACTGAACGCTGGGTGCTACTGGATTGAAGTAGTTGGCCCTAGAATCCCGAAGGCACAAATATTCTAATCCCTGGTGAGCCAGTGGATGGGTGAGATTCTGTTGCTTGTTACATTGTGTGTTTTGCTTGGTATGTGTTATATGCCCTTTACTGTTGGGGATCCAGTAAAGTTTTACCGTTGTGTGGCTCCTTCACCCTGTGTTGCCTGAGTAGTGGTCTGCCCACGGTTAAGGAGTTTGGGCGTTCAATTGAGATGAGCCCTGGTCCATGTGGTCTTTCTAAAGGCGGCTGGGACGAGAGCACTCACTGACCCCTGTGTCGCCACAAAGAGCACCAGTTTCTCCTCTAGTAAAGCAACCTCACAACATGATGCTGCCACCCTTGTGTTTCACAGTTGGGATGGCGTTTTTAGGGTTCCAAGCTTCTCCCTTTGTCCTCCAAACATAACGATGGTCATTATGGCCAAACAGTTCAGTTTTTGTTTCAGACCACAGACATGTCTCCAAATATTAGGTCTTTGTTCCTGTGTGTATTTGCAAAAATTAATTTGACTTTTTAATGTTTCTTTTGGAGTAATAGCTTCTTACTGGCAGAGTGGCCTTTCAGCCCATGTTGATACAGTACTCATTTCACTGTGGATAATGAAACACCATATTTTTCGAATTATAAGACACACTTTTGTTCCCCAAACTTTGGGGGAAAGTGGGGGGTGCATTTTATTTTCTGAATACACGGATTATACTGCAGGGAAGGTGAGGGAGCTCTGGAGCCTGTCCAGGGGCTGGGGGAGGCTGGGGGCGGGCTAGGGGAGGCTGCAGGTGGCAACGGGAGATCTCCTGCTCCCGTTCATATAATATGCACTGCCGCTGTCCATCACCGTTGTGCTGAAACCGCACTGGGGGAGCAGCACATATTATATGTGTGTCCGGACAAGGGGGCTATATCTATATTAAGGGGGCTAATTTTAGGATTGGGGGCTATATTCCCGGATGAGGAACAATGTACCAGGATGAGGTGGGCTATGAGGGACATATACCCTATATGATTTGTTGGATGGACACTAACATAAGACGGACCCCATTTAACATTAAAAATTATTTTTTTTTTCTCTTTTCCTTCATCAAATTTGGGGGTGCGTCTTAAAATCAGGTGCATCTTCTAAAGCGAAAACTACGGTAATTTAACAGTTTTCACTATCATCTTTACAATATCTTTTACTTTTGTTCTTGGGTTGATCTGCACATGTCGGATCAAAGCATGTTCATTTTAGGGACACAGAACCCATCTCCTTCCTGGGCGATACAATGGCTGAACAGTCCCATCTTGTTTGAACTTCCTTATAATTGTTTGTACAAATGAACGAGGCACCTTCAAGTATGTGGTAATTTGGTAATTGCGTGATTGCACCCAAGGATGAACCAGACTTGTGCAAGTCCACAATTCTCTTCCTTATATCTTGGTGATTTTTTTTTTTTTTTTTTTTTTATAGATTTTCTCATGATGCTACACAAAGAAACAGGGTGTACAATAAAATACATCCACAGGCGTCTATCTATTTAACTCAGATGTTACCAATAAACCTATCAGAAGCTTCCAAATTCATAACGTCATCATATGGGCTGCCCCAAATTGTTTAAAGAGGACCTGTCACCGCCCTGGTGCTTTCAAAAGTGACTAAGGCTCTAGCCCCCCTTGTACCCTGAAAATTACACTTGGCAAACTTTACAGTTAAGAGGTCCTCACCGCTGGCAGAATCTTCCCTGCCTCCTCCTTGTGTGTTCCACCCCCTTTGTATCTGCTGCCGACTCCTCTTCTGGGTCTGCCCTCCTCTTCTGCTCCTGATCCTTGTAACCTCACGCAGGCGCACAGCAGTTGGGTGAGCAGGGGCCCGGCGGCTGTTTGCAGCATAAGCATTAGCAGGGCGGCCTCTCGTGTGAAGTCACGCACATGTGTCTTACAGCCTCCAGGCCCTGCTCACCCAAGCACTGTGCGTCTGTGTGACGTCACAAGGAGCAGAAGAGGAGGGCAGACCCAGAAGAAGAGGAGGTGGCGGGAGACACATAGAGGGTGCAGAATACACAAGAAGGAGGCAGGGAGGACTGTGCCAGCAGCGAGGACCTCTTAATCAGACCCGACCCATGGGACCTCTTAACTGTATAGTTTGCAAAGTGGTTTTTTGGGTACAGGAGGGGCTAGAGCCTTAGTACACAGCTTCCCTGAATGCAGCATGCACGCTGCATTCAGTGGTGCTGTCACTTTTGAAAGCACCAGGGGACTGACAGGTCCTCTTTAAAGGCATATTAATCTTAGTGTATGTAAACTTGTGACTTTGCAGAAAGTCATAAAAATGCCTTAAAACATGCTCTCTCATTATTTTGCCATTTAGCAAATATAAATAATTATGGTAACCCTAAATTGACCTACAACAGGAAAAACATGCATATGTGTCTTTTTATATAGTGTATGTAAACTTCTGGTTTCTACTGTATGTGTGGATGAGAGCGAACACCACAATTACTGACAATTATATCCTTAGACTATGTTCACACACAGCGTTATTGATCCGTTTTGTGAGGATCCGTTTTTCACTGCCAAACTGGATGTCTTTTCTCAAAAAACGTATCAAATGCATCATCTGTTTCTGATCCGTTTTTGACCCGTTAGTGCTGCGTTTTTCACTGGTGCATTTTTTAAGCCCATAGATATTGATTAACCCCTTCCCGACCCTTGGCCCACCGTTTGGGCCATGAAAACAAGTTCATTCCCGACCTTTGGCCCAAACGGTGGGCCATGAAATGATCGCGCTCCTGCGGCGCGTGTGAGCGGGTTAACTCAGGTGTCACCGTTGCTACTGCAAGGTGACAACTTGAAGTTAACCCCCCAGGGGGTGAATTAACCCCCCCGTGCCCAGGGCCCCTCCGATCTGCAGTTTAAAAGTGAAACTGCAGATCGGAGAAATCAGAGCGATTCCCCCCTCCCAGATCTGATTGGAGCTCTCCAATCAGATCTGAAGGGGCGGATCGGCGGGTGCCCTCCCCCTACTCAGCCCCCCCCAGCTCCAGGAAGCATTAGGGGCCCCCGTTGTCGTCTATCCGCCCCCCCGCCCCTCCGATTATCTATCTGTTGGCGGCTGCACCGGTTCTGCAGCCGCCGTCATCCCATCCTGCGCCCCCGCCCCCTCCCATCTCCAGGCCCCCCTGTGTCTTGTCCCCTTCCCTCCAGCCCCCTTATGTCCGGCCTGCGCCCCCCCCCGCGTCCCCGCCAATCACCCGTCCTCCTCCTTCTGTATACATCTGACCGGTGGGCTCATGCGCCCGCCGATCAGCCTGCAAAGGCTCCTCTCCCCCTTCTCATCTCCCCCCCCTTCCCCTGCTCACTCTCCCCCCCCCCCCCCCCCCCCTGCAGCCCCGCTCACCTATTCCGATCGGCCTCCGTTGCAGCTGCGGTGTGGCCTCTCCTCCTCTCAGGGGCTCCTCCTCCTCATGGGTAAGTATGAATGAATGAATAGATGGATGGGTGAATGAATGGATGGATGTGTGCGTCCGTGGATGTGTGTGTGCGACCCTGGATGTGTGCGTGCGTCCGTGGATGTGTGTTAGTGTGTCCGTGGATGTGTGCGTACGTTGATGCGTACGTGGATGTGCGTACGTGGATGCGTGCGTGGATGTGCATATGTGGATGTGCGTGAATTCCAGCGTCCGTGGATGTGTGTGCGTCCGTGGATGTGTGCGTGAATTCCAGCGTCCATGGATGTGTGCGTGCGTCCGTGGATGTGTGCGTGCGTGGATGTGGATGTGCATGAATTCCAGCGTGCGTGCATGTGTGCGTGCTTCCGTGGATGTGTGCATGTGTGAATGTCAGCGTGCGTGGATGTGTGCATGCGTCTGTGGATGTGTGTGTGCGTCGGTGGACGTGTGTGTGCGTGGATGTGTGGATGTGGATGAATTCCAGCGTGCGTGCGTCCGTCCGTGGATGTGTGCATGTGTGAATGTCAGCGTCCGTGGATGTGTGTGTGCGACCCTGGATGTGTGCGTTCGTCCGTGGATGTGTGTTAGTGTGTCCGTGGATGTGTGCGTACGTGGATGTGTGTACGTGGATGCGTGCGTGGATGTGCATATGTGGATGTGCGTGAATTCCAGCGTCCATGGATGTGTGCGTGCGTCCGTGGATGTGTGCGTGCGTGGATGTGCATGAATTCCAGCGTGCGTGCATGTGTGCGTGCTACCGTGGATGTGTGCATGTGTGAATGTCAGCGTGCGTGGATGTGTGCATGCGTCTGTGGATGTGTGTGTGCGTCGGTGGAGTGACGTGCGTGCGTGGATGTGTGTATGTGGATGAATTCCAGCGTGCGTGCGTCCGTCCGTGGATGTGTGCATGTGTGAATGTCAGCGTCCGTGGATGTGTGCGTGCGTCTGTGGATGTGTGCGTGCGTGGATGATGGGTGCATAGGTGGATGGATGGGTGCAAAAAGGGATCAAGTGTCCTCTTGTTGTAGTCTCTGGGATCATAGTCATGGTGCATTGTATGACAGATCATTGTCATACAGTGCACCATAACTCTGACCCTAGAGGCTGTAGGAAGAGGACACTTGATCCCTTGCTGCAGTCTCTGTGGATTGAGCAGAGGCGATCGAGTGTCGTGGGACCTTCATTGTGGACTACGTCGGAGGCGATCGAGCGTCGTGGGACCTTCGTTGTGGACTACGTCGGATCTTTATAATAAAGATGGAGTCCGAATTTTGTTTGTGTTTTTTTTTTCAAATAAAAAGATTTTTCTCTGTGTGTATTTTCTGACTATTTACCAGAGATTCCTAATGGCGGGTCTAACATTGGCCCTATATTATGAATCTCGGGCTTAGTGCCAGCTGCCAATAAAAAGCTGGCATTAACCCCTTTATTACCGAGTTTGCCACCGGCACCAGGGCTACTGGAAGAGTCTGGGTACAGCGCCAGAAAATGGCGCTTCAATGAATGCGCCATTTTCTGGGGTGGCTGCAGGCTGCAATTCGCAGCATGGGGGGCCCAGAACGCTTGGGCCTCTCCATGCTGCGGATTCCAGCCCCCAGCTGCCTAGTTGTACCTGGCTGGACCACAAATATGGCGGAGCCCCATGCCATTTTTTTTTCTAGAATCAGTACTAGAAAAAAAAAAAAACTGCTTCGCTGTATTTTTGGTTGCCAGCCAGGTACGACAAGGTAGCTGGGGGTTGCTGGCAGTCCGTAGCTGCCAAGTTGTACCTGGCTGGACCAAAAATATGGTGGAGCCCCACGCCATTTTTTTTTTCTAGAATCAGTACTAGAAAAAAAAAAAAAAAAAACTGCTTCGCTGTATTTTTGGTTGCCAGCGAGGTATGACAAGGTAGCTGGGGGTTGCTGGCAGTCTGTAGCTGCCAAGTTGTACCTGGCTGGACCAAAAATATGGCGAAGCCCCATATCATTTTTTTTATTACTTCTACCAATAAAATGACAAGGAGCTTTGCCATATTTTTGGTTGCCAGCCAGGTACAACTTGGCAGTTGGGGGCTGCAATCCTCATCGTGGAGAGACGCAAATGTTGTGGCCCCCCAGGCTGCAAATTACAACTCACAGCCACCACAGAAAATAGCACATTAGAGGTGCCATTTTCTGGTGCTGTACCCCAACTCTTCCAGTTGCCCTTGTGCTGGTGGCACACAGGAGCACTCCATACGCGATATGGTGTCCGCTAACAAGTTGAATGGAAAATTAGCTCCAATTATTAGCGGGCACCATGTTGCGTATGGAAAGCCCCTGTGTGCCTAAACATTGAAGCTCCCTCACAAGTGACCCCATTTTGGAAACTAAACCCCCCAAGGAACGTATCTAGATGAATAGTGAGCACTTTGAACCCCCAAGTGCTTCACAAATTGATCCATAAAAATAAAAAAAAACTTTTTTTTCCACAAAAAAAAATATTTTTTCATTTTTACGGAACAATTTGTGAAGCACCTGGGGGTTCAAAGTGCACACTATGCATCTATATACATTCCTTGGGGGGTCTAGTTTCCAAAATGGGGTCACTTGTGGGGAGTTCTAATGTTTAGTCACACAGCGGCTCTCCATACGCAACATGGTGTCCGCTAACAATTCCAATTGTTAGCGGACACCATGTCGCATGTGGAGAGCCCCTGTGTGCCTAAACATTGGAGCTCCCCCACAAGTGACCCCATTTTGGAAGCTAGACCCTCCAAGGAATGTATCTAGATGCATAGTGAGCACTTTCAACCCCCAGGTGCTTCACAAATTGATCCGTAAATATGAAAAAGTACTTTTTTTTCCGCAAATTTTTATTTTTTTCATTAATTTGTGAAACACCTGAGGGTTCAATATGCTCACTACCCATCTAGATAAGTTCCCTGGGGGGTCTAGTTTCCAAAATGGGGTCACTTGTGGGGGAGCACCAATGTTTAGGCACACAGGGGCTCACCAAATGCAACATGGTGTCAGCTAACAATTTGAGCTGATTTCCATTCAAATTGTTAGCGGACACCATGTCACGTTTGGAGAGCCCCTGTGTGCCTAAACATTGGAGCTCCCCCACAAGTGACCCCATTTTGGAAACTAGACCCCCCAGGTAACGTATCTAGATGGGTAGTGAGCATATTAAACCCCCAGGTGCTTCCCAAATTAATGAAAAAAAAAAAGTTTTGCGGAAAAAAAAGTACTTTTTCATTTTTACAGATCAATTTGTGAAGCACCTGGGGGTTGAAAGTGCTCACTATGCATCTAGATATGTTCCTTTGGGGGTCTAGTTTCCAAAATGGGGTGATTTGTGGAGGAGCTCCTATGTGGAGACGCACAGGGGCTCTCCAAACGCAACATGGTGTCCGCTAACAATTTGAGCTCATTTTGCATTCAAATTGTTAGTGGACACCATGTCGCGTTTGGAGAGCCCCTGTGCATCTCCACATAGGAGCTCCTCCACAAGTGACCCCATTTTGGAAACTAGACCCCCAAAGAAACGTATCTAGGTGCATAGTGAGCACTTTCAACCCCCAGGTGGTTCACAAATTGATCCGTAATAATGAAAAAAGAAACTTTTTGTGGAAAAAAAAAGTGCTTTTTCATTTTTGTGGATGAATTTGTGAAGCACCTGGGGGTTCAAAGTGCTCACTATGCATCTAAGTACGTTCCCTGGGGGGTCTAGTTTCCAAAATGGGGTCACTTGTGGGGGAGTCCCAATGTTTAGGCACACAGGGGCTCACCAAACACAACATGGTGACAGCTAACAATTTGAGCTGATTTTTATTCAAATTGTTAGCGGACACCATGTCGCGTTTGGAGGGCCCCTGTGTGCCTAAACATTGGAGATCCGCCACAAGTGACCCCATTTTGGAAACTAGACCCCCCAGGGAACATATCTAGATGGGTAGTGAGCATATTGAACCCTCAGGTGCTTTACAAATTGATCTGTGAAAATGAAATAGTACTTTTTTTTTTCACAAAAATTTTCTTTTAGCCTAAATTTATTTTGTTTTCACATGGCTACAGCATAAAATTCATCCTAAAATTTGTTGGGCAATTTCTCCTGAGTACACCGATACCTCATATGTGGTCATAAACCACTGTTTGGGCGCACGGCAGGGCTCAGAAGGGAAGGAGCGCCATTTCACTTTTTGAATGTAAAATTAGCTAAAAAATTCAAATTGCGCTCCTTCACTTCTGAGCCCTGCCGTGCGCCCAAACAGTGGTTTATGACCACATATGAGGTATCGATATACTCGGGAGAATTTTTACAACACATTTTAAAGGGAACCAACCACCCCCAATGACCCCCCCGGACTATTAATATTGGTCCCTACACACAGCACATATATGTGCTGCAATGATTTTTGCTAAAAAAACCCGTTTTTAAAACTTGAGATAATGCTTTTTAAAGTTTAAAACGAATGGACGGATGGGCGGCACTTAGCTGTTTGAAAAGCCGGGTTGCATCTGTCAGTCATCCCCCCCGTGTCCCCTCGCAGCAGTAACGTCCAGCCCTTTGCAGCGTCACAGCCCTGTGCACGGGCTCGCATGCCCGTGCACACGTCATCATCTACAGCCGGGAAGCGAGCGCGCGCTCTGACTTCCTGCGCTCGGCTGTGGGAGTCAGAGCGCGCGCTCCCAACCCGGCTGTAGATGATGACGTGTGCACGGGCATGCGAGCCCGTGCACAGGGCTGTGACGCTGCAAAGGGCTGGACGTTACTGCTGCGAGGGGACACGGGGGGGATGACTGACAGATGCAACCCGGCTTTTCAAACAGCTAAGTGCCGCCCATCCGTCCATTCGTTTTAAACTTTAAAAAGCATTATCTCAAGTTTTAAAAACGGGTTTTTTTAGCAAAAATCATTGCAGCACATATATGTGCTGTGTGTAGGGACCAATATTAATAGTCCGGGGGGGTCATTGGGGGTGGTTGGTTCCCTTTAAGATTCATTTTATCCTGTTGCCCATGTGAAAATGAAAGAATTGAGGCTAAAAGAACATTTTTGATAAAAAAAATTAAAATATCCATTGTTTGTTTCCCTTTGCCTTAGTTCCTGTGAAGCACCTGAAGGGTTAATAATCTTTTTGAATGTAGTTTTGAGTAGCTTGAGGGGTGCAGTTTTTGGAATGGTGTCACTTTTGGGTGTTTTCTGTCATGTCACACCCTCAAAGGGACTTCAAATGTGATGTGGTCACTAAAAAAAATGGTTTTGTAAATTCTGGTTGAAAAATGAAATATTGCTGATGAACTTTGAACCCTTATAACGTCCTACCAAAATTTTTTTTTTTTTTTCAAAAATTGTGCTGATGTGAAGTAGACATGTGGGAAATATTATTTAATAACTTTTTTCTGTCACATATCTCTCTTGTTTATCAGAAAAAAAAATTAATAATGTGAAAATTGCAAAATTTTTGCCATATTTTTTATTTTTTCACAAATAAACGCAAAAATTATCGACTTAAATTTAATACTAGCATGAAGCCCAATATGTCACGAAAAAACAATCTCAGAATCGCTAGGATCGGTTGAAGTGTTCCCGAGTTATAACCTCATAAAGGGACACTGGTCAGAATTGCAAAAAAGGCCAAGGTCTTTAGGGTCAAAATAGGCTGGGTCCTGAAGGGGTTAAAAGGCAAAAAGCGGATCAGAGAAAATGAATCAGTAATTGACATGCTCGTTCTTTTTGCAGATCCGTTTTCTATCCCAAAAACAGATCTGTAAAAAACGGTGCATCTGAACTGCAATTGTTGAAAACTCGCTGACTTTGCTGGGCATCACAGATAATGATCCATTTTCACTTCAAAAACAGATCAAAAACTTTGTGTGTGAACAAAACCTTAATTTTCCACCTCTGCATTTTATAGCTTTAATTTTCAGTTCTCTATGTACTAGTGTGAAGAGAATCGCAGTAAGCGTGTCTCCTATACAAGGTATGAGACATTGTTGATCCTTCTCAGTTTAGCTGCACATGTGCAATAGCTGCATATCAGAAATTCTGCAGCATTACAGGCTTGTGTGACCATGATCTGTGACGGCCATCACTTCTGACTTCTTTTTTTTTTTTTTTATGTGTTTTTTCTCAGTCTGCTCATGATCATCCCCACCCTTCTTATATCTTTCCATAGACTAATGAGTGTAACCTGAGGCTAGGACCACACACATACATTAAACTCTGCTTAGCACTTAGGGTGGCTTCACACTGGCGTTTGTGTCTGCATGCTGATGGCATGCAGACACAAACGCTGTCAAAAGCAGTGGGGAAATGATGTGTCCGCAGCGGATAATGTCCGCCTGCGGACACATCATTGTGCAGCCCGGCAGCCAATCGGCACTGTCCGGGGGCGGGCCGGAGGAGGAGTTCAGCGCCGGAGATCTCCTCCTCCCGGCCGCCGGTAAGCACCGGGACATGTCGGCGGGGAGAACAGCTGATTTGACAGCTGTTTGAATCTTCCCGCGCCGACACCGAGAGGAGATGTCGGCGCGGGAAGATTCAAACAGCTGTCACATCAGCTGTACTCCCCGCCGACAGGTCCCGGTGCTTACCGGCGGCGGGGAGGAGGAGGACAGCAGTGGCTCAGCTGATCTCCCGGTGGCCGTCGGTGAGCTCCTGTGACATCACCGGCGGCCACCGGGAGATTTTTCAATGGGTCCGCAGCGTTCTCCAGCGCTGTCAAGCGCTGAACACTGCAGACCCATTGAAGCCAATGCATTGTTTTGTGCACTTGGGGACGCTTGCCGATTTTCCAAGCTCCCTGAGCGCACAAAAAATGCAACATGCTGCGTCCCGGGCGCGGATGCTGGACACCGGAAGGAGCAGATATCGTCCGCATCCGCACCCGAACGCAGCAAACGCAGGCACTATGCGTTCCTATGTTAAACATAGGAACCGCAGTGCGCATGCGTTTGACTGCGTATGGGAACGCAGCATACGCTGCTTTCCCATACGCAAATGTGAAGGCACCCTAAGATAGGGTTTCTCTTGGAATCCCTAAAAAAATCAAGATTCACTTAGGAACCTCGACAGAGCCATTCTCTTAAATGAAGCTAAAGCAGCCAGTATGAACACTGCTCGCCTCAGTACTGGCAGCACTTGTCTTTTTCAGACATGGATATAAAATGTGGCATTTTATTTTTCTTACAGGACAACAGTCAGTGTCCAAAGTGACTATTGACTTCATTTAATGCACCACCACTTCAGCGTTTTTTTGTTTAACATTTTTTTTCTATTTTAGCGCTGGAGTTGTATCAGTAATGTAAGTTCCCTGCCCCTAGTAATATACTTACCAGCCACCATCTTCTCCTCTTCCTTTGTAAAAAAGAGAAAAAGAAGCATGTGTATGAAACCGGGATCAGGGAAATATAGAGAGAAGACTCATATAAATAATCAAAAAATCATTTATTATACACTTATACAAAAACAGGAACTAACAAACCTTTAAAAACCATTAAAAGGTGGAAACCACCAACAAAGCTATGGCCTTGTAGTTTATATTATATCAAACCACAAAATGGTAACACAGCAGTATGAACCACTTCATATAGGTGGATGATGAGGATAAACTGGTGATCAAATGGTAGGTTGATTGATTTTCTGTGATATTGTCTATCATGGAATATACAGTACCCAACTCAAATGTACTAGATAGAAGTAATCACACATAAAACAGGAGCAGATGAAGACACCTGTTAAAAGAAAAGGTTGGAACAATGGAATGGAGAACCAAACTATCAAGTTTAGATCAAAATACTGTTAGTAGGACGAAAGATCCCCTAACAATAGGGAGGGACAAAGTCTACCTAGAATGATATAATGAACCAGCAGGCCCTGAAACAAAAAAAGATAAAGGAGAAGTAAATAGTAGGACCATAGGTGCACCAATCAGTGCCACCATGTCCAAATGTGGTTACCAGTATAATCATCATCCATCAGACAAGGCACATAGCGGGCTCGACACCCGACGCGTGTCGCCGCCTATAAGACTGCTTCCTATGGGGGAGAACCTGTCAGTAACCTGTTACAGATAAGGTTATATAGTGTGGCATAAGAGCCCACCTGTAGAAGATTCCCGGGTCTGCAGCCGCGAATCCGGAAATACAGGGGCGGGACTGAAGGTGACGTGGTGACGCGCGATATCGCGTCATTACGCAGCAAGAGATTCCCCTTGTGTATACCGTCGCTAAGCGACGGAACGAAGGCGCAGACCGGCCGGTCAACAAAATGGGTGCGCATGCGCACTTCAGAAAGATTTTTTTTAATGATTAAATAGATAGTATCTAAAGCAGCCGTGGTGCTGCTAAGTTAAGAGGCTTTTGGAGGGGAGTGGGAACGAGGAAGCAATCTGGATATATTATAGTGGCACTTGCCACCAGTTGAAAATGTATGTGCAGATATATATGAATAAATGAGCAAGCAGATGTGTATAAATAAAGAAAACTGAAAAGCAAAAAAGGGGGAGGATTAATATGCATCTCTCTGCGGACCTATGAAAAAAAAGAAGGGGAGAGAAAAGAATATTAATCAATCTTCATAGACATAGGACCACATGACTTCATACGACCTAGTAAAGAAAAAAAGTTGTACATAATCAGACATACATGTGAAGGGGCTTAAACATGAGAAACAAAGTTGGTTTAATTGTGTGAGTTGAAGAGACCGCTCACAAGATTAATCAGGACAGTATTATTGCCACTTAGAGAGAGGCACTACTATCTAGAGATTGAGTGGAGTGAGACATCCACTTATGTCAAATCTTTAGAAAAGGTGTCCAGAGTGCATCTTCTCCTCTTCCTGGTGATGATCTGGTTCTGATTTACCACAGCTTCTAACTGACCGGAAGTCCGAGCTAATGGTCTCAAGCTCTCAATTCAAGTCTGTGACCTTCGGCTTTTGTGCAAATACTATGTCAGGGCTTGGTCACCTCAGTGGGGGGGTGTCTGAAAATTCCCCGGCCGTGCCTCAGACTGAGGCTGCCTCAAGGAGTAATGTTCATTTCCTCCCAGTAGCCAGGCTAGGCAGTTTTAGAACCTGATTAAGGCTGCTTTCACATCAGCGTTTTCTGCCGATCGTGGCAGATCCGTCAGCTTTGCCACATCTACCGAGCAACGGCTCACTTGCAGCATGCCCCATACATTCCCTATTGGACTTGCGGTCAGTTGCGGCAAGTGCGGTTTTGCCGTTCCGGTAGATTCGGCACTTGAAGCAGCGCAAAAAACTGCTGCTAGCAGCGTTTTTGTTTTTTTTCCTAGCCTCAAGAGCCGGATTCAGCAAAACCGCACTTGCCGCACCTGACCGCAAGTCGCATAGGGAACGAATGAGGCTTGCCGCAAGTAAACAGGCTGCTTTCACATCAGCGTTTTTGCCGAATCGCAGCAGAATTAGTACTTTTGCCACGTAAAGGCCAACTTGCGGGAAGCCCCCGTTCATTGTCTATGGGACTTGTGGCCGATGTGGCAGCTGCAGTTTTTGCCACGATACGGCAAATTCAGCACTTGCAGGAAGTCAAAAAAACGTGGTTAGCTGTGGGTTTTTGACTTGCCAGAGTTGCCGGGTCATGGTAAAAGCTGCACCTGCCGCAAGTCCTATAAAGAACGAATGGGGGCTTGCCGCAAGTCAGCTGTTACACTGAAGATGCGATACATTTGCTAGATCTGCCACAATTCAGCAAAAAGGCTAATGTGAAAGCAGCCTGATGCGGCGAAGCTGCCCTATCTGCCACGAACGGCACTTAACGCTGATGTGAAAGATGACTTAGGCTGCTTCCACACTGCAGTTTTTTCACTGATCAGTGTCCATCAGATTTGTGTGCCAAAACCAGGAGAGGAACTTGCAGAGAAAAACTATAATTGAAAGATTGACACCTGTTCTGAGTTTTGGAGACACTCCTGGTTTTGGCACACAAATCTGATGGACACTGATCAGTGAAAAAACTGCAGTGTGGAAGCAGCCTAACCTGTAGATTATCCCATATCTGCAAGATAATAGCTTTTTTACATGACACGATTCCATTTATGTCCTTTTATTAGATTAGAGGCTGTTGACCATTTTTTTAAATTGGGGAAAAAATAATTCTACATATGTTAAGTTACCCTTTATGCTAACACATTTTTCTGCAATCTTCATTCATTTTCAGACGCCCTGATGTGTGGATTGCAGTCTTATTCAAGTTTCAGATTCTTTACTTGTAGGAGTGACTTCTATTAATATAGGCTGGATGTCTTTGTCTATATACAGAGTGCTGCTGTCTTCATTAAAGCACCACTCCAGTGTGTTTTGATGTTTATTGTTTTTCTTTCAGTGCTTGAGTGCTATTTTAAATCTAAACCTTCTATAATATTCTCACCTTCCAGCGGCTTGACCTTTTAGGCCGGCTTCACACCACGGTTTATTCCGATCTGGGGCTATTAAGTGTAAACCGGACAGCCGTGGACCGGATTTTGGCCCCATAGTATCCTATGGAGCTGGATGGCAGCTCTTTGCCATCCGGTTTCCATGTATCCGGGAGAATCCGAAAGGAATTGGATTTTTCTCCCGGACACAAAATTGGAGCCTGCACCGTTTTTGTGTTCGGAGAGAAAAATCTCCCCAAATTGAATTCTTCCGGATCCTACCAGATCCGGGGCAAGCTGGCGCTCCATAACATGGGAGACTATGGGGCCGGATTGCCCCGAACCGGGAACTGGACACCTGCGGCTGCATGCTGATGCTCCCCGCGAGCCGCGGTCCTGAATTAGCAGTGGCAGCTGCGTCCAGCTCCACACCCGACCGGAGGGCATATTAGCCCTCCGGTTACGTGTGCTGATCCAGTTCAGGGCTGTCAGGTTCATCCCTGACAGCCCCGGATCGGATTAAACCGTGGTGTGAAGCCGGCCTTAACACTGCCACTCCGGCCCCAAGGGGTCATCCTGTGACTAACTTCTGACTGGGCAAAAGTCAATAGTTATGTCCACAAGCTCCCAATTCATCTCTCTGAGAGCCAGAACGAGGTTCTCATAGGCTGCTTTCACACTACGATTTTTGCATTTCCGATGCTGTCCGAAAAAAATCGGACAGCATCGGACCGATTTTCGGACCCCATGCAACCCTATGGGGATCGGACCGAATCGGATGTGCACTAAATGTCATCCGATTTGGTCCGATCCGATTCTGTCCGATTTTTTTATGGGTGCAAAAATCGGAGCTTGCTCCGATTTTTGCACCGAAAATTAAATCTGACAGATTCGGATCGGACCAGATCGGATGGCATTTAGTGCACATCCGATCCGACCCGATCAATTTAGCATGGGGCCCTATGGAGCAGGGTCCGAGAAAACATGTGATGTCTCCTCGGACCGATTTTAGTGTACTGAGCATGCTCAGTACACTAAAATAGCTCCTAAAAGTAAATTAAGGGGTTAATAAAAAAAAAAAAACTATGCTCACCTGTCCACGAGGCCCACGTCGTCTCCCGGCGTCTCCGGTGTCTCCAGGTATCTTGCCGTCTGTGCTGATAAGACCTGGCGTGATGTCACAATCACATGACTGCCAGGAACCAATAGCCGGCAGTCATGTAATTGTGACATCACGAGAGGTCCTGGCAGCACAGAACAGCAAGGCACCGGAGACGTGCGGGACCGTGCAGGAGTCGTGGACAGGTGAGAAAGGAGAGGAGGAGAGGGGAGGACAAGAGGAGAGGAGGAGGAGGACAAGAGGAGAGGAGGAGAGGAGGAGAGGAGGGGGACACATGGGGGGGCCGGAGGACACATGGGGGCAGCACATTGAAGGACTGGGGATGGACTCATAGGAGGACCGGGGGCCAAGAGGGGAGGACCAGGAGCCAAGAGGGGAGACAGGGGATGAGAGGACCGGGGGCCAAGAGGGGAGACACAGGACCGGGGGCCAAGAGGGGAGGACCGGGTGCCAAGAGGGGAGACACAGGGGATGAGAGGACCGGGGGCCAAGAGGGGAGACACAGGGGATGAGAGGACCGGGGCCAAGAGGGGAGACACAGGACCGGGGGCCAAGAGGGGAGGACCGGGTGCCAAGAGGGGAGACACAGGGGATGAGAGGACCGGGGGCCAAGAGGGGAGACACAGGACCGGGTGCCAAGAGGGGAGACACAGGGGATGAGAGGACCGGGGGCCAAGAGGGGAGACACAGGGGATAAAGAAGAGGACCGGGGGAGAGACAGTGACAGCTAGGGAGCGATCTGAAGGGCAGGCATCCTATTTTCTGTCGGAATCGGATGCCTATTTGGCACCCGATTCCAGGCATCAGAGGAATCCGATGCTGTCCGATTTATATCGGACAGCATCGGATTTTACAAAAATCGTTATGTGAAAGTAGCCATAGATGTATTGATTTGTGCCATACAACGCACTTCATGAATCACTGGAGTGGCCGGTATGTCACAAATCTCCAGAGACTGACCAGAGGAGCGGTGATAGAAGATGAAGCCGCTGGAAGGAGAGTATAATATAGGGGCAGGGGACTTCGATTTAAAGCCCCACTAAAATTCATGTGTGAAAACAGCTTCTATCCTGAACTTCCTTCCTTTTTTTGTATAGCTTCTCTTTCTCCTACCTCGGTCTGTACAAGCCCCCACCCGCTAACATTCTGCTACTGCTTTTTCTAACCATGAGAGAAGGGGGCAGAAGCTCCAACAGACTTGTATATGTTTTGCAAGAGCCCTGAGCTAGATAAAGGACTTGAACTTTTAGGAATCATAAAAGCAATAAAAAATTCTGTGCAAAGAGGTCCCTGAATTTTGCAAGAACATTATTCTTTTACGTTAAAAATAAAATATTCATGAATAACTAAATGTCTCTTGTTTATTTACAGGTGGACCCAAAGGACTACATGTTTAATGGCCTGAAAGATCAAACCATTGGAAAGTTGCCCGATAAAGTTGCAGGCCAACAGTTTGTCATACAGGAATGTGAGAACTGTAACATCTATGTTTTTGACCACTCTGCTACCATCACCATTGATGACTGTACAAACTGCCGCATCTTCTTGGGGCCTGTTAAAGGCAGTGTGTTCTTCCGTGACTGCAAGGACTGTAAATGTATTGTGGCCTGCCAACAGTTTCGTACAAGGGACTGCAGGAAAATGGATATACTTCTGTGTTGTTCTACACAACCCATCATCGAATCCTCCACAGGCATGAAATTTGCATGTTTCCAGTTCTATTATCCAGAACTAGCTGCACAGTTTAAAGATGCTGGTCTGAGTATCTTTAACAACACATGGAGCAACATCCATGACTTCACCCCAGTGTCCGGAGAGACAAATTGGAGTCTTCTTCCCAGTGATTGTAGAATCCAAGATTTGGTTCCCTTACCTGACAACGATGAACTAAAAGCTGTACGTGTTTCTATGGATGTAAACAGGAGCATCGTTCCAATCACTTGGGGGCAGAGACCAAAGAAAAGTGATGAGTCCTGTTTGGTGGTTTTCTTTTCTGGAGATTATACGATAGCAAATGCCAGAAAGATGATTGATGAGGTAATTGGCTAACAATATAACCTGCAAGGCCTATTGAAATGATTCCTGCTGCTATTCAAACTGATATGTTATGGATCTTGGTGTCTCCCATTAATTTAAAGAGTATCTGTCAGCAGGTTTTTGCTACCTCATCTGACAGCAAGAAACCCTGAATTTAACTATGTATCACATAGATCACTGTGTGCAGTGGTTCTGACACAATGATAGGATTTAGTATTAGAAACATATTAGAGCTGTGAGAGCTGCCACCGCCCACACCAAGCTCTCAATAGAGATTGGCACATCACTGTCAATTCACAATCACAGCAGGTGTCATGTCACACTGCCATGCCAAAAACAAAGTAGTCCTGTATTGGTAATCGCCAGGTTATGAAGCCTTTATTTTAGGTAAAGAATAGCACAAAGCCTGATGAGATGCACAGTTGATTTTTGTTTTTGACCCTTACAGCATGATGTCCTCAACTTACATAGCCTAAAACCTGTTGTCAGATTCACTTTAAATTCAGGGATAGCCTAAAGAAACTTCTATATGTGTTTCTAACCATTATGCCATAATTTGCAGATGGTCGTCAAGGGGCTATCACTCATTCAGACTAAAGAGGTTACAATGAAACCAGAAGATGCAAACAGAGTTTTTAAGGAACGAGCCGTAGAGTTTTTACCATTATTGGAGCAAGGTATTTGTTTTAATTTTTTTTTTTTTTAAGGGTTATTTTCTTCTTCTAAAGTAATGACGTGTTACTAAGGTATGCCAACAGTGTGTAGCCATGGGGGTCTGACCCTCTTATCAAACCAGAGCATAAAGGCCCTGTCACACACAAAGAGATCGCTAAGGAGATTGCTGTTGCGTCACGAATTTCGTGACGCAACAGCGATTCCAATAGCGATGTCGTTCTGTGTGACATGCACCAACGATCTGGCCCCTGCTGTGGGATCGTTGATCGTTACACACTGCTCGGGGTCATTCCTGCGTCGTTGGTCTCCCACTGGGAGCGCTACATCGTTGTGTTTGACAGAGATAATGAGCAACGATCTCAATGCTACGCTATGGAGAGAAAATTCACAACAACCTCGGTATAATTCTGGATCGCTAGTGCGTCGTTTTTCACATCGCTGGTAAGATGCCCCTGGCATCTTACCAGCAATGTGTAAACGACGCACCAGCGATCTCTGCACATCGTTATCGGGATCGCTGATGCGTCGTTATGTGAGACTGGACCTTTAAGCTGCTGTCTTGTTAAAGCAGCGCTGTGGCCCTTTTATTATCTGGATTGGGGAGAGTACCTGAGGTCAGATCCCAACTGTTCAGTAAATCATGGAAGAAACATAACCTGTAAAATCACAGTACAGTTTAGAGGGAGTCTATCGGCACAAAATGACGTGCTTCATCAAGGTTGTCCTGAGTACCTGTGCTTGATTTGCACAAATAGTCCAGTATACCTTACCATATACTCATTATGCATCTACCTCTGCCCCATTCTCCTTTGGCTGACAGGAGACTGGTAGTGGTGTGGATGATAAAACTAAACTACTCGCCCATGCCAAGGATGCACAGAGTGCCTCTGCTTGGTTTGTTCTGCCACGCTTTGGGTACTTTTAGATCTGTGTTTGTTTTCAATCCAGGCAGATCAGGCAAACCTGAACTTTTTAATTTCAGGAGGTTTTTTCTTTCACATCTGCATTTTTTCAAATCCGGCAAAATTCTGGCCTTTTTGAAAATAAAATGATGTGGCACACTTGCAGCAAAATTGCGTACGGGCTAATGCATTTTGTGAAGTCGTTCTGGACATGTGCTGCTCTTGTGTTTTCTTGGCTATCATGTGTGGCACTCCAATACAAAATGCATTAGCCTGAGCGCAACCTTGCTGCAAGTGTGACGGATCCAGGTTTTTTTTCTTTTTTTTTATCTTTTTTTTTTTTTTAAAAAAGGTGGAATTCTGCTGGATTGGCAAAAACGCAGATGTGAAAGTACCCAGTACCCTTAGGCCGCATCTGCCGCCTGACGGCTGCACTTGCGGCACACTTGCCGCAAGCACCATAGACAATGCATGGGGCTTGCCGCAAGTGCGGCCGTTAGGCAGCAGATGCGGTAAATCTGCTGCATCTGCCGCAATCAGGGAAAATGTGAAAGGTGTCTTACTTCTAATGTGGCTTTCACATCAGCGATTTTTGCCATTTGCAGTAGATCTGGCAGCTTTGCCGCATCTGCCGCGTAACGGCTCACTTGTGGCAAGCCAGTGTTCAGGCCAATTCATTCCCTATTACACTTGCGGTCATGTGCAAAACTTGCAGTTTTGCCGGATTTGGTAAATCCGGCACTTGCTGCAAGTGCCGAATCCAGAAATATTGCAAGTGCCACACATGACCGCAAGTGAAATAGGGAATGAATTAGGGCTGAACACTGGCTTGCCACAAGTGAGCCGTTACGCGGAAGATGCAGCAAAACTGCTGGATCTGCCGCAAATGTTTAAAATCGCTGATGTGAAAGCCACCTAAGAAAGGCAAAATCCAGTAGTCCACCCAATATATATTCAGAACTTCAAACATCTTTTTCCTTAATTATATTCTACAAATGCAATCTAGCTGAGATTTTCAATTGATGCTTGACTGAAATTTTCTGTGTGCGTAGATCTGTAGGAAAGTGTTCACGTGTTGCATGCATAGTAATATTTGTAGGGTTGTGTTTAATGCCATTCACAGGCATATTGTTGTGTTCCTTAGTTGTGGATTTGTGCATCGAAAATCTTTGCTGCTTGCACATAGTTTGATAGGACCAAAATACTAATGCGATTTTATAGATGAATTCTCCTTTTTGCAGTAAGGCTACATTCACACACAGCATTTTTGAGGATCCATTTTTCAGCTGCAAAACTGATCAGCCTTTCAAAAAAACACATCACCTAAAAGGTGATCCGTTTTTGACTGTTGTTGTTTTTTTTTAGGTCATAGACATGGTGTCAATGGAAAAAGTAGATTAGGAAAACGCCACACAAACTGACATGCTCATTCTTTGTGAGGATCCGTTTTTGAGCAAAAAAACAGATCCTCACAAAACGTTGTGTCTGACAAATCTGGAAAACCCATTGACTTTGCTGGGATGCCCAAAGTCACTGCATTTCATTGCACAAAACGGATCCTCAAAATATGCATCAAAAACGCACAGTGTGAATGTAGCCTTACACTGGAAGTGTCATGTTATTGAATATATTGTCATATAACTATCTACCAAAATCTACTTTATTTTTGTTTTCTTCATTAAGGGTCAGTTGTTGCTTTGGAGTTTAATGGAGAAGGAGCAGTACAGACCTGTCAGGAGGCTTCTGCTGGCATCTTTAGTGGTACAAAGGTGAGTTTTTTTTTTTTGTTTTTTTTTTTTATTTTTCACAACTGAGACTTGAATAAACATCATCCAAGCAGCAGCCACAAGAGTTGGGGCTATGGACCCAGCCAAGGGCTGCTGAGCTACTCAGAAGTTACAAAACATTAAACTGTGCAAAGCTGTTACTTCTAGGAGGCCTACAGATAGACATGTACAACTCCTGTTTCCAGAGCACCTGCTACTTCTATGAGAGCTACAGAAAGATGTTTAGAGCTCAGCTGTTGCCAGAGCTCCTACTTCTTCTAGGAGAGCTACAAAGAGACCTGTAGAGCTCCGCCATTACCAAAGCTTCTGCTACTTCTAGGCCTATAGAAAGATGTGTAGAGCTCAGCTGTTGTGAGAGCTCCTGCTGCATCTGAGAGCTACAGCTTCTGGGGCCGTCAACATGTATGTTATTACTTTGGTCTCAGTCCTGAACAGGTGAGATGGAAATTACCCTTTTATTTATTGTAACCCCTTAGCAATCAGGCTTCATGTTTCAAATCTTAACTTGTCACTTTGTGGCTATAAGGCTGCGTTCACACATAGCATATTTTGTTGCGCTTTTTTGCGCGCATGCTTTTTGCCGCGTTTTTCAGCTGCACAAAAAAGCACAACAAAATACGCAGGGGCTTTCACACACTGCACTTTCTTTACCCCAGAAAGCGCAGTGATGTCACAGTGGGGAGGAAAAATCCTGCTTCCTCCTCCCCTCTGTGACAGCCCCATTAGATTTCACAGTGTATAAATATACACTGCGAAATCTAAATTAAACAAAGGCAAGTGTATGAAAAATAAAAAAGAATTAATACTTAACCTGTCCGACGCCTTTTCCCGGTGTCCGGTGCCAGGAGATCTGTCTTCTGCCAGGACCTGTGGTGACGTCAGAGAGGCGTTCCCGGGCACTCGTGGTCATGTGATACATATCACATGACCGCGAGCGCCCAATCAGCGCCGGGAACGCCCCTCTGACGTCACCACAGGTCCTGGCAGAAGACAGATCTCCTGGCACCGGACACCGGGAAAAGGCGTCGGACAGGTTAAGTATTAATTCTTTTTTATTTTTCATACACTTGCCTTTGTTTAATTTAGATTTCGCAGTGTATATTAATACACTGCGAAATCTAATGGGCGGCCACAGGTGTCACAGAGGGGAGGAGGAAGCAGGATTCTTCCTCCCCTCTGTGACATCACAGGGAGAAAACGCAGGAGCAGCTGCGTAAAGAATTGACATCTCAATTCTTTACGCAGCTGCGTTTTCTCCCATAAACACACTGCGTATTTTTACGCAATGTCTGCACTGCAAAGTGAATTTAACATTCACTTTGCTGGCAGACAAAAGGCACATTGCATATTTTGAAAAAGCGCGCGTAAAAAAGCACGGCAAAATACGCAATGTGTGAACGCAGCCTTACGCTGCAATATTTTCAACATATCCCAGTGATCTTGAGATTTTATGTCATGACATATTTTACGATTGATAACTTTTAGGTAGGTCAATGTTTTCTGGTCATCATAATGGGAGACCCAGACAATGGGGTTTAGGGCTCCGCCCTCCGGAGGTCACACTAGGTACTACAAGTTTGTAGACACCGCCTCCTCCGCTTATAAACCCCCACCGTAGGAAACATCCTCAGTTTTAGACTTAGTGTGCTCGGAGGATCACGCTTTGCTTGCACTTCACTGCATTCTCACAGCTTACGTGATGGCGTATGAAGACAAGGTAAATGGTCCCGGTTGGGACCCTCGACAGTCTCCCCGCTCACCCTTTGTGGAACACGCTGGTGGAGGTACCGGAGGGCTTTTTAGCCTGGACACTTGCTGTTCTCCCGGTACGCTGTCGAGCTCCTTCCTTTCCATCCCTCCATGGAGGCTCTGGAGAGGGGGAGCCTGGAGCCTCGCACAGCTCCGCTCCGTCCGAGGCCTCCCTAAATGGTGCTTACAGACCGGACGGAGCCAGCCCAGTCCGAGGCCTCCCTAAATGGTGCTTACACTCCGGACTGGTGCTGTACCCCCGTCCGAGGCCTCCCTAAAGGTGCTTACAGACCGGACCGGCACTGAGGCACCTGGTGTGTCTCCTGTGTGCCTGGGGGTAGTGTCTGGCACTTGGTGTCATGACACTCAGACCGCGCGGTTACCCTCGGGTCCGCGGTTCTGTCGGTGTACCCTGTGCTGGGGTCACTCTAGCTGACCGCCCTGTGTGCCACAGGGGCTGAGGCTGTAGACTGCTGATGTTTGTTTTGGGCATGCAGTCTGTGTGTGTATGTGCATTGTTACACACTCTTTTCCCGCGCTGCGGGCTCTGGCACCTCCATTAGTGAGGCTGCCTGGAGGAGGAGGAAGCAGCTCTTACGGTGACATCACCGAGGGGCGTGTTTTGTGTTCTCCCGCGTGTTCCTGGCCACGCCTATGACTTTACTGTCGGCGGCCATCTTCTCCCTCTCTTCCCGGCTGGGATCTGGCTGCAGCGTGTGTCTGCACTTTCCAAAGGGGAGACCGGAACTCGCGGAGGTCACACACGAACACCGCTTCCTCCTACCGCTTACTGCGGTCGGTAAGCCACCGGGATCTCCGGTTTGTTTATTACAACTTGGCTTATTTCCCCCTACTGTGGCGATGTCCTCAGTAAGGAAGCATGCTGCTAAGACGGCAGATGGCACCATTACCTGCGCTACGTGCAACGGTTCACTGGTGGAGGGGTCCTGCAATAATTGCGGACGCCCAGAGACCCGGACAGTTACTGTTGAATCAGAATCTGCGGGTCTGTACCCTGAGGTTCGGGTGATCCCAGGGACATGGGAGGCGCAGAATAAGATAAATGAATCTCTGCTGTCCCAGATGTCCTCCATGTCGCAATCCCTGGAGGCACTTCATAGGAGGCTGGAAAACCCAGCTACTCCTCCCAGTTACCCCCGGGTGGCTCTTACTTCTTCTGTGAGACCCCCTAAGCGAGCTCGTGAGGCCTCTCCAGAGCTCCAAGCTCTCTCTGAGGAGGAGCGTTCCTCTGATGGTGAGGAAGATGATGGGGGTTCTACTCTCGGGTCTGTCTCTGAACCTCCAGATGGGGTGGAGGATCTGGTGTCCTCCATCAATGAGACATTACGTCTGGTCACTCCTCCTGAGGAGGTGACTGTTCACCCCAAGGAGGTCTATCAATGGCTGCGGCCGGAGGCGAGACCAAGTGGATCCTTTATGGACCACACTAATTTTGGAAGGGTGATTAGAGCACCCAGGTTACATCCTGGGCGGCGTTATGTCCGTAAACCTAAGGACCTTCGCTTTCCCTTTCCTCAGGAGGTGCTTCTGGAATGGTCACAGTCCCCTAAGGTGGACGCTTCCATGACTAGGATTGCTGCACGCTCCTTGTTTTCTGCCTCTGATAGCTCCTCATTGAAGGATGCTACTGATAGACAGGTCGAGCAACTCGCCAAGTCTTCCTATGAGGCTGTGGGGTCTTCATTTGCCCCTAATTTTGCCGCGGTCTGGACCCTACAAGCGATTACCTCCTGCTTGGATGGTATCTCTGATCTAGCTAGGGCCAGCCCAGAGGTCCTGGCACTCTCCGACAGGGCAAGGGCTTATGCGGACTACGCCAGGACGGCAACTTTGGAAACTGCCACTCGCTCGGCTGTGGCTTCGGCCAATGCTATAGCGATCCGCAGGTTGTTGTGGCTGCGTCTATGGGACTCAGATGCCACGTCTAAGAAGATTTTGCAAAATCTTCCGTTCTCTGGTGACAGGCTCTTCGGCACCGAGCTGGTCAAGCTGATAAAGGATTCTGCTGAGTCTAAGATACCGCAGAATAAGCCTAAGCCACGGTATACCGTGAAAAGGAACCCAAAACAGTGGTCCTTTCGCCCCAGCTCGCAGTCATCAGCGGCGTCCGCTCGCGCGGACCGTGGGGGCAAGCCCTCCACTCAGTGGCGCAACAAAAGTCGCCAAAAGAAGCCGGTAGGGGCTGCAGCTGCCACCCCTAAACCCGCTTCGGCATGACTCGCTCCTTCATCCTGTCTCCCCACAGGTGGGGGGCCGCCTGTCTCTTTTCCAGGACAGATGGCTTCTCCACGTCCAAGACCAGTGGGTCCGAGACGTAGTCTCAAAAGGCTACAGGATAGAGCTGACGTCACAGCCAGCACACCGATTCCATCGGTCTGTTCCATCCCTAGACAAAGCTCAGGCTTTTCATCTGGTGTTGGAGGGACTCAGCAGAGACGGTGTGGTGGTCCCAGTACCCACGGGAGAGAGGTTCAGGGGTTTTTACTCCAACCTCTTTATTGTCCCAAAGAAGGACGGCTCCTTTCGTCCGGTTCTGGACCTCAAGTTGTTCAACCGCCACGTGTTGGTTCGGAAGTTTCGTATGGAATCCCTGCGCTCCGTGATCGCGGCTGTGTCACAGGGAGACTTCCTGGCGTCCATAGACATCCGAGACGCCTACCTTCACGTGCCCATTGCACCGGCTCATCAGCGCTGGTTGAGATTCGCAGTGGGGGAAGAACACTTCCAATTTGTGGCACTGCCGTTCGGGCTAGCCTCGGCACCGCGAGTGTTCACAAAGGTGATGGCCTCAATGATGGCTCTCCTGCATGTGCAGGGACACGCCGTCATTCCCTATTTGGACGACCTGCTGGTCAGGGCGCCATCGCAAGACCTTTGTCGGGTGAGCCTGGAGGTGACCATGAAGTCTCTGGAACAGTTTGGGTGGCTTCTCAACATTCCGAAGTCGACCCTGGTTCCGACCCAGTCTTTGACATATCTGGGCATGGACTTCCACACGGACTCAGCCCTGGTGTCCCTACCTCAAGCCAAACAGCTTGCGATCCAATCAGGAGTGCAGAATGTTATCCTGTCACCACAATCTTCCCTACGGGAGTTGATGAAGCTGGTGGGACGCATGGTAGCGGCGATAGAGGCGGTGCCTTTCGCACAGTTTCGCCTCCGTCCTCTCCAGTTGGAGATTCTTCGCCGATGGGACAAAAGGACGATTTCTCTGAATCGGCTGGTGACGCTGTCACAATCGACCAGGGACTCCCTACAGTGGTGGCTCCAGCCACATCATCTGTCACGGGGCCGGTCCTTTCTAAAACCGTCATGGTTAGTGGTGACCACCGACGCCAGTCTGAAGGGCTGGGGCGCGGTGTTCTTACACCACAGGGCTCAAGGCCTATGGACCCAGGCGGAGTCGGCATTACAGATCAACGTGCTGGAGATCAAGGCGGTCTATCTGGCGCTCCTGGCGTTTCAGAAATTCCTGTCAGGACAACCCATTCTGGTTCAGTCCGACAATGCGACGGCCGTCGCCTACATAAATCATCAGGGAGGGACCAGAAGTGCTCAGGCCCTCGCCGAAGTCCACCGCATTCTAGCCTGGGTGGAGGAAAACGGCTGCCTGATCTCCGCAGTTCACATCCCAGGGGTCGAGAACTGGGAGGCCGACTACCTGAGCCGACAGGGGATGGACGCCGGAGAGTGGTCCCTGCATCCAGACGTCTTCCGGGACATCTGCAGCAAATGGGGCACTCCGGACGTGGATCTGATGGCCTCACGGCTGAATCATCAGGTACCCCTATACATGGCACGATCGTGGGATCCTCAGTCTCTGGGGGCGGATGCCCTGATCCTGAGTTGGTCCAGCTTCCAGCTGCCATATGTGTTCCCGCCTCTCGCTCTGATTCCCAGGGTTCTGTGGAAAATCAGGACAGAATGCAGAGTAGCCATTCTAGTGGCTCCAGATTGGCCCCGGAGGTCCTGGTACCCGGACCTCTGGCAACTGTCAGGCGGACACCGGTGGGCTCTTCCAGAGCGCGCAGATCTACTCGCGCAAGGGCTTTTCTTCCACCTCAATTCCAGGGCCCTCAGATTGACTGCATGGCTCTTGAGGCCTGGCTGCTGACATCCAGGGGCTTCTCTCCTACGGTGGTTGCCACGATGAATCGGGCAAGGAAACCTGTCTCCAGGAAGATATACCACAGAACGTGGAAAATCTTTTTCTCCTGGTGTGCCTCTGGTGGACGTTCACCGTGGCCCCTGTCCATTCCGACATTGTTGGCTTTCCTACAGTCGGGTTTGGAGTTGGGATTATCCCTTGGCTCTCTGAAAGGTCAAGTATCAGCACTTTCAGTGCTGTTTGACAGGCGATTGGCGCTCCTCCCGAAGGTTCGTCAATTTCTGCAGGGGGTGTCTCGGGTGGTTCCGCCTTACAGACGACCTCTGGACCCTTGGGACCTCAACATGGTCCTGGCGGCACTGCAGAAACCGCCGTTTGAGCCACTGAGAGACATCTCTCTCTCTCGTCTGTCCCAGAAGGTGGTTTTTCTGGTGGCAATTACGTCTCTGAGAAGGGTCTCAGAATTGGCTGCACTTTCGTGCAAGTCACCCTTTCTGGTGGTTCACCAAGACAAGGTGGTGTTGCGCCCGCGGCCTGAATTCTTGCCGAAGGTGGTTTCAACTTTCCACCTAAACCAGGAGATTGTTCTCCCATCATTTTGCCCCGCTCCCGTTCATCAGGTTGAGCGCGACCTCCATACTTTGGATCTCGTGAGAGCTGTACGCATTTATGTGTCCAGGACCGCCTCCTTTAGGAGTTCGGATTCTTTATTTGTCCTCACGATGGGTCGCTGTAAGGGGTCCGCGGCTTCGAAGTCGACCTTGGCCAGATGGATCAAGGCTCCCATTCAGGAGGCATACCGGTCTTCTGGTTTGCCTCTCCCGGTGGGTTTGAAGGCACACTCTACTAGAGCTGTAGGTGCCTCATGGGCCTTGCGACATCGAGCATCTGCTCTACAGGTGTGTCAGGCGGCCACCTGGTCCAGCCTGCACACTTTCTCAAAGCACTATATGGTGCATGCCCATGCCTCTGCGGACGCAAGTTTGGGCAGGCGGGTCCTCCAGGCGGCGGTTGCCCACCTTTAAGGGGGACCGTGTATTATCCGTCTTGTTGAGGAACTCTTCCCGCCCTGGGGTATTGCTTTAGGACATCCCCATTGTCTGGGTCTCCCATTATGATGACCAGAAAAAAGAGAATTTTGTTTACGTACCGTAAATTCTTTTTTCTTTAATCATCAATGGGAGACCCAGCACCCACCCAGTTGTTCCGTTGCATGTTTGCATTTGATCTGTTCTCTGTTGAGACAGTGTTTTTCCGGGTTGTTCAAACCGTCTGTGCACGGTATTCTTCCCGATGTTTCGGGTGTGGTTCATTTTTCTCCTCGCAGCTTATGGACTAAACTGAGGATGTTTCCTACGGTGGGGGTTTATAAGCGGAGGAGGCGGTGTCTACAAACTTGTAGTACCTAGTGTGACCTCCGGAGGGCGGAGCCCTAAACCCCATTGTCTGGGTCTCCCATTGATGATTAAAGAAAAAAGAATTTACGGTACGTAAACAAAATTCTCTTTTTTTTGTGTATTTACAAAAATATCACACATTTGCCAAATTTCAAAAAATTAGCAATTTTCAAACTTTGATTATCTTTTTACTGCAGATAATCATACCACACAAAAATATTTACCTTTTTGTCTGCTTTACATCAGCACTATTCACCATCTGTAAAATGTTCTTTTATTTTATTAAGATGTTAGAAGCCTTAAAATCGTAGCAGTCATTTTTAATTTCTTCTAGGCAGTATTACAAAACTTTTTTTTATTTTTAAGGACCTATTCATTTTTGAAATGGTATTGAGGTACTCGTATATTGGAAAACCCTCAAATGATATCATTGTAAGAACAGCACCCCTTAACATATCCAAAAATGCAGACAGGTTGTTTAACCCTTCAGTTGCATTTCAGAAATGCATGCAAAGTAGCATAAAAGAAATGAAAAATGCTGTTTTTACCACCCAAATGTTGCTAACTTCTGAACGCGCCACTATAGCCAGCAGTCTGTAAGGCTGATATTTGGCTGTGAATTGTCTTGTCAAGAATAAAACCACACAATCATGATCTCAAGATGATGATTAGATTAAAGGGGTTGTCCACTACATGGACAACACCATCCCATTTCCCATGTGCGTCTCCATAAAAATATAAAAGCCCTATACTCCCCTAGGGAGCCCTATCCCTGAGGAAGGTGCCAGGAAGGGCGCCGAAACGGGTAGGAAGGAATAAAGAAGTATACTGCTACAACATCTTGCATCCCAGGTGATTTTGTGGACTCAGCAGCGCGGACTGTGGTACACCTTGCTTCCCATATTTTCTGGCTATACTCCCCTTGGGTGCCGACTCGATTCCAGTGGCGTCGGAACTTGCGTTGCCAGGTTTCACATGACATTGTTATGGCATGCAAGCCTTGCAACCCATCACTACCTGCTTCTTTCTTCCTGCTTTCAGACGGTTGCATAATTAAAAGGAAGCAAGAGGCAGCCGCAGCTCTTACTTCATGTTAATTAAATGCCCAAAGGAGGGGAGAAAGAAGTTCAAGTTGTTTAGTCGCGAGGCTTGCATGATATCAATGTCACGTGGAACCCGGCAACGCTGGCTGTGACTCTGATGTAAGTAATTATGTAGTGGCACAGAGCAGACTTGGGGTATGTGCCCACAGGACGTTTTTTGAGCAGTCCTGAACGCAGTTTTTTGTGTGTTTTTACTGCGTTTTTGATGCTGCGTATTTCCCATTGACTGCACCAAAAACGCAGGAAAATAGAGCATGTCAATTCTTTCCTATCCGAACCAAAAACGCAGGTATTTGACAGTTCTTGACACTTGCAAAACCAATGTGTGGGCACAGCGTTTCTGTGAAACACATTGGTTTTGCTGAGAAGCCCAACCGCAGGAACAAATTAGCATACATTACCATAAAACCAATGGTTTTCTGCATGCGGAAACCGCAGCAAAAACGCCCTGTGTGCACATACCCTAAGGGTATGTGCTCACAGTCCGGAGGAGCTGCATGTTGGACGCAACTCCTCCGGACCTGAGTGAAGCCGCAGGTGGCCGCAGGGAGACCGCAGCTGCCCTGTACTCACCATGTGTGGCGGGTGCGTGGCAGTTTCTCCCTGCAGTCTCTCTGTGGCAGCCACTTCCGACTCCACAGCATGAAATAAACATGCTGCGGAAGAGCGGACTGCCGGCAACCCGCAGGCATTGTGCAATCCAAATCTTTGGTCTCTGCCTCATTTTAATCTGATTTACAGAATGTTAGTCATTGATCATCAGAGATTATACTTCTTTTTTTTTTTTTTTTTTAATTTGTTTTTATCTATTTTTTTTGTTGTCAATATCAGCCATTAACACTTACATGTTCTATCTCCTTTGCACCAAATAGATATTTGTTTCAGAGACCAAGACCACCTCTTCGCAGGATGTGGACAACTTCTTCAACTTTGCTGATATGCAGATGGGAGTGTAGATTTCTGCTTTCATTGTTGCTAGAGTTGACTTGCAACCTGATGCAAAATGGATTACTGTGACACTCCGTAATTAATCTAAAACTAAATTATGTGTAAGCCTTGATTTAAGCAGTGTATAGATGAGAAGATACTACGTTTAAGGTATAAGGTTCTTTCAACCACAGTATGAAGCATAGTTTGTGAACTATATCAACAAAAAAGAAAAAATAATCCAAGAAAAAATGCATTTCACACAACAGCTGTTATCAAAGAAATAAAGCCTGTTACATCTGGGAAGCTGAAAATTGGATTTTCCTTTCCTAGAGTTGCTAATTGTCCAATATGGAATGTGTGACTACAGAAGAGCTGACATTCGTGGTATAGTGTGGATTCTTCCTAAAGCGATTTCTACAAGGATAAGCTTGTATCTTCAATTTTCTATTGAACTGTAAATTAACAGGTCTTCTCTATTCAGGACCAATTTCGATCAAAATGATAAATGTGCATTCCAAATGGTTGTATCCAATCAAAGTGGTGAAGATTTGAAAATTTCCTGTAATGTATGTTTGTAATATTTATTAATTTTACACCAATGCAATACATTTTAATACTGTTTGTAAAATGCACTCAAATTGACTTTATACTGTGAAGCAACAGGTTTGTAGGCAAAACTGTCAATTGTTTTACATGTGAAAAAATATAAATGCTACTCAAAATCATGCACATTTCTATAAAATTGTAGTGACCTATAAAATAACATAAACCTGTCATCTGCCTGCAAAAAGAAAGTGTAAAAACTTAGACTATATTCACACTGTGCGTTTGTGGTCTGTTTTTGATTATCAATTTTTGTAGCCGAGACCAGGAGTGAGTGATATACAGAAGTGGTGCCCATGATTCTATTATACTTTTCCTCTGATTATTCCACTCCTGGTTTTGGCTACAAAAACTGATGAGCAAAAACAGACCAAATACGCACAGTGTGAATGGAGCCAAAGACCTGTTTTCCCTACTAATGAAGTTCTACAATGCTAGAACAAAACTTTGACTATCAGCAACAGCACCACACCTGTCTCTAGGTTGTGCTTGGTATTACTGATTGTACCCATTAATTTCCATTGAGCTGAGGTGCAATACTGGATTCAAAGCCCAGAACAACTGTTTGTACAAGAAAGCGGATGCATGTCACCCCATACAGAACATAGATTATGTGTGTCATGAGCAATTGTGTAGGCTTTCTGTAAAGAGGACCTGTCACCCCCCTGGTGCTTTCAAAAGTGAAGGCACGACTGAATGCAGCGTGTATGCTGCATTAAGGGAAGGGGTCTCCCATGTTTCTAACTCCCCCGTAACCTGTAAAAAAAAAACACTTTATAAAAATTAGAGATAACGAGTCCGGAGGGACTTACTGATTATGGAGTCCTCGCTGTTCCCGGGGGTCCTCCCGCCCCCTGCCTCTCTGTGCCGCCCACCTGCCTGTGACATCAGCGCCAGAGCCTGCCTTGCTGTATACATACAGCATAATCTGTAGCAGTGCAGGCTCCGATGCTGATGTCACAGGCAGGAGATGGGGAGGACCCCCGGGAACAGTGAGGACTCCATAATCAGTAAGTCCCTCCAGACTCGTTATCTTTAAACTTTATAAAGTGCTTTTTAGGTGGTAGAAACTTGGGAGACCCCTTCCCCGAATGCAGCATACACACTTCATTCAGTGGTGCCTCTTTAAGATGTCAGGAGGGAAGTTACTATGTCTAAACCTGATTTTTGCAGGCAGTCTATAATTTGACTATATATAAAAAAGATTGGATATGGTTTTACAAAAAAAAAAAGATCCATGAACATCCAGGTAGAGGGAGTATGGAAGAAAGCCTAAAGCTGATATCTAATTCTTCTTGAGCCCCCAAATTTACCGGAAGCCTGACAATCTGTGGGCACACGAGACGTTTGTGACACTATGCTGCACTGCATTCCAAAGACTTGTAGAATCCTTTAAGCCTCATTCACACTGCTGCGACCACAACACCAACGGTAAATGAGGTTTCTGATCAACAAGTGATTGCAAATACTGCATCGCTGCATACATTTTTTTAAGGCATTGTTCTTAGAACCTGTATATGTCGAACTGCTTGATAACTGTTTATATTTTAATGCTGTTTGTATTTTTTTTAATAGTTTACAACTGGATAATTCATGCTTTTATATCAAAATCAGATATATGCATGCATTTAAAATAAAGAAAATTGAATCATCAATTCATGTTTTCTTCTTTCTTCCTCTTCAGAAATGTACTTGGTTAAGTCCAGAAATATTTGGACAGTGGCACACATTTTGGCATTTTAGCTGTTTTTAGTTAAACATATTCAAGAAACAGGTTTTCAAAAATAATAGCAGTGTGTTCAAAAACATGAGTTAAGCCCAAAATCTTTAAAAGGGTATGTGCAGACGCTGACTATTTGGTGCAGAAATTTTCTGCAGCATTAATGCTGCTAAACTGCACCCTGTGCCAGAAAAACACACCATGTACGCAATGCATTTTAGGTGCAGATTTTGGTATTGCATTTTTTTCCACTATTGTCAATGGCAGGGAGGGCTGAATAACGCACCAAGAATTGACATGCTCATTTTTTTTCTCAGGACAAAAAAAAGCTGCAAATCTGCAAGGAAAAAAAAAAGCTACACTGCCATCGCAATTCAGAATTCTCATACACTTTGCTGGGGAAAGGTTGTGCAAGTATTTTTGTGGGAAAAAGACGCATAAAAAACAGTCTGAACATAGCCTAAACGTTTTTATTTCCATGCATTGGTAAAATTGCACACTGTTTTCTAAATATAATAATAAAGCTTTATTTATATAGTGCCAACATATTCCGCAGCGCTTTACAATGTAGGGTACAGAAAATATACAGTAAGTACAGTAGAGAACAAATACAGTAGAATCAATTTGGCATACAAACAATAGGAATAAGAAAATGTAATAAAAATGATAAAAAAGCAAGAAATGAAGGTGACCCTGCTCAAAAGCGCTTACATATGAAGAGAAATGTATATAATAAGTACTTCACAGAAAATAACCAAAAAATAAACATTGGGCTGTTAAACGCAGACACTATTTTTTTTTTTTTTTTTTTTTTTTTGTCTTCACAAACTCAAAATATGTACTTTTTTTATTTTTAAGGATTTGGCATTCCTGTGACTCAGTATCCTAATATTTTGTTATATATTGTTGAATGTATTGTTGTATAACCAGTTTTTTAGAACTGCTTCACATATATGTTGCATCGAGTCAACTAACATCTGGCACCTGTCAACTTTTATTCCAACTCAGGATGCTTTGGCTACATCCCACAATTTATTGCATTTGTTGGCTTTGCCTCAGACTGCATTTTTGATGTCACCCCACAAATGTTCTATCGGATTAATGTCCTGGGATTGGACTTGCCACTCTACAACCTCAATTTTGTTGGACTGACACCCAAGATTTTGCTCATTTACTCGTGTTTAAGGTCATTGTTTTATTGAAAAAAAGCATTTCAAGGGTGTTTCCTCTTCAACATAAGGCAGCGTGACCTCTTCAAGTATTTTGATATTTACTAACTGGTCCATGATCCTTGTATTCGGTAAATAGGCCAAGCACCATAGTAAGAGAAACATGCCCATATCATAATGCTTGCACCACCATGCTTCACTGTACTCAGAGAGTGTACTGTGGCTTGAATTTAGACTGCGGGTTGTCTGACGAACTGTCTGCGGCTCCTGGACTGAAAAAGAACAATTTTACTTATCAGTCCACAAAATGTTTCTCCATTTTCTCTTTAGGCCAGTTGAAGTGTTCTTTGGCAAATTGTATCTGCTTCAGGACTTTTTTTTTTTTTTTTTTACAGTGAGACTTTGCCGGAACTTCTTGCTAATAATTAGCTTCACACACGTGTCTTCTAACTGTCACAGTGCTCACAGGTAACTTGACTGTCTTTGATCATCCTGGAGCTCATTATTGGCTAAGCCTTTGCAATTCTGGATATTCTTTGCATGGTAGTCTTCCGCTTTCTTCCATGTCTCTCTGTTTTGCTTTCCATTTTAAAGCATTGGTGATCATTTTAGGTGAACAGCTTATTGTCTGCGTTTCTTTATAATTCAACTTATTAAAGTACGCTGTTCTTCTGAACCGTGTCTTGAACGACCCATATTTATCAGGCTTTCAAGGAGAATTGCATGTACATGGGCTAGCTTCACCCTTAAATAGGGGCCACCTGATTCTTCAAAGAATGATTGACCTCACTAAATTCCACACTGCTGTTATTTTGAACACTTCCCCCCCCCCCCCCCCCCCAATTAATTATTGAAATACAGACAAAAACATGCAGATCATGAATGCGGAGTCTGTTGGTTTTCTAAAAATCTGCTGCACCAACTGGTAAATTGTTTGTCGTGTGGTTATAATTTTTTTGTGTATGTCCCTGTGGGGGGGGGGGGGTCTGTGTGGTGTGTGTTTCTGTTGTGTGTCTCTCTTTGTGGTGTGTGTGTGTCCCTGTGGGGTGAGTACATGTGTCCCTATAGGGTGTGTGTGTGTCCCTGTGGGGGGGTCTGTGTGGTGTGTGTTTCTGTTGTGTGTGTCTTTGTGGTGTGTGTGTCCCTGTGAGGTGAGTGCATGTGTCCCTATTGGGTGTGTGTGTCCCTGTGGGGGGAGTGGGGGTCTGTGTGGTGTGTGTGTCCCTGTGGGGTGAGTGCATGTGTCCCTATAGGGTGTGTGTGTCCCTGTGGGGGGGGTCTGTGTGGTGTGTGTGTCTGTGTGTCCATGTGGGGTGAGTGCATGTGTCGCTATAGGGGGTGTGTCTCTGTTGTGTGTGTCTCTTTGTGGTGTGTGTGTTTGTTCGGGTGCGTGGTGAGTATCCAATATTGGGGCTGCACCTTAGCGACTATACACTTGCTGTTACTCTTTGTGTGTGTGTGTGTGTGTGGTGTGTATACATGTCCCTAAGCGTGGTGAATATATCATGTTGGGGCCCCACCTTAGTGACTATATGCTGGTATGTGCTGTTAGTCTTTGGCGCCATCATTAAGCCCCTCTCATTCACAACTGTCAATTGGTAACTGTCACTTTTTTCCCATTATGTAGATAGGGGCAAAATTGTTTGGTGAATTGGAATGCGTGGGGTTAAAATTTCGCTTCACAACATAGCCTATGACGCTCCCGGGGTCCAGACGTGTGATTGTGCAAAATTTTGTGGCTGTAGTTGCGACGGTGTAGATGCCAATCTGGGACAGACATACATACATACATACATACATACATACATACACATTCAGCTTTATATATTAGATTTTGTGTCACATAACTCTCTGGTTTAACAGAATAAAATTACAAAATTTGAAAATTGTGAAATTTTCATCAAATTTTTTATTTTTTTCACAAATAAATGCAAAAATTATCGACCTAAATTTACCACTGACATGAAGCCGAATATGTCACGAAAACCAATCTTAGAATTGCTAGGATCCGTTGAAGCGTTCTAGAGTTATTACCTTATAAAGGTACACTGGTCGGGTTCCGGTTCCGGCCATGGAGGGTAGTAGCAGCTGAGCCACGAGCTCCCGCTCCCCACGCCGGGAATAGCATTAAAATTCCCCTGCAAAAGTGACCGAACGGGCACCACATGCCAGGGAAACGGAGATGCAAAGGGGCCAGCACCCGCACAGGCTCCCCGGTGCCGGCAGCAGCTGGAATCAAACACTACCTGAGGAGCACGGGCAGGAGGGAGGAGGACCGCAATGCTGGCATGCAGGAGGAACACGTGGGGCCCGAACCTGCAGGTTCCCACAAGCCAGACGCCCGGAGCCCTGGGGAGCAGGAAGGAGACCTCCCCCGGCATGCAGCGACCGCACAGCACCCGCCCGGCACCTCCGGCCCACTCCACCCGGCCGAGCTGCAGGTGGGACAGGGACCACACGTGCTGCAGGCTGCAGCAGACCCGACATCACCACGGCACCCCCAACACCCTGAGAGAGGCCGGCACTCGCTGGAGGACACCTTCCAGCCACACCAGCCCCCGGAAGCACGGTCAAAGACCCCGGAGGCAACAAGGGAGCCCTGCAACCCACAGAAAGAAGCCCTGACCCCACCGCGACTCTCAGCACACGCTGCTGAGACACAGCCACCTCCAGAGGTCGCTGGCTGGCATCGCAGGCCCTGGGTGCTGCAGGCAGCTAGCACACAGCCACAGAGGGGAGTCCAAACAAGGCAACACGGACCCCCGCACCCCACAGGGACCACAACCGATGGAGAAGGTAACGGGAGGGAGGGGATGAATGGCCCCATAAGCCCAGCAAGCCACAGAAGCCTACAGCCCACAGCTGAAGTGGAAGGGCCAGGCAGCCCACAACCCTGCACCCCTAGAGGGCCCTACCCCACAGCACATTGGCAGCAGGGGCCCCAGAGACATCCATGGCCCACCAACATCCAGGCCGCACCGCTCACTGTTTGGCCATATTTTGGCCCCCCCACGGGCATTGCCCCTGGCTACCCAGGCCCCATCCCGACCCCGCAGACCCACCCAACTGCCCTAGCAGCAGACAGAGGGGCCTGGGAGGACCTAAGAGCCCGCATCCACCACATCCCGACCGAGGAGGAGATGGAGGATTTCCTCATTAGGATAGAATCCTCATTTAGGGCAGAGGTGGCAACACTCAAGGAGGAATGCCAGCAGCTGGCAAGGAGAGTCAACTCCTCTGAATCCATCATAGCTGGGCTAACTTGCCGCTTGACCGCCCTAGAACGCCAGGTCTCCCTCCAAACATCAACAATCGAACATTTGATGGACTCAATAGAGGACTTAGAGAACCGCGACAGGCGGAATAACCTCAGGGTCCGAGGCCTATCAGAATCCATCCCCGCCGGGGACCTAGATACCACACTTCGGGGGTTCCTCAACTCCGCCCGCCACAAGCCTGACAACACACCCCTGGATCTTGACAGGGCCCACAGATCCTTGGCCCCCCCCACCACCAGAAGGAGCCAGACCCAGGGACATAATCTGCAGAGTCCATAGCTACAAAGCCAAGGAGGACATACTAACTAAGACCCGGGGTCAGGACCATGTACTATTCCAAGGCCAACCAATCCAAATCATGCAGGACCTGTCCCGCCGCACACTCCAGAAACGTAGAGCCCTCAGACCCCTGCTAGAGGAGCTCCGCAGAAGGGAAGTCCCGTACTCATCGGGCTTCCCCTTCCGCCTCCAGGTTCGCAGAGATGGCCAGTCTTTCGCGATCTCACACCCGAGGGACATCCCTGCGTTCCTAAAAGACCTGGGGATCCCGGCAGCAGGGATCCATATCACAGAGTGGCCCGACATACGAGGGGGTGGGTGTGAGACCCAAACACCCAGAGAACGACAGCCACAGTACCGGGCAACAAGGGGGGGGACCCCTAGGAGCAGGGGGCACCGAAGGAAGGGTCCCAACCCCAATGGGAAGATCTGCCCTCCACACTTCCCCACCAACGGCCACAACCTACCGTATGGAGAGAGGCCGCCACTACAGGGGCACCCCCCCCCAACACCGCTGGGCCATGCGGCCACCTGAATCGCCACAGCCCAGATACGGCCTTGTCGCGTCGGCCCGCACCATGGCTCGGGTGAGCAAACACCCTCCCAGGTCCTGGTCCCGCCCAGTAACTAGCCTGTCATTTTGCCCTTTGATATGTCTATCGTATTCCCCCCCATCTGCTCCTCTTACGCTCTCCCCCTACCGCTCTTGCTACCTCCCAACCCACACACCATCCCTCTAGCCTTCCCACCCCCTTGCTTACCCATCCCACTTCATGACCCTATTACCTGCTCTCCTTATAGCCCCCCTACCCACCTGATTACCAGCCCCTCTTCTGGCCCCCCACTATCTTCTCAATCTGCTCCTCCAATAACCCCCCACTTACACCCCCACGCACCCCCGTTTCTACCTCCCTACTCACCCCCTTTCTCACTTCTGCTACCACCTGCTCAACCCTTGATATGCCTATCGTATTCCCCCCCATCTGCTCCCCGTACGCTCTCCCCCCTATCCCTCCTGCTACCTCCCTACCCACCCTCCCTCTAGCCCTCCCACCCACCTGCTCACCCACCCCACCTCATGAACCTATTACCTGCTCTCCTTATAACCCCCCCCACCCACCTGCTTACCAGCCCCTCTTCTGGCCCCCTACTAGCCTCCCAATCTGCCCCTCTAATAACCCCCTAATTACACCCCCACGCACCCCCGTTTCTACCTCCCTATTCACCCCCTTCCTGCTACCACCTGCTTAACCGACATTTCAATCACCCTCTCATTTACCTTACTTCATGCCTTTTTATTTGCTCACCCTCTTGCTTGATTATTTGCTTTAATATGTCATGTTTTATTTTATTATTTGCGATTTTACATACCATTGATTTGCTGTTATTGTATGCCTATTATTTGCCCACTGTTTGCCTTCTTTGTACCCGATATTTGTATTTGCATTTTTATATGCCTTTTCTGCCCCTCCTTTTTTTACACGCCTTCTCACCCACCCTTATGCTCGCCTTTTTAGATGCCCTTACACTTGCTCCCCTATTTGCCCAAACATTCACTTAATCGTAGTCGCACCTTACTTTACGACACATTACCTTAACAATCACTTTTGCCAACTAGATGCTGTGTTACCACCACAATGCGAAACCCCCTGCGTGGGGAGCCCCTAACGTCGGAAAGGCCAAAAGCCCCAAACGGAGAGCCATACACTGCCGGCAGGCGCGGCAGACCCGACACCGACCCCACTCCCATCGCTGACCCTACGTGCGAACAGCCCCCCCCCTCCAGCAAAACCGTACAGTCCCCCACTTACTCCCGGACCAACCCCCCTCCCTCACCCAGATCCCGCACCAGCCACCACCCCTCACACACACACCCAGGCCCACAGGGCGACGTTACACAGAACAACGGCCCGCCCCTCGAACCTAATTAAACCCAAAAAAAAACGGAGGGACCCACCACACCATGGCCTCCTTAAAAATCGGATCCCTCAATGTACGAGGCCTCAACACCCCCCAAAAACGCTCACAAATCCTTAACGACATGAACAAAAGGAAGACCCAGATCATCCTACTCCAGGAGACACACTTTAAAACAGGGTCCATTCCCACTATAAACAACAAACTATACCCGACATGGCTACATAGCACCAACCCTGAATCCAGGTCACGGGGAGTATCAATTGCGATACACAAGAATCTACCACACTGTACTTGATTCCCAGATCGACCCAGGAGGGAGATACATATTCCTAAAGCTGAGGGTGACCAACAATATCCTGACGTTAGTCAACTGGTACCTACCCAACAGGGACCAGACGAGGGTCGGGAGAGCCCTACTAACCCGTCTCGCTGACTTCGCAGAGGGGACTACGATTATTGGAGGGGACTTTAACTTCACAATGGACCCCACCTGCGACTCCACCTCCGGCAGAGGGACAATCCCAGCCGGAAGACTGAAAGCCTTCAAAAGGCTTCTCCACACTCTCCAGCTAGTGGACGTGTGGCGCATCCTAAACCCCCAAGGTAGAGACTACACCTACTACTCCCACGTTCATAATTCCTACAGCCGGATTGACATGTTCCTAGTGAGCCACCACGCACTCACCTGGGAACCAACAGCCACCATCGGGGACCTGTACCTGTCAGACCACGCCCCGACAACCCTAACCTTAACACTACCCGACTCAGCCCGGAAACCATGGACCTGGAGACTCAATAGCAACCTTCTGAAAGACAACGTATGCCTGACAGACCTAAAAAACGACATAGAAGCTTTCACCCAAATCCACGCCTTAGACCCCCAGCCCATTAAATGGGAAGCCCTGAAATGCTACCTGAGGGGGACCCTAATAAAACACGGTACAAGGCTCAAAAAGATACAAGCGGAAGAGATGACAACTCTCCTGGCCCGAATACATAGTCTGGAGACGACGCACAAGAGGTCACTAGACCGAGAGGTCCTAGCGGAACTAGTTCTGAAACGGCAAGAGCTCAAAACAAAGTTAGACCAGAAATTTCAACGTCAGACGGAAAGGTCAAAGGGCTACTTCTACAGGACCGCAAACAAATGCAGCAGACCGCTAGCGCGCCTCCTACACCCCAGGTCGAACTGCACCTTCATCCCCAAAATTAAGCGGCAGGGAGGTACAGACACGTACAACCCGGAGGAGATTGTAGAGGAGTTCCGCTCCTACTACAACAACCTGTACAACCTCAAAGGTCGACACCAGGAAAAACCACACGACGACCTCTCCCGAAAGACCCGGGACTACATCACCTCCACGGCAACCCCACACCTCGAAGCAGCAGACGTCGAGGCGCTTGAAACGGCAATCTCAGAACAAGAGATCCAGACAGCCATCAACTCCTCACCCCTGTCAAAATGCCCGGGGCCGGACGGGTTCACCCCGATATTCTACAAGATCCTGCAGACGCAACTCTTACCCCAGATGCAGGCCACCTTCAACTCAATCACGGCCGAAACACACTTCGCCTCACAATCCCTGGAGGCCCATATCAGCATCCTACCCAAACAGGGGAGAGACCCCACACTGACGATGAACTACAGGCCCATCTCCTTACTGAACATCGACATAAAGATATACTCAAAGATCCTGGCGGACAGGCTAGCCCCCCTTCTCTCCTCTATTATCAACATGGACCAAATGGGCTTTGTCAAAGGACGCGAAGCCAGGGACAACACAATCAAGACACTACTCCTCATAGATAAGGCGCAAAGTCAAAAAGTCCCCCTCAGCCTACTATCAATCGATGCAGAGAAGGCCTTTGACAGAGTCCACTGGGGCTTCATGAAGGAGGCAATAACCCAAATTGGACTAGGCCCCAAATTCCTGCACAAGTTGTTTACCCTTTACTCGGCCCCATCAACGAAGGTCCGAGTCAACGGCCTCCTGTCCGCGCCATTCTCGATCAGCAATGGGACGCGACAGGGATGCCCTCTATCCCCCCTCCTTTTCGTGGTTGTCATAGAACACTTAGCCAACTCCATTAGAAGAAACAACGACATACACGGGCTACAGTCGGACTCATACCACCATAAGGTAGCCCTATACGCGGATGACCTCCTCCTCTACATCTCCCAACCCCAAATCTCAATGCCAGCCCTCCTACAAGAACTCGAAACCTTTGGGTCCCTGAGTAACTTCAAAATAAATTTCTCCAAATCGGAGGCGCTGAACATATCCCTAACTACAGAAGACTTAGCCTCCCTAAAAACAGGCTTCCCATTTAAGTGGAAAGAAGAAACCATCAAATACCTAGGGGTACACATCCCCGCCGACCTGTCGAAACTATACCTACGCAACTACCAACCCCTCCTCTCGCAACTGGAAACACAACTGGCCGCATACAGGGTACTGCAGATCTCCTGGCTGGGAAGGATCAATGTAATCCGGATGGATATCCTCCCCCGCTTCCTGTACATCTTCCAGACCATCCCCATACACCCCCGCAGAGTCTTCTTCTCCAAGCTACGCTCCCTGATAGGGAAATTCGTCTGGAAGGGAGAGAGGCCAAGGGTACACAGGAACATTCTTTCAGACCCCACTGAAGTAGGAGGACTGGGACTACCAGACCCCCATAGATACTTTGTGGCGACATCCCTAGTCCGCCTGATTGACTGGGAATTCAGGTCCCACTCCAAACGGTGGGTGGCTCTGGAACAGGAAGGCGCAACGGTACCCCTACGGTACCTCCCATGGCTCCAACACACAGGACCACAACGGACAGAAGTCTCCTACAGCCTTACCAAAGACACCCTGCGAATATGGCAGGCCTACACCAACGGGACACTGGAGAGGGGGACGTTAAGCCCTCTCACTCCCCTCTTCTCAAACCCCGCCTTCCAACCAGGGATGAACAGACACACATTCCTGCATTGGAGAAAAGCAGAGGACGTCCGCATAGGCCAGATCCTACACCTAGGAGGCCTGCCCCCCCTGGAATCGCTACAACAACAATCGACAACCAAGCTCCTGCAGCGGCTCGAATTCCTCCAACTACAATCCTACCTGACATCGTCGGCACAGACAGGCAAGACCAGACAGCTCCCCACCCCAATGGAAGAACTGTTCACACGCGACTACCCCCCAACCCATGCGGTCTCGGAGATTCACCGCATCCTCTCAGGGAAGAGGGGAACGAACAAACGCGCCTTTCAATTGGCCTGGGAAAGGGAACTAGGAAGAGAGATCTCTTGGCCCGAATGGAAGAAAAGCTTCCTATTTACGCGTAAAATGGCAAACTCATGTCTAGCCCAGGAAAAAAACTACAAAATCTTATACAGATGGTACCGCTGCCCAGACCGTCTCCACATCATCTTCCCCACGGTCCCAAACACATGCTGGCGATGTGGGACAGAGGAGGGAACCACGCTCTACGTATGGTGGAGCTGCACGGCAATCCAGGGTTTCTGGGAAGGGGTGTTCCGAAACTATTCCCTCATCACGGGCAGACGAGTGATCGGCAACCCCGAGATAGCCCTACTGTCAGTCTACCCCGGACCGGTGAAAAACGCAAAGAAAGACATCCTACGCTTCTGCATGTCGGCCGCCCGCTCCGCCATCCCACGTTACTGGAAATCTCCAGAAAAACCCCCCATGGTTGACTGGTGCATGGAAATGTTAGACATCAGCCGGATGGAGGCGCTAGCGGCCGAAAGCACAGGCTCGATGGACAGCTACAACACCATATGGATGGAATGGACCCTGCTCAGAGACTCCCCTAACTTCAGCAAACTATTTTCACAGCAGCACTAAGCCAGCCCGCACTAAACAGGGAGGAGACACAAAGGACCCGATTGGCTCACACCAACCCCCGCCACTCTCCCCCCCCCCTAACGAAACCCCCACCCTCTAACAACACCAATCCCAACCGCACCCCCCGAGAGGTCCACGCCGGACTCTGCAACCCCAGGCCCTCCCCCCCACAATCCCCACCCGCTCCCCACCGCACCACGAGCCTCACCCCCAACCACCACCGCCCCCTCCCACCAAGCCAGACACCCCACTTCCCCTACCCCCACACGGCACTCACCCGGCACTGCCCCTCTCCCCCCGGACCCCAAACCTCGCACCCCTGAAAGAGTCAGTTATTCTTGCTCACCCACACCCCACGTTGGCAGGTAAAATGCCCTCAACAGCACAGATGTACCCCAACTGTAACCTATTTTACTTTGTATATTGACATTGTGTATTCGATGACTTGCATAAACTGTACCTGCTGCAACACTTTTCCCCCAATAAAAACGATTGAACAATAAAGGTACACTGGTCAGAATTACAAATAACGGTCTGGTCATTAAGCTGCAAAGTGACTCGGTCATTATGGGGTTAAGAGAGCAGCTGCTAAAAAAGCCTTACAAACCAGCAAACAGCTATTTGAAGTTGCTGGTGCCTCTGGAGTCCCTCGAACCTCAAGGTGTAGGATCCTACAAAGGCTTGCTGTGGTGCATAAACCTACTATTCGGCCACCCCTAAACAGTGCTTACAAGCAGAACCGGTTGCAGTGGCCCAAGACATACATGAAGACTAATTTTCAAACAGTCTTGTTTACTGATGAGTGCCGAGCAACCTTGGATGGTCCAGATGGATGGAATAGTGGATGGTTAGTGGATGGCCACCATGTCCAAACAAGGCTGCGACGTCAGCAAGAAGGTAGAGGAGGAGTCATGTTTTGTGCTGGAATAATTTGGAAACAGCTGGTAGGCCCCTTTAAGGTTCCTGAAAGTGTGAAAATCACCTCTGCAAAGTATATAGAGTTTCTGACTGAGAACTTTCTTCCATGGTATAAAAAGCAAAAAACGTGCCTACAGGAGCAAAATCATCTTCATGCATGACAATGCACCATCTCATGCTGCAAAGAATACCTCTGTGTCATTGGCTGAAGGAGATAAACTCATGGTGTGGCCACCATCTTCTCCTGACCTCAACCCTATAGAGAACCTTTGGAGTGTAATCAAACAAAAGATCTATGAGGGTGGGAGGTAATTCACATCAAAACAGCAGCGCTGGGAGGCTATTCTGACATCATGCAGTGAAATACAAGCAGAAACTTTCCAGAAAAAAGTTCAATGGATGCAAGAATTGTGAAGGTGATATCAAAGAAGGGTTCCTATGTTAACATGTAACTTGGCCTGTTAGGATGTTTTGGATGTTAAATAGCTCTTTATTTCGGTGAATGTGACCTCCTAATGCTGCAAATTCAACAAATGAGCATTTTCAGTTCTTTTAAACATATCAAATGTTTAGACACTCTCCTGTGCCTAATAATTTGGAACAGTGCATTGAGTGTTTTTTTTTTATTTTGACTATTATACTGTTATCATTGGGAGGTTTCTTCAATAAAATTCGATGTATACTCTAATGGGTGATGACTTTTATTACACTGACTGTAATTTGCACCGACCATTTAGGAAAATCAGAGAAAAAGAACATTTGCATAATAATTTGGAACATGATGCTCATAAACAGTGGGTGCTCTTGGAGAAACTTTTATCGCCCTCTTCTTTATACAGGCTGCCTTGGCTGGGGGGGACCGGACGCCCACCTGTGTCGAGTTTTGCTCCACTCACACAGATTGTTTTGAAGTTTTGGGATAGATCCTATGTGAAATTACGCCTGACCTCTCGACTGAGCAGACTGAGTCCCCTTTTTGACAATCCGGCCTTTCCCCCAGCAAGGAATAGGTCTACGTATCTGTGTTGGTCACGACTTGATGGGGTGGGACTGGGTCAGGTGAGGGATAAGCTTGTGGGGCTCTCCAGCTTGCGGGGGTTACGGGGCCCTGGTCTTACGACACCGCTGTCCTGGCTAGAGTTTCTGCAATTGCGAAGCTTTCTCTCCAGTGTGCCGATGGGGGCGCTGACGCCATTTGAGTCCCTGATGCTCCCTACCGAGGGTCCCTCTCATGTGGTTTCGGTGCTCTACGGCCTGGTCTTGAATTCACTTCCCCCTACGACGCTTGGATTTATGGAGGCTTGGGAGAGGGACCTGGGGATCACCTTTTCTGAGGCGGATAGTTTGAAAATCTTTACTTTTGCACATAAGATGACAATGTCCAGTCAGGCGCAGGAGAGGAATTATAAATTACTGACACGCTGGTACAGGTGTCCCACCCTTCTCCACAGGATTAACCCAGAGATCTCGGACGCCTGCTGGAGATGTGGCTCTGCCACGGGCTCTATGCTTCATATTTGGTGGTCCTGTGGTCCCCTGCAACCCTTCTGGAACTCAGTTTTCGATGCCTTTCATTTGATGACTGGGGTCCGTCACGAACCGTCTCCCCAAATGGCCCTACTGTCCCTGATACCCAGTTCGATAGTTTCCGTCAAAAAGGGGATTCTGAGATTCTGCCTAATAGCTGCCAGAGCAGTTATTCCCCGGCATTGGAGATAGCTGAAATGGATAGATCACATCGTCTGGAGTCACTGGTGGCGGGTGATGGTGATGCCGCATATGAACAGGGACGCACCTGGTTCCTCTGGCAGTCCTTCAAGGAGAGCACAGGGTTCCTTACTTGGCTGTGTACATATTCGTAATTGTCAACTCGTGGGCGTTTAAATTGCTGGGTCTCCCTTACCCCCCCCCCCTCTCCTTCCTTACTCCCCTTCTCCCCTACCCCTTTTTTCTCTTTTTCTCTTTCTCTCCTCTTTTTTTATTTCCACAATTGCCTTTTCATAGGTTCTATATTCTTTATATAAGGTCCTTGTCCAGAGGTGATTCCTAAGATGGGAAACATGTACCCTTTAGGTGCTAGTGTCCTTATTGGACTACTCCTGTGCTGCGCTCTTCGGGAAGTAATGTATCTCTGTATTAAGCCCTGGACATTGTACTGGTTCTTTCAATTGTTTTTACTGTTGAAAATCTCAATAAATATATTTACTGAAAAAAAAAATAATTTGGAACATGGTGTAATTACCATATGGAGGGGTAAATATCAAACTAATTTTTTACCAACATTATAGGACAGTTTTAGGTCAGACATGGATGTTTAATGATGTTAGCACAGAATGACTATTCAAACCTATTACAGGCGCTCTGTGCATCATGGCGTGGCCAGTCATTTAAAGCACCACTCCAGCAGTTTTCTTATTACACTGTTGGAGTGGTGCTTTAAAAGGAAGTCCCCTGTCTTATACTCACCTGCTGCCATCTTCATCTGTTTCCAGCGTCACTCCATTCGATCCACTGTGATTTGTGACCTTCCAGTGGCTCCAGTGGTTCATGGAGCGCACCAGAGATCACAGCTTATCTTAATAAGATACTTGTCCTGGCTCTCAGACTTGCATTGAGAGTTTGTGATGTAACTTCTGACTTCCGGCTATCTCGGATGCTGCTATAGTTGATAGCAATGATGAAAGAAGGAGCAATCTACTCCCTCCTTCAGCATTCTCCTGTAGTGTCTGAGCTCATCCCTTTATTCCACCCATTGTGCAGAGCAGTGAAGGCATTCTCAGAACGCGTGCCTTGGAGACTGCTGGAGCAAGAGACCGAGGAGAGGTGAGTATTTGTTTTTTTAAATCAGTGAGCACACAGTGGCTGTAAAACTACCTGGAGGACTATGGGCTGTGCATTATACTATATGGAAGTCTATGGGATGTGCATTATACCAAATGGAGTATGCAAGGTGTTTTATAATGTATGGGCAGCACGGTGGCTCAAGTGGTTAGCACTGCAGCCTTTGCAGCACTGGGGTCTTGAAGTCCTGGGTCCAATTCCCACCAAGGACACTAAGGACAACATCTGCAAGGAGTTTGTATGTTCTCCCCGTGTTTGCTTGGGTTTCCTCCGGGCACTCCGGTTTCCTCCCACATTGTAAAGACATACTGATAGGATATTTAGATTGTGAGCTCCAAGAGAGACAGCATTACCCATGTATGTAAAGTGCTATGGATTTAATAGCGCTATATAAATGAATAAATTATTATTATTATTATAATGTACTGTGTGCAGAATTATTAGACAAATTAGTATTTTGATTACATGATACTTTTTATACATGTCCTACTCCAAGCTGTATAGGCTTGAGAGCCAACTACCAATTAAGTAAATCAGGTGATGTGCATCTCTGTAATGAGGAGGGGTGTGGTGTAATGACATAAACACCCTATATAAGGTGTACTTAATTATTAGGCAAATGCCTTATCTTAGGCAAAATGGGTCAGAAGAGAGATTTGACGAGTTCTGAAAAGTCCAAAACTGTGAGATGTCTTGCAGAGGGATGCAGCAGTCTTGAAATTGCCAAACTTTTGAAGTGTGATCACCGAACAATCAGGTGTTTCATGGCAAATAGCCAACAGGATCGCAAGAAGCGTGTTGGGCAAAAATGGCGCAAAATAACTGCCCCTGATTTGAGGAAAATCAAGCATGAAGCTGCCAAGATGCCATTTGCCACCAGTTTTGCCATATTTCAGAGCTGCAATGTTACTGGAGTATCAAAAAGCACAAGGTGTGCTATACTCAGGGACGTGGCCAAGGTAAGGAAGGCTGAAAAACGACCACCTTTGAACAAGAAACATAAGATAAAACATCAAGACTGGGCCAAGAAATAGCTTAAGGCGGGCGTCACACGCTACGATATATGCAAACATATCGCTGGAAAGTGCCTAATTTGGCATCGCTCCTACGACGTTGTTGCGTGTGACAGCATGAAACGACTAGCGATAAGTGGTCAGATCGTTATATCCAGATATGGGAACCTGACCCCATATCAGACAATGTCGATCATCCAATCTGCTGCATTGTTCTGTGTGACACCGCCATAACCGATCTACTGACCGATTTCTCCTATTCACATCATTGATAAGCATCTTTCGCTGGTTGTGTGAGCGATACCTGCATGGAACATCGTTGCTGCGTCCTGAACTTTATCTATACATGTGACACCTCACTAACATGTTGAGCACGAGCGCACACTACTGACATCGTTATTGAGTTCCCTCACAAAATCGTAGTGTGTGACGGCCGCCTTAGACTGATTTTTCAAAGGTTTTATGAACTGATGAAATGAGAGTGAGTCTTGATGGGCCAGATGGATGGGCCAGAGGCTGGATCAGCAAAGGCAAGAGAGCTCCACTCTGATTCAGACGCCAGCAAGGTGGAGGTGGGGTACTGGTATGGTCTGGTATCATCAAAGATGAACTTGTGGGACCTTTTCGGGTTGAGGATGGAGTGAAGCTCAACTCCCGGACCTACTGCCAGTTTCTGGAAGACAACTTCTTCAAGCAGTGGTACAGAACGAAGTCGGTATCGTTCAAGAAAAACATGATTTTCATACAGGACAATGCTCCATCACATGCATCCAACTACTCCACAGCGTGGCTGGCCAGTAAAGGTCTAAAAGAAAAAAAAAATAATGACATGGCCACCTTGTTCACCTGATCTGAACCCCATAGAGAACCTGTGGTCCCTCCTAAAATGTGAGATCTACAGGGAGGGAAAACAGTACACCTCTCGGAACAGTGTCTGGCTGGCTGTGGTGGCTACTGCATGCAATGTTGATCGTAAACAGATCAAGCAACTGACAGAATCTATGGATGGAAGGCTGTTGAGTGTCATCATAAAGAAAGGTGGCTATATTGGTCACTAATTTTTGGGGTTTTTGTTTTTGCATGTCAAAAATGTTTTTCTACATTTTGTGCAGCTATATTAGTTTACCTGGTGAAAATAAACAAGTGAGTTGGGAATATATTTGGTTTTTATTAAGTTGCCTAACAATTCTGCACAGTAATAGTTACCTGCACAAACAGATATTCTTCTAAGTTAGCCAAATCTAAAAAAACCCACTCCAACTTCCAAGAATATTAAGCTTTGATATTTATGAGTCTCTTGGGTTGATTGAGAACATAGTTGTTGATCAATAATAAAAAATAATCCACTAAAATACAACTTGCTGTGCATTATACTATATGCAGGACTATGGGGGTGTATTATATATGGATGGGGCATCATATTATATGAAGGATTATAGGTAGTGATGGGCGCCCCTGAACTGTAAAGTTCAGGGTCCGTACCGAACACCTAGTATTTGGGCACAGATCTCGAACACAGACTTCCTGGGAAGTCTGTGTTAGTTGCAGTTTGAGGGCGGGGAAGCTGTAAAAATAAAGAAAATAGTTATTAATCAGCATTATACTTACCACGTCCCACCTCCCCTCCGTCCCGCTGCGTGTACTTCCGGTTCTGCTCATTATCTAGATCAGAGGTAGGAAACTCAAGGCCTCGAGAGCCGCACACAGGTCATGTTTTCAGGTTTCCTTAGTATTACACAGGTGAAAAATGAATCACCTACATTGGTGATTATTCCAACCCCTGTCAAATACTAAGGAAATCCTGAAAACCTGATCTGTGTGCGGCTCTTGAGGCCTGTGTTCCCTACTCTTGATTTAGATATTCACTGCAGAGGGACCAACAGCCAATCAGAGATGCTGTCACAGAGAATGGGTGACTGCTCACAGAGATATTCAGCAGAGCTGAAGATGTTACCTGTGGATTATGTCAGACGGAAGGTTTTTTTTGTTAATTAAAAATGGGAAACAGGGTTGTCTTGTATTTTTTTTCTAAATGTTGTTATGGTGTTGTGTTTTTTTACTGCTTACACTATGAATTTCAAGCTTAGTGCCAGCAGCCAGTACAAAGCTGGCATTAACCCCTTTGTTAGCCAGCATGCCAACGCCACCAGGGCCACTGGAAAAGTCATGGTATAGTGCCAAAAAATGGCACTTCTATGAATGTACCATTTTCTGGGGCAGGTGTGGGCCGCAATTCACAGTGGGGAGGCCACAAAAAGCATGGGCCACCATGCGTTGAGGATTCCAGCCCCCAGCTGCCTAGTTGTACCTGTCTTGATACCAAAAATACAGCAAAGCCCCATGTCATTTTTTTAATTATTTCATGAAATAATTAAAAAAAAGGGTGTCCTTATATTTTTGGTTTCCAGCCAAGTAAAAATAGAAAGCTGGGGTAGGGGGTCAGCCTGTACCTGCCTGCTGTACCTGGCTGGCATAAAAAAAAATACAGTGAATCCCCACATCTTTTTTTTTAAACAATTTCAATACATGAATTTATAAAAAAACTCAACTATATTGTGGTTTTGGTGCTTTTTTTGAGCCAGGACATGCAGATGAACATATTGAACATAATGCATGCAGTTTTGAGGCAAGATTGCGGCAAAAACCGTGTGGCTGGTTTGGTGCTCTTTTTGGCCAGGAGATGCAGATAAACATATTGAACCCAATGCACCAAAAAAGCATGAAATCTGCGGCAAAAACTGTGTTGTGGTTTAGGTGCTTTTTTGGGCCAGGTAATGTAGATGTACACATTGAACATAATGCATGCAGTTTTGTGCCAAAATTGCACCAAAAGAGCAAAAAATCGCATTGTGGATTTTGTGCGCCAATTCTCTGTTACAGCATCTGTGATTGGCTGTTGGGTCCCTCTGTACTGAATATCCAGGAAGTTAATGAGTGACCCCAGAAGTACAAGTGGGTGGACGCCGATCAGTATAATGCTGTTTAACAACTATCTTCTTTATTTTACAGCCTCCTAGCCCCCATCCCATAACTTTACATTCCGAGTTCGAGGTTTGGACTCAAGTTCGAGCCATTTTCGACCCCACACCCGAATTTAAAAAACGTTCGGGCGAGTTTGTTAAACCCGAACATCAGCAGGTTCGCCCATCACTAATTATGGGGTGAATTATACTATATGGATGATTATGATACGCATTATACTATATGGAGTAAGATGGGGGTACATTATGTTACAGAGGAAAAATACATTTTTGATAAACTGCAGATTTTCTACAGAGAATGGAGAGGTCTGTAATTTTTTTTATCATAGGTACACTTCAACTGTGAGAGATAGAATCTAACAAAAAGATCACAGTATGATTTTTAAATAATTAAATTGCATTTTATTGCATAAAATCGTATGTGATCACCTACCAACCAGCAAGAAATCTGTTTCTCACAGACCTGTTAGGCCACGTGCACACGTTCAGTATTTGATGAGTTTTTTACCTCAGCATTTGTAGGCAAAATCAGGAGTGGAGCAATCAGAGGAAAAGTATAATAGAAACACCTGCACCACGTCTGTATTTAATCATCAACTCCTGGTTTTGGCTACAAATCCTGAGGTAAAAAACTCATCAAATACTGAACGTGTGCACGTGGCCTAAGGCTGGCTTCACACTGCAGTTTTTTCACTGATCAGTGTCCATCCAGTTTGTGTGCCAAAACCAGGAGTGTCTACAAAACTCAGAACAGGTGTCAAGTTTTTCTCCTGATTCCTCCAGGTTTTGGCATACAAACTGGATGGACACTGATCAGTGAATAAACTGCAGTGTGAAGCCAGCCTTAGTTTTTGTTTAAGAAGCCCTCCTATTCTACACCCATTACCTGTATTTATTGCACCTGTTTGAACTCATTACCTGTATAAAAGACACATCCACACACTCAGTCATACTCCAAACTCTTCACCAGGGGTCCCCAAATCCAGGCCTCGAGGGCCGCTAACAGTGCAGGTTTTCAGGATCTCCTTAGTATTGCACAGGGGTTGGAATCATTACCTGTGCATTTGATCACATTAACACCTGTGCAATACTAAGGAAATCCTGAAATCCTGCACTGTTGGTGGCCCTCGAGGCCTGGAGTTGGGGACCTCTACTCTTCACCATGGCCAAGACCAAAGAGCTGTCGAAGGACACCAAGGACAAAATTGTAGACCTGCACAAGGCTGGGATGGGATACAGAACAACATGCAAGCAGCTTGGTGCGAAGGCAACAACTGTTGGCACAATTATTACAAAATGGAAAAAAAAAAAACAAGATGACTGTCGATTTTCCTCAGTCTGGGGCTTAATGCAAAATAAAATCTAAACAAGACAGATGCATTTTGGAAACAAGTCTTGTGTAGTGATGAAGTTTACATAGAACTCATCATCTACCGCTTCGACTACTGCAACCTCCTGCTCACCGGCCTCCCCAATACCTCCCTTGCACCTCTCCAATCTATCCTGAACTCTGCTGCCAGCCTAATCCATCTGTCTCCCCCCTCTGCCGAGCCCTTTACTGGCTCCCTACTTCCCAGAGATCCCGGTTTAAAACATTAACCATGACATACAAAGCCATTCACAACCTGTCCCCTCCATACATCTCTGACATGGTCTCCTGATACCTACCCTCACGCAACCTGCGATCCTCCCAAGAGCTCCTCCTCTACTCCCTCCTCATCTCCTGTTCGCACAACCGCATACAGGATTTCTCCCGTGCTTCACCCATACTCTGGAACTCACTGCCCCAACACATCAGACATTCTCCTACCCTGGGAACCTTCAAAAGAAGCCTGAAGACCCACCTCTTCCGCCAAGCCTACCACCTACAATAAGACCGGTCCTCCACACCACCTCACGACTGGAACTTCCCCCTCCCACTGTATCCCCACCCGTCCCTCGTAGACTGTGAGCCCTTGCGGACAGGATTTCTCCCCTCTTGTATCTGTACAACTGGATTGTCCACATTTATTGTTACTTGTATTGTTACTATGTTACTTGTCCTAGTCTGCCCCTTTTAGCATGTAAAGCGCCATGGAATATAATGGCGCTATATAAATAATAATAATAACTCTTTGGCCACAATAATCAAAGGTATATGTGGAGTAGAAAGGGCACAACATTTCAGGAAAATATCTGGCCAACCATTAAGCAAAGGGGTGGATTAATCATGCGTTGGGGTTGTACTGCAGCCTATGGCATAGGGTAGAAGAAATAATGGATTCAATGAAATTTCAACAAATTGTCGATACAAACATAGTACCCTCTGAAAAAAGCTGAACTGGAAAAAGAGGATGGCACATCAAAATCGACAATAGACCACCTCAAATGGCGCAAGCTGAAGGCTTTACAATGGCCCTCACAGCCCCCTGATCTGAACATCATTAAAAAACTGTGGCAATGCCATGCAAGATGACCCAAGAATCTGACAGAAGGGGAAGACTTTTGCAAGGAAGAACGAATGAAAATTTCTCAAAAAAGAATTGAAAGACACTTGGCTGGCTACAAAAAATGTTTACAAGCTGTGATACTTGGCAAAAGGGTGCTACTAAGTACTAACCATTCAGGGTGCCCAAACGTTTGCATCAGCCTTTTTTCCTTTTTGTAATTTTTAAAATGGTAAACATGAAAATATTTTTTTCCTAAAATACAAAAGAAATGTATCATCCCAATTTTCTGCTTTTTAGAGATCATTTCATCTTTAACTTGCATAACTGTTCACAATAACAGTAATTTTGACCAGGGATGCCCAAACTTTTGCATGCCACTGTATGCTCTTTTGTAACCCTGACGAATATTTATTTTTTATTGGGAGGTCCTAAATACAACTTCTGCTATGGGTCCTATGATTTCTATGTATGACACCAACACCCATTGTGAATGGAAATTGCTCAGATTCTGGTTATGATTAAAAGGCACACAGGCTTGAAACATATAAACTGCCATCATGAATATGGTCTGTCTCTTTTGTACACTGTACACTACTACCATGTTTTTAATGTTGATGCAGTAAAGAGTTTTTTTTTCACATTTCTGGAGTACTGGATTTCTCTTCCTTCCCTGGATTTCCATTTTGGACTCAATATTTATGCACCGAAAGGGACAGGTGAGCTGGATTTGCCATTTTCTTGTACCCAAACTTTGGCTTACAATATTTTTTTTGTGAGAGACCCTAAATAGGACTTCTGCTATGGGGTCCCATGATTTCTGTTTGCATCTGCTGACACCCATCTTGAATGGAAATTGCTCACATTCTGAGTGCTCTCCACAAAAAAGGATGCAACCAATGATGGATATTTCTGTCACTAATTATTAATGCAATTATTTTGGTTTCACTCCAATATCAGGAAGCGAGATGTGATGGTGAGGTTACATTTATACATGTTTGGTTTAGCAAGATAATAAAAATAATAAAGCTATCCACTACTAATGGGATTTGAGCTAAAAGTTCTCTGTCAACATGTACACTTACCACTGAGCTGTATATTTAATCATGAGAGAGAGTTTTTTTAATTATGTTGTTTTTGATGCAAACATGTGTCTGAAACTCGTTGGGGCTTTCATATGGACCTCCGCCAAGCAAATTGAAATGATGTGTGGACTTTGATGGTTGACTCTGAAGCCTGACTTTGATACTTGACTTGTCATGTATCCAAATCAGGTTTTTCTGACATCCTGAATACTTGCATAATTCACTCTGATCTAATAAGGCAAGAAAATGTTTCTGTCACTATCATTTGAGCTGATGGCTGAGTGTTAACTTGTTAGCTTGTTTTTTGACCCAAACCTATCACACACCTGATGGCCTTGCACCTTGTCAATACATCCCTAACCATCACTGTTTGAGCTAAAACTGTCCTATAATGGTTGTGCAGAACGACTTTGTTACTTACATTTTCATATGCTAATGAGTTTTCTTGACTAATTTAGGTAGTCACACTGGGCGTTCTCCAGGGCTCCATCTTCCCCCTTGATGCTGATATTATGCCCCAGTGGGCATGCTCCAGGGTCTTCAACTCAAAGGTCCCTCTTCTGTGCGAATGTTGCCACGGCGGCATTGTCATTTCCGTAGCTGCTTATTGTGTATACTTCTGAGGTGCACTGAGCAGCTTCCTGATGCTCAGAAGCCCTCCCTGATAGCACTGCATTTCAACTAGATCCATGTCCTCGGAGAGGATGCAGATCCAGCTGAAAAAGGGGCTTGGGTCAGTGGGCCCAGTCGTGATCATTACATACCTGCAGATTTCAGCTATGAAAGCCATGCAGGTATGTATGCAACTCTAGACAATAACACCACATGCAAACATTGAGTATTTGGTGAGCTTTTTTTTAACCTCAGTATTTGTTAAGACAAAACCAGGAGTGGAACAATCTCATGAAAAGTATCATAGAAACATGTGCATCACGTCGGCGTTTTCCCCCAATCTTGGTTTTAGCTTAAGGTACCGTCACACGTAATGATATTGTTGCTGATATCGTTCAAAAGTCACGTGTTTAGTGACGCTTGATTGATGTCGAAATGACATTGCTGCGTGTGACACTATTAATGATCAGCGATCAGTCGGCTGATCGTTTGATTTGAGGACAGGACCTCAAATCTATCGTCGGTCGCCCCGCTGGACATGCAGCATTGCTGCGTGTGACACCAGGAGAAATACGATGAACGAGCTTCCAGAGCCGCACAGCCTATGCTGGGAGCTCATATCCATGGTAAAGATTGGGTCACTAAGCGCTCGGCGCCTAGTAACCCGATGTTTACCATGGTTACCAGCTATCTCGCTGGTCCACATGGCTGGCGAGTCTGCCTGTGTGACAGCTCACCAGTGATCTGAATGATGTTGTTAGTGATCTCGCTTGCATGAAATTACTAACAATAATTTGAAGCATGTGCCGGTACCTTTACAAATACTTAATGTGTGCATGTTTCTATAACTTTTCCTGTGATTGCTTCACTCCTGGATTTGGCTATAAATACTGAGGTAAAAAAAGCTCACCAAACACTCAACGTGTCCATGTGGTCTTAGCACATGCTAGAAATTGGTATTTGGCACAAAATATTTGTAATATTGCAGTTTAATCCTGTGTTATTAAGAAGAAAGCTAGAAGCCTTATTAGAAAGTGTGGGCAGCTATTCGTAGCACTGAGTGTACTATAAAGTGTCGCACCGGCCGCTGCTGAGGTACAGATCCAAGCACACAGCACAGCCATCCCACCGGCTGGCTCATCCTTGTGTGTGCAGGGAGGGGAGGAAGGGATGGACACCAGGGAGGAAGTGGAAGAGGAGGAGCGGAGGAAGCCAGCGAGCAGTGTCAATACAATAGGCTTCTGTGTGTGGATGTGTGCGCCTGCTGGGAGGAGAGGCAGTGCGGCTCCTCTGCTCGGTCACCGACCTGGCCGCTCTCTGCCATCTGTATGGACAGCGCTGAGGACTGACGGGGACGTGACAGAATCGGGGCGAGGGCGGACGAGCACAGGAGCAGGTGAGAGACAGCTGTGTGCCAGTGCTGCAGGCCGTGTGTGCCCTCCACACATGCGGTGTGTGTGCCGGCAGCTGTATTGTATGTGAGCTCCATGTACTCCGCACACTGCCCGGCTGTCACCTCAGGCGGCGCCTCCGCGCGCAAACTGAAATTTGGCGCCAAGGCTACCTCAGGACGAGCGCTGTCAGGGACAGTCCGGTGACGTCACGGCTCCACTGTGACCTGCACACTGACTCTTGTCAGCTATGGTCTGGCTCCATTCAGTTACATCCCAAGCACTTCACATGTTAATGGCAGGCATGTGTCTTGTGATTTTTTTTTTCTTTCTTTATATTGAATTAACACCATAGTCTGATAAGGTAAAAAAAAATGTTTGTACCGTGTTAGCCACTAGATACCACTGAGGACTCTGATTCCAATACTTTTCCACCATAGTCTGGAAACTTATTTCAATGTATACATTTTCACTTTCTTTTGTCCTGCTTCAAAGCACAACCCCAGCATTTGTGTACTCTCCTTCGGTCTTTATCTATTCCCTGCTCTTCTCTGATTCGGTCTACAGCCATTTGTGACCTGTCAGCAGCTCCAATGATTTCTGGCGGTCACATATCAATACAGCTCCATGAGAGCCTCATTCTGGCGCTTCTCACTATAATAGCCTCAGAAGAACTCTGGACCAAGTAGCGCCCCCTCACCCTCAGAATCTCCAAACACAGAGTAAAACAGCCCTGGCTCACATCTCAAACTCTATTCCTCCAGCGATGCTCTAGGAGTGCTGAATGTCTATGGAGGAAAACTCGCTCACCAGAAGACTTTAGGGTCATATAGCATGCAAACGCAGCCATACTGATGTGAACGCAGTGGAGAATCTCCGTATGTGTTCACGTTAGTATGGTGCCCGGCCAGCCAATCGGCTGTCTCGAGGGCGGCTGGGAGGAGGAGATCAGCAGCAGAGATCTCCTCCTCCCGGCCACGCTGATCTCCCGCCGGTGTCAGCGCAGGAGATTTGAAGATACAGCTGATCTGACAGCTGTTTAAATCTCCCGCGACGACACAGAATAGGGTGATATCGGTGCAGGAGATAAGAAAGGGCTGATCGATGCTTCAAATCTCCCGCACCGACATCACCTATTCGGTGTCGGCGCGGGAGAGTTAAACAGCTGTCAGATCAGCTGTATCTTCAAATCTCCCGTGCTGACACCGGTGGGAGAGCAGCGGTGGCTGTAGCTGATGACCGGCGGACACCGGAGAGATTTCAATGAGATCCGCAGCATTCTCCTGCGCTGTCATGTGGAGGACACTGCAGATCCATTGACTTCAATGCATGGTTTGTGCGCTTGCAGATAAAACAACCGCCCGAAACCGCACAAAAAAAATGCAACATGCTGCATTCGGAGTGCGCTTCAAGGGTGCACAAATTGTGCGCATCCGAGTACAAACACAACCAAATGCAGGCACATGCGCTCCCATATTAAACATTGGAATGCATGTGCGCAAGCATTTGGCTGCGTTCAGTGCGCTGCGTTCCAAACGCAAATGTGAAGGCAACCTTATCCATTATAAATTCATTCTAAAAACCTACAACTCTGCCCTTCACCTTGCCAAACTTCACCATCCTGATTTCCTCATTATCCAAAAAAACTCTTTGACACCTTTCATTCTCTCCTCAGTCCTAAAGTGCAGGCGCCCATCACTTGACTTCTGTGCTGATGATCTGGCCTCTTACTTTATGGAGAAAATAGACAACATCCACCAGGAAATCGGCTCCCAGCCTCCAAGCGCTGCACTCCCATTACATTGCATGCAATTTCACTTGCAACTTACTGGTTGCAGTGAAATCATGGACACATTGTTCTATTTTGTTGCCGTGTACAAATGGAACAATGTGTCCATGATTTCAATGCAACCAGTAAGTTGCAAGTGAAATTGCATGCAATGTTGTGATGTGTAAAGTTATCCTTACTCAAAAGTTGCAAGTGAAATTGCATGCAATGTTGTTATGTGTAAAGGGTATGTCACACGCGTCAATATCGCCTGCACGATCACGGCTGCACGTGACGTTGCAGCGATATTGACGCGTGTGACATGCTGAATCAACCAGCGATAAATTGCTGGTTGATGATCGCCAGGTTTTAGAATCTGTCCTAAAACCTGGCGATGGTCGCCCGGTGGACACGCAGCATCGCTGCGTGTGACACCGGGAGTAGCGATATTCCAGCTCCCAGCGCCTCTCACAATCGCTGGGAGCTGGTATCCAAGGTAAACTGCGGGTATCTAGGCAGCGCGTGATGCCTAGATACCCGATGTGTACCTTAGTTACCAGCCTCCTCCGCTCACCGGCTGGTATCTAAGGTACACAGCGGGTAATTAGGGTCCCTAGTTACCCGCTGTGTACCTTAGATACCAGCCGGTGAGCGGAGGAGGCTGATAACTAAGGTACACATCGGGTATCTAGGCAGCGCGCGCTGCCTAGATACCCGCAGTTTACCTTAGTTACCAGCCTGCTCCCGCTTCCAGCAGGCTGGCAGCGGGAGCAAGACATCGTGGAAACGATATTTAAATCGTTTCCACGATGTCACTGGTCCACTGATTGCTGGTGAGTCTGCCTGTGTGACAGCTCACCAGCGATCAGTCGTCAATGTCGTCAGCGATCATCTCACTGACGACATTGACGTGTGTGACACCCCCTTAAAGGTACCCTTACTCAAAAGACCATTTCACATTAAAGAGGACGGGTCACCCCCCCCCCCCCGATGGACATGAAGCTAAGGGCAGCACTGAATCCAGCATGTCTGCTGCATTCAGGCAAGGGGTCCCCCATGTCTGATGGCGGCTGGTACCCAGTTACAAAAGAAGTAGTTGCCGGGCTCCTCTCTTCCTCTTGTCCCACTACATGCACCACTGACCCCATTCCCTCACACTTACTCCAGTCTCTCTGTCAGGTCGTGACCACTCGCCTAACCAACATTTTCAACCTCTCCCTCTCTTCTGGCATCTCCCCATCTCCTTCAAACACTCAATCATTACTCCATTGTTAAAGAAAGCTTCTCTCGTTCTCTCGACCCATCCCTGCACAAATAACTACAGACTAGTCTCCAATCTCCCCTTCATCTCTAAACTCCTGGAGCACCTAGTCTACCCCCACCTCACCCGTTACCTCTCCACTCACTCTCTTCTAGATCCACTACAGTCTGGCTTCCACTTCACTCTACAGAAACTGCCCTCATCAAAGTGACCAATGACCTACTGACAGCAAAACGTAATGGTGACCACTCTCTGCTTATTCTTCTTGATCTCTCTGCAGCTTTCGACACTGTTGACTACCATCTCCTACTCTCTTATGTTGCACTCCATTGGTATAAAGGACACGCTCTTTCCCTATCTTTCTGATCGCTCTTTCAGTGTATTCCCCCCTCTTCCTCTCACTATTGGGTTCCCTCAAGGTTCAGTCCTTGCATCTCTTCTCTCTCTACACAGCCCCGATTGGACACACCATCAGCAGATTTGGCTTCCAGTACCATCTCTATGCTGACGACACACAATTATAGACTTCAGTCCCTGACCTTACCCCTGCGGTTTTAAAGAACACCAATGACTGTAGCTGCAGTGCATCATGTTGGCTCTCTATTTAAAACTCAACCTTTCCAAAACTGAACTTCTTTTGCTCCCGCCCTCCACTAACCTCCCTAAATCTGACATCTCTCTCTCTCTGTGTGCGGTACCACGATAACACCTAGGCAGCTGGCTCACTGTCTGGGTATCACGTTTGACACAGATCTCTCCTTCACCTCCTATATACAACTTCTCGTCCGCTCTTGTCGCTTACACCTGAAGAATATCTCTAGAGTCTGCCTCTTTCTCACCATGGAAACAACTAAAACCCTTACCATGGCCCTAATCCACTGCCGCCTTTATTATTGCAATTCTCTATTAATTGCCCCCCCCCCCCCCTCTAAATTTTGCCCTTTACAGTCCATACTTAAGGTACCGTTACACGCTTAAATGTCGTTAAGATATCACCAACAATCTTGGTCGTTAGGACATCTTTTTGACATTGTTGGTGAGATGTCACACGTCCAGATATCGTGGACGACGCATCGATGTGGCAAGCTGCTATCGTTCGCATAACCCAGCGAATGATACTTGTTCACTGTTGTGAATAGGACAAGTCGTTATCAACATTGTTATCGTGGTGTCACACACAACGATGCAGCAGGTTGGCTGATCGAGGATCGTTTGATTTGAGAACATGTTTTCAAATCTGCAATCAATGATCCAACGATTTATCGTAGTCGTATCTTCGTGTAACACGCAACAATGTCCTAACGATGTTGTTTCAACTACTCCAAACCTGTGACATTTGAGCGATATCGTTCACGATCTCATACCGTGTTACGGTACCTTAAATGCAGCAGCCAGAATCACCTACCTGGCCAATCGTTACTCAGATGCCTCCGCTCTGTGCCAGTCATTGCACTGGCTGCCTATACATTACAGGATCAAGTTCAAATTGCTTGTTCTCACTCACAAAGCTGTTCACAATGCAGCGTCCCCCTACATCTCCTCCCTCATCTCTGTCTATCACCCCACCCGTCCTCTACGTTCTACAAATGACCTTCAACTAACATCTGCACTAATTCGGTCCTCCCACTCCCGACTCCAAGACTTCTCCTGAGCTACACCAATTCTCTGAAATGCTCTACCCCAAGAAATCAGGACTATCCACAACTTGCATGGCTTCAGACGCTCACAAAAAACACATCTTTTCAAGGCGGCCTATCGTACTCCCTAACAAAATTCCTTTGTACTGTACATAGCCCATTCACTATCTCTCTGGATATAACTCTTCTTCAAACTCCATCAAACCCAAAAGGTCTACACAGATTGTCTGGTGACCATTCATGTAACTTTATTTCTATCCCTCATTTCCTCAAGATGCCTGGACCATCAGTGGAATAAGCCCCTGCACTTTGTGTAACCCCTATCTCGTTGTAGATTTGTAAGCTCTTTTGAGCAGGGTCACCTTTATTTTTGCTTTATCTATTGTATTGTATTTTTTACATTGATTCTATGCTTAATGTATTGTTTCCTATTATTGTACAGTGTTCTTTCTCTACTGGAATTACTGTATTACATTGTGTATTTTCTTACTGTATTATATTGTGTATTTTCGTTTATTAACCACTGTATTTTAAAGTGCTGCGGAATTTGCTGGCGTTATATAAATAAAGATTTATTATTATTATGTATTATTATGACTTAAAGTGCACCTGTCACCTGTTTTGGGCGTTGTATGTCCATACTGTAATTGGGGTTCCGGTAACCCCTTTGTATTCCAATGTGCTCCTGCATCCCTTTGGAAATCAAATGTTCACTCATTGCGTATTTTTGAGCGCTTTTTTGCGCACGCTTTTCAAAAATACGCAATGTGCCTTTAGTCTGCTAGTAAAGTGAATGGGAAATTCACTTTGCCGTACAGACACAGCGTAAAAATACACAGCACTTTTATGGGAGAAAGCACGGGCGTAAAAATAATTGACATGTCAATTCTTTACGCAGCTGCGCCTGTGCTTTCTCCCATAGGGGACGCTGCTGCAGGATCTTATGTCACAGAGGCGGAGGAAGAATCCTGTTCCTCCTCCCCTCTGTGACGTGTGACCGCCCCATTTGAGTTTCGCAATGTATTAACGTACAATGCGAAACCCAAATTAAAGTTATGCAAATGTGTTAAAAATAATAAAAATTAAATACTTACCTGTCCGAAGCTATTCCGGTTACCGGGAGCCGAGACAACCGCATGTTTCAAGCTGCTAGGACTTTGCGTGATGTCATCGGGCGCTGTGGTTGGCCGCTCGCAGTCATGTGATATGTGACATCATACGACGCGCATATCACATGACCGCGAGCGGCCAATCACAGCGCCTGATGACCTCTTGCAAGGCCCTTGCAGGTCGATACCTGAGGTTGTTCTGGCTCCCTGAACACCCGCTGGAGGGTAAGTATTCATTCTTTATTATTTTTAATAAATCTGGCTTTCTTTAATTTAAATTTCGCAGTGTATATTAAAGGGATCCTGTCACCTCCAAAACGCCTCCTAAGCTATCAAAACATGTCCCTGCAGCATCCATTCACTAATCTCACACTCCTTTTGTCTCCTAAAAGCATCCTGTGAAAGTGCATAAAAACGTTTTAACATTTACTCATTAGTGATTATAATTAGCAGGAGCTATATTCTTTAGTCACAAAGGGGTGTTGTTTTGCTGCCTCGAGGATCCAGCCCTCTCTCTGTGCTGCTGTGAAACTGAAACTGAAGGCAGGACTAATGATTTGCATTCTGTGAGTGATAGAGAGGGGGGAGGGCAATACCTGCACATCACAGCAGTACACACAGAGACAGGGTGGATCCCTGGAGCTTCAAAACAGCCGCCTTGGTGACTAAAGAATATAGTCACTGCTAATTATAATCACTAATGAGTGAGTATTAAAACATTTTTATGCACTTTCACAGGATGCTTTTAGGAGACAAAAGAAGTGTGAGATTAGTGATAGGATGCTGCAGGGACATGTTTTGATAGTTTAGGAGGCGTTTTGGAGGTGACAGGATCCCTTTAATACACTGCGAAATCAAATGGGGGCTGGCAGACATGTCACAGAGGGGAGGAGGAACCAGCATTCTTCCTCCCACTCTGTGACATCCCTTCTTCATGAGCTTTGTTGTCTCTTAATAATACACATTTTTCGCCTGCCATCATACATGGCTCCTATTTTGATTAGCTGGTCGTTTTTTTTTGTGCCGTCATATGTTCATTGCGCCATATGATGGTTTCTCGGCCCCACGTGACATGACTGGTAGGTGTCTCCAGATATAATACAAATTGATTTGTAAGACCCAGACTAGCACCCATGGATTACAAACACCGGATGGGAGACCTGTGAACCCCGTCTTACCTGATGACATCCTCAGGCTGACTTGACTTCATCATTGTGGCTTGATAGGCCAGCTAATCAAAGGAAGAGCTATGGATACTGACAGAGGTAGGTGGTTTGCAGGGTTGCCGTCTTATGGCCATAGGGAGAAATCATCATGTACCACCTCTTCAACTTGTTATCTAAGAAGCATGGTCTCAAGATGGCTTTGCAAAGAATGTTTTCTTTGAAGCCCTTGTTTGCGCAGCATGAATCAGTTGCCAGGTTCACTTTAAAGCACCACTCCAGCGTGCATTTGTTTTTGATTGCACTGCTGTTGTATAGCTTAATAGCATTCTGAACCTGCCTTGCGCCTGCACATTTAACCCTTCTGCTGGGTGGAAATTAACTTTAATCGTTTTGGCAGCATTCCAATTTCAGTCATGGAAGCGGTGTCGGTGCGGGTGAGCACTGTTTGTATGGAGAGCGTCTTGTATAACCTACCCCCTCCACATGCCTGGTTGCAGCCACCGCTCTCCCTACACAGAGCAATGACTGAACCCGAGCTTGCACCACCTCCATGAGTAAAACCTGAACATTGCCTGGAGGATTAAAATTAATTTCCTCCCAGCAGTGTGTGCAGGCGCTGGGCAGGTTCAGAATATTAACCCATATCTGCATGTTAATAGAATTTTTACATGTGACAGGTTCCTTTTTAAAGGGCACCTGTCACCTCATGCTATCGCCCTGAGCTATCACTAGCTGTCCCTACACCTTCCTAGCTGCTCCCCAACTATCCCTCTGTGCTGTAAACCCGGCCTATAAAGATGTTTAAAAATGACTTATAACTTACAGGCCGTCGTTCAGTCAGGAGACTGGAAAGACGGCTCCCCTCCTCGCTGCATCACTGCACGCCATGATGGGCATCATTATTCTTTCTTGATCTCCTCCTCTGTTGGAATCTCCCGCCCTCCTCTCCTATGATGCACCGGCCGGTACGTCATATCCAGCCCGGTGCATTGTGGGTCTTAATCACGTGGTACGGCGCCTGCTGCAATATGCACACTGTGCATGCGCCAGAAGCTGGCGCCGTGCCATGTGATTAAGACCCACAATGTACCGGGCTTGATATGACGTACCGGCTGTGTATTATGGGAGGAGAGGAGAGTGGTAGATTCCACCAGAGAAGGAAAACAAGAAAAAATAATGACGCCCAGCGAGTGATGCAGCGAGGAGGGGAGAATGGAGCATGGAGCCGCCTTTCTAGTCTTCTGACTGATTGACGGCCTGTAAGTTTTTTATAAGTCTGCTGTAAACATCTTTATAGGGTGGATTTACAGCAGAGAGGGATGGTTAGGGAGCAGCTAGGAAGGTGTAGGGACACCTAGTGATAGCTCGGGGGGGTAGCACGAGGTGACAGGTTCCCTTTAAATGCAAACCCCTTGTTTGATACTCTTCTTCTAGTGACTTCACCTACTATTACTTTCGCTCTGTTGGGTAGTGTCAAAAAGTGACCTGGCAGCATGCACCAGCTTTTCATGGAGTATGCCAAAGGCCACTTTTCAATGCATCCACGTGGGAGGCTTGTTGTGGCTTCAAAGAGATGCATCAAGCTCTTGTGGTGTAACTTCTGACTTCAAGCCAGTAAGAAGTTAAAGAGGACCTGTCGCCAACCATACATGTTGAGCTAAGAGCAGCACTGAATGCAGCATGTCTGCTGCACTCAGGCAAGGGGTCCCCCATATCTGATGGCAGCTGGTACCCCGAGATAATAGCTTAGTAAAACTTACAAGCTGGAGCCAAGTAGGCTGTCCCTGGTGCGGCAACCTGTGTCTCTGTGTTGCCTCCCTGCTGCCAATCACGTCCTCCTCGCTCTGTCTCTGCTCCCTGTGCTGGTGACGCAGGCAGAGCAAGGTAATGCTTATCCCCGCCCCCGGCCAGCCGTCCCGCCTCCTGCTGTGACATCAAATCATTTCCCCACCCAGCTGCATGTTATGCTATGGAGCTGGGGGGAAATGCTCTGACATCACAGCAGTTGGCGGGACAGCTGGCCGGGGGTGGGGATAAGCATTACCTCGCTCTGCCTGCGTCACCAGCACAGGGAGCAGAGACAGAGCGAGGAGGACGTGATTGGCAGCAGGGAGGCGGCACAGAGACACAGGCTGCCGCACCAGGGACAGCCTACTTTGCTCCAGCTTGTAAGTTTTACTAAGCTATTATCTCTGGGTACCAGCCGCCATCAGACATGGGGGACCCCTTGCCTGAATGCAGCAGACATGCTGGATTCAGTGCTGCCCTTAGCTTCATGTCCATCGGGGAAGGGGGGGTGACCCGTCCTCTTTAAGGGCACAAAATTGCACTGTGGGAACGAAGCAGCATCTGTAAAAAGTGAACCTGCCTGATGGTGAGTCTCTGATGGGGGTGGGGTGTCAGGGGGCTTACATTTAAAGCCCCACTCCAGCGGTGAAAAAAAAAAAAGAAAACTCTGGAGGGGTGCTATTAAATGATTTTTTTTCCAAGATTAAAAGTAAGCCCTAGGTTTGTGAGTTGGGGAGAACGTTCGGTCCATTCAATTGGACTAGTGGCACTCTGCGACGACCAATCGGTAAACAGGCAAACCAATATAACCAATGCGCACTGAGTGATCTATTGCTCAGTTCACATAGGCTGCCATTGTTCTTTGCAGTGTGAGTCTTGTTTAAACAGAATGATGCACAGCAAAAAGCGATCTTTTGTGTTAGGGTACCTTTTACACGTCGCAACATTGCATGCAATTTCACTTACAACTTACTGGTTGCAGTATAATCATGGACACATTGTTCTATTTTGTTGCCGTGTACAAATGCAACAATGTGTCCATGATTTCACTGCAACCAGAAAGTTGCAAGTGAAATTGCATGCAATGTTGTGATGTGTAAAGGTACCCTTACTCAAAAGACCATTTCACCCATGAAGCTGCTAAAAGAAATGACCATTCCATTCTTTTGTGGGAAAACAAAAGCCTCAAAACAAACCCAAGATGTCCGGAAATACATTTCAGGTAAAGTATTGCCGTTGTTTTCCTGAGGAGCCTTCCTACAGCAAAAATTTCATTCACTTTGCTTGTACTAAAAGTGGTATTCTTAGGGCCACGTCACACATATCAATCTTGTGAACGATATCGGCTGAAAGGTTACGTGACAGATATCGTTAGATCAATGTATTGATATCGTTTGTGCGGTGTCCCAAGCATCAATCTTTTAAGTGATGTTAAATTTGGCAACGCGCCAGCGATCGTTCGCATGACTCAGCGATCGGCACCATGTAGCGTCAGGAATAGGCAAAATCGAGAATGAGATCGCTTGAGAGTTGTCACACAGGACGATGCAGCAGGTTGAGTGCAGGTTAATTGAACGATGAACGACGGATTTGAGGTCCGGCTCACAAATCTTCCATCAAACAACCAAGTGATTTTTCACTCAATGATCGCTCATTTACACGCAACGATGCACAAACGATATCGCTCAAGCGATCAAAATTACGGATCGCTTAAGCGATATCGTTCACAAGATTGATACGTGTGACGTGGCCCTTACAGTTGCAAAACAGGTGTTGAAAAAAAAGCGTGTGAATAAGCCCTTACATTGAACAACCCCTATTAACATATCTGCTTCTACACATGGCCTCATAGTTCAGTACTCTTAAGGTACTGTCACATGCAGCAATATTGCTAGGCAATTTCACTGGCAATTTGCTGGTTGCAGTGAAATCATGGACACATTGTACCATTTGTACACGGCAACAAAATAGTAACAATGTGTCCATGATTTCACTGCAACCAGCAAATTACCTGTGAAATTGCCTAGCAATATTGCCGCGTGTAACGGTACCTTTAGGCTTTGTGCCAACACAACGTTTTCGGTCTTGCTAAGGCTGGCTTCACATTGCGGCGGCGTCCGGTCCGGGGCTGTCAGGAGTGACAGCCTGGACCGGAGTTTTGCTGCATAGAATACTATCGGGCTGCACGGAGCTGGATCGCGCTGGGTGGCAATTATCTTATTTTAGTGATGTCCACTTAGCCCCGCCCCCTACGGTGACGTCACCGCTTATACCCACCCTGCTCTATGGTTAACATAGAGCAGGGCAGGTATAAGCGGTGATGTCACTGCAGGAGGCGGGGCGGCCGGCCTCCTGCTCTGACATAACCGCATTTCCCCGATATCTGATATCGTTGTGTGTGACGTGTCCTTTATAGTTGATTCTGTATCTCAGTGACTAAGGTCTTTTGCCTGAAACATGTTGAGACAATAATCCAACCACTATCCTATTTTTAATCTTGTTTAATAAAGATGAAGATTTTAATCAATATGGGACTCTCCACTATATCCTTTATATAATAATTATATATACCGTATATACTGTATAAACCGAGTTTTTCAGCACAAAAAATGTTCTGAAAAGTCCCCGTCCCCCCCCCCCCCCCTCGGCTTATACATGTGTATACAGTAGCCCCAGTGGTATACAGGGCCCCCCTTGCTGCCGCACACCTGTAAAGTAAGACATCATTGTACTTATCCCTGTCGCTGTCGCCGCTCGGTCACCGCGCTCCTCCGGGTCTTCATGCTTCCTCCTCCGGCGCACAGGAAATTACGTCATTGTCTGTGCGCCGGAGGAGGAAGCATGAAGACCCGAGAGGGGAGCGCGGTGACAGGAATAAGTATAATGAGGTCTTGCTTTACAGGTGTGCGGCAGCAAGGGGGGGCTGTATACCGCTGGGGAGACTGCTGTATATACTGCTGGGGCCTGTATATACCACTGGGGAGGCTGCTGTGTATATACCACTGGGGCTGCTGTGTATATACCACTGGGGAGGCTGCTGTATACTACCACTGGGGAGGCTGCTGTATACCTGTGCTGGGGTCCATCCTCGGCTTATACACGAGTCAATAGGTTTTCCCAGGTTTTGGGGGCAAAAGTAGGGGGGTCGGCTTATACACGGGTCGGCTTATACACGAGTATATACGGTATATATAATTCTAAATATTTCAATTACTAATTACTACTATTGATTTCAATACTATTCTTCTTAACACTTCATAAATGACATGTTTAGTGATGTAACAATTTTTATTGTATTATATGTATAAATAGGTGTTACAAATCTTGGTTCCTTTTAATCTTGCTCAATCACACTTGAGGATATGATCACCTTTTTTTCTTTTGGTTTGTGAAATGCATTCAGGTTGAAAATGCTGAGCAAGTTGTGCTATGATGATGAAGGCTGGCTTCACATTGCGGGTCTTATCCGATCCGTGGCTGTCCGGGTGAACCAGACAGCCGCGGACCGGATTTTGGCCCCATAGTATCCTATGGGGCCGGATAGAAGCCGGATGGCAGCTCTCTGCCATCCGGTTTCTATCTGCCCGGGAGAATTCAGAATTCTCTCAGGCCGGGTTCACATAACGATTTTGAGGCATCCGAGTGTATCCGTTTCAAAACTGATACACTCGGATCCAAAATCTGATCCCATGTAACCCTATGGGAATCGGATCGGATGTGTGCCTTTTGGCATCCGATTCTTGCACCACCCGATTCTGTCCGATTTAGTCACGGACACAAAGTTGTAGCATGCTGCGATTTTGTGTCCGAGACTGAAATCGGACAGAATCCGAGCCGATCCGACCCCCGATAGCATAGGAGCCTATGGACATCGGATCCGAGTTGATTTCGGATCCGATGTCTGCTCTGTAGTGATGTACTGAGCATGCCCAGAAGCACTGCTCAGTACATATTCCCTGTTCTCCCTCTTCCATCCTCTCTCCCCACGCTTATCTATTGTGACCGCTGCTCATCTCTCCTGTCCCCTCTCTTATTACCTATCCTATCCCCTGTCTTCAGCCCTCCTTTGTCCTCCTGTATGTTAGAAATAATAATAATCCTCGCCCCTGGAAAGGTGATGTATCCTCTGAGGAGTATTATTATTTTTAACATACAGGAGGACAAAGGAGGTCTGAAGACAGGGTATAGGATAGGTAATAAGAGAGGAGACAGGAGAGATGAGCGGTGGTCGTAATAGATAAGCAGGGGGAGAGAGGATGGAGGAGGGAGAACAGGGAAGATGCAGGGAGAGACAGGGACCAGAGGATCCACACGGATCCTGCATAGACTCTGATCGGATGGCTATTTGCCATCCGAGTGTAGGGATCCGTGTGGATCCGTGGCTGTCCATGGAGATCCTGCTGAGACTCTGATCCCCACGGACAGCCACAAATCGTGATGTGGACCCGGCCTCACGGACACAAAAACGTTGCTTGCTTGCAACGTTTTTGTGTCCGAGATGAGAATATCTCTAATTGCCATATCCCGGATTCTCCTCGGTTCAGGAGGATCCGGGAACCGGACACCTGCGGCTGCACGCTGCTGTTATTTAAGGACCGCGGCTAGCTCCCCTCGAGCCGTGGTCCTGATTCATCAGCGGCGGCAGCTGCGTGCGGCAGCACACCAGACCGGAGGGCATTTTAGCCCTCCGGTTCTGTGTGCTGATCCGGTCCGAGGCTGTCCGGTTCACCCTGACAACCACGGACTGGATCAGACTCGCAATATGATGTATTTATCCTGGCACTTACAGGATTAGTTTTTTGTGTTTTCTTTATTGTTGCATAGAAATGTTAAATTCAATAAGTTGTAATTTGATAAGAAAAAAGAAAGAAACTCACACAAACCTAAAATATATAAATATGATAGGTCCTAAGTTGAATCCCCTGTACAAATTTAACCAAGAACAAAAGTTAACACGCATGCAATTTTTTCACAATTTGAAAACAAATGTTTTTTTCACAATTACGCATCAAAATTTAGAATTTTATTTCTCCCAAAACAAAATATAAAGAAATACACTCTTGTGACATATCAAATGAAAGCCGATACCGTTCTGAGAAAACGGCTGCTTCTCCCACCTCTTTATCTTAATTCTAGCCTGAGGATATGATAAAAAATATAAAGCCATACCAGGACAAAATTCGCGCTTTTTTAAAACTTTAAAAGTCTGTAAAAGATTAAAGGGAACCTGTCACCTAATCTATGGCCCCTAAACTATCACTACCTGCCCCTACAGACCCTAACTAGCTCCCTAACCATCCCTGCCTGTCCTAATAGGGCTTTATATAAGGTGAATTAAACACTTTAGAAACTTACATGATTGGTGGCAGTGGGGCGTTCCTGACAGTAGGGCGGGGTCCCCAGAGCCGCGCTCCCCCCGCCTCGCTCCCTTCCTAACGCCCTAATGGGCGGCATTGTGGATTTGAAGAGCGGGGGAGCCCAGTGGAATCATCCCGCCCCGCTCTTCATGACGCGAGACCGGAAACCGCGTCATTTCCGGTCCGCGCATGCCCAGTGCGGCGGGTGAAGCCGACGCGAGTATCGGCGTCGCTAAGCAACGATCGGGAGCGTCTTCGGAAGGTGAGTATCGGCGGCCCCCCCCCCCTCCCAAAACTGCACATATATATGTGTGTGTAATCCACATGTATATATGGATTACACACACATATATATATATATTCACTTTGATTAGGCACATTTCATATGTGCATCTATATATACATATATAGATGCACATATATATAGTTAGATTATACATATGTGTGTGTGCATGTGTATGTATGTGTGTGTGTATATATATATATATATATATATATATATATATATATATATATTATATAATATATGCGCACACACACTAAAAAAATAATATATAGATATAGTGTTAGAGTATATTTATATTTGCATGTTTATGTGCACATACATATATATATATGTAATATGTAATCTATGTATGTGCACATATACATGCAAATATAAATATACTCTAACTATATATATATATATATATATATATATATATATATATTTTTTGTGTGTGTGCATATATATATATATGTATGTAACTATATATACACATATAAATATGTGTGTGTATATATGGTTAGATAGAATATATATATATATATATATATATATATATATATATATATATATATATATATATATATATATATATATATATATATATATATATATATATATATATATATATATATATTCTAATATATATATATATATATATATATATATATATATATATAGATGCGTCATATATATACTGTATATATAAAGTGGATGCAGCTAATATACAGTGTGTGTGTGTGTATGTATATATATATATATATATATATATATATATATATGCTGCATCTACACTCTATATATATATATATATATATATATATTATATGTGTGTGTATGTATATGTGTGTGTATGTATATGTGTGTGTGTATGTATATATATGTGTGTGTATATGTATGTATATGTGTATGTATATATATATATATATATGGTGCATCTATAGATATGATGAATCTAATAAATATATATATATATATATATATATATATATATATATATATATATATATATATAATATAGAAATATATATATATATAATATAGAAATATATAGTAAATTACACATATTATGCATATGTGTAAATGTATATACATATACATATATGTGGATGCTAAGACATATAAATATATATGTATATGTGTGCATATGAATATATACACACGTGTATACATATGATTAGCCACATATATACATAATGTGTGTATATAGTAATATATATCTGTATCTATAGATATGTATATATATCTATATGCACAGAAATACACATATATATATATATATATATATATATATATATATATATATATATATATATATATATATATATATATATATATATATATATATATATAGATACACACAGATACACACACATTCTTATACACACATACATATACGTGTATGTATATATATACATGTATAAATACATAGCTGTATATACAGACATACATATCAGTATACACACATTATCTATGTATATGTGTGCATGTGTGTGTGTATGTATGTATATATATATTATACACATGCACACACACATATGTATAATCTAACTAATATATATATATATATATAGATGCACATATGAAATGTGCCTAATCAAAGTGAATATATATATATGTGTGTGTGTAATCCATATATACATGTGGATTACACACACACATATATATGTGCAGTTTTGGGAGGGGGGGGGGGCCGCCGATACCTTCCGAAGACGCTCCCGATCGTTGCTTAGCGACGCCGGGACTCGCGTCGGCTTCACCCGCCGCACTGGGCATGCGCGGACCGGAAATGACGCGGTTTCCGGTCTCGCGTCATGAAGAGCGGGGCGGGATGATTCCACTGGGCTCCCCCGCTCTTCAAATCCACAATGCCGCCCATTAGGGCGTTAGGAAGGGAGCGAGGCGGGGGGAGCGCGGCTCTGGGGACCCCGCCCTACTGTCAGGAACGCCCCACTGCCACCAATCATGTAAGTTTCTAAAGTGTTTAATTCACCTTATATAAAGCCCTATTAGGACAGGCAGGGATGGTTAGGGAGCTAGTTAGGGTCTGTAGGGGCAGGTAGTGATAGTTTAGGGGCCATAGATTAGGTGACAGGTTCCCTTTAACTGATGAATAAAAAAAAATTCAAAACTTTTAATTTGTAATTAAAGTTGTACTTCATATAGGAAAAAAATCTAAAGGTAAAAAAAATATTCATATTTTGATCACTTGATATGGAATGACCCTATATCCTGTCTCTATACCAAAAGTGTTTAAGGTAGGAATACTCTCTAAGGCTTCCTTCACATCTGCATTCCCCTGCGCAGCTTTCTGCAACATGTTGCATTTCTGGTGCGGACGAGACTGGGTGATATGTGCTCAGGCATATGGCATCACATATGGCAGTGAATGGGTGCGCACGGTCATGCGCAGCACTGTGCGCTCCCATTATAAAGATAGGGGCTTGCGGTGCTGCGGTCACATTGCTTATCCCCTCCGCAGGACGCTGCGGAGGAGTACGCAAATGTGAAGGTAGCCTAAGGCCACGTGCACACATTGAGTATTTGGGGAGTTTTTTACCTCCAAAATTTGTAAACTAAAAACCAGGAGTGGAACAGTCAGCGGAAAAGTATAATAGAAACATGGGCACTGTATTTAACCACTCACGCTTAGCAATCATCTTTTCCTGCACATGTCAGATCGTGCTTTCAAACTGACACTCACACTTCTGTGTATGGGCAAGGGGCTTGGTTGCCGGACCCATGGTCACAGTACAATCCTGTCCCCTGAAACTCTCTATGGATCGTCACGGTCTCCTCAGTCACAGGAAAGCATCCAGACGTCTATGCAGCACCTGTTGCACATGGTATAAACCACAAAGTTCCATTATCAGGGGTAGTATGTACTGTGACGATGAGGCCCGCGATCACGCCCCCTTCCCATACAGAAGGCTGAGGAGGCTGGGGTGTAAGATAATTCTGGAGCCCCCAGGATTCACGCCCCTGACACACCACCTGATCTCTGCTGCAGCTTCACGGAATTTCTCTGTTCCCTAAGGGAGGGGTGAGAGCTGAAGAGCAGATATTTTATTGATTATTGTAAGCGATCTATAGATCCTAAAACATTAGAGCCGAGATCTGCTTCATTATGTAAGAGGGCAGGGAGAGTACAAAAAATTGTTTTTTGTCCTGGGGTCTCCTTTAAGTCTGTCGGGGTCCGTTAGTTATTGACTATCCATTGGATCAGTTATAGTAGATCATTGTGGAGCCCACCACCAGAATAGGGGACATGAGTAGAGTGGCATGGTGCATGCAAGGGTCTATGGGCCCAATTCATCATAGCTTTTACCCAAGAATTCTGGCCTAGAAAGCTTTGAAGTGTCGCTAAGTTTTGTTGGAACCTGAACTGTTTCTAAAATTTATCAACTTTTGTCTTTCCCACGCCATTTTCAGCAAGCTCTTACAAAAGTACGCTGGTCAGAGGCATGGGGACTGTCTCTAGTCTAATTTATAATGAGAGATGCCATTTTCTATGAAACAAATCTGGAGTAAGATTAGTGGCGAGGTGCACGTCACTTCTCCAATGGTCCTGATTCAAGAAAGGGGATGCGTCTCTGAATATCCATTATAGGGTATGTGCACATCAGTAGTTTTGTGGGCTGTTTTTGAACTTTTTTCCGTCGGCGTTTCCCGCTGAGTTTTATGTTAATTTATGTTAATCCTAACCACCGGTTGGATTAACATGCTACTCAATGGAGTTTAGAAAACGCTGTCTACATTAGAACGGTTTTTTTCTGGTCGTTTTCAGTTTATTCACCGGTTTTCCACTGGTTTTCAAAGATAGAGCAAGTGACTTCTTTTGAGCGTTTTTCCAGCTGTTCTAGCTTACAAGTGCCCAAAAAACCGGCCTAAAAACGCTAAGACAAAACGCTGTATAAACGCTATAAAACCGGTCGGAAAAAGCTCAAAAAACGCTAAAAAAACGCTGGACACTGCTGAGGTCAGAAAACTGTTTCTGCCATTCTCCACCGGTTTTAGGACGGTCTGCAAAGATGCAGAAACGTTAGATGTGCACATACCCATAAGGTGAAGTTCAATAGACATGGTTAAACTTTTTTCAAAACGGTACTCGCATGTAATGGAAAAAGAGTTGCTTTTTTTTTTGGGTGGGGAATGGGGGAGGGGCAAGGAGAGATTTTCAAATCTTCTCCGATGCTGCAATCTTATAGTTGCTTCATGCTGTCGAAACCAGAAGCAGCATGGATCTGAGCCTGGCTGCATGAACGCAGCCTGAGAAGTTTTTCTCTGAAATGACGGGGAGCATAGGTAGAGATGAGACTCGGGCTCATGATTCATGCAAGCCCTGCTTTGGACAGAATTAATAGTATGACAGGTTCACAATATACTAAGAAGATTTTTATAGGTTTGTAATCCATAACATGTCGATTCTATGGATTTTTAACTTAAAATTCATCCTTTCCAATAATTAGGTGAAATCCTTTATACTTCAGAATCTGTGAATGTGAATGTACCCAGACAGTGTCAGTAAGCGTTTTCATGAGTGTTTTGAATTTACTGTTCTATACCACTGTGTACACAGAAAAGTGCTAAGAGCCTCATAAACCAATTGATCTAAATGGGCATGTAAACTTGTGATTTGTTTTCTGTTGGTCTATGGAAACGCCTGTCGTTTGTCTGCTACAAAAAAAAAAAAATTTAAACTGGCTCTTTGAGTTTACAATAGTTTGTTCACCTCTTTTGTATGCACGGATGGGGAATGCATTGCATGTGCCAGAACAGTAAGCCTATGTGCGCATGCTGAGAATTTGGTTGCTGAAATTTCTGCTCCAAATCCTTATCTCGTGTTAGAAAAAGACGCACCAAAAACGCAGTGCGTTTTACCATGTGGTTTCTGTGCAGATGGATCGGAAATACACTGCCAAAAATGCACCAAGAATTGACATGCTGCAGATTTAATAGTGCATCTCAATGAATTAGAATATCATCGAAAAGTTCTTTTATTTCAGTAATTCAATACATAAAGTCAAATGCATATATTATATAGTCATTACAGAGTAAACTATTTCAAGTTATTAGTTCTGTAAATGTTGATGATTATGGCTTACAGCCAATGAAACCCCAAAGGTCATCATCTCAGAAAATTAAAGTAGGGAGGATGACTGGTTAAAAACCGCGCTGCCATATTCCACTAGACATCAAAAAGGATGAATATAACATGGATTTATTAGTCAATGTGTTTCAGGGCTCCCAGAAACACCCTTAAACATGGCAATATTACATAGATTTTTTATGATATTCTAATTCATTGCTATGCACTAGTTTTTTTGCATCAAATCTAAGGAAAAATAACATTTGCACAAAACTTCAGAATTCTTATTGCCTTTACTGCTGGTATAAAGATAGACACTCCTAAAAATGCAGTGCACATAGCCTTATTCTGATTCATATTCAGATTGGGACTTTCATTCTGTCTTGCTTGGGCCAAATTAGTCTATTTTAGGGTACAGTGGTTTAATCAGCTGTGTTTTCAGTTTAGATTTGATACAGCTAACAATCTGAAATCACATAAGAGTAGAGAAACTGTCACCTATATATTAGAATATTACCATATTTGCATGTTCAATAGTAACAGTGCACATATAAAAAATATATATTAATTACTAAATTATTTTAATTTTTGTAACTGAAATTTAGTATTTGTACTGGATAATACATCTCAAATGAGAGATGGCAAAAATGGATCATAGAATCTCTCCGTAGAACGTTATTCACATCCGTAGCCAGAATCCTGGTCCTTTCACAGAATCAAAACGATGTAACAACTGAAATGAAAGCTAAATATGTTTGCGATGATCTCCTACTTCACACAGTAGATCGTTTAGTCTATACTGTTCTAAATTGAAAGTAGGGTTTAAGCATTTCTTTTTACTCTGCTTTCAAATTCCGCAATCAAGTGTTACAAGATCTTAGCATGCTCTTCAATGAAGATTAAACACTGAGAATTGGTGTCACTGGCAAGATTTTGGGATTGGTTCAAAACAGACTGTCTTTCTTCCCCATAGCAACTTTTCTCTCTGGCACGTAGGGAATTGCATTTTTATCTGACATGCATAATTAGAATACTTACCAAAATGTACAACTTAGTGTTCAAATTCTGCATGGAAAACTGCATAAAAAAAAAAATGTATTTGTTCAGTCCTCTACTTTGGCTCTTAGGAGCAGATAATTAAACTGGCATGTACTTCACGTTCACATCATATGCCTTAGGGTACCGTTACATGCAGAGATATCGCTGGGAGCTCTCTGAAGCTCTTAGGAGTGAGCGATCGCTGAGGATATCTGTTGGACATTGCTGGAGAGTTGTCACACGTATAGATATCGTGCACGACGCCCCTGCGATGTTGCGAGCAGTGATTGTATGCACAACCCAGCGATCGGTCCCTGTTCACTGTGGTCAATAGACAAAATCTTTATCCACATCGTTATCGTGGTGTCACAGAACGATGCAGCAGGTTTGTTGATCGCAGATCGCTTGCTTTAAGAACAAGTTCTCAAATCTGCGATTAGCGAGCCAAAGATTTATCGCACCCATATTTCGGTTTTACACGCAACAACATCCTAACAATGTTGTTTGAGCGATGCAAAACCCGTGACGTATCAGCAATATGTCTCAGGATATCTCTGCGTGTAACGGTACCCTTACACAGTCTAAATACATAGGTGAAACACCGTTTATGCTTGTAGGCCACGTGTCTGCTCTCAGACGTCATTGCAGACATCAGCAGGATTGGCTCCATCCCATTAATGTAATCAAACTTAACTTAATTGTGATGATTTTCAGAAAACCAAGGAGGATCACTAGAAATGACAATGTACTTTAGATTAGGTTTCACCTGCATCCCCAGGATTAAAAAAAAAAAAACACGGTAATGTGAAGCCAGCCTAAAGGCACAGTCACACATAACGATATCGTTAGCGAGATCATTGTAACTGTGATGTTACAACAATCTATCTAGTGATTTCGTTATGTGTGACACTTGGCAGCGATCACGCCCCTGCTGTGAGGACGCTGATCGCTGCAAAGTGTTCTGGGTAATTTTCTGATCGTTGGTTTCCCGCTGGTCAGCACGCATCGCTGCGTGTGACAGCGAGAAACCAACGATCAGTGACGTCACTGGCTGATAACCATGGTAAACGCCGGGTATTTAAGCAGCGCGCGCTGCCTGGATACCCGGTGTTTATCATAGTTATACCAGCGTCCTCCTTGCTTACAGGCAGTGCTAAGCAGGGAGGACGCTGGTAACATCGCCTTTAGCGATGTGGGAGGTGGCTCAGAGGTCCCTGATCGCTGGGGAGATCTGCCTGTTTGACAGCTCCCCAGCGACCAGGTAATGACGCTCCAGCGATCCCGGCAGGTCATTATCGCAGTCGGGATTGCTGGAGCGTCGTTGTGTGTGACAGGGTCTTAAAACGCTGTAAAAATGGGAAGTGTTGTATTAGACAAAGGGAGAGCATACAATCGTAGGGCAACAATGGGTTGCTATGGAGGAGGTCTCATAATGGCCTCCATTTCTGCCATATCCTTTACAGTGCTTTCACATCAGCATTTTACGCTGATCGCGGCAGTTGCGGTAAAAAAACCAACTGCCGCGATTACTGCATAATGGCCGCACTTGCGGTTCACCTGCGGCAAGCCCCATGCAATGTCTATGGGGCTTGCGGCAGGTGCGACAAGTATGGTGTAGTTGTGGTTTCAGCAGGTGTGGGCACGAAAACACAGCGGTTTTTTCGCAGCCGCACCTGCTGCAATTGCCGAAACCGTACCTGTCGTACACTTACTGCAAGCCCCATAGACATTGTATCGTGGCTGTTATGCGGAATTGCGGCAGTTGCTTTTTTTTACACTGCAATTGCCGCGGTTAGCGTTTACCGCTGATGTGAAAGGGGCCTTAGTCATTCATGAGGGGCCCTACAAGATAGTCAGTCAAAAGCTAACAGGTTAGATAATACACTGCAGCCTATAATACATTATCAATGCAATCAAAAGATTGCATGTTCAATTCACCCTGTTTCCACATCATGATATCGCCACATTATAAAGGAAATCTGTCTCCTAATTTTTGCTACTAAACCTATCACTAATTGTCCCTGCAGCTTCTAAGTGTGTCCCTAAACAGCCCTGTCTCACCTGAATTTGTCCTGTAATGGCTGTGATGAATGCTTTTATAACTTACATTCTCCTATAGGAATAAGCAGGGTGTTATCAATACTACAAGTTATGGCTCCTCTTACTTGTTGACAGCAAACTGGAAAAAGAAGTATACTGGCATGAAGAGACCAATATAATTCTTGCTAGCAGTCACCTAGGCATAGCCACCCTAGATCACCCATCTAAAAAAGGAATGTGCTAGATGTGCATTGTTCATACATTTTTAAGAAGCAATGGGGTGCACCACTGATACCCAAGTAATGATAATAAATGAGGTGCTGTATGCCAACAAAGCAATAAGTACAAACAGGGAGAAAAAGAGTTGGCACAAGGCAGCACACCACAAGAATTTACAAAAGTGAAAATACAGCTTTATTGGTAACGGTGTACAGGCTTAAAATCAGTTAAAATAGAAATGACCACAACCACGGATGGTTACTGAACAGAAGCCCCAGTTCCTCACATAGACATAGCCAGTAACAATTTTATCATTGTGAGATGCAAAATCAAATGCCCTAGGCGTGTATGGGAACAAGCATAAGGGTACTGTGGAAGCATACAATAAACATATTAAGCAGTACAGAGTATAACTGCTAGACCTGAGGCTGGCCAAATCAAAGGGCCTACAGACCCCTTAAACCGTTAGATATTAAACCAAAAGTTACCCAAACTGCCATCTGGGAACACCGGAATATATTGATTTGTGAACGCAGCCAAAGAGTTATATGGTACAAGATGCTAACATGGACTATATGTCCCTATGAACCTATAGATTGCAGGTGCCACCAGAAACAGGGACCAGATTGTGCAAGGAAGCCCAAGGTTAATGATAAAAACCTATGGGGTACAAACAAGCATAAATTGATTGCCCCTGTAAGGCACTGGGCCACCCTCAGGTCTAGCAGCTATACCCTGTGCATAGGTCATACATGGCACAATTTTATGTTTCCACATACGTAGGTTGAGCTAGAACTAAACATATAAAAAAAATCTTCTTGATCCAGATTATATTTTGGGGACGGAGTCAACAAATGTTTTAATAAAGTGCAGGGAATTCATAAATATTCAACTGTTCTCATGTATTTAGAAGATATAAAAAAAATAAATCGGACATCTGAGAATTTTAAGAGCACACATGCAAGCTGATAGTAAGATGGTAAAACATGACGCAAACTTCCTTCATGCAGGTTATACAGGGGACAGATGAAATGGAGACGGGATCTTCCTACGACAAATGTATCTCCTTATGAGGCAAAGTTCACTCAAGGTGTTTGAAAAATCGTCCATTTTTGACATCCAAATGACACCCATTTTTTACATATTAAAAAAAGAAGTAAAAGGCATGTATTACACAGTTTCTTGTGTAACCTTTTAGGATTTTCTCCTCCAGTTATGTCCACACACAAGTCATTCACTGACTGCTCCCACTTGTCAGATGATCTTTTCCTAGTGAGACACCTTTTTCATTTAGCGATACTTCATGCCATGTGTAAAAACAAATTACTGTACGAGATCTGAATCTCCAGCGGTAGTGCAGAGCATGATGAAAAGCGGCCTTGTTACTTTTCAAGATTTCAGGCACTAGAACAGTTTGTTTCTACTTCATGTGTCTGCAGCTGCCATTTTTCCATTGGCTTCTCACATTGCTTTCTACTTGCAGTCTACATTTTTCCACATTTCTAACAGGAAGTTCCTTCACAGTTACCTATGGGAATGGATGTGGGAGACCTCACAGTAAATGTCAGTGTTATACTTTTATCTTGTCTTGGTCATAAACAAATTACATTCATGGTCGAAAGTGTTGACACCTTTTTGAATATGTTGCAGAAAATGAAGTATTTCTCCCAGAAAATGATTGTAATTACGGTAGACATGTTTTGTCATATTGTATATTTCCTTTGTGTATATTGGAAAAACACACACACACAAAAAAGCCACAAATTGGACATTAATTTTATGCAAAACCTCAAAAATGGTCCGGATGACCATTCAAACTCGCCTGTGGCAAGTAATAGGTGTGGTCAATATGAAGATGACCACTAAATCTAGATACAAAGTGGAGAAGTTAATATTTGCAGGGTGTGGCTACATTTACTACACTATGCATGGAGAACAGAAGGAAGAGAAGAAAACTGGCTGAGGACTTGAGAACCAAAATTGTTTAAATATAGTAACAATCTTAAAGAGAACCTGTCAACCCCCTGGTGCTTTCCAAACTGAAAGCACAACTGTATGTAGTGTGTATGCATGCGTTCAGGGAAGAGTGGTCCAATATTCCAGAGAGGTGTAAGATGCTTATGATGGTTATAGGAAATGCCTGATTGCATTTATTCCAAAAGGTGTGCAACCAAATATTAGGTTGAGAGGCCAACAACTTTGTCCAGTCATTTTTTTTTTTTTTTTTTTTTTTTTTTCCTTAATCTTTTTGTGTAGCTCCAATGTTACACAGAAGAAATAGAAATGTAGGTATAATTGAAATAATTTTTTTTTTTTTTTTTTTTTTTGGGGAATAATTTCAAGGGTGCAGACACTTTTGGCAATGACTGACTGAGAAAATGTGACTAATCTATTCTATGTCAAACTAATGCTTGGCTGACAACAACCAGGGGGAAGCCGTAAACGTCTGGAATAAGAGGCAGGTTTCCAGTTTGCCTTTAAGGTACAAACTTGGCTACGGATGGTTGCCTATTTTCAAAATTGTATGTTGCTTCCTAGTGATTTGTGGGTGAAGCTGCATACCGCAAGAGTATGTGCACACGTTTGTTTTCTGCTTCAGAAAATACTGCTCCAAATATTCAAGTGTTAGCAGGAAAATTTCTCTGTAAAATATGCGTGTTTGATACAAATCCATGTGCGTGTTTGTGTTTTTTACCTGTATTTTTTTTCCCTGTTCATTTGAGTTTGTGAAAAATGCTTAAAGAATTGACCTGCTGCAAAAAAAACACAAAAAAGCACTTCTGTGGTTCAAATCTGCAAGTTAAAAATAAGCAGCTTGTGCTCGAGACCAGAAATCTTATTTGCTCTTCTGATCCTGTAAAACGCTGTGTTTTTTAACCTCTGCAAAATGGCATCATGGGATCATGCCCTAAATGTCTTGCACATTAGTGACTGAGGTTGCTCCCTGGTGTCCCTTCACTGCGAAGATTAAGTATTGTGCACAATCTTAAGCTAATAAGGAATTCAGTTTAAATCCACAGGGTACATCCCAATAATATGATGTTTATTCATTTATATAGCGCTATTCAATAGCGATTTACATACATTTGCAACACACTGTCCCCATTGGGGCTCAGTCAAAACATCCTATCAGTATGGTCTTTGGTGTGTGGGAGGAAACCAGAGTGCATGGAGGAAACCCACACAAACGCAGAGAGAACATACACACTCCTTGCAGATGTTGTAGGCTGCAATACTTAACATGTTGATCTAGATTAGGGGTGCACAAAATCTTTTTGTCCAAATGCCACATACTATTCTGAACCAGTCCCATAGGCTGCAAAAAATGTAAATGCGTACTTGCATGAATACATCACCAGAACCATCATCAGTACAATATGTATCAATAGAACCATGTATTTGGTATTTGAAGAGGATTTGATGAATGTCCTGCACCAAAAACTCAGTTTAAGTTAACATGTTAACACAGATTTTGTTTTGGTGGGGGGCAGAAACTCTCCAAATTCTCCTCCAAATACTCAAAACATGAAGCAAGTGATATAGTATTGTACTGAGAGTAGTTATAGTGGTGCATTCATGTAAGTACCCCATTTAATTTTATTTTTATTAAAGTAAGACATCCAGGTCCTTCCTGAACTTGGCTAGTGAGTCAACCTTCACAACATTCTGTGTATACCACATACATAAATAGTGGTATACACAGTGGTATAGTGACCGTACAATACACACAAGCTCATACACCTTTTTGTTTCCATCACATCAAAGTTAGTGATAACTTCTAGGATTTACATAGATGTACAAAAAGGATTTTCACTAATGAATGAAGTGTGCGCTGGCGTAAGATGTACCAAATTATGAAGTGTGCACACCTCTGCCACATCTTGGAAACTGCCGTTCAATCCCACCAGAAACGTTCTCTAGTCCATGTCTGAAATACATTTTGTTTATGTAATTCATAGCACTCTGTGGCATAAATTATGATGATTTTGCTGGGCCATGCTCAGTGATGCCCCTTTTTGACTAAGCTTTGCCCACTTTTTTTATATAGGTGGGGAAAATTTGTGAAATTTCAAGCAGTTTCAGCCAGAGCTGCTTAATGAAGCGAAGTCTATATGTGGTGGGGATTTTATTTTCCTTCCTTGATTGTTCAAAATTTTCTTTTTTTTTTTTTTTTTTGTTAGAGGATGCGTCAGGATGAAGCGACATAGGCACCTCAGCAGCAGCGACAGTTCAGACAATGAAAGTGAGTACGGAATTCAATATTGTGCTAAGTTATCCAAATCCTCCAATAAGTATAGTATGGTTACCTCTGTTATTAACATATGAGGATCATCATCACAAGAGACAATTAGCTGTGCACATTACTTCATTTTAATGGAAGGGAAAAATTATAATAATAATAACCCACAGATTGTTCTTTGCACATAGTTGTTAAATGAAACAAAATAAATGCAATATTTTCCAAATATCATTGTCATAATAGGGGGTTAATCATTGAGTCTGGCACCAGCACTGTCTGGGTAAGCACGATACTTAATGCCATGCATTAACCACGTTGTGTTACTACCATTCATAGGTATAATTGCACACCAACTAGGGGCTAAGGGGTCACATCGTGTTATTATAGCTCATTGAAATAATACTCTGATTTGGTTTATTGGGACACTTAAACCCTGACTCCACATTGTATATCAGATTACTTATGTTACTGTGGAAATATTGTTTTATGATTTTTTTGTACTTTAACTCCTAAGTGACCAGCTTGATTACATGTAAATGTTTCAACGTATCCCAGTGATTTTAACATTGCTTTTTCTTGACACATTGTACTTTATTATACTGGTAAGTTCGAGTCGATATGTTTTGAGTTTTGTTTATAAAAATATCAAAAATGTTGATACATTTTTTATGTTCAAAATATTTTTATTGCATAGATATAATCATACAAATTAATGGATTTTACAATCTAGTTCAATAGTTGAATGTTCAATAGTTCAATGTTGATACATTTTTAAAAAGCAATTTTCAAACTTTGAATGTTTATACATTTAAAGGGAACCTGTCACCCCAAATCACCTTCATAACCTATTAATACCTGTCCCTGCAGCCTTACAATGCTTTCTAACACATCCCTGTCTGACTTTTTTTTACTAATCTATGAGTACAATAAAGTAGTTAGCAAACGTACAAAATTTCTGTTAGAGGGGCGTTTCTCCAAGCGTTTTTGACCAGTAGGTGGGTCTCTTCTGCCGCGCTACCCCTTCCTCGCCAATCTAATACGCTCTAATGGGCGTCATTACACGCTTAACGTGGGCACGATTAAATTCTCGCGCCTGCAACGTCACCGCTGCGACGCGGTCATGTGGCGCCGGGATCCCTTTATTGTACTCATAGATTAGTAAAAAAAGGACAGGCAGGGATGTGTTAGAAAGTATTGTAAGGCTGCAGGGACAGGTATTAATGGGTTATGAAGGTGATTTGGGGTGACAGGTTCCCTTTAATCCAGATAGTCATACCATGCAAAATAGTGACAATTACGTTTTGGTTACTTTACATTAACACCACCTGTCACACCATCTTGTTATTCATTTATTTTCTTACCGTGTTTCCCCGAATATAAGACAGTGTCATATTAATTTTACCCCCAAAAGTCCCACCCTGTCTTATATTCAGGGTATGACTTATATTAAAAAAAAGACAATTTTTTTTTTAACCATAAAATTAACAGTTATTAACAAGCTGAACAGTATGGCACCACTTGCGGCAAGGTGCGGCAAAGGTTCGGTAACCGCACCTTGCCGCAAGTGTCCCATACAGTACCGTACATTGTATGGGGACCTGCCGCAAGTGTGCCGCAAGTCGGCTGTGCGGCAGAATTGCGGTTTTAATGGGCAAGTCGGCAAGGAAACATCCTTACTTTTTAGGGTAATGGCGGCCTCGGGCTATGGATTCCTCCGCGGTACAGGCGCACAAGATTAACCCTATGCCCTCGGGGTTACCTGCGGCACCTGAGGGCAGAGGGAAGCCCACGGAGGACAGCGGGGACACATGTACAACATGCAATGGGCAAAAATGGCACTTTAGCGGTACCCTGTCTTATATTCCCTGAAAATAAGTCACCCTGTCTTATATTCGGGGTATGACTTATATTGGAAAATTCTGCGCCAACCCTGCCCTGACTTATATTTGGGGTGACTTATTTTCGGGGAAACAGGGTAGGATATGAGAAGGTTTAAAGCACCACTACAGCATTTTTTTTTTTTTTTTTTTTTTTTTAAGAGCGCTGTATTGGTTCTTTACCCATAAGCTCCTTTTGTTTTATACTCGCCTTCTGACATTTTACTGAACCTTCTCCAGTTCCTCGGCAATGTTTTGTGCCCATAAGTTCTGACTTCCGGCAGAAAACTTTCTTGCAAGCTTTCAATGTAACTCTGAAAGCCAGAACAAGGCCCCCATAGAGATGTATATTGAAAAGTTACTTCTGGCATTCTCCATGAAACCCTGGAGCTGCTGACATTGGTCTGTGGTGAAAAATTACCTATCAGAGCTCCGCTGGAAAACTTTGAAATCAGGGAAAGATGAGGACAAGACAGGTGGCAGGGGACTTGCATTTAAAGCACCTCTACAGGACTACAATAAGAAAAATGTTGGTGCTTTAAACATTTTACAGAAACTTTTTCAGTTTTCCAAGGAAATTTGTAAAACACATGTTTCTTTTTTTAGCACTAAAATGGTGCGAACATTTAACCCATTCACCCGCATGCAGTTTTTCATTATTCGTTTTCCTCTCCTTCTTCCAAGGGCATAACTTTTTTCGTTTTTCATCAATATAGCCATATGAGAGCTTGTTTTTTTTTTTTGTGGGACGAGTTGTACTTTTCAATTAAATCATTTATTTTACCATGTGGTATACAGGAAAATGGGAAAAAAATTCAAATAGGGTAAAATGTTAAAAAAAGTGCAATTACACGATTGTGTTTTGGGTTTTTTATTCATCATGTTTACTATATGTTAAAACTGATGTGCCAGTATGATGCCTCGGGTCAGTACAAGTTTGTAGATACCAAACATGTATACTTTTACTTCAATAACTTCTGAATTGTTTTTCACCCCTTAGATAAAAGTAAAAGAATTGCGCTTTTGGGGCTGTTTTCCGTGACCCATAACGTTCTCATTTTATTGCTGTGACCAAAAAAAAAACATAATTTTGCAGTTTGGACTTTTTTTTGTTACGCAATTTGCCGATCTGATTAGATTTTATGTTTTGATAAATCGGGCATTTCTGAACACATAACACCAAATGTGTTTGCTTTTTTAATAGTTTTATTTTCAATAAGGCAAAAGAGGGGTGATTTGAACTTTTTGTATTTTTAAAAAAAAAATTTTTTTTAACTTTATTTTACAGGGCCCTTAGGGCACCTCAGCACAGCACAATGCGATTGCTTCTGCTATGCAGAGAGATGTTTCGGCATCCCTCTGTACAACACAAATGATTGCTTTCTGCCGGCGACGCAGCTTAGGCATCAACAGCAGGAAGTGAATCATGACCTCTTCCAGGGTCATCAACTGACCCTGGGCTGTCACAGGCCCCAGTAAGTACATCAATGGGCTCCCGATGGGAAACAGTGTAATAACCCGCCCCGGTGCTTTGGTGTCAGTGATTGACAGCACAATTGAAAGGGTTAACCGAGCCGATGGGATCGCTGATCCGAACGCTGCTCTTACCACGTCGCCTGATCAGATTAGCTGACGTGTGGGGGATGATGTGAGCTCACATCAGGGGAAGGGACACGGCAAGAGTGTACTATTACTGATTTGGACATGAAGGGGCCAAACAGGCCACAATAGCTGGCAACCTCGAGGGCCATTACTTGGCATTGGATTGCCATGGCAACCGTCAAGACCACATAATCGTGATCTTGTGTTGCAAGTGGGTTTAAAGAGGGAGCCCCAGTGCTCTAATAAGTGTCTAGATGTCACTATTAACAGTAGCAATTCTAAGGGGTTAAACAGCCTTGGTATTACAGCAGGGTGTCTGCTATAATGTACAGTTGACAACTTCTGCACCTTCACCCATCGGCAAATATTATTCTCATTTTTCAAGTAAATAAATAGGCGTGTTAAATCCCGAAATACAGTCATGTCTGTGCAGGCATGCTTGTTAACCCTCTATGTTCTGAATTCTCTAATTCTGACTTTAACAGTATTGGGCTGCGTTCACACATTTGCGCATTTTGTTGCGCTTTTTTTGCAAGCGCTTTTTGCTGCGTTTTTCAGCCGCACAAAAAAGCGCAACAAAATATGCAGGGGCTTTCACACACTGCACTTTCTTTACCCCAGAAAGCGCGGTGATGTCACAGAGGGGAGGAAGAATCCTGCTTCCTCCTCCCCTCTGTGACAGCCCCATTAGATTTCACAGTGTATTAATATACACTGCGAAATCTAAATTAAACAAAGGCAAATGTATGAAAAATAAAAAAAGAATGAAATACTTTACCTCTCCAACGCCTTTTCCCGGTGTCTGGTGCCGAGGCCAGGAGATCTGTGTCCTGCAAGATCCTGCGGTGACGTCAGAGGGGCGTTCCCGGCGCTGATTGGCTGCTTGCGGTCATGTGATATGTATCACATGACCGCGAGCGCCCAATCCACGCAGGGAACGCCCCTCTGACATCACGGCAGGTCCTGGCAGAAGACACCTCGCCTGCCCTCATTACCGGACACCGGGAAAAGGCGTCGGAAATGTAAAGTATTTCATTCTTTTTTTATTTTTTATATATTTGCCTTTGTTTAATTTAGATTTCGCAGTGTATATTTATACACTGTGAAATCTAATGGGCTGTCACAGCGGGGAGGAGGAAGCAGGATTCTTCATCCTCTCTGTGACATCAGAGGGAGAAAACGCTGGAGCAGCTTCGTTAAGAATTGACATCTCAATTCTTTACGCAACTGCGTTTTCTCCCTGAAAAAGCACTGCGTATTTTTACTCACTGTCTGCACGGCAAAGTGAATTTCCCATTCACTTTGCTGGCAGACACAAAACATATTGCGTATTTTGAATAGCGCACGTAAAAAAAAAAAAAGCGACAAAATATGCAATGTGTAAACGCAGCCTTAAAATCGTAGTTTGTTTTAGTAACGTACAATACAGATATTTTAGCAAAATTGTTGTGTAGTGCAATACTGCAGTTATATTGCTTGTTATATAGCTGTATAGTAGTAAAGTCTTACAAGGACACGAACCTCAACATTTTAATTTGTTTGGCCACATTTTAGTAAGTAACAAAAAAGCTGCTAAATATCAAACAAGTATTGGCCGTACTGAGCGTTGTCACAATATTAGAATTCCTATAGAATGTATGTTTGCTAGTTGCTCTTGCACTTGATTTTGTTGTTCATCACCAGTAATGTAGTCTGCTTTATTCGCAGGTCCTTCTACTTCCTTTTCTTCCTGTTTTCAATACAGGAACAAGGCAAAAAATGCAACAGAGGATGATAAGAAGTCTGCAGAGGTATTTTGAGACAGATGTAAATTGATAGTATACTCATTGGTTGCATGAATTTTGGAATGTGGCATTGATGCAAATTGCAATCGGTTTATTGCTTGGCATGTTTGAAGCTTTTTATTCACTGTTTTGTTTTTATTTGTACACAAGTCCTAGCTACCTTCTTGTAGGAATAATTTAAGATTTTTCATAATGGAAATTTTTCTCATTGTTTTAAATTGTGTAATACATGTTGTGTATCTTTGACATATTTTGTTTATAGGGAACCTCTCAGATTCAGGTTCTGGATGCATATTTAAAATCCCTTTCAGATAGTCCCAGGATCTAGCAGCATACATAATTGTTTCTAAAGATCATTGATCTGCTAATGTGGAATTGGTTCCAGACTAGCCAGCCCACATAGCATGTTATCACACCCACCGGGACAGAATAACCTGTTATGTGGACCGACTAGTCTGGAACTAATTCCACATTAGCATATCATAAGCAATCTTTTGAAATACTTTTTCTAAAGATCTAATTATATATGCTGCTATATGCTGGAACGACCTGAAAGGGATTTCAGGTATGCACCCAGATCTGCTAGTGGTTCTGAGTGGACAGGGGAGCTGACAGGTTCTCTTTAATCTCTCCCATTGTAGGGGCAAAAATTGTCTGCTGTCATTTTGTCTGTATTTGTGTTGTTAACTGCTGCACCATATGTTGGTATTGTAATGGATTGGGCACATGCCACTGCTTGGCCCTAAGTGAGCAAACATTTAAAGCAATGTTTTCACACTTTGACCCCTGTGATATACACATCTATGTATGCATATGCTATAAGACCGCTGGATAAATTCTGCTATACAGTGCCAAGATAAGTGGAACCCACATTGTCAGCAGTGTGCTATGGTAATGACCAGGTCTTGCAGTCCCATATACTTCAGTTAGTGCCTATGTCCTATATATTGGAGCAGATGTTTTAAGTCTATCATTTACTATACCAGTCTTAAAAAAAAAAAAAAAAAAGAATAATTGTTGGCATAAATCGCAACAAATATATTTAAAGAAACATGGCATTTAATAAATTTAACACTGCTGTAGATTATCCTTTTTATAATCTGTAAAAGAAAAAAAAAACTTATTTAGATCCTATTCTATTCTGGCATAACTCATTTTGTTAAAATTGTTGCCATGGTGGGATCCAGGGGCATTTCAACTTTTTTTTTTTTTTTTTAATTTATAATCTATGCAAAAATGTAACCTTGTACACAACATGTGACTGTTTGACAAAATCTGCTTGATAGTTGTGGGACATTTACTATTTATATACAAGGTACATGCTGCACTGGAATTTTACCATGATCTATGATCTTCGTTGACAATGGTTTGCAAACAAATGTCCCACATAGTGTCTAACTATGCCTAAAAAAATGCCATATTGTTATAGCGTCAAATAGTGCCGCATTGTGTAATGGCGGTCCATAACTTTACCTTTGATTGAAAATCCACTGTCTTGGGTTATCCGACCGTCCATTCACAGAGCAGCCGCCATTAGAGGACCTTTTGGGCCATGATACTCAATGTGTGAAGCTTGAATAACTTGACCGCAGGTTGCCTGACTTGAAGTATATATGAAGATGTTGAATTCAGCTCAAGACACCAGCCACTGTTCCTGTACTTGAAAATCTGTTTTCTTACTGTGATACATGGATGTATGACATTGGCCTAAATCTCATTCATGTAAGTCCCATTTTGTAAGGTAAAACATGCATGTAGGACAATGTACAGTCAGTTTCTATTAAAGTGCATTCTGTCCAACTGCACATGGTGTCCAGGGGAAGTATAATAATAAATATTTTCTAGATGATTGTGTTTGAGTGTCTAATATATGAAGCCTTTTGTATGGATGTGTTTGTGTATCATAGCCCCTCCATAGCCATGCCCTCAGAACTCTGCCCCTTCACATAACCCCACCCCTTCATAGCTCTGTCTCCTTTATAGCCCCACCCCCTCATCATAGCCCCTCCCCTTCACTACCAGTTCGTAGTGTTGAATATATGATGTGAAATGTTTTTATGTGCTTCTATAATGTTATAACTGAGCCTGGTTAATTACTATCCCGGCCAATGCAGGGCACTCCTATAGTGTTGGGTTTTCGTAGTGCCTCCCATTGCTGCTTATTAGCCTGTGTTACCCCTTCCTACCCCCGCCTTCCCAAAGTGTGTTGACATTTAGGAACTTTGCCACATTTTCCTGTATAATAATATGAATTCTGGCTATAGCACATCCATTCACATCTATCACTGTTGATAGCCACAACGTTTCCCATTTTGATTTTTACAACTGGTGCTTCAATACCCTCTGTAGGAGAAAGATCCTTGTGGTGAATCGGCCACCGAACCTGGCAGCTCCTCAGTGCCTCCTGTTAAACCCAGGTCAGTCAGAGAACTGCCTGAGGATAAAGAAGGGCTGCAGCTGCCCTGCCTGTGCTGGTTTATTAAGGCACCTCTCAGTGAGTGTGGTATATGCCTTCTAGCCCGCAGCCAAAAGCACATATAATAACCTCCACCCTGTCACTGATGGAGACCCTGAATAACCCCAAGCACAAATGCTGCCACCAGCTTCTCGTTTAATATAAGTCCGGTCCGTGGTCGGGCTTATATTGGGTCAGAAACCAACCCAAGTAGCGTTAAATGAGCACACGGACGTGGGAATGCGTGATCAAGATAAAAAGATTAACTCAAGATTAAATTTATATATTTAATCACGCTAATGGTACACTAGATATATTTACCGTATATACTCGTGTATAAGCCGACCCGTGTATAAGCCGACCCCCCTACTTTTGCCCCCAAAACCTGGGAAAATCTATTGACTCGTGTATAAGCCGAGGGTGGACCCCAGCACAGGTATACAGGCCCCCCAGTGGTAGTATACAGCAGCCTCCCCAGTGGCATATACAGGCCCCAGTAGTATATACAGCAGCCCCAGTGGTATACAGCAGCCTTCCCAGTGGTATATGCAGACCCTACCAGTATATACAGCAGCCCCAGTGGTATACAGGCCCCAGTAGTATATACAGCAGCCCCAGGGGTGTACAGCAGCCTCCGGGGGCATACAGCAGCCCCAGCAGTACACAGCAGCCCCAGCGGTACACAGCCACCCCCAGGGGTACACAGCCGCCCCCAGGGGTACACAGCCGCCCCCAGGGGTACACCGCCGCCCCCAGGGGTACACAGCCGCCCCCAGGGGTACACAGCAGCCCCCAGGGGTACACAGCAGCCCCCAGGGGTACACAGCAGCCCCCAGGGGTATATAGCCGCCCCCAAGGGTATATAGCAGCCCCAGGGGTACACAGCCATCCCCAGGGGTATATAGCAGCCCCCAGGGGTACACAGCCATCCCCAGGGGTATATAGCAGCCCCCAGGGGTACACAGCCGTCCCCAGGGGTATACAGCTGCCCCCAGGGGTACACAGCTGCCCCCAGGGGTACACAGCTGCCCCCAGGGGTATGTAGCCGCCCCCAGGGGTATATAGCAGCCCCCAGGGGTACACAGCAGCCCCCAGGGGTATATAGCCGCCCCAAGGGTATATAGCAGCCCCAGGGGTACACAGCCATCCCCAGGGGTATATAGCAGCCCCCAGGGGTACACAGCCATCCCCAGGGGTATATAGCAGCCCCCAGGGGTACACAGCCGTCCCCAGGGGTATACAGCTGCCCCCAGGGGTACACAGCTGCCCCCAGGGGTACACAGCTGCCCCCAGGGGTATGTAGCCGCCCCCAGGGGTATATAGCAGCCCCCAGGGGTATATAGCAGCCCCCAGGGGTATATAGCAGCCCCCAGGGGTATATAGCAGCCCCCAGGGGTATATAGCAGCCCCAGGGGTACACAGCCGTCCCCAGGGGTACACAGCTGCCCCCAGGGGTACACAGCTGCCCCCAGGGGTACACAGCTGCCCCCAGGGGTACGTAGCCGCCCCCAGGGGTATATAGCAGCCCCCAGGGGTACACAGCCGTCCCCAGGGGTACACAGCTGCCCCCAGGGGGGTATATAGCAGCCCCCAGGGGTACACAGCCGCCCCCAGGGGTATATAGCCGCCCCCAGGGGTACACTGCTGCCCCCAAATGCTGGCACTCGCCCCCCTGCTGCTTAACTTACCATCCGGTATTCTGATCAGCGCTGCTCCTCGCTGGTCCCGTCTCCTCTCCGTCCTCGCGGCTTCCGGGATCCCGGCCGTCGCAGGTATGACGTCATACCTGCGACGGCCGGGGATCCCGGAAGCCGCGAGGACGGAGAGGAGACGGGACCAGCGAGGAGCAGCGCTGATCAGAATACCGGATGGTAAGATAAGCAGCGGGGGGGGCCCTTAAAGCAGCGGGGGGGCCCTGACACAGAGGGGGGGCCGAGTGTCAGCGTTTGGGGGCCATATGCACTGCATCCCCCTGCCGCTGAATGACGGGGCCGCTCATACAGCAGCCTCCCCCCGCCTCCTGCAGCCTCCACATCCACAGCCCCCACCACATCGGTGCTTGACCGCAAGTACCGTATATGACCCGTGTATAAGCCGAGGGGTAGACTTTTCAGCCCAATTTTTGGGCTGAAAAACTCGGCTTATACACGAGTATATACGGTAGTTATTATTGAGATGTTATAAATATTACAGTCAGATATGCAAATAAATGGAATACACAGAATTACACACACATGTGATCAGTTACCTTAGTGCTGATGACACCACAAGGGCGGCGTGATGCCAATCTGTTCCTGGGGTAATCTCTGGCTTTGGTGGAATAATGCCTCTTCAGAAAAAATACAATATGGAGATGGAGCAGCTGATTTTTATACATTATGGGGTGGAGACAGGGGTCAGCCATCTCGCACCTCTGGGCTGTCTCACAATTCCCACCCCTCTGAGTGGAGATACAGACACCTAAACACTATAATCTGCCCTAGTCTTGTCCGTGGGCATCACAGACGGAAGACAATGCTTTCATATTTTCAGTTATGATTTTATCTTCGTCTGGATATGAAACATGACTATGCGAGAGCATCCTACTAGCCCATATCAGGTTTAGATGGCTTACAGGCGTTGCACAAATATGAGCTATTAACGTTATATTCACGACTTCGTCCTGTCTGTGTTGAAGAAAGGATTTCCTTTCCACTGGCATTACAGGGAAATTGGATTTGTCACTTCTCTGCAAATCCCAGCAGGGAGTCATCCTTTGGATAATGGCTGGGTACAAAGTGTCATCTAATCTCCATTTCCTGGGAAGCTCCATACACCTGGCTAAATGACATCTCCCTAGCTGATTAGCATATCAAAGGTGAGGAAGAGCCCTTTTGTGTGGCCTGTTGGCATCGACCATTTCCCAGAGATGAATGTCCTCTGACTAGCATGGGTGGGGCTTATCTCTTTAAGTGAGATGTGTCTTATCAAATTGCTTTCTGGGAGGAAATGGAATCTGAGGAATATGGCAATATTCCTTACCAATACTGCTTATTCATCACAATCCTGTTATATATCTAATCTAATCTATAATCACCAATAATGTTGTCACAGACTTCCACGGTGCCATTGTGGAATAGTGACACATGCGCCGGGAGAAAGTGACACCGCTGCCATCGTTGGGAGATCAGCGGCGCCAGCCGCTGAACTCCCAACGGTAGCCGACTGTCACCTCCTGCGCCTCAGAGTTCGCCGCAGAAGGAGCGGCGCTTATCTCCCGGCTGCATGGAACGGAAGTGCCCCTACCGCCATATTGGAACACCCAAGTTACGGGTATTCTGATATGGCGGCCGGGATTCAAATCCCCCGCCAAAGCCGGGGTCACGCGCCGAGGGCACTGGTCGCTGCGACAGTTGGCGACCAATCAGCGCTCTTGCCGTGTGATTTGAATCTGCCAAGGCGCGAGGCGCTTCGCTGATTGGTCACCGCTAACCGTGATGACCAATCAGAGAAGCGGCGCGCAGTCTATTTTAAATCTGGCATTAAGGCACGCGCTGCTTCTCTGATTGGTCAACGCGGTTAGCACTGACCAATCAGATTGAGCGCTGCCGCGCAGGATGCCTGTGTCATTCCTCACTGTCACTCTTACATTCTATTCATGAAACAGAAGTCTCAGAATGACCTGAGCCAATCCAGAGTCTCCTGTTTCATTAATAGAATGCAAGAGTGACAGTGAGCACTGACACAGGCATCTCGCGCGTCAGCGCTCTATCTCATTGGTCGGCGCTAAACACAGCTACCAATCACAGAAGCGGCGCGCACCTTAGCGCCACTTTTAATATACACTGAGTGCCGCTTCTCTGGTCACTACGGTTAGCAGCTACCAATCTGAAGCGACGCTCAGTGTATTTTAAATCTGGCGCCAAGGTGCGCGCCGCTTCTGTGATTGGTCGGCGCTAAACTGATGTTTGTTTCACTGCACTCCCGATGCTATAGCATCGGGCCTTTTTCTAGTGTCAATATAATGCTGAACAATCCAATTTTGGTATGTATGTGTGAGCAAATCCTTGCAATTTAATATAGAACTGATTATTCAAACTGACCTATTAGCCCATTGTCAATGTTGGAGCCATATATTCCAACTTATTAACATACACATTGAGTATTATCTGAACCACAGCCCATTTGCTGCTGGTCACCATTGTGCACTCAAATTATTAGCTAGGCCATAAGCAAGCCAAAGCAGTTTGTGGATGGTTTCCAGCATAAAAGTTGAGTATTATTTTTTGATCTCCACACTAGGTAAAAAAAAGTGCAAGAATGTACTGGTGCATCTCAATGATTTAAAATATCATCAAAAAGTCAATTTGTTTTCAATAATCCAGTACAAAAAGTGAAACGCGTATATTATATAGATTCATCACAAACAGAGTGATCTATTTCAAGTGTTTATTCCTGTTAGGCCTGTTTCACATCTAAGAATGGTGTGCGTTTTGCTAAATTTACGTTTTTACCGCTAAAAACGCATAAAAACGCTAGCGTTTTTGGTCCCATTGGTTTTAATGGAAACGCATGTAAAAAGGCATGCAAAAACGCATGAGTGTTTTCAAAACATCGGGAAATGCGTCTAGCGCGGTGTTTGCAAAAACGCATGCGTTTTGCGTTTTTTAAAACACTCATGCGTTTTTGCATGCCTTTTTACATGCGTTTCCATTAAAACCAATGGGACCAAAAACACTAGCGTTTTTAGCGGTAAAAACGCAAATTTAGCAAAACGCACACCATTCTTAGATGTGAAACAGGCCTTAATGTTGATGAATATGGCTTACAGCCAATGAAATCCCAAAGGTCATTATCTCAGATAATTAAAGTAGGGAGAATGAAGGGTTAAAAACCACACTGCCGTATTCCACAAGACATCCAAAAGTGAATATATTGATTTATTAGTCAACGTGTTTCAGGGCTCCCAGAAACCCCCTGAAACATTGCAATATGATATTGATTTGTCCTGAGGAAGGGGCCAGGGAGCCCTGATATGCCGTGACTAATGAATCAATATCATATTCACCCTTTTGATGTCTTGTTTAATACAGCAGCCCGGTTTTTAACCCTTCATCCTCCCTGCTCTATATACACCATGCTGGGGACTGCAGCAGCCGTGATATGCTTTTATAGTGGTTGTGACACTCGCAACCACACACGGTGAAGCCTCGGATACCTATTTAGGTAATATTTTATCTCTTAGACCCTTCTTCCTCCCTACCTTAATTTTCTGAGATAATGACCTTTTGGGTTTTCATTGGCTGTAAGCCATAATCCTCATCATTAACAGAAATAAACTGTTGAAATGGATTACTCTGTTTATTATGACTCTATAAAATATGTGGTTCACTTTATGTATTGAATTGCTGAAATTAACTTTTTGCTGATATTCTAATTCATTGAGATGCACCTGTATGTGGGATGGCGCCAACGAACTAGATCTTACATTTGCTGACTACATAGTTAATGTTCGTTAAGACTGTGCTAATTGTCTCTTAGGGTATGTGCACATCAGTCGTTTCTGCATCTTTGCAGACTGACCGGGAACCGGTGGAGAATGGCAGAACTGAGTTTTCTGAACTCGCTAGTGTCCCTGGTTTTGTTAGCGTTTTGCTAACGATTTGTGATCGGTTTAGTAGCGTTTGGACAGCGTGTTCTTGGCGATTTCCCCGGCGTTTTTCTTAGCGACTTCCAGACTGGTCTTTGGTGCACTTGTTCAGCTGGAACCGCTGGAAAAACGCTGAAAAGAAGTCACTTGCTCTATCTTTGAAAACCGGTGGAAAACCGGTGAATAAACTGAAAACGACCAGAAAAAAACCGTTCTAATGTAGACAGCGTTTTCTAAACTCCATTGACTAGCATGTTAATCCAACCGGTGGGTAGGATTAACATAAATTAACATAAAACTCAGCGGAAACCGCCGACGGAAAACGTTCAAAAACAGCCCACAAAACTACTGATGTGCACATACCCTTATTGTGCTAGAGACAGTTGGCAGAGGCTCACAGCTAAACTACTTGGGTGACAAAAATGTAAAATTAGAAGTTCGAAACCTGCAGTAAGAACATAGATCTTTTTATACTCATACCACGAGCTTTCATGAATTTGTGAAGTGCCTCCAATGCAAATATCAAGTGATTGATGTCAGTTTACCTATTTTTACCTAATTACTAACTACATCAGTTATGTATGTAAATGTAACAATTTTAAACAATGAAATGAGAGAGAAATTGGTAACTGCATACACAAATAAATTAGGTGTTGTATTTGATACAAATGGCATATGTCACAATTATAGATAACAAAAGCATATTGTATAAGTAAAAAATGATTAATTGCTCTAGCTCAGGGGTCTCAAACACGTGGCCCCTGGGGCTTCACTATGCGATCCGCAGGCACCATAGACAACTTTTGACAACGCGGTCCAGTACAGGGTGCCACTGCGGTCAGTGCTTTAATATGTCGTTCGGGCACCAGGTAGAGAAAAGCTCTCTAGTTCATCTACATCAATAGTAGCCACCGGCCAATCAGACGCCAGCAGCTGTACTGTAAAAGAAGAGAGACCAGAATGAGGGCATTACCACAATATGAGGACCAGAATTGGGGGACATTACTGCAATATGGGGACCAGTATGGGTTACAATACTGTAATATGATGACTAGTATGGGGTATATTACTACAATATGGGGGCCATTATGTGGGGTATTACTATAATATGGGGACATTGCCACAATATGGGTACCAGGGTGAAGACATTACTACAAGATGTTGCCAAAATTACTTTATGGTGCTAAATGTAGGACAATATTACCAGAAAGGGATAAGTTGTAAAAAAAAAAAAAAAGATTCAAAAGGAGATTTTTTTTTTTTTGCGGCAAAAAATGCTGTTTTATATACAGCTCTGGCAAAAATTAAGAGACCACTGTAAAATTTTCAGTTTCTCAGATTTTTCTCTTTATAGGTATATTTTTGAGAAAATGCACATTGTTCTTTTATTCTAAACTGCTGACAATATATCTCCGAAATTCAAAGCTAAAAATGTTGTATTTATTTGCAGCAAAAGAGAAATCGTCAAATTAATAAAAAATATACTCTGCTTTCAGACCTTAAATAATGCCAATAAACCAAGGTCATATTTAGAAACAACAATACTAATGTTTTAACTCAGAAAGATTTCAGAAATCAATATTTATTGAAATAAACATTATTTTTAATCACAGCTTCCATATGTTCTTGGCATGCTTTCCACCAGTCTTTCACACTGCTTTTGGGTGACTTTATGCCACTCCTGGTACAAAAATGTAAGCAGTTTTTCTTTGTTTGATGTCTTGTGACTATTCATCTTCCTCTTGATTACATTCCGGAGGCTTTGAAATTTTAAGGATGGAGGCAACGTGACGTTCACTGTATCCCTCTGCTAGTAAGGTTGGAATTGAGCTTTTCTTTTCCTCACTCAAGACTTTTCTTTTCAACTCCTTTGGCATGGTAGTTATTTTTTTTTTTTATTCAAATTACTTTTTTCCTAGCATTTGTTTTGCCATCTAGCTTGTCCTATTGCAAGAGGATTGTGAAGATCACAGCAGTGTTTTTTTTTTATACTTTCTCCCTTTAAATAAGATTTGGTTTAGGTTATACCTAATCAGAAACACATTAAGTAGAATGAGGTGTACTTTGGTTGGAATTCAACTGACACTGGAGGAATGGAATGGCTGTCAGACATGTAGAGATGGTAATTTTTTAGAATAGTGCACAGTGGTCTCTTAATTTTTGCCAGAGCTATATAAACAAAAACAAAAAAAAATGCATGTTTGTTATCATCCATAACAACTCAAGTTATAAACATACAATATATACAATACCATAACTCATGCAATAAATGCTATTTAAAATAAACTAATCGAGCAAAAAATGTTTAAAAAGTGATCAAAAGGTGTATAGCAAAAAATATGGTATTACAAAAAGTGTAATTTAGTTCTACAAAGGATGCGGCCCTCTAAATAAAAGTATTTTTTCTATGTGCGGCCCACATACTCAGTCCAGTTTGAGACCCCTGGTCTACTTAATACTCTCTAAGCCTGTCCTTTATTTTGATTAAATACTCTCTAAGCCTGTCCTTTATTTTGATTAGTTTTATTTTAACCCCATGTGCGTCGTAGGCCGCCTCCCACACTTTGATGCGAGCTCACAGCGTGAGCTTGCATTTACCTCCCCACATCTCAGCTGATCTCATCAGCTGAGATGTGTATCTAACAGTGGTGATTAGATTTGCGATCCTGTTAACACATAATGATCGCACTGCCAATGACTGACAGCATGATCCAAAGCCCCACGGCGGGGGGGTCGTGCTGTTCCCCACCGTGATCGGAGATCCCATGAAGTGATCACAGGATCTTGATCTGTCCCCTGCTCAGCCAGGGGTCCTTACATGACCCCAGCAGCGGTCTAGGACCTCTTTCTGTGGATCTCTGGCGAGGGCTGCAATCCACAGACAGTGATCACTTTCCCTATGTACTAAAAGTGCTACAGCTCATCAGTACATAGGACAAGCGATCAGACTGTACAGTGCTGAGGCCCTTTAGTGGCCAGTGTAAAATTAAGAGTAAATTTTAAAAAAAAAGTTTGTTTTTTTTCTTAAAAAAAAAAAAAAAAAAAATAGTTCGAACTACCCTATTTAAACCATTCAAAATAAACAACTGCCACGATTACCGCATAAGGGTGCTTTCACATCTGCGTTTTTCGTAATTCGCGGCAGATGCGGTGAAAAAACCGCATCTGCCGCGATTGCCGCATAACCGTTCCACTTGCGGCGCGGTTGCGGTTTTTTCTATGCAATGTATAGGCGTACTTGCGGCAGGTGCGGCAAGTGCGGTTTTGCACTTGCGGCAGGTGCGGCCGCGAAAAAAACCGCGGCTTACTGCAGTTTTTTTCGCGGCCGCACCTGCCGCAAGTGCAAAACCGCACTTGCCGCACCTGCCGCAAGTATGCCTATACATTGCATAGAAAAAACCGCAACCGCGCCGCAAGTGGAACGGTTATGCGGTAAACGCGGCAGATGCGGTTTTTTCACCGCATCTGCCGCGAATTACGAAAAACGCAGATGTGAAAGCACCCTAACTGCTGCAATCGCGGCACACTTGCGGCAAGCCCCATACAATGTCTATGGGGCATGCAGTAAGTGTGCGGTTTCGGCAGGTGCGGCCGCGAAAAAAACGCGGTATGCCGCGTTTTTTTTTTCGCAGCCGCACCTGCCACAAGTGCCGAAACCGCACTTGCCGCACACTTACTGCAAGCCCCATAGACATTGTATGGGGCTTGCCACAAGTGTGCCGCGTTCACAGCCGTTATGCGGTAATCACGGCAGTTGCGTTTTTTTTCACTGCAACTGCCGCGATCAGCGCAAAACGCTGATGTGAAAGGACCCTAAGTGGTGAAAAAAAATTCAGGTTTGGTAGGTACAAACCTGTACCGATCTGAGGCATCACACCAACATGTAAGTTTTACCAAATAGTTAACATGGTGAATAAAAAACTCAAAAATGAAACGTGTATAATTACACATTTTTACACCTTCATCGCACTTGGATTTTTTTTCCCCCACTTTCCTGTACACTATATGGTAAAATAAATTATTTAATCTGAAAGTACTACTTCTCCCGCAAAAAAAGAAGCCCTCATATGTCTGTATTGATGGAAAAATAAAAAAAGTTATGGCTCTTGGAAGGAGAGGGGAAAACGGAAAATTGCCCGGGGGTGAACGGGTTAAAGGAATTTGTCTAGGAAGAAAGTATTAGGAGTGATCTCATAATCAGACTTCTTAAAGGGATATTCCTACATTGGAAAATTATCTCCTATCCCTGACATAGGTGATGACCTTCTAATGAAAGTCTGACTACTGGACTCTTCAGCAGCCCCAAAAACAAGGCTTCGTAGAAATGAATTTGTAGTTTGCATGCTCGACCTCCGCTTCATTCATTCATTCATTGTCCATGGGACTGCTGGGGAAATCAGTTTATTTTTACCTAGTGTTTTGGTTTGTTGTGTTTGTGATCAATCTTGCTTTGCTTCTTGAAACACAAAATTAAAGAACCACTCCAAGGTTATTTTTTTTATTGCACCACTGGGGTGGTGCTTTAAATACAAGTCCCCTGCCCCTGTCTCGCCTTCCAGTGCCTTCATTCTTTTCCAGTGGAGCTCTGGTCAGTCTGCGGGGAGGGATTTGTGACCTGCTGTCAGCTGCAGTGTTTAATTGAGCAAGCCGACGGTCGAAAATCATGCAACTCTACAAAGCCTCGTTCTAGCACTCACATATATGCATTGAGCTCTTTTGACACAATTTCTGGCCTGACAGAAGTTACTGGTACATGTTTGCACTGCGGGATCAGAACGGCATCAGTAAGAGGTGAATACATCGGAAGGTGAGTATAAGATAAGGCGCATTTTAAGCGCAACTCCAGCGCTGAAAAAAATAATAAAAAATAAACCACTGTGGTGGTGCTAAAAATAAACTACTTTTACAAACGCTTTAAACTGCATTAAACATACTGTTTTAAATTTTACATTAATTTATATTGTGTGATTTGTACATCAAAAAGACAGGACCAGCAGCAGATCCAAGGGGCATTTGTAAAGTAATGCTATGGTGCCTCTAAGATTTTAAGTTTTTTTTCTGTCCTCTAAAGTGATAACACATTGCTTAGATATGTTACACATTTTGATTGGTGGGGGGGGTCTGAACTTTGGGACCCCCACCAATCCTCCTTGGAGGGCATAGAGCTAAAGTATGTTTTCTCTGCACAGCTGGGTAGCAGGCACTGCTGTGCAGGGTAAACCTAGATGGCACCGAGCTGTATAATTGCTGAGACACCTTTAATGCACTTAAAGGAAGCATGCTGCAGTTCACAACAGGACATGGGCCACCCACAGGGGGACACAGAGCTCAACCAGTGCTGAAAACCTTCATTGTCCGAATCGGTGGTTGGCCTAGAGGCCTTATCCTTGCCATTCATAAAGTGATGGCATATCTTGGCTATATACCATTACTTTAGAAAATGGGAATTGATGTGAATGAGTTTGTGATTAGTAACAATACCAGGCACAGTGGCACGCATGAGTCTCTTTGTCTGGCATACCGCAGCCTCTTTAAAGGGGACCTGTCACCCCCCTGGTGCTTTGCAAACTGAAAGCACCCCTGAATGCAGCGTGTCTGCTGCATTCAGGGAAGGGGTCCCCATGTTTCTACACCCCCTTGTACCCAGAGAAGTACACGTTAGAAAGCTTACATATAAGTAGTCCGGAGGACATTACCGGTTATGGAGTCCTCACTGCTCACAGGGGTTCTCCCCGCCTCTGGCCTCTCTGTGCCGCCTCCTGCTTCTCTTTTCCTTTTCCTTTCTGTGTGTGGCCCCATCCTCGCCTGCACTGGCGTCTAAACGTCTGATCTCACGCAGGCGCACAGCAAGGACTTGTCAGGAGCGGGAGCCGGCGGCTGACGTCATGGCCTCGATGTACGCCTGCGTGAGATCAGATGCTGGCAAGGCGAGGAGGTGGCCACACACAGAGAGGAGGAGGAACAGAGAAGCAGGAGGCAGGGGAGAACCCCCTTGACCAGCAATGACTCCATAACCAGTCATGCCCTCCGGACTCCTTATATTTAAGCTTTCTAAAGTGTATTTCTCAGGTTATGGGGGGGGGCACAAACATGGGGGACTCCTTACCTGAATGCACCAGACATGCTGCATTCATGTGTGCTTTCAGTTTGCAAAACATCAGGGGGGTGACAGGTCCTCTTTTATGGGTGTTTGACAAGTCCCATGGACTCCTCTGTTTGAAAGGGTTTTGACGTCAAAGAAATTTGCCGGTGTCACATTGGTGTGAAATGCTAGGAAGACCTTTTAGGCTATTCTGGACATGAAGGGATTACCCAGAGTTAAGCTGTTTTTATAAAGTGCAGAACCTATACAAATTGGAAGTAAAATAATAAACCAATTGCTATACTACCTGCATGTTAGATTTCTTCTTTCTCTATGGCGGCCGTCACACGGTTCAATATAGCGAACGATATCGTTTAAGTGATCTGCTTTTTGATCGCTTAAGCGATATCGTTTGTGCATCGCTGCGTGCAATCAAGCGATTTTACAATGTAAAATCGCTTGATCGTGACATCGCAGATATAAAAGCTGCAGCTCATATCAAGCGATAATCGCTTGTTCAATCTGCTTCATCGTGGTGTGTGACACCACGATGAACGATCTCCCAGCGGCACAGCCTATGCTGGGAGATGGTTCTATGGTAAACGTCAGGTTACTAAGCGCCGCGCGGCGCCTAGTAACCCGATGTGTACCATAGTTACCAGCGATCTCGCTGCCCCACATCGCTGGTGAGTCTGTCTGTGTGACAGCTCACCAGCGATGTGAGCGATATCGTTAGCGAGCGCGCGTGCACGTGATCGCTAACGATATCGCTCACGATATTGTAGCGTGTGACGGCCGCCTATCACTAATCTATCTCTATGCGTGAACACTGGCCACCAGGGACGCTGCATTCATCCTGACAAAATGTCCAATAGCTGTAATGCTGCAGTGCGTACAGTATTTTCAGGGACTCTTTTGTCATCTCACAAGTTTGAGGGAAGGGTCTGAACAGAAGGAGAATTCTTACAGTCATAGACTGATATATTTTATGCAATGAATACAGTATTACTGATGACTGCCTTATGAATAGCATTCCCTTGACACTCCAGTTGGAACATGGCTAACAACAGTTTAGTTGCACAAATCTGAACGCCATATTATAACTTTAAAAAAATGTCCCTATGTCCTCTCGTGACAGACTGGCTTTAAATGCTTTAAGATGAATTTTACTCTGCATACTCAGACGGGTGGTGTTCTGCGAGCGTTTATGTAGATATGTTGCAGATTACTAAACCTTGTACACTGGGTGCCCCACTGAATATTCTGCTACTGCAGGGCTGTTCATCTTTCCAAGTTTCAGACAAGGCTAGATGTAAATGTCTTGCCAGGTCTGGGACATTTGCCAGGAGCAGCTGTTATGTCTCAGTAGATCTCTAGACACCGTGTTTCCAATTTCAGAATTGAGTCAAGGAAGTTTTTCATTTTTAGCTAATCTGAAATTGCATTGTACGTCTTGATAATCATTGCAACTATTAAATTCTCATTTTACTATATGTATTACAGTAGCAGCATTGTGGATGAGATTTTACAAATCAATCTGATTTCCCCCAGACCCCCACCCTTAACCCATTAACCCAATGTCCTTTTTTTGGGACGCCTAATCTTTTGCTTCTAGCAACTAAGATTTTATAATTCGGTCCAATTTTTTGAAAAAATGAATATTTTCAAAACAGGAAATCATGTCATTGTCATTTTTAATTGAATATTCTTCCACCCAGAGAGCTTTCATACACCAATTTTCAAAAAGGAAAATTGCTAATTTGGCAAGTAATGGGTTAACACAGATCACAACAGCATTAATCCATCATTCCAATGGACTAGTAGTGGATATTGCTCCCTGCCATTACATTCTAAATTCATGGCACTAGTGAAGATAGCCGGACAATGTATTATGATATAGCTGGCAGTCTCATAGACTGTGAACGGGGCAGCAGTGCACATACTTGACCGCCACATCATTTAAATGATGGCTGACTGAACCCTGTTTCCATATAGGTGTTGGTCCCAGTGGTGGTCCCACAACAATCCAAAACTCATGAGCAGTCCTGTGGATAAGATAGAAGTTGTGATTGCAGGCTGACCACCTTCAATTAAGATTGAGATCTTAATCAAAAGTGAATTATTTTTGGCTATGTTTTATTTTGCAATTTTCCCTTTCTACATTTTATCTGATTTTACATTTTGACTTTCATGTGTTTGTGTATTGTTAGGTATTCCGGAAAGACCTAATCAGTGCCATGAAGATTCCAGATTCCCAACATGTCAGTATGGATGAATACTATCACTTTGCAGACACGTGGAAACAAGAGTGGGAGAAAGGTGTCCAAGTACCTGCTAATCCAGAGTCCATCCCGCAAGCTTCTCTCAGGTAGAAATAGAATCATTGGCAATAACCTACCGCTAATCTGTTTTCTAAAATGTTGACTTACCTGACTTGCTCAACATACCTTTCGTAATCTTGTGATACAGGCTGTTAATGCTTTTCTTTTCCTTTTTGTATTGTTTTACATTTGTGATGCTGTATTTTACGCCAGTGGCCTCGTGTTCGTTAAAAATGGTGCAGTCGTTTTTTTTTTTTTTTTTGCCCTAGAATGTAATGGGAAAAGTATCCTGTCTCTTTAAAGATGCCTTTTTTTTAACAGTTACATAGTACTGTGTTTTTTAACGATGTACCTGTTTCACATCTTGAGGAAACACAAATTCAAGAGCATGCAGTAATAGTCATGTCCTGTCTGACCGTGTTGGCACCCTTGAAATTGTTACAGAAAATTAAGTTTTTCTCCCACAAAATTATTGCAATTAAACTTCTTCTCTTGTTATTCACATTTATTTCCTTTGTATGTAATGGAACAACACAAAAAAACTGAGGAATGGGGACAAATTAATGGGGACAAATTAGACAGTTTCACACAAAACAACTAAAACGGCTGGGCAAAATTGTCTCTCTTCACAAATTGTGGGTAAACAACTTTTTTCAAGCATCTGATAAGCTTGTTAAAACTCTCGTGGCAAGTAACAGGTGTGGGCAATATGAAAATCATGCCTGTAACCAGATAAAAAAGGGTAAGTTGACTCACTCTTTGCATTGTGTTTGTGTGTGCCACACTAAGTATGGAGAATAGAAAAAGAATAGAACTGTCTGAGGACTTGAGAACCAAAATTGTAGAAAAACATTAACAATCATAAGGTTATTATTAGTGATGAGCGAGTATGCTCTGCACTACTCGTTACTCGCACGAGTATCCCGGTACTCGGGATGCTCGGCGAGCACAGAGTACCGCCGAGATGCTCGGACTGCTCGGTAAAAATAAGCGATCTGACACACGTACACAGCTCCCTTCAGTGGCACCTCACAGGGAGCAGATTCATTGTTAGGATCCCTCTGGGGGCCACAGCAAGGTGTTATATGTTGCGGCGATTTCAAAAAGCCCACCCTCCCGCCCTTTCCCAGCAATACTCGCTTTATAACCGGAAGTCTGTGGGCGGAGCTTGTCACTCATTGACTTACATTGGGCTCGGTGCTCGGCCGAGTACACGAGTATCTTGAGATGCTCGGCCAGAGTATCGAGCACCCGAGCATTTTAGTGCTTGCTCATCACTAGTTATTAGAAGTCCATCTCCAGAGACCTTGATGTTCCTTTGTCTACAGAGCCATAATAAAGTTAACAACCCATGGCATGGACGGCAGAGTAAAATTAATGAAAGATTGCAATGCAGAATGGAGGATAAGCCGCCACAATCAAGTTTTATAAAAAGCCATTCAAGCTGTCCTTCTGGCTCAGGGTGCATCAATGTCAGCGCAATCTATCCGTCCACATTTGAGTTAAATGAAACACTATGTCAGTGCCTGCGTCTCCTCCTGTCAGAGATCTAAAAAACTAGACTGCAGTTTGCCAAAATGTTCATGAGTAAGGCAAAATCCTTCTGGGAAAGCATCTTGTGGACAGATGACACCAAGTTGGAACTTTTTTGATAAAGCACATCATTCTACTGTTTACTAAAAGTGGAATGAGGTCTACAAAGAAAAATAACCCATTACCTACAGTCAAATATGGTAGAAGCTTAAAGATGTTTTAGGGTTGTTTTGCTTCCTCTGGCATTGGGTGCCTCGACTGTGTGCAAGGCATCGTGAAAAATAGTCATAGGAAGCAATAAAGTGCAGTTATTTATTCCAAAGCGTGTGCAACCAAATATTAAAGGGAACCTGTCATGTCCTTTGTTTTTTAACCACCCCAAGTGTATTTTAGATCATGCACTGTGCATCACTAACCTGGTTTTCAAAAAAGAAAAAAAAAAGCACTTTAGATGCTTAGATAAACTTTCAAATAAACAGTCATCAGGATGGATAGTTCAGCTGATAAGTCACATCAATCCACTTCTGTCGTGCAGGCTTTGAAATGTAGTCGTGCACCCTGCACCGTAATATATTCACATCACTAAGTGCACAATTACCCTTGATTTGGAAAGACCTGTGGTGAGGTCACGACCATGTAACCATAATGGGCAGAGCTAAGCTCAAAGAGTCTTTGACATGAGGCCTGCTTAGCTCTGCCCATCATGGGCACATGCTCATGACGTCACCACAGCATTTTTATGTTTCTTCCTTTTAATGCAGTCAAAGCTAGTATGACCCGTATTGAATATATAGTGTATATTGAGCAGTGCTATTTTTTGCATTACTTTATTTTTATTCTGACTTTTTAGGGTAATTGCAGAGAAAGTGAAGGAGGTGCTGTACTCTCGTCCCGAAAATACATCCATTGTTCAGGCCAAGAACCTTCAGAACCTGGTTATATCAACATTCTGGAATTGGCGGAGAGCATGTGTCGTTATGATCTCGATGATGTGGATCTCTTTTGGCTTCAAGAATGTAACCTTGAGTTAGCTGATATGGGTAATAATACACCACATGTTTATTACTGTGCCTTCATTTTCAGAAGTAGATATTTAACACAGTGGATCACATCCTAGGACACAATAATGATAGAACACTTTTATTATTATTATTATTATTATTTATTTATATAGCGCCATTAGGTTCCATGGCGCTTTACATGAAGATGAGGGAGACAAGAACAAGTACACTAAATCTAGGCGATCAGGACGTACAGGTACAGGAGGGGCAGGGACCCTGTCCGCGAGGGCTCACAGTCTATGAGGGGTGGGTAAGGATACAGTAAGATGGGGGAATGTCATGTATGGGGCGTTCGCCTGGGTCTCATGGCAGGTTGTAGGCTTGACGGAACAGGTGAGTCTTCAGGTGACACTTGAAGTTACTCAGGGTAGGAGAGTGTCTGACGTGTTCGGGTAGGGAGTTCCAGAGTAAGGCAGATGCCCGGGAGAAGTCCTGGACTCGGTTGTGTGAAGAGGTGATGAGGGGGGAGCAGAGGAGGAGTTCTTGGGAGGAGCGGAGGTTGCGTGAGGGTAGGTATCGGGAGACCAGGTCGGAGATGTATGGTGGGGCCAGGTTGTGTATGGCTTTGTAGGTCATGGTTAGTGTTTTGAATTGGGATCTCTTGGAGACGGGGAGCCAGTGAAGGGCTTGGCAGAGGGGGGAGACAGGGGAGTAGCGGGAGGACATATAGATGAGTCGGGCAGCGGAGTTGAGGATAGACTGGAGAGGTGTGAGGGAGTTAGCCGGGAGGCCATTGAGAAGGAGGTTGCAGTAGTCAAGGCGGGAGATGATAAGAGCATGGATGAGTGTTTTAGCGGTGTCGTGGGTGAGGAAGGAGCGGATCCGTGAGATGTTCTTGAGCTGGAGCCGGAGGGATGTGGTGAGGGCCTCGATGTGGGGTTTGAAGGATAGGGAGGAGTCAAGGATTACCCGAGGCACTTGGCTTGGGGGACTGGGGAGAGGGCGCAGTCGTTGATGCAGATGGATAGGTTGGGAGGTGGGGTGGAATTTCTTGGGGGGAAGACTATGAATTCAGTTTTGTCCATGTTGAGTTTAAGGAAGCGAGCAGAGAAGAAGGATGAGATGGCGGAAAGGCATTGAGGGATTTTCGAGAGTAGGGAGGTGATGTCAGGGCCGGACAGGTAGATTTGGGTGTCATCGGCGTAGAGGTGGTACTGGAGGCCATGGGACTCGATGAGTTGCCCTAGGCCGAGAGTGTAAATGGAGAAAAGTAGGGGTCCCAGGACGGAACCTTGGGGGACTCCGACAGAAAGAGGGTAGGGTGAGGAGGAGGTGTGGGAGTGGGAGACGCTGAAGGTCCGGTCCGCTAGGTATGAGGAGATCCAGGAGAGGGCAAGGTGGGTAATGCCAAGGGATTCCAGGATCCGGAGAAGAAGGGAGTGGTCAACCGTGTCGAAGGCGGCAGACAGGTCAAGGAGTAGCAGGATGGAGTAGTGGTGTTTGTTCTTGGCGGTCAGTAGGTCGTTGGTGACTTTGGTCACAACGCAATAGCAATAATTTTTCAGTTTTACTTATTGCTGTTGTGGAGCCCACTGGGACGGGGTACTCTGTACCAGACCGGGGTACTGCTGGAGATATCATGGCGGTCTTGGTCTGGACCGTGTCCCGCAATAGATGGGGGGGGGGGTATATTTACAGGGGAGTTTGTCATGACGCCACCCACGGGTTGTGGTCAGTGAGGGGACCACCGCTGCTGCAGAACCTCCGGGGATGATGTTGGGCAGCTGGGGATGTAATGGCTCTCCGCAGGTAGAGCTTGGTTTCCCGGGGCAGTGATAGTTATAGTCTATAAATGAGGGTATGGATGTTGTAGGATAGGGGTGGTAGTAGTAGAGATGATGGTAGTTTTGTGAGGGCACGCACGGTTTGAGCACAAGGATCACACACACTCACAGTTTTGAAGTTTTCCAAGGCTTTACTGCAGATTTTGTAGCAGAGTACTGTCGACGGAGTCTGTACCTGGGCCGGGCTGCTCCCACCCTGTCCGGGTCCTCAGCTTCCCACTCCTGCGCCTCGTGTGTGGCCCTGCTGCCGCTTCAGCTGAGCTGCTTGCCCTGTTTCTCCTCACAGGTACCCCCTTTGCTAGGCAACTTGAGCCTTTCCGTGTGCTTCTGGCCCCGCTCTGTTGCTTCGCTGAGGTACAGTGTAGATATACAACCTCCACTATCCCGGTGTTTACTGTGCTGCCTGTGTCAGTCACCGTTTCGAATCCGGTATCCGGTCTGTGCGCTCCTCCGGGTCGAGTTATGAGGTAACTCAGTCTCCCAGATGTGTTCTCCTGTTTCTCTTACTCCTTCCCTCAGACCCTGGCTAGGCCTGGAAGTGGGTAACAGGCTGTGGAGAGGCCTAAAGGTGCCATCACACGCAGCGATACCATGAACGATATTGTTAGCGATCACATGCACACGTGATCGCTAACAATATCGTTCAGATCGCTGGTGAGCTGTCACACAGACAGACTCACCAGCGATCAATGGACCAGAGACATCGTGGAAACAATTTAAATATCGTTTCCACGATGTCTTTCTCCCGCTGCCAGCCTGCGGTAAGCGGGAGCAGGCTGGTCTCCAAGGTAGACTGCGGGTATCTAGGCAGCGCGCGCTGCCTAGATACCCGATGTATACCTTAGTTACCAGCCTCCTCCGATCACCGGCTGGTATCTAAGGTACACAGCGGGTAACTAGGGTCCCTAGTTACCCGCTGTGTACCTTAGATACCAGCCGGGGAGCGGAGGAGGCTGGTAACTAAGGTATACATCGGGTATCTAGGCAGCACGCGCTGACCTAGATACCTGCAGTTTACCTTGGATACCAGCTCCTAGCGCTTGTGAGAGGCGCTGAGAGCTGGCTTATTGGTCGTCTCCCTGTGTCACACGCAGCGATGCTGCTTGTCCACCGGGCGACCAACCATTGATTTGAGGACAGGTCCTCAAATCAAACGATGAACGATCAGCCGACTGATCGTTCATCGTTTGTAGTGTCACACGCAACGATGTCGTTTCAACATCGTTCAAGTGTCACAAAAACACGTGACTTTTGAACGATATCTGCAACGATATCGTTACGTGTGACAGTACCTTAAGGCAGCCCCTTTACACCACCAATCTTTCTTCCTCAGTCAGATACAGTTGGAGTTAGTTCAGTTCCTGGGAGGACTAACTGTTAATGCCACTCTGAGGTAAACAACATTAGCCCCTCCCACTCCTGCAGGTGCCACTTAAGCTCAACCCACCACGCTGCTCTTCCCCACTTCCTCTTCTCAGACCAGAATATATCAGGGAGCTGCTTGAGCTCCCCCTTCTGGCACAGAGGTGCTACTGCAGTGTGCAGTGTTGTGTGGGGAGTGAACCCGTGTTGATATTTCTGTGGCACATTAACCCCTGGGGTGCCACACTAATCTAGTTTGCCTTCTTTTTCTAACATTTTATTAGTCTTTTTCAAATTGTAAAGGCATTAATGGAGAATTAACACTTGTGGCAGTAGTACACAGAAAACTATGTAATAAAGAGATCAAAATCTCGTAATATCATAGTGAAAATGAAAATTGAGTAAGAACACAAAGGTATCTGTTAGCAGGTATACTACAGATATTCAGCAATACGTATGCATCATATGAACTACACATGAGAACGGAACCGTGCAGACAAGAAGTGAGATATACCTGGGGGATTATGTACCAAAAACATGGCAGTTGGCATGGAGCTGGTTAATCTTCAGTTGAGGGTGATAGATTAGTTAAGATCATAATTGTTTTACAGCAGTAATGTAAATTATTAATTACCTAACTGTAGAGTTCCTCAAAATAGAAACGTTGGTGGTCTGTCTCACTACTGAGTGAACAAGGACAGTTTGTATTTTATTTTTGAGCATTCATATTTTATCCTTTATTTATTTTTTGCTTAATTATGAAACTGGCAGTTGGCGTAAAACAGTTTCTGGACTAAGTGAAATCTTAAAGTATACTGCCTTTATTTTTGTTTTTCATTCAGACTTCATCCCAGAATGGTTTTAACTTGGGCAATTCAACCATACTGATTTGTAATAAATTAAAAACGAAAAGATTACACACTGGCTTGATGACATTACTATACGAAACCTATAAAGGGGGAGTCACACGCGTCAATGTCGTCAGTGAGAAGATCGCTGACGACATTGACGGCTGATTGCTGGTGAGCTGTCACACAGACAGACTCACCAGCAATCAATTGACCAGAGACATCATGGAAACGATTTAAATATCGTTTCCACGATGTCTTGCTCCCGCTGCCAGCCTGCTGGAAGCGGGAGCAGGCTGGTCTCCAAGGTAAAACTGCGGGTATCTAGGCAGCGCGCGCTGCCTAGATACCCGACGTGTACCTTAGTTACCAGCCTCCTCTGCTCACCGGCTGGTATCTGAGGTACACAGCGGGTAACTAGGGACCCTAGTTACCCGCTGTGTACCTTAGATACCAGCCGGTGAGCGGAGGAGGCTGGTAACTAAGGTACACGTCGGGTATCTAGGCAGCGCGCGCTGCCTAGATACCCGCAGTTTACCTTGGATACCAGCTCCCAGCGCTTGTGAGAGGCGCTGGGAGCTGGAATATCGCTACTCCCGGTGTCACACGCAGCGATGCTGCGTGTCCACCGGGCGACAATCGCCAGGTTTTAGAGCAGGTTCTAAAACCTGGCAATCATCAACCAGCGATTTATCGCTGGTTGATTCAGTATGTCACACGCATCAATATCGCTGCAACGTCACGTGCAGCCGAGATCGTGCAGGCGATATTGACGCGTGTGACTCCCCCTTAAGACATTAATTATTGTACTTGGCTTCTGAACAAGCCAAGAGATTGTGATTGTCCGCAAGGGTAGTCGTCTTCCTGCATCACACAGTTTTATCTTAACCTGATAACGACGGCCCACAGTCTCTAGACGTCCAAAAAAAGGGTACTTATTCTGTTCTTACGTCTAGAGACGTAAGTACAGGAAAAAGTCCTCTAGCGCCCCCCCAGTGGTATAAAATCTCCGGGATTTCAGTTACCGGGGGTATCTGAGACCCTGGAGATCATGAATCGGGAAGTTTTTTTTCCCGGTAATGTGATGACTGGTAAGCACCCTTTAAACACAGTTTACCGGTCATCACGTTACATAAAAAGTCACCGCCGATAAAATTACTTTCTCTTTCATCTGACATGAATACACATTTCTAGATGAGAAAGAAGCAAGGTGATTTTTGCAATAAAAAAATCCAAATTTATTGAAAAAGCTTAAAAAATGAACTATGTCAATAATCCATGTAAAAATTACAATAATATTAGGTTTTTAATCAAGAAATACAATAGTGAGAAAATTAAATATCAAAAAGAAATTCATTACATAAAGAAAATCTGTATACACCACCCTAAACACTAAAGAGTGATCCCTATACCAGCAAATCTATGTGCCTAATCAAAAAGAATTTTTTCAAAAAAGTGAATTTTCTAGTTGTCACCTATCTCTCACATAGGGGGCTAACCATAGATATGATCATAAAAGTGAAACCAAAAAACAAAGATCAAGAGAGGCTAATCACCTGGTGTGTCTACAGATTCAGCTGCACTCTACATGCACGTTTCGGCTCACGCCTTCATCCAGGAGGTGTGAAAACACATTTCGGATGAAAGAGAAATGTTAACCGCTAAGGCCCCCAGGTCCCACGGGGCTGGAGATCTACCACCTCCCCTGGACCACCCCAAAATGGCGGCGTGTGACATTGCGCCACCTCCCTGCATGTCCCTCTGCTCTGTCCCCCCGTTCCTCCCCACACTTTGCAGCCTCGGACCCTTCCATCTACCTCCTCCCACCCACAGTGTGTTCGCATGCCGCCTCCTCTGCTCTGCTCCCCCAGCCTCCTCCTCCGCTCTCCCAGCCCCTCTCTCTTACCCGCCTCCGGTGGTCCCGCGATCCCGGCACCGGCGGTCTCGGGTCCTATTTGCGTCCGCCTTTTAGAGTTCATGACCTATCATTCCCCTGGGGTCACACAGGGGCTAATTTATCTTCATGATGATCTCTAAAATAAATGGTTTTGTAAATTTTGCTGGAAAAATGCGAAATTGCTGATGAACTTTGAACCCTTATAACTTCCTAACCCCCAAATTTTTTTTTTCCCAAAATTGTGCTGATGTGAAGTAGACATGTGGAAATGTTATTTATTAACTATTTTTTGTCACATAACTGTTGTTTAGCAGAATAAAAAAATCTAAATTTGAAAATTGTGACATGTTCAGCAAATTTTTGATAATTTTTGCGTTTATTTGTGAAAAAAAAAAAATCAACCTGCTTTACTACAAACATGAAGCCCAATATGTCATGAAAAAGCGGTCTCAAAATTGCTAGGATCCGTTGAAGCGTTCCAGAGTCATTACCTTATAAAGGGACACTGGTCAGAATTACAAAAAAAGTCTGGTCATTAAGGTGGAAATTGTCTCCATCACTAAGGGGTTAAGTCCACAGTTCTTTGTTTATCCCTACTTTTTATTGTCCTTGGAGTGGCATAATTAATTCCAGGCAGACCAAGTGCTCCAAGTAATTAGGGTGGTTTCACACTTTCTTTTTCTGCCCTTCAGCAGAAATCGGACGCTGCCGGATGTATGTCGAATCCGATTTGCTCCATTGACTTTCAATAGGGACTCCGCCGCATGCGGAGGCATGCAGTTTCATCTAGTTTCTGCCGGTTGCTTGCATCCGGTGCCGCTCATTAAGCTTCATGAATATTCACTGCACTGAACTGCAACGTCCAATCACAGACGCTCACTCTGTGAGAGCATCTGTGATTGGCTGTTGCACCCAGACTGCGCTCCTACAATCTGAACCAGTGTCCTGTGCTCGGTTATGATACACAGTGCATGACAACCAACCTGGCATCATAGTGTGTGAAATAGAGGGGAAAAAATGCTCAGGGCTTCAAATGGCCTGTCGCCTGCCTAGTTTTACCATGGTTGGCAATGAAAAATAAAGGGGAGCCCCCCCCCCCCTTTTTTTATTTTAAAGTGTGGGCTTCACCCTATTTAAAATACACACGTGGTTCTCCCGCCCGCCGCTGATCTCCCGGCCGACGAGACTGCTGATTGGGTGGCCGGGAACATTTACAGTCACATACTATGTGAATGCATGCGGAGAATCACTGCTGCGTTCACATCAGTATTGACCGCATTCGGCACTGCGTTTGTGTCTGCATGTCAGACGCATGCAGACCAAGCACTAGTGTGAAGCTAGCCTTAAAAGGATTTGCTCACAAAGTTCATTTTTCTGGTCATCATAATGGGAGACCCAGACAATGGGGTTTAGGGCACTGCCCTCCGGAGGTCACACTAGGTACTACAAGTTTGTAGACACCGCCCCCTCCGCTTATAAACCCCTACCGCAGGGAACATCCTCAGTTTTAAACTTAGTGTGCTCGGAGGATCACGCTTTGCTTGCACTTCACTGCATTCTCACTACTTTCGTGATGGCGTCTGAAGACAAGGTAATAAGGTCCCAGTCGGGACCGGTGACAGCCTCCCCGCTCACCCTTAGTGGCACACGCTGGTGGAGGTACCGGAGGGCCTAGGGCCTGGACACCTGGTGTTCTCCCGGTACGCTGTTACACTCCTCTCCATCCCTCTCTGGGGGGCTCTGGTGAGTGGGAGATGGGAGCCTTGCACAGCTCCGCTCCGTCCGAGGCCTCCCTAAATGGTGCTTACAGACCGGACTGGAGCCAGCCCAGTCCGAGGCCTCCCTAAATGGTGCTTACACTCCGGACTGGGCTGAGCGGCCCAGTCTGAGGCCTCCCTAAATGGTGCTTACACTCCAGACTGGTGCTGCACCCCCGTCCGAGGCCTCCCTGAATGGTGCTTACAGACCGGACCGGCACTGAGGCACTCTGTGTCTCCTGTGTGCCTGGGGGTAGTGTCTGGCACTTTATGTGTTTCATGACACTCAGACCGCGCGTTGCCCTCGGGCCCGCGGTTCTGCGGGTGTACCCTGTGCTGGGGTCACCCTGGCTGACCGCCCTGTGTGTCACAGGGGCTGAGGCCGTAGGCTGCGGATGTGTGATATGTATTTGCAGTCTGTGTACAATGTTTTTTACACTGTTTCCCGCCCTGCGGGCTCCAGCTCCCTCATGAGAAGGATGCTTGGAGGATGGGATGCAGCCCGTGCGGTGACGTCACCGCGGGGCGTGTGCGTGTGTTTCCCGCGTGTCTTCGGCGCCGCCCACAGTTTCTCTGTCGGCGGCCATCTTTACCCTCACTTCCCGGCTGGGAACTGTATGCAGCGTGCGTCTGCACTCCAAGAGGGGAGACCGGAAGACGGCGCGGAGGTCACACACACACACCGCTCCCTCATACCGCTTTACAGCGGTCGGTAAGCCACCGGGATCTCCGGTTTTATTGTCTGCAATTGGGCTTATCTACCCCTACTGTGGCCATGTCCTCAGCTGGGAAGCGTACTGCTAAGGCGGCCGAGACCACCGTTACATGTGCTACGTGCAATGGAACACTGGTGGAGGGGTCCTGCAATAACTGTGGACGCCCAGAGGCCCGGGCTGCAACTGCTGGGTCAGCAACCCCGGTGCTATACCCCGAGGTTCAGGTGATCTCAGGGCCTTGGGAGACTCAGAACAGGATCAATGAATCTCTGTTGTCTCAGCTGTCCTCCATGTCGCAATCCCTGGAGGCACTTAATAGGAGACTGGATAGCCCAGCTACTCCCTCCAGTTACCCCCGGGTGTCTCCCTCTTCTGCTGTGAGACCCCTTAAGCGGGCTCGTCGTGAGGCTTCACCCGAGCTCCAGACTCTCTCTGAGGAGGAGCGTTCCTCTGATGGTGAGGAAGATGATGGGGGTTCGACTTTCGGGTCTGTATCTGTGTCTGAACCACCAGATGGGGTGGAGGATCTGGTGTCCTCTATCAACGAGACCTTACGTCTCGTGACACCCCTGAGGAGGTGACGGTGCACCCGAAGGAGGTCTATCAATGGCTGCGGCCGGAGGCTAGACCAAGTGGCTCCTTTATGGACCATACTAATTTTGGAAGGGTGATTAGAGCCCCCAGGTTACATCCTGGGCGGCGTTATGTCCGCAAGCCCAAGGACAATCGCTTCCCCTTTCCCCAGGAGGTGCTTCAGGAGTGGTCGCAGTCCCCGAAGGTGGATGCTTCCATGACCAGGATTGCTGCACGCTCCCTTTTCTCTGCCTCTGATAGCTCCTCACTGAAGGATGCTACTGATAGACAGGTCGAGCAACTCGCCAAGTCTTCCTATGAGGCGGTGGGGTCGTCATTTGCCCCTAACTTTGCCACGGTCTGGACCTTACAAGCGATCACTACCTGCTTGGATGGTATCACTGACCTGGCAAGGTCCAGTCCAGAGGTCCTGGCACTTACCGAGAGGGCGAGGGCCTATGCGGACTACGCCAGAACGGCGACTCTGGAAACTGCCACTCGCTCAGCTGTGGCTTTGGCCAATGCTATAGCGATCCGCAGGTTGTTGTGGCTACGTCTTTGGGACTCAGATGCCACATCTAAGAAGATTCTGCAGAATCTTCCGTTCTCTGGTGACAGGCTTTTTGGCACAGAGCTGGACAAGCTAATTAAGGATTCTGCTGAGTCTAAAATACCGCAGAATAAACCTAAGCCACGGTATACCGTTAAGAGGAACCCAAAACAGTGGTCCTTTCGGTCCAGCTCACAGTCATCAGCACCGTCCGCTCGCACGGACCGAGGGGGCAAGCCCGCTTCTCAGTGGCGCTCTAAGAGTCGTCCAAAGAAGCCGGCGGGGGCAGCAGCTGCCACCCCCAAACCCGCCTCTACATGACTCGCTCTCTCTTCCTGCCTCCCCACAGGTGGGGGGCCGCTTGTCTCGCTTTCAGGACGAGTGGCTACTTCACGTTCCAGATCAGTGGGTTCGAGACGTGGTCTCGCGAGGTTACAGGATAGAGCTGACGTCAAAACCGATATCCCGATTCCATCGGTCGGTCCCCTCCCCAGAAAAAGCTCAGGCCTTTTCTTTGGTGTTGGAGGGACTCCGCAGAGACGGAGTGGTGGTCCCGGTGCCTTCCGGGGAGAGGGTCAGGGGTTTTTACTCCAACCTCTTTATCGTCCCAAAGAAGGACGGATCCTTCCGCCCGGTTCTGGACCTGAAGTTGTTCAACCGCCACGTGCTGGTTCGGAAGTTCCGTATGGAATCACTGCGCTCAGTGATCGCGGCTGTGTCACAGGGGGACTTCTTGGCGTCCATAGATATCAGAGACGCTTACCTTCACGTGCCCATTGCACCGGCTCACCAGCGATGGTTGAGATTTGCAGTGGGGGAGGAACACTTCCAATTTGTGGCGCTGCCATTCGGCTTGGCCTCGGCACCACGGGTGTTCACAAAGGTGATGGCCTCTATGATGGCTCTCCTGCACGTGCAGGGCCATGCCGTCATTCCCTATTTGGACGACCTGCTGGTCAGGGCGCCATCGGAACACCTCTGTCAAGCGAGCCTGGATGTGACCATGCGGTCTCTGGAACAATTCGGTTGGCTCCTCAATGTTCAGAAGTCAACCTTGGTTCCGACCCAGTCCTTGACTTATTTGGGCATGGACTTCAACACGTCCTCAGCCCTGGTGTCTCTGCCACAATCCAAACAGGTGGCGATCCGATCGGGAGTACAAGCAGTGCTCCTGTCACCACAATCGTCCCTTCGTGGGTTGATGAAGCTGGTGGGTCGCATGGTGGCGGCGATAGAGGCGGTGCCGTTTGCACAATTTCGCCTCCGTCCTCTCCAGCTGGAGATACTACGCAGGTGGGACAAGAGGACGATCTCGCTGAATCGGCTGGTGACACTGTCACAACCGACCCGAGATTCCCTGCAGTGGTGGCTTCAACCACATCACTTGTCGCGGGGCCGGTCCTTCATCAAACCGTCGTGGTTAGTGGTGACCACCGACGCCAGTCTGAAGGGCTGGGGTGCGGTGTTCTTACACCACAGGGCCCAAGGCCTCTGGACTCTGTCGGAGTCGGCATTACAGATCAACGTGCTGGAGATCAAGGCGATCTATCTAGCACTCCTGGCCTTTCAGAGATTCCTCTCAGGACATCCCATCCGGGTTCAGTCCGACAACGCGACGGCCGTCGCTTATATAAATCATCAAGGAGGAACCAGGAGTGCAGAGGCTCTGGCCGCAGTCCACCGCATCCTATCCTGGGCGGAGGACAACAACTGCCTGATCTCCGCAGTTCACATCCCAGGGGTCGAAAACTGGGAGGCCGACTATCTGAGCAGGCAGGGGATGGACGCCGGAGAGTGGGCCCTTCATCCAGACGTCTTTCGGGACATCTGCAGCAGATGGGGCACTCCGGACGTGGATCTGATGGCCTCACGGCTGAATCATCAGGTTCCGCAATACATGGCGAGGTCATGGGACCCCCAGTCGTTGGGAGCGGACGCCCTGATCTTGACTTGGTCCAGATTCAATCTACCATATGTGTTCCCTCCTATGGCTCTGATTCCCAGGGTGCTGTGGAAAATCAGGTCGGAATGCAGGGTAGCCATTCTAGTGGCTCCAGACTGGCCCAGGAGGTCCTGGTATCCGGACCTGTGGCAACTGTCAGGCGGACACAGGTGGGCTCTTCCAGAACGCGCAGATCTTCTCGCGCAAGGCCCATTCTTCCACCTCAATTCCAAGGCCCTCAGATTGACTGCATGGCTCTTGAGGCCTGGCTGCTGACATCCAGGGGGTTCTCCCCTACAGTGGTTGCCACTATGAATCGGGCTAGAAAGCCAGTTTCCAGGAAAATGTACCACAGGACGTGGAAAATCTTTTTTACCTGGTGTGCCTCTGGGGGCCGGTCCCCGTGGCCCTTGTCCATCCCGACATTGTTGGCATTCCTACAGTCGGGTTTGGAGTTGGGATTATCCCTTGGCTCCTTAAAGGGTCAGGTCTCAGCACTTTCTGTGCTGTTTGACAGACGATTGGCGCTTCTCCCGAAGGTCCGTCAATTTCTGCAGGGGGTGTCGCGGATGGTTCCACCCTACAAAAGACCTCTGGATCCGTGGGACCTTAACATGGTCCTGGCGGCATTGCAAAAACCGCCATTTGAGCCTCTGAGGGAGGTTTCCCTTTCTCGTCTGTCCCAGAAGGTGGCTTTTCTGGTGGCGATTACATCTCTGAGGAGGGTCTCAGAATTGGCTGCACTATCGTGCAAGTCTCCCTTTCTGGTGGTTCACCAAGACAAGGTGGTGTTGCGTCCACGGCCGGAATTCTTGCCAAAGGTGGTTTCAACGTTTCACCTGAACCAGGAGATTGTTCTCCCATCATTTTGCCCCGCTCCCGTTCATCAGGTTGAGCGCGACCTCCATACTCTGGATCTCGTGAGAGCTATACGCATTTATGTGTCCAGAACCGCCTCCTTTAGGAGTTCGGATTCTTTGTTTGTTCTTACGACAGGTCGCTGTAAGGGGTCCGCGGCTTCAAAGTCAACCTTAGCCAGGTGGATTAAGGCTTCCATTCAAGAGGCTTACCGGTCTTCTGGTTTGCCTCTCCCGGTGGGATTGAAGGCTCACTCTACCAGAGCTGTAGGTGCCTCATGGGCCTTGCGACATAGAGCATCTGCTCTACAGGTGTGTCAGGCGGCCACTTGGTCCAGCCTACACACTTTCTCTAAGCACTATATGGTGCATGCCCATGCCTCTGCGGATGCAAATTTGGGCAGGCGGGTTCTACAGGCGGCGGTTGCCCACCTTTAAAGGGGAACCATGTTATCCGTCTTGTTGAGGAACTCTTCCCGCCCTGGGGTATTGCTTTAGGACATCCCCATTGTCTGGGTCTCCCATTATGATGACCAGAAAAAAGAGAATTTTGTTTACGTACCGTAAATTCTTTTTTCTTTAATCATCAATGGGAGACCCAGTACCCACCCAGTTGTTCCTTTGCTTGTTTTGCATTGGCTCTGTTCTCTGTTGAGACAGTGTTTGCCGGGTTGTTGAACCGTTTGTGCACGGTGTTCTTCCCGATGTTTCGGGTGTGGTTTATTTTCCTCCTCGCAGCTTGTAGACCAAACTGAGGATGTTCCCTGCGGTAGGGGTTTATAAGCGGAGGGGGCGGTGTCTACAAACTTGTAGTACCTAGTGTGACCTCCGGAGGGCAGTGCCCTAAACCCCATTGTCTGGGTCTCCCATTGATGATTAAAGAAAAAAGAATTTACGGTACGTAAACAAAATTCTCTTTTTAATCAATAGATATTGGTTATAACAACAATGTCCTCATTTGGATGTGTTTAAAAAAAAAATGTTTCTGTGCTGCAATAATCTTATATATGTGTCCCTGCTATGTACTGTGTAATGGCAGTGTTTGACTGTACAGGTAGAGGGTCTGATCATACCTTATCTTCTGGGCAGGGGAGGATGCAAAAGAGAATACACAGGAGCTGATTTTTTTTTTTTTTTTTTTTTTTTTTTAAGAGGTTTTAGTTCAAAGAATTATTTGCAATCCTGTGCTGTTATGTCTGTATACTCTTGTGTCCTCCCCTGCCCAGGAAGAAACCATGAAGGCTACTTTCACATTAGCGTTCCCCTCCGCAGCGTTCTGCGGAGGGGAGCCGCAATGTAAGTGCAGAACCGCAGGTCCCTATCTTTAGAACGGGAGCGCACGGTGCTGCGCTTGACTGCGCATGACCGTGCGCACCCATTCACTCCAATATGTGATCTGTGCGCAGGCGGATGCCCGTGCACATATCACCCAGTCTCGTCCGCAAAAGAAATGCAACATGTGGCATTTCTTGTGCGGACGAGACTGGGTGATTTGTGCGCGGGCATCCGCCTGGGCACTGATCACATATTGGAGTGAATGGGTGCGCACGGTCATGCGCAGTCAAGCGCAGCACCGTGCGCTCCCGTTCTAAAGATAGGGATCTGCGGTGCTGCGCTTACATTGCGGCTCCCCTCCGCAGAACGCTGCGGAGTGGAACGCTAATGTGAAAGCACCCGAACAGTCAGAAATTGCCATCACAGAGGACATAGCAAGGGTACATATATAAGATTATCTCAAAGCAGGAGAAAAATTTAAACACCTTGTGGAATTATTATTCCAAGATCTATTGCTTGAAATGAACTTTCTTCATGGGAAAATCCCTTTAAGAAAAAAAGCTTGTTTATGTGGCATAGAAGGAATTGTTGCAAATCATATCACAAATATGCAGTCGCCTATATGAAGTTTAGATTGCTTTTTCACGCTGTCAGACTTGATAGATTCATGCTTTGTGTTGGTGTCAGTTTAATGATGTTTAATTCCTTATTCTTGAAAGCCTTTTATGCAGTTTCCATATGTTCTTCCTTGTGTAGGTTGTGCTCCTTTGGACGAGAGTACTATGGAAAAGACCTTAGAAGTGCTGGAACGTCAGTGCCATGAAAATATGAGCCACGCCATAGAGACAGAAGAAGGCCTAGGCATTGAGTATGATGAAGATGTCATTTGTGATGTATGTCGTTCACCTGACAGCGAGGAAGGCAATGACATGGTGTTCTGTGACCGATGCAACATCTGTGTTCACCAGGTCTGCTTCTTGTTGTTAAGAATTAATTGCATAATTTGTCTAGTAGCAAACCACTGTTAATTGGCTCATGTCAGGTCCGGCAGAATTTTCTTATTTTCAATGGCAAGTCTAGGTCCATATGTCTGTTATTTTAGGTGTTTCAATAAATCTACTAGGTATTCTAACTTTTTGGATAATTGAGTTTGGACTCAGTAGGTTGATAATTTTAGCCAAGATTGAAAAATAAATATGAATAGGTATAACTACTGTTCAAAGTGAAATGTAAGCTTTGCTTCACTATATATATTTTTTTTTCCCTATGAACTGTTTTACTACAGAAAGGGAAGAAAAAAAAAAAAAAAGGCTAGTTTAAGTGTAAAGATTGGTGCTGTGATTCTTATGAGTCGTTATGTGTACTGAAGCTCATACAAGACATTTTTTTTTTTTTTTTTATTCAATTTTTTTTACATACTGGAAGGCATGTTATGGCATCCTTAAGGTTCCGGAAGGCAGTTGGCTATGTCGGACCTGCGTGTTGGGGGTTCATCCACAGTGTATTTTGTGCCCAAAGAGAGGAGGAGCCATGAAGCCCACAAGGACTGGAACAAAATGGGCTCATGTCAGCTGTGCACTATGGATACCAGAGGTACTGATGATTTTGTGATGTTAGAGTTTTGCTGAACTTGTACCTTATTGTCTTACTTTACATTTGTGCATAATTGAGACTTTCATAGAAATTAGCGCAGTTGTCCACTACTTGGACATCCCCTTCTCAACCCCCATGTTTTGTCCCAAAATAATAATAAAGCCTATACTCTCCTCTCATGCTGGCGCAGTTGCATTGGTGTCAACATCCGCATTCCTGGGGCTCTTGTAAGGTTGGTTTGCTACGTGAGCCCCGTGCTGAATTACCGCTGGCTTCTCTCTCCCCACTGGCTTCTCTTTCCGCCTTTGTAAAATGTTCATGAAATAGGAAGTGACTGGTAGCTGCAGCTCTCACTTCCTATTGACTAATCATTCGTCTGAAGGCAGGGAGAGGGAAGCCTGCGGTGCTTGGGCACAGGGCTGGCGTGACGTTAGAACATCATGTGCGGCCCTGGAATGCGAACTCCAAGACCACTGGATCGCCACAGACACAAGAGGTCAGTATAAGCTCTTTTTTTTTTTATTTTTTTTTTTATATTATTTCAGCAGGACCAAACAGGTAATGAGAAGGGGTTATCCAAGTAGTGGACAAGCTATTTAGGAAAAAAACATAAGGGATACGTATTTGTTATGCAGTCGCCTTAATTAAAGCAAAATGGTATCGGTGCAGTCATTGTTGTAAAGTGATAATTAAAGCTACTGTGCTGACTTTTGTATCCACTTTTTTAAAGAGCTGCTTTTTGTACCGGCGACTGTATTAGGCTGGGCTCAGATGAATGTATGCAGAATTGTGTATTTAATCCAGGAAAAAAGAAAATTTCTCTCATTGTTATCAGTTTCTTTGTTTTTATATTAACATAGCATCTGTTTTTTTTTTTGCATCAACATTTAATTAAACAATAGGCCAAATACAGCTATCAATGCGCTTTGATTTACAATAGATCCATAAACGTTGTCCTACATATCAGGTCTCTGTTTTCATCTTGTGCACCCATTGAGTATAATATGAGTATGATTTACATAACGCATCAAAGCGGTGCATGCTGCAATCTTTTTAAAACGCGGATCATTGGTCGGTGTGTGAAAATGTTCATGTGAACCAACCAATTGACTTGCATCAGTCAGTGTGCTGCCACATATGTTATCAGTTGCGACCGGGTAACACATGGACTGCTTTCTACGCTTGTCAGAAGGAGCCATTAGTGTGTATGGAGGCTGCCCATATCCAGACAAATAGTAAAAAAGTGGTTGCTGCTCTGAGCTCATAATTACACTAGACTGGTCAGATATCTTGAATTGGTTACATTCCCGGCACAAGCACATTCGCTTAGGCTGCTTTCACACTGCGTTTTTGTGCAATCCGTAGCTGTCCGTTGTAAAACAGACAGCTACGGATCCGATTTGGCCCCCATGCATCCCTATGGGCCACGGATCACATCGGATTTGGCCTTATTGCCATCCGATTATTGTCAGATCCGATTCCGTCCGATTTTTTTTTTTTTTCCTGCACCCAAAATCGGAGACTGCTCCGGTTTTGGGAGCATTGGACAGAATCTGACCGAATCGGATCCAACATGATCCAAGGCATTTAACATGGGGGCCTATGGAGCGCGGGTCCGAGAAAACATCTGATTGTTTCTCGGACCCGATTTTAGTGTACTGAGTATGCTCGGACAGCAAAATAACTCTATGTGAAAGCAGCCTTATACAATGCTTTTTCTGGATATCCAGTGAAGTGGCTGCAGTTTTTAACCGCTCATACCTTCAGGGCTTCTCCTAAGGAATAATCTTCAGCTTACGGTAATTATTAAGATCTATCATAGTAACACATGCACTTTAATACAAAACCTTTTAGAATTTTTTTACTTAAACATTGACAAGCAACATTAACATTAATCTAATATGGTTCTGGTGTAATAACACAATGCTATCATTCTTTTCCTATACAGGTTAGCATTGCCTGTCCTGAAAGGATGGAACCCATCACCAAGCTTTCTCATATACCTCCGAGCCGGTGGGCGTTGGTCTGCAGTCTTTGCAAACTAAAGACTGGAGCCTGCATACAGGTACAGTACACATCCATGTTTTTCTCAAATCAAAGAATTATCATTTAATGGATTAACTTAATTTGCATATATATGGCTCTTTGTAACTTATTACAGTCTGCCATGTTTAAAGCACCACTCAAGTTTGTTTGTTTTTAACGCTAGAGTGGCACGTTAATTGTAAGCCCTCTGTCACCAACATATACACACCTTCCAGCATCTTCACCTGTTACGGACACCACTCCGATCACGCGGTGTCATCTTATGCCCAGAACTTCCTTGTAGCTAGAAGTCAGAAGTTACACCACAAGAGCTCAATGCATTAAATCTATAAGAGCTAGAACTAGGCTTTTATAGAGGTGTATTGATTTGTGACCTCCGGTGTGCTCCATGAAACACTGGTGCTGCCGGCAGGTCACAAATCGATGCAGACTGACTGGAGTGATGCTGGAAAAAGGTAAAGCAGCCAGAATGTGAGTATCTAGACCAGGGATCAAGGGACTTAGATTTAAAGCACCACCCGAGCGGTGCAACAAAAAAATCTGCTGGAGTGGTGCTTTACAGGAGTCCAAGGTGTTTACATGTGTTTCCTCCAGGTTCTCCGGTTTCCTCCCACGCTCCAAAGACCTACTGATAGGGAAAGTAGATTGTGTGGACAGTGATTACGATGTCAAATTCAGATGAGCTTTATTGACAGGTCTAAGTACATGTTAGCATTGCCAAAGCAAATGGTATAAATAGGGGAAGGTGATAGGGATAGACCTTGGGGGAGGGATATAGAGATCCAGGATACATAGGCTCCTCTTAGTCAAGGGATAGGGACACATCCAGGGTGGGGTATAAAAGTCCAAGCTGTAGAATGATAGCTCTATATAAGCAAAGGATAATAAATAAGATTAATGCATGATTTCTATTGAAATAAAAAGTTGGAATGGGACTTTCACAACATAGGGTTCCTGTCTTCTGGACTCTTCCCCCTTGTGAGATGTCGTAAGTCTTCAGGAAAAATCCTTTAACCATGGATTATTGTAAGAATATACACGAGTTCTGGACGACTTGAACTCCAGGTGAATAATTCTGTAGCAGACTGTATTGTAAGATGCCATGTTACTTTAGAAATCTACATGTGATGTCTTGTCACTAATTCTACATATTTCTGACTTCTCTTCACTTTTCATCTTGGTGTACCTATTGTGTTACTGTATTGTTGGTGATTTATGTCACTGGTTGCATTTTCTTTATGTAGTGCTCAGTTAAGAGCTGTATCACAGCCTTTCACGTCACTTGTGCATTTGAGCACAGTCTGGACATGAAGACTATACTAGATGAAGGGGATGAAGTGAAATTTAAGTCCTATTGTCTAAAGCACAGTAAGAACAAGCTCTGTTCAATAGAACAGGACGAGCCTGACAAGACTCCTGTGGATAACAGACAGAGTGAGAGTGAAAAGACCAGCCTCCGCGCCCAGAAACTGAAGGAGCTGGAGGAAGAGTTCTACACGATGGTCAATGTGGATGATGTGGCAACTGAATTGGGAATACCCAAGCTAACAGTGGACTTGATATATTCTTACTGGATGTTAAAACGAAAAAGTAATTTTAACAGACCACTTGTACCACCTAAAGAGGAAGAACAGAATGGCTTGATGCAACCCAAGGAGGACAGTATTCATACCAGAATGAGGATGTTCATGCATCTCAGACAGGATCTTGAAAGAGTAAGTTGGGCGTTAACTTGATGTTTATTTTTTAGTCCAAAGAATGAAATGTGTGTCGTATTATAGTTATCAAATATCGGTAAAATGTCTTTCCATGTAGTTATTCCTTAGAACTTAGGTGCGAAATACTAGGGTTTTAACTAACATCTAATTAGTAGTGAATTTTTTCTGCTTTTAGATATTAGGGAAGTAGGTCTTGAAAGGGTATGTAGCCAGAAACAAGGAGGTGATATTGTGTCAGCGCTCAGGCAGGGACCAGGACACTGCTGTGGCAAAGTTTTACCTTTAGGATTTATTAGGTCTAAATGGGAATCCAGCATCCACAACGCGTTTCAACGCAACAGGTATCACTTGATAAAGACGCCTGTTGCGTTGAAACGCGTTGTGGATGCTGGATTCCCATTTAGACCTAATAAATCCTAAAGGTAAAACTTTGCCACAGCAGTGTCCTGGTCCCTGCCTGAGCGCTGACACAATATCACCTCCTTGTTTCTGGCTACACACTTCTTCCCTTCGGGAAGCGTGATACGCTGCAGCTCGGCTCCCAGGACCTCGCAGACGCACACTGACACCCTCCCACAGCAGTCACGTGCACCGGACACCGGCGGCTCACGTGCACTATATCGAGCTCCCTGCCAGCGCGAGCACCAGGGGCTCCATCTACGGCTCTTCAACCTGTTGTGCGGTCGGCACAACAGGACCAGGTGAGCAGGGGACCTAGTCACCCACCCTTTATTTTTAATTACACAGTTTGGCGCAACTTTTCTTTTTCTGTTGAAAGGGTATGTGTCATCAGAAAATAACCTATTTAAATCAGGTTTTGCATATATTGGGCCCCTTTCACATCAGCGATTTTCGCTGAATGCGGTAGATCCAGCAGAGTTAACGCATCTGCCACCCAACGGCCAACTTGCGGTACACCTGCAGCAAGTCCCCATTGATTCTCTATGGAGCTTGCGGCAAGTGCGTTTTTGCCGCAACCCAGTACTTGCGGCTGTGCAAATGCAGCTAACCGCGTTTTTTGCCTGGCTGCAACTGCCGGATTTGCTGGATTGCGGCAAAACTGCACTTGCCGCAAGCAAGTCGGCCATTAGGTGGCTGATGTAGTAAATCTGCCGGATCTGACACATTCAGTGAAAAATGCTGTTGTGAAAGGGGCCTTATTAAAACAATTTTGTCAGTTATTGTGTGTTAGGGTGCTTTCACATTGTGTCCTTCCCTACTTTCATTGGTCCCGTCGGGACTTGCATCTGAAACCCTCGCAAAATGGGATTGGATGTATGCGCTGACCCGGCCATTGACTATAATGGTGCAGAAGGAGTCACCCTGTGCTATCTTGTGCACCATTTTTGGCGTGTATGCCTGCTGGGGGCAGCCACACAGACATAGTTATACTCAATGGTTCCGTCCATGAATGTCGTTTTCCAGAGGTTTTGGACGCAAGCCCCAACGGGACCACTGGATGTGTGCAAGAATGCAGTTGAAAGCATCCTTTTTATTTATCTATTTATTTTCATATCATGATCTTTATTAAAGAATCCAAATAATTTTCCAGTTTTCACACTGGTTAATGAGACTATTAGACTTCCTGTCCTTTTCAGGAAGACTCTTCCAGCAGTTTCCTCATCCTCAATCCTAATAAATGACATTTTTTTACTTGCAGAAATGACCTACAGAACAAGTCTTTCAACTTTGTAAAACATAGTATTACTTACCTTGTGCTGGCTCTGTTGCCCAGAGCTGTATTCATAATTCTATAGACCACAAATCCCACATCTCAGTAGTTTGTTGAGTAACCCTTTAAGTCTGTACACTAATTCATTTATAACAATGTGATGTAGGAAAAATATACTGTCTTACTTTTTAGAATCTCAGCTAAGCTGTTGTTTGTCCATGCATCGCAGGTATGTTACATAGGTTTCTGAGACTAAATAAACCACTCCATGTATCAGAATGGAGAGCGTTTTTGCAGTGACTGCATTGATTTAATGTGAGTGGGAGTTTCACAGAGATTTCAGATAATAATCCACACATGTGAACATCCATTCAAGCTGTGGTCCTAAAACTTAGTCACATGCTTTCAGATACAAGGTGTGTGCTGCCGTGCTTTTGGTTTGGTTCTGACCCTAATACGAGGTCCTAGTAATGATATTACATTCCTTGTGCCAATGGTATACAGTAGTGTAACTGCTGGGGGCATCCCAAACGTCCAATGTGGAAAAATGCTTTGATGAAGTATTGCCTCCTGTGGCTCTCCAGCTGTCACAAAATTACAACTCCTATCAAGCAATGTGACTGCTTGCAACTGTCCAGATCTGATGAGATTTGCAGCATTTGGAAAGCCACAGGATGACACACACTGCATGGATTTGAGAACAAATGTTTTTTAATGACGAGCATCCCAATCATGCTCCGAATCGGGCTGCTCATATAAGGTCTTTGCCCATTGAAATGAATGGGAGTTCTGGAAATCATTGTTGAAGCACTTCTATCTAAGCTCTGTTTACATCACATTTCTATCCTCCAATTACAAAGTCCAGTTTTCTCTTATTTTAATCATATGCTCTCTTGAGTATGATTTTTCTCTTTGATTCACCATACAGTTCCAGAGATGAGGGCTTATTATTTAGGGCTATTATTTCTACTCTTTTCCAAGAAGGCATGGCCCTCAGATTTTCTGGGAATGTGTCTTCAGGCTGCTCTGTATTATTACCCAGTGAGCACCTGGTAAAGACCATAAACCGCACTAAATAAAAGGCCCTCTGAAAACAAAGCTGAGAAACAAAACACAGAGCAAAAATGCAAAAAAAAAAAAAAACCATTTGATCTTATGACAGACAAATGCAAAGAAAAATCTGGAATTTAACAGATACATTTAAGGACTCATGCCCACTCTGCAGCTATTTAATGCATATTTTGGTGTACATTTGTCAGATATCCACAAGCCAGCAAAGTCTATGAGAATTCTGAAGTGTTGTGCTCATGGTGTGTTTTTTCCGCTGCAGAAAAGGTGCAGATTTTGCTGCAGAAAATATGCAGTATCTCAATCATTGCAGCAGATTTTTCATAGTATTTCAGCCTTTCAAAAGCCATTGACTTGATGAAAAAAAGCAGGGCACATATCTGTACCATGTTCGCTCTAAAAGTGCGCCAAATCTGTAATGGGTTTTTGGTGTGTTTTTCTGCCACAAGGTGCGGATTTGGAGCAGAAATACTGAAATTATATATATAACATGTATTAATTTATATTTATTCATTTATATAGCGCTATTAATTCCATAGCACTTTACATACATCAGTAATGCTGTCCCCATTGAGGCTCACAATCTAAACATCCTACCAGTATGTCTTTGCAAGGAAAATACGCTTACACCGTACAGATTCCATACAGTAGCATTAGGCCCCTTTCACATCAGCGTTTTCGCTGAATTGCAGGAGATCCGGCAGATTTACCGCATCTGCTGTATCTGCCATGTAACAGGCACACTTGCGAGGCAAGCCCCATTCATTCTCTATGGGGCTTGCGATCAGGTGGGGCTAGTGCGGTTTGCTGTGTCCGGCACTTGTGGGGCGGGGAAAAAACACTGCTGGCTACATTGTTTTTGACCAGCCTCAAGTGCCGGATCCAGGAAACTAGATCGCAAGCCCCATAGAGAATGAATGGGGCTTGCCGCAAGTGTGACCTTTACACGGCAGATGCGGGAAATCTGCCGGATCTGCCGTAATTCAGCGAAAATGCTGATGTGAAAGGGGCCTTAGTTTCATTTCTAGATCCCATTTAATACTGCCCAATCAAAGGCTAAGGATGCTCTATTCTCTCCTATCCAGTACTTCCTTCCCCAGCTTGTCAAATGTTATCACTTGTTCCATCAATGAGGCTTAAACTTTATACTTGGAAAATCTATTTTAAGGCAGCAAAATGTTAAAACATCTGTTGATTTTTGTATCTTTTCATTAAATAGGTAAGAAATTTGTGCTACATGGTCAACAGAAGAGAGAAACTCAAACTGTCCCACAGTAAAGTCCACGAGCAGATCTTCAACCTCCAAGTGCAGCTCGTCAATCAAGAGATGGCAGCAGGTAATCTACATTTCCTGGGGCTCCGGGAGAGAGAGGAGAATTCAGGACTACATGGATGCTAAAATAAACGGCTTATATCTGCACAGAATATGCATCATTTAAATAACATGTTCTGTTTGGTTCATATTTAAAAATAAAACTTGTTCATATATTTAATTACATATGAGGGAATCCACTACATGTATTTTTTACATAATGTTATGCGTTTAGGCCAGAGCATCTGCTTTTATTTATTTTTTTGGAGATGAAATGTTTGTGGATCTGCATTTTATAAGACGTGGCTTGTTGAAAATTTCATAGATATATTTTCTATTGAAAGTTAGGAAGGAAATGCACAACTGTTCCCAGAAACTGAACATGGGAGAAAATGTGGCAGAGAACCTCTTATCTATGGGCTTTTTGTGAGACGCACACGAGTCTAGCCAGGGCCAGGTGCTCCAGTGGGTATTTGCAGCACTTGGCACTTACATAGTGAATATCCTGTGACGGCACAAGAGTTGGCTGCTGTGGGAGCTATATGAAGCTAATTATTATTCTTAACACGCTGTTTGCTATGGACTGTCCTTCTGTCCTGGCAAATGGGGACATTCATGTACATCTAGGAGTAATGTTTAGGAAATGACTGAAAATGTTAGCTATTGGCATTTCAATGTGTGGAAAATGTAAGCCCAGTTTGTAACCTAGTAGTTTGTGTTTAGTGAACTCTTTTGGGACTGTCCTCAGGATGTGGCATGCATGGGCAGCCAGGTGCTCAGGGTTATTCCTAGATGGCCTCATGTGAATGAAAGCATCCTTTGTAATGTGGCACAGACTCCTTTTTTTCTAGTAAAGTCAGTCTTATTTAGATAATGGTTAATTACTGTTTGAGTCCCATTAAGAGATATGCCTATTCTGGTTTAAAGGGATTTTCAGATTTCAGAACAGGAATGACTTATTTGTTTATAAAAGATCTACAATGTTCGAGTAAGTATTCTAGATCTCTGCTTTCCGGTTTGCAGACTTCAACTATGCAGTAATTTTACATGGGGAGATGCATTTTTTTTTTTTTTTACTTTCCCCGCCCTCCTAAATGATAAAGCAGAGCTGTCCACTGCAGTTCTAGGATCTATAGATCACTTACAAATCAATAAAATCATATCTTCTCCTTAGTACTCACCCATTCCTTCCCCTCCCTACAGAGAAATTCAGCCTCATGCTGCTGCAGTGATCAGGACATGTCGGGGGGCATGGATGCTGGGGGCTCCAGAATCATCTTACATTCCTGCCACTTCATACTTCTGTATGAACAGGCGGTGTGGCTGCCGGCACCACAGTGACACTACAATCCAGCCCCTGATATACCACCCTATGTAATATTAGAACAAGGGTGTTTTCCCTTCAAATAGCAATCATGTCACAAAAAAGATAAAGGTTTGGTACCGTGTTAGCCAGTTGAGAAAATGTTGATTGCTCTCAGTGTGAGAAACAAGATAAAAATCTTGTGGTTGTGATACCTTTTACTGAAAGAATCTCTGGGTGAGTGGAACATGTCCTTAAACCGCTGGTAAGGAGGACAGACCGCTATATACAGGACACAACGGACCTTCTAAATAAGCTCTCTACAATAGGTCCCCTCCCAGAGAGTACCATCTTAGCCACCATGGATGTGGAGTCCTTATATTCTAACATCCCACACGAAGATGGACTTACTGCCTGCCAACTGTTTCTTGAAGCCAATGGGATCCCTTCTGAATCCGTTCTAAAGCTCACCAGATTTATCCTCACCCACAACATTTTCTCCTTTGGTGAAGAACTGTATTTACAACCCACCGGAACTGCCATGGGAAGCAAAATGGCCTCACAGTATGTTAACCTCTTCATGACTAAACTGGAAAATGACTTTTTAGCCTCCTGCCCCGCCCCATCAAACCCTTGGGGTACTTCCGTTTCATTGATGAAATCTTAATAATCTGGACTGAGACTGAACATAAACTTATACATTTCCATGACAAATTCAACAAATTTCATCCCAGCATAAACCTGACACTGGACCACTCAAAAACAGAAATCAACTTTCTGGATACCACCTTAAAAAATCTAAATGGTTCATTTCAGACATCGGTACATCGGAAACCAATTCACCGTCCCACATACCTCAGATGGGACAGTTACCACCCAAAACACATCAAAAGTCCATTGTCTACAGCCAGGCCCTCAGATATAACCGTATTTGCTCCAACCCAGTGGAAAGGGATGAACACTTAAACCAGCTAAAAAAGACATTTTTAAACCAGGGCTACCACCCCACCTCCATTGAGGATCAGATCATTAAAGCCACAAGGATCCCTAGAAGTCAAGCGCTCCAATACAAAGAAAAAGAAGAGAACCATCATGTTCCTCTGGTGGTGACCTACAACCCACAGCTTGAGGTACTAAGGAAAACTGCCAGGAAACGTCTTCATATCCTACACAAGGATCACCGACTAAAAATAATATTCAAAGACCCTCCCTTGCTGTGCTACAGGCAGCCTCCCAATTTAAGAAACATCATGGTCCGAAGTTTGATGCCCTCGGATACACCTAAAGGAACTTATCCATGCAATGTGAAGAGCTGCAAAACCTGTGCTCACATAGAGACCAGAGACAGGATACAGATCCCCAACACACAGCAGGATTATAAGATTCCTGGGACTTTCACATGCTCCTCTTCCAATGTGGTATATTTAATTATGTGCACCATATGCCCAGTGGGGTCTTTTTATGTTGGTGAGACTGGGCAACGTCTAAGAGCAAGGTTGAGGTCTCATCGACACACAATTACACACGAACAAATCCATTTTCCAGTAGCCGAGCATTTTTCTGGCCAGGGACATAACCTTGATAATATGAAGGTTTTAATTTTGAGGGGTAATTTCAAATCCCAAAAGCATCGAAGAATCTGTGAATCCAAGCTAATTTAGAAGTTTCAGTTGTATACAGAACGGACTGAACAGTGCTGATGGTTTTATGGCTCATTACCACGTCTAAACAATGTTGTTCAAAGACATGGAAATATTGGACACCAGGTTTTCTTATAAATTAGTGTCCTGTAGACTTTATGACCACTGGGCCTGCCTGATTGAAGATCCTCTCCAAGGCTGCTTTGTTTATTTTGCCAAATGTCCAGTCCTTGTAATGTTTTTAATGTTTATTCAGTCAAATGTCCAATCATTTTAGTTGTGCATGCGTATATTTTGAGTTTCATTCAATATCGTCATACCATGCCTGATGAAGAGACCTGAGTCGTCTCGAAAGCTCGCCTTATAACATAATTTATTTAATTTTTGTTAGCCATTAAAAGGTATCACAACTACAAGATTTTTATCTTGTTTCTCACACTGCGAGCAATCGCCAAAAATATATAAACACACATTGTGATCTTCTGCTGTACAATGACATGATGGTGCATAATGTGTGCTGTCATGTATCAGGCTAGGAGCAGAGACAAAGCACTGTATTGATTGATTTTTATCACTACCATGGTCTCCCCTCCCAGATATTAACTTGGTTACGTTCTGTACCCTGAAACATTACCAATATGCATGACTGAATTTCTCTGTCCCTGAGGAAGGGGTGAGTGCTTAAGAGCACATATGATTTTATCGATTTTTAAGTGATCTATAGACCCCCAGAACTGTAGTGTACAGCCCTGCTTCATCATGTAGGAGAGCAGAGACAGTACTAAAATGTTATATCTCCCTGGAATTCCCCTTTAATGTTTGCAGCGACATCCTCCGTGAATCCAAAGCACAATGTTCTTGCAATAATCTCTCCTCTGGTTGTGGATACCCAACATATCCATAGCAGGATTTATCCATCACATGGGGGAAAACTGGATGAGAAGCTGTGAATTTCTATTTCCACTAGACGGGGGCCTGATTCTGTTGCATTGGGCAATTCTAAAACATGTGACATTATTTCAACTATATTAATGTTTTGGCTGCTTTCACATCAGCGTTTTTTGCCGATCGCGGCAGATGTGGTGGAAAAAGCACATCTGCCGCGATTACCGCTTAACTGCTGCACTTGCAGCACAGTTGCGGCAAGCCCCATACAATGTCTATGCGGGCTTGCGGCAAGTGCGGTACCTGCGCTTGCGGCAAGTGCGGTACTGCGCTTGCGCATGTGCGGAACTCGCTTGCGGCAGTGGGTACCTGCGCTTGCGGCAAGTGCGGTACCGGCACTTGCGGAAGGTGCGGCCGTAAAAAAAAAACGCGGCTGACCGTGTTTTTTTTCCGCACAACCGCACCTGCCGCACACTTGCCGCAAGCCCCATAGAAATTGCATGGGGCTTGCCGCAACTGTGCTGCAAGTGCAGCGGTTATGCGGTAATCGCGGCAGATGCGTTTTTTTTTCACCGCATCTGCCGCGAACGGCAAACGCTGATGTGAAAGGGGCCTTAGATCACTAAATGCAAATAAAAAAAAAAAGTGCATTTAAAACTGTGAAATAGCAGTGGAATTATCAGGCAGTTGCCTGTTACCTGCGTATGAGCATGGAAAGACTTCCTGCGCTGCGACCAGTGTCCCCTATGTGATGCTATTTTGGGGACAATCTTGCAAACAGAAAGACAAAGGCTTTTATGTAAGTAGGGCTGGGCGATTAATCGAATTAATTCGATTAATTCGCCCCCTGCTGTGGCCAACGATTGTAGTTTTCTTACAAATTGTGTAATTCGATTTAAAATGGCGGCATTTCCGGTCCGGCGTCACCTGGCACACTGCGGTGCGCTCTTCCTCCTCCCCGGCCGGCGCTGGACTGGCCCGGACACTGGGGGCCGCCGACCTCCGCCTCCTCCCCGGCCGGCGGTGACAAGCAGCACAGCAGAGCGCAGCATGGCTCCGGTGCTGGTCCGCCCCGTCCCCTGGCAGCAGTTAACACCCCCGGGCACGTCGCGCTGTGGCTGACATCACCCGGCGCGCCGCACAGACGGAGTCACGGAGAGGAGAAGAGGAGCCGAGGTTAGGAGCTGCTGACCGCTGTGGCCTGCCTCCTCCTCCTGAGTCCCGACTCCTGACTCAGATTGAGTCGTGCGGGTCCCGGTCCGTCCTAGGCTAGCTGCGCCTACAACTCTACTCCCTACTCCTAATAAAGTAACAAGTAACGCTAAACAGGCGTGGGAGGGGGGGTTTATGTGCAGGGGGGGGGTGCCTGTGGCAGTTATGAGGTGTATATATATCTACATCAGGGCAGGTGCAGGCACACTATGAGGTGTATATATGTATATGATATATACACCTCATAGTGTGTGTGCCTGTCTGATGTATACATATATTCACCTCAAAGTGTGCCTGCCTGAGGATAAATAATATAATATATATAATATATATATATATATATATTATATAATATATTATATTATATACACATATATACATACATACACACACATATACATATACTAACACACTTCAGCAGGCACACTTTGAGGTGTATATATGTATACATCAGGCAGTGAAACACAATACACAGAGCACAGCTGTATATAGATGACTGTCATCTATATACAGCTGTGCTGTGTGTGCAGCCTGTGCGTGCTCTATATACAGCCCAGTGCACTGTGTGTGATATATACTGTGTATACTGTGTGTATGACATATACTGTGTATGCTGTGTGTATGATAGATACTGTGTGTATGATATATGCTGTAGATACTGTGTGTATGATATATGCTGTGGATACTGTGTGTATGATATATACTGTGTGTATGATATATATACTGTGTGTATGATATATACTGTATATACTGTGTGTATGATATATACTGTATGTACTGTGTTATGATATATACTGTATACACTGTGTATGCTGTATACATATATAAAAAAAAATCGAGATTTAAATCGAAAATCGTCCATAGGTTTAAAAAAAATCGAGATTTTGATTTTTTCCAAAATCGCCCGGCCCTATATGTAAGTATATAGTATGACCAGGACAGATTTTTATTCACTAAAGGTATTTGGATGATTGGTATTACAGGAAATCTTTTACCACGTCTTCTACTTCATCTGAGAACAGCATCATGTATCACTTAGTTTACTGGGGGCAGCAGGTTTGATACAGAGTGTCAATAGAGCTTTTGAAAAACCTGAGCACGCAACGCATACTTTAAAATAACTTTCTGTGGAAGTGAATATCACCTGCTGACACTGGAATATGCCTTTAATACCGAATGAAACAAATTCTGATTGACCTTATACTACACAGGCACTCTTATGATGAGTTTATTGAACAGTGAAGTCATTTTTAAGGCCCAGTTACATGGCACGACGTTGAAAAATGTCGGCAACGATCTCAGGGGCTCACTGTAGTTTTTTTTTACATCGTTTCAACATCGCTGGTGAGATGTCACACGTCTAGATATCGTGGACAACTCTCCAAGGATGTTGTGAGCAGGTATCGTTCGCAAACCCCGCAAACGATCCCTGCTCATTGCTGTGAATGGGTGAAGTCGTCCACGACATCGTTATCGCGGTGTCACACAGAACGATGCAGTAGGTTGCTGGAGTTGAGATCGTTAGGTTTACCAACATGTTGGTAAACCTGTCAACTCCGATCCAACGATTTATCGTTGCAACTTGCTAGTCACATGCAACGAGGTCGCAACGACGTCGCTGGTATGCCACCAAACCGTGATGTATCAGTGATGTCGTTGACAATGTCGTGCCGTGTAACTGGGCCTTTACTTGCATGTGTAAACCTCATTGAAGTTTACTTGCCATTAAAGGGAACCTGTAATGTTTTTTGTTTTTAAGCCATCCTCAATGTTGTTAAGATCATGCACTGTGTATTACTAACCTGGTTTAAAAAAGAAAAATATATATTTAATAAAGAACTTTACATGCTTATGTGGTTGCATTAGGTACCTGCACAGACAGTCATCAGGGTGGGTACTTCAGCTGGCAATCAGTCTTGTTGGTTCACGTCATTCACTAATGGTGTGGTGATGTCATGACCATGTGACCATAATGAGTGATGCTAAGCAGGCCTGACAAGAAGGAAATCTAAACTTCGCTCCACCCATTACAGCCACATGGTCGTAAGTATTCCTATAGCATTAGTGAATTTCTACAGGTCCGTAAGTAATGTTAATATGCTACAATTCAGGGAGGTATAACTACATTTAAAGAAGACTGCATGACTGAATGTGGATTAACGTGACTCATTGCAAGCTGAAGTATCCACCCCGATGACTGTTTTTGCAGGTGCCTAATGCAAACATATAAGCATCCAAAGTGTTTTTTTTAAGGATAAATACATGGATTTTTTTTCTTTAACCCCTTATCATTCAAGGATGAACTAGATCGTCCAAAAAGCAAGTTCGTACCGACCAAGGATGAACCAGTTCATCCTTGTGCAAATGCAGCACCATGGCCACAGCAACCCAATCAAGCTCTGGCACCTGATCATCCTAGAAGCAAGGGTTTTGGCGCTTGATCGCAGGATTGATGGTATTGCCACCCCATAACTACAATCGCCTTGATTGGCTGTTTAGAATTGGATAGCCAAACACTGCAACTTTAATGATCAGGTAGTGACATTGCCTGATCATTGAGCAGTGGTGTGGTTCACGTGTCAGCGCTCCTCAGCTTCATACCCTGCAATGGAGGCTGATGAGGAGCGATGCCACGAAGCCAGGGTCTATCGGTATCGATCACCGCTAAGTTAGGGTACAGGGAGAGGGATCGCGCGCTGTATCTCTTCTTGCGCTGATTGGTCCACCACAATGTAATTGCCATGGCGACATCTGGTTACCCAATCCATGCCTCGGAGATTGTGTGTTCTCTAGGACTTGTGTCTGCAGCACTGAAAGCTGCAATGTAGGGCCATGAAATTATTACCATGCAGCTGCAATCGGAGCGGCAGAAGGTGATGTCCCATAAAGGGACAAAGTTTTAAAAAAAAACTAAAAGGGTTAATTAAAAAAACAAGCAAAAAATATTATTTTCAAAGTAAGTTTAAAAAAAAAAATAAATAATATATATACATAGGGCTTCACTGTATTTTTGATTCTCAGCTCAGATAAAGGGGACAGCTATGGGCTGCCAACCCCTGCCTGGCTTCAAAATACAGGAAAGTCAATTTTTTTTGTAATAAATAATAAAAAAAGTCGCCTTATTTTAAATTGCCAGCCAAGGTAAAAACCAGGTAGCTAGGGGCTGGTATTCTCAGCATGTTGGGGCCCTTAGTTATTGGGCTCGCCCAGGCTAAAGAATAGCAGTCTGCAGCTGCCCCAGAAACCGGCACATTCAATAGAACCGCCAAATCATGGTGCTTTACCTGGCTCTTCCCAATGCACTAGTGTGTGGTTGCATCTGGGTGATAGAGTTATTGACAGCTGAGTATTGACAGGCCTTGATTGATAATGTCCAGGTCTCTGAGACCTGTCCATTATCAATCCTGTGAGTAAATAGTTAAAAAACACAACACAGTGAAAAATCCTTTATTTTATTATTAATTTGTTTGAAATTTGAAATTAATTTGAAATAAATAACACAAACAACCCTCATTTTCCAATTTATTACCCCACACATACCCTCCGACGATAATCCACAATGATGGTCCCATGAGGCACATGATTCTGGCTCTGCTTCATCCAGAGGCAGTAGCGATGGAACAAGCGTCCTCTCACTGCAGTGGGGAGAGGTTACGTACACTTAAGTCACTGAGGGCTGACTCAGGTGACCCTGCAGCCGAATTTCGGGACATGGTTGCACAGCAGTCAGACAATCTGGCAGTGGAGTCACCTGAGTTCACAGCCACAGGGAGCCTTCAGTGACTTAGTAAGTGAAGTAACCACTCCCCGGGCAGTCAATGTGATCGCAGAGTTTGCAGTGAGAGGATGCTTCTTCCATTACAGCAATGTCTGTATGAAGCAGAGCCAAGATCGCGTGCTTCGTGGGAACATAGTTGTGGATTATCATCGGAGGGTATATTTGGGGTTAATAAATGGGAAAATGAGGGTTGTCTGTGTGATTTATTTCAAATAAAGGATCTTTCCCTGCATGTTGAGTTTTTTTTTAACTTTTATACTCCACATAATTGATAATGGTCTGTCTCGTAGAGACCTGAATATTATCAATCTGGGCTTAATGACAAGCTGTCAATGCACAGCTGTCATTACCCCTTCTATAACCCTGTTGCCACCGCACCACGGCATCATGAAGGGCCAGGTAAAGGACTGGGAATTGGCCCTTCTGATGAATACGCCAATGTCTGGGGTGGCTGAGGGTTGCCATTATGAAGCCTAGGAGGGGGCCAATAACTATGGGCTTCATCATGCTGAGAATACCAGCTCCCAGCTGCATAGGTTTTACCTTGGCTGGCAATCTAAAATCGGGAGAAAACACACACACACACGTGTTGTTGTGTTTTGTTTTGTTTTTTTTTTTTTTGTTTTTTTAAGTAATTAAATTTAAAAAAAAAGTACTCCCCTGTGTTTTTGATTACCAGTTTGCCAGTCAAGGTAAAGCCAGGCAGCTGGGGGTGGCAGCCTGTAGCTGTCCACTTTGTCTGCGCTGAGAATCAAAAATACAGCGTAGCCCTACATCTTTTTATTAATTATTTATTTTGACACTACTATGATGGCAGGCTAGTTGCCTACGACAAAATCTGTGCTCCAAAACGTCTCTTCCTCCCTTCTGAACCCTGCCGTGCACCCAGACAGTGGTTTTCTGTCACATATGGGGTATCGTGGTATCAGGACAAATTGCCCAATAAATTTTGGGGTCCATTTTATTCTATGGCCCTTGTGAAAAAAAGAGATTGAGGCTAGAAGACCATTTTTGTGGAAAAAAATATTTTCATTTTTACAGCTCAATGTATGCAGCACCTGAGGGTTCAAAGTGCTCACCACGTATGTACACTGACAATCAAAATTAGAGAACACTCAATTTCCTTGATGTTAAGGACGTTGTGTTCTTCTATGTCAAAATATCTTACATTAGTAAAATAGCAGTATTGTAAGCTTATTTCATAAATTGAATATATTTGAAAGCACCGAATAAAAATGTAAATGAGATAAATGAAAAAAAAAACACTGATCAAAATTAAAGAATGCTTTCAGATACCTGCAAGTTATTGGTGTTAATCTGGCACCTGGTGCTAATTTCTTAAAGTATTTCACAAACACTATATAACTTGCAGGCTAACTTTCCAGTTTGCATTCAGTTTGCAAAAATGGTGTGCCGTTTCAAAGTGACTGAAACCCTCCAGCAGCAGGTTGTCCAGATGAAGGCTGAATGGGTCACCTTATCAGCCATAGCAAAAGAAGTTGGTCGTTCCAAGTCTGTGATTTCTAGAATATTGCATCTTTACAATATCACAAACTTTCAAGTCCCTCAAGAAGTCTGGTCGCATTCGAAAGACAAATGCAAGAGAGGACAGGATAATGCGGAGCATCTCCATGGGTAATTGTTTCAACACTGCAGCTGAAATAACTTGCCAGTTCAGTAATGCACAGGGTAAGGATCTGTCTATTCATACAGTATCACAAAGTTTAAAGGGAACCTGTCACCTGGATCTAAGCCCCTACACTATCACTACCTGTCCCTGCACCTTCCTAGCTGCTCCCTATCCATCCCTCTCTGAGCTAAATCCGCCCTATAAAACAGCAGAAAAATAACTTAAAACTTACAGAAGTCCCTGAGGCTGGGGACTGGAAAGGCGGGCCCAGGCTCCATTCTGCCCCTCCTCGATGCAGCAGCACACGCCCCGCTGGGCGGCATTATTCTTTCTTCATCGCCGCCTCCTCCATTTGGAATCTCCTGCCTGCTTTACATCTATCATGTTGTGGTGATGCAACCTCGATGTGTCCCCTGACTGGGCACAGCATATGGGAGATTGTATCTTCTGCTCGGTAGCAGTACACACAGGGTTAGCTGCTGCTGGAGCTGAGTGCTGATTGAAAGCACTGACGCCCAGGTGTGCAGGTGAATAGGAGATGATATGAGCTGCCTGGGCTGTGGGGAGGGGGTGGCGTGTGTCAGGACAGCAGCAGGAGCTGCTGTGTAGAGAGCTGTGTGAAGATTTAACACAGCCTGGGAGCTCTGAGTGGACGTTCATGAGGCTAATGAGCGGACGGTGAAAAGAGAAAGGTTGTGTGCTGACCTAACACAGCCTAACCGGAGAAAGGTAGAGAGCTACTATATCAGCTGTTGGGATTGTATGAGGTTGTACTCTGCTGCGCCCCGCAACCTGGAGGTCTGTGAATACCTGAACTGTGCCGTTAAACTGTGTGCTGTGTGAGCAAATACCTGAGTCACTGCCTTCTGTCGTGCCGATCCTAACCGCTACCTTAGTGTAAAGCGGGTGGGAGATTCCAAATGGAGGAGGTGGCGATGAAGAAAGAATAACGCCGCCCAGCGGGGCATGTGCTGCTGCATCGAGGAGGGCACAATGGAGCCTGGCGCCACATTTTCAGTCCCCAGCCTCAGGGACTTCTGTAAGTTATAAGTTATTTTTCTGCTGTTTTATAGGGTGGATTTAGCTCAGAGAGGGATAGATGTTGAGCAGCTAGGAAGGTGCAGGGACAGGTAGTGATAGTGTAGGGACTTAGATCCAGGTGACAGGTTCACTTTAATAGCATTTGGACTGGGGGCCTGGCCTAGTGCTTGATGTGAGCGGACAGATGTCAGAGCTCCGCCGCTGATCCTGTAACATCCTACACAAAGCCCGAAGCAGAAATGGTGTTTACCCCAGTACCGGTGGTTAAAGGTCCCAGGAGCCTGGTGAGCAAGGTCCCTGGGAGTGCAGAGCCAGAGATGGTGAGAAATTGGCAGAAGGATGTGGGGGGCTGAGAGCAGCATGCAGACCCAAGATGGCGCAGAGAGAGAGGAGAAGGCGGGGAGGATGAGCGCTGCATATGAGAGGAAGCTGGAGATAGTGGAGAAGCTGCATAGGTTTACGAGGGGGACAGAGACACTTGAGTGAACTGGGGAACATGGCTGGAGAGGAATCAGGGGCAGAAGAGGATGAAGAGGAACAAGAGGGAAATATGGAGGTCAGAGGGCCTGATAGAAGGAATATACAAGGAGGCTCAGAAAGCTTGATTCATGTTGTCATGGAGAGGGCTTTGCATAACGCAAACTTCAGAACTGGGACTGTAGAGGAGAGAGTTAGTGCTAAAGAGGATTAGCAGAATGCAGAAAACCCAGCACCAGCATGTAGAAATGTTCTCTGATGTTGCTGCTCCAGGAGGAATAACCTCTGAATCGTTGGTATACCTGAGAGAACAGAGGGTAGTGACCCTACAGCATTCATAGAGAATTGGTTTCTAACTAAGTTTGGCGTGGAAAATTTGACTAGGATGATTGCTGTTGAAAGAGCGCACTGTGTCCCGATGAGACCCCTGCACCCAGGAGCTGCCCCTCGTTCCTTGCTGGCTAAAATACTGAACTGCAGTGATAGAGATGTTATTTTGCGAAAAGCCAGGACAATTAAAGATCTTACCATAAATGGACAGCCTATATCTATCTACCCTGACTACTCAGCTGAATTGCAAAAGTTACTCATGCTATACAGAGAGGTGAAGAGGAAATTAAGAGAGTTGGGGCTGGACTACTCTATGCTGCATCCGGCAAGGCTGCGTGTGGTGGCTCTGCGAGGTGTCCATTTCTTCCAATTCCTGGAGGATGTTACCAAATGGCTAGAGCAAAACGCTAGGAAGATCAGAGCTGAGAACGTGAAGGAGAAGAACAATATGAAGTGATGGACATTGTCTGTAGTTTGGTTTCATACTAAGATGAATATTGGAGTTTAAAGCGGTATCATAAGTAGTGGAGGGGAATGGTATCTACAATTTGTAAACGTTTATAGAAGAAATACTTAAAGGACTCGCACTGTTGATTTAGGCAGCAGAAGCACTGGAAGGCATATAGGGTTTGGTTTGTAAGAAGTGATATGTGAGTGTACTTAGCGACTGGACAAATTTACACCCACTCTCTAGGCGTTAGAGAGAGAATAATATGTTGGAGAACTGTAAGGGTACCTTTACACGCCACCACTGTGGCTAGCAACAGGTATCCACCGCACATGCACGCGCACGTTTTAAACGGTGGATACCGATCGCTGATGCCGCATATACACGCCTCCATTGCGTTGTCAACTAAAGGTATCTTTGTTCCCCGGAAGTGCCGACAGATCCTGCATCTTATTTACTGTGGAATGCCTTCGCTTCATCACACGCCGCTACCACAAAGGAATATGGGCGTACATATTTCTCGCCGTAAGTACATAGGCGTGACAGAGTTGTGTATTCCGTGACGCCAATGCACTGATTGGACAACGCAATAGCGTCATGATTGGCCAGCCTACACAGGAAGGCTGGCTATTGCATGACGCCATTGCAATTGTGAACTGTGAATACATAGCCCTTTAAATATGGCGCCCTGTGAAGGGACAGCCAATGGTTACACAGTAGCCCCCACCAATGATCGCTGATGGGGCGTGGTATCCATGACTCTCAGCAACAGGTATCTGAGTCAACTACAGGACACCGGGAGGAACTGCCCTATTTACACGCCTCCATTTCGTAGCAATTTCATAGCAACAGGCACAATTATCCCCAGTGCCTGGCTGTTGCTACCTTCCTGTGGTGGCGTGTAAAGGTACCTTTATGGACATTGTTGCCATGGTTGGGGAGGGAGGGTGACGGGGATATGTTTAAAGGGGTACAGTTTTCGGAGAAAGGGGAGACTGAGGGATGATGTGAGGTATAGGTATTCAAAATGGAAGGTCAGATAAAGATTCTTAGTTGGAATGTGAGGGGGTTATCAGATGTAGCCAGAAGATAAACACGTAATCCCTCAATAACTTTCTTGCAGGAGACACATTCAGTTAAAGATAGTGGATATATTGGGGAGAAAATGGATCAGAAAAGCGTACCACTTCACATACTTTGCATATGCCATGGGGTGTCATTGTTGAGACACGCCAATACACCGTACAAATAAATTGAGGCACATATTGATGAAGAGGGACAATATGTATTACCCCCTTACTCTAAGGCTGGAAACACACTATCCAACTCATGTGAATCTCGGACGAGACTGATTATTCGCCCTGAACCGCCTCCCCCCTCTCTGGACTGGAGTGTCAGCTGCTTGTGTTTTTGTGCAGCATCACACACCCGTCCTGACACCGGGAGGCAGTTCAGGGTGACTGATCCGAGTCTCGTGTGAGAGACTCGCATGTGAGTCGGATAGTGTGTTTCCAGTCTAAGAGGAAGATCCAGGAGATATTGGAGTTGTCACGGAGGGGAGCGGGATCTCCATTACTAATAATTGGAAATGTAAATAATGTCATTGACGAGCAATGGGATAGGGCCCGAGATGGGAAGGGAGACAGACGGAGGAATAAATTGACTCCTTTTGGTAGTTATACACGGGAGATCGGACTAATGGACCTGTGGAGGGTGAGGAATCGGGACCGACATTGCTACTTGTGCTATTCCCCGATGCATAATATGTTATCCCATAAGGCTTAACATTGGGTAATGACCGTATGAATGGAATGGAGAGTGGGGTGGAATACCTCCCGATAATAATTTCAAATTCTAGCTCTTTGGAAGTCTGTATACAAGTTGGAACTAAAAAGAGCCAGGGTGGAGGCTGAAGAGTACACACAGAATGGTTATAAGTCATTGATCTATGGAGAACATCAAAAAAGAGAGAGAGCAATTTTTCAAATTAATCGGAGTAGTGCTGCATCACATGTGATTTGGGACGCCGTTTAAGCCTATTTAAGGGGCTCCTTATTAGAGATATAGCGAGACGCAAAACACAAGCTAAAAAAGTGGATCAGGCAGTTGGGGAAGACTTAAGTAGAGCGGAGGCAGAAATGATACATAGCCCTATGGGGGTGGCCAGGCAAAGGCTGAGAGTAGCACATGAGGAGGTCAATAAGATGTGTATGCGGGGGGGGGGAGTTAGAGGACCTTTCAGAAAACTAAAGAGAGTGGGACATTTGCTGTTGGTGGTGTCTGTGGCACAGAGGGACTCTGCTCATGTATATAAATGAACAAAAGGGAATGGTGAGGAGGTCACTGAAACAAAGGACATACTGGAGGTTTTTAAAGACTTTTATACCCATCAATATGCCTCTGAGACACAGGCTGCAGAGTGTGAAATAGAACAGCTCGTAGAGGGAGTGGATGTGCCCAAACTGGACAATAATAACAGGGAATGATTAGATGAACCCCCTAACAGCTGAGGAGGTAGAAAAAGCACTAATGTCCATGGCCAATTACAGAGACCCAGAGGAGGTTTATAAAGGGCTAACGGAAGTAGTACTGACAAGACTAAAGGGGGTCTTCGAGGAGGTGTTGGAGAGGGGTGCACTGCTGAAGCCCATGGGAGAGGCTATAGTGGTGATTATCCCCAAGGAGAATAGAGATGTCAACATGGCTGAATCCTATAGGCCCATCTCCTTACTGACAGCAGATTTTAAAATTCTAGCTAAAATACTGTCAACCCGTCTAATTGGAGTTATTCAAAAAATAATACACTCAGACCAATCGGGCTTCATGCCCAATAAGTCCACCATGATCAATTTAAGGAGGTTATTTCTAAATCTACAATTACCAGCTGATAACATCAGTCACAGAGTGTTGGTCTCATTAGACGCACGAAAGGCGTTGAGTCAGGGTGATTATGGAAAACTCTGGTGCATGTGGGTTTCGGATCTGTGTTTATATCCTGGGAAAAGCTACTGTACTCCTCTCCAACGGCCAGTATTAAGGTGAATGGGGACGTATCGTAGGAATTTGCCTTACACAGGGGCACAAGACAGGGATGCCCGCTGTCTCCGTTATTATTTGCTGTGGTGGTGAAACCGTTAGCAGCGAACATCAGTGCGTCAGAAGTAGTCAAAGGGTTTCGATCCAGTGCGATAGAGAAAATGTTGATGACATGCTATTATAAACCCATGTTATTATAAACCCAGGAGAGTCAATAAAAAACGGCATGAACATCCTAGAAAGCTTTGGCACCTTGTCGGGTCTTGAAATTAATTGGAGCAAGTCTAACATTATGGTTGTGAATGGGGAGTTAGATATTAAGATTGCCAAAGGGAGCAAACAACTCAAAATTGTAAGGCAGTTTAAACATCTGAGCATACAGATTTCACTTCCACTTGCGAAATATGTAGAGTTTAATTTGAATCTGCTCTTGGAACGATGCAAAGTTAAAGCTGGAGCATGGTGTAAGCTACATTTGTTGATTGTGTGGTGCATTAATCTAATCAAGATGGTGCTGATGCCGCAATTGCTATATGTGTTACATAATACTCCAGTTTGGTTGCCCAAAAAAAAGTTTCCATAGATTTAACATGATTTTTAGCGAGTTAGTTTGGGGGAAGAAACAAGCTAGGTTCAAGATGGAAACTCTATAAAGACGAAAAGAGGAAGGGGGATTGGCTTTGCCGAATCCATGGGTATACTACCCATCAGTCTAAGGACAACACCTTAGTGGGTGGAGTAGGGGAGAAATGGCAGGGTTGGTACCCAAAATCCTAGTGTACATAACAGGGAGAACATCGCTAATTCAGGCATTAGAGGCTGGCAGTTTCAAAAAGCTTGGACAGCTATACCCCACACTGTGATCGATGCACAGGATTTGGGAAAATATCAAATCAATTAGAGGAGTAAAATGCCTTACCTTGTACTCTATCTGGAATAATGAGAACATAACTGAATTTAACAAGATGGGACGTTTCACTATTTGGAAGTAGAGGAGAGTGCAGTGTACGGTATTTCTCAGTTGATGGAGCGTAGTGAAGTTAAGACCTTTGAGAAACTAAAAGAGGAATTTGGAATCCCTGAGAGGTGTAGGTTTCAACATAAGCAGATCTAACATGCGTATAAAACTCAAAGTAGAATGACGACTAAGACAATACAAAAAGATATTTTGCTGGACTATGTATGTGCAGAATGAGGAACAAAGGGAGTAATCTCAGGCATATATCAAGATTTAATGCACACATTCCTGGGAAGATATCCTTTAACCACTTCATGACCCAGGAATTTTTCATTTTTCATTTTCGTTTTTTTTGCTCCCCTGCTACCAAGAGCCATAACTTTTTTATTTTTCCGTCAATATAGACATATGACGGCTTGTTTTTTTGCGGGACGAGTTGTACTTTCATATGCAATCATTTATTTTACCATATAGTGTACAGGGAAATTGCAAAAAAATTCTAAATGCAGTGAAATTGCAAAAAAAAGTGCAATGACACGTTTGTTTTTGGGTATTTTAGTCGCCATGTTCACTATATGGTAAAACCGACATGACTGGGTGATGCCTCGGGTCGGTACGAGCTTGTAGACACCCAATATGTGTACTTTTACTGGTATCTAGGTGGTGAAAAAAAATTCTGAAGTTTGAAAAAAAAAAAAACAAAACAAAAAAAAAAACGGACTTTTTGCGCCATGTTCCGTGACCCGTATCGTTCTTATTTTTCAGGATCTGGGGCTGTGTGACTGCTTATTTTTTGTCTTGAGCTAATGTTTCTAATGATACCATTTTTTGGGGATCCGCAGTTTTGATCGGCCGTTATTGCATTTTATAGCAATGTTGCGGCGACCAAAAAAACGGAATTTTGGCGTTTGGACCATTTTTTCCGTTAGAGTTCACGGCTTTCATTATGTGGCTGGCATGACTCACGTGACCGGCGGTAATGTGGGATTGCTAAACCCTGCAGCATGCATAGGGTAAGTGCCGGTTGGCTTGGTAGCAGCACACACAGGGTTAACTGCTGCTGCTGAAAGCTGAGGTCTGTAAAGGAGTGATTGCCTCTCACACAGGTGCAATCCAGTGTTTTGTAGTCTTCCAGAAGCCTGCAAAGGTGCAGGACACATGATATGGGTCTGAGAGCCTGGATGAGACACTGCAGAGCAGGCAGTGTGAGAGGTACTGTTTGAACCTCTCTGTGAGGTTGCTGGGAGCACCAGAGGAGTTCTATGTGAACACGGCTCAAATCGCAGTGAATAATGAGACGTGTGAATACTGCCCTGGGACACTTATGGTGGGTTTACACGTCCCGATATCGGCCCGATATCTGAGCCAACGACGCGGGAGCGCGCTTTTTGAGCGCGCTTTTCCCGCCATTGCATCGCCGGTTTAGACAGCCCGATATCGGGATACAACGTCCCGACGTTGTGTACGCCCCCCCAACCCAGGAACGACCAGTGGGAGTGAATGGGTGACGTGGGCGTACACATCGTAGTTGGGCTGTCACACGGGACGATGCGGCTACAACAGCCATCAGATATCGGGCGGTTGAATAGCACTCTCATTCAACCCCGATATCGTTTTGGCATCGTTCCAGCATCGCATTGTACGTTCAAACCGTACAACGCGTGAACGATATCGGGTCCAACTCCCGAACCACGTGACTTTTGGTCGGAGTTGGGTCGAAGTTGGACGCCGATATCGCGACATGTAAACCCACCATTAGGGAGAAATGTACCTCACCCTGTACAGGAATCTATTCACTAGGATAATTGAGATAAACGGTCTATGGAGTTGTATGGACATTTATGTTGAAGCTGAAGGAAAGCCTCATGCTTGTGTTATGGAGCACAATTTAAGAAGTCTGGAATAAACCGGATTGATTTTTGCAAAGAACCCATTGGCGTGTGCGTCAACTCTGCTGCCAAGCGTGTCCCCCAGGGTGCGCTACCTCAATATATATATATATATATATATATATATGTTTGTTTTTTTTACAGGTTTTTAAAAACTTTAGTTTTTCATTCATTCTTATTTTTACACTGCCACCTTAAGAGGCACCCTACTGCTCAGTCCAATCGCTTCTGGAAGATACAGATGAGCTGCAGCTCATCAGTATCTCCCAGAATTGCGGACCTGTTGAGGTTGGCAGCGCCTGCCAACCACAGCAGGAAACCGTGCTCTGACGCATCCGGGTCTAGCCAGGACCCCAGGCTGTCATGTGAGCGTCGGAGATCCTGCGATATATCGCAGGATCTCCAGAGCAGGCGGGGAACAGCGCGTTCCCCGCCCGGCCGCCTTGGATCCCACTGTCAGTGATTGACAGCGGGATCCAAGGGGTTAACAGCGCCGATCGGATCCCAGATCCAATCAGAGCTGTTAGCCCGACATCTCAGCTAATCACATCAGCTGAGATTTCGGTTGTTTGATGTGAGCACTGCGCCGGAGCTCACATCAAACACCCCTTACCCGCCCATGAAGACGTATGACGTCATAGGTCGGGAAGGGGTTAAAGGCCAGGGGTAGGGGAGAAGAGGAAGTGGACAGGATGACTAGTGGGAGACAATATTGGAGTATGTGCCAAAACGGTCCCTGAGTGAACCTGACTATCCCAATTATATGTTGTGTACAGGGTATATAAAACACCAGAGATGTTATATAAAGCTGGACTTGCAGGGGACTCGAGATGCCCATGATGCCAAGCTGAACAAGCAGGGATGTTACACATGCTGTGGTTATGTCCCAGGCTGTGTGGTAGATGGGGACCCCCTGATTTGCATACTTGCTTATGTGGAAGAAATTAAAACAGATAACGTACACAAGATAGCAATTGCTAGTATATTGTATGTGACTCGTAAATTGATGGCAAAACATTGGATTGAAGAAGAACCTACGTCGAGACGTAAATTTATCGGGCAGGTTGCTCATATTATACGCTTAGGAAAAGGAATTTATATAAAGAGAAAGAAAGATAAAATGTTTGACAAACTGGTCTCCATGGATGGGAATATGTTGAGTTACTGAATTGGAGTGATGCGAGAAGTTTAATTGCTTTAATATAAGGGGGTGGAATAGGGGGCAGGATATATTTGTACTTGTATCATACACCGTTCCCAAATTCATTTTTTTTAATCTGTGATGTGAATCTTTAAATAATAATAATCGTTATATAGCGCCAACATATTCCACAGCACTTTACAATTCATAGGGGATATGTCATAAGTAACAATTATATAAAAAATTACAATAATAAAAGGGGAAAAAAACAAAGTTGACCCTGCTCATAAGAGCTTACAATCTACAATGAGGTGGGGTTGACACAAAGTACAGGTGCTTATTTACAATGAGGGTCTGGCCATCTTTGACAAATAGGGGGTTTGGCAAGGCCTGCATGAGTGGCTACCAGCCAATATGTGTAGAGCTTCTGGATTTGTTGGAACTTGATGGAGAATTATGTTAAGAGAAGTAGTGAATGGGCTTCGATTAGGGACTCTGGCTGCTGCATTGAGGATGGACTGGAGAGGGGAAAGTCTAGTGAGAGGGAGGCCAGTTAATAGACAATTACAATAATCAAGGCGGGAGTGGATCAGGGCAACAGTTAGTGTTTTTGTTGTGTCCATGGTGAGAAGGGGGTGGATTCTTGATATGTTCTTCAGCAGAAAGCAGCAATAGCAGGTGAGAGATTGTATATAGGAGGTAAAGAGATCATTGTCAAACACCACCCAGACAGCGAGCCTGCTGCCTAGGCATTATTGTGGTGCCACACACCTTAGAGGGAGATGTCAGAATTCAGGAGGTTAGTGGAGAGCGGGATCGGAAGTGGTTCAGTTTTGGAAAGGTTCAGTTTCAGATAGAGAACGGACATGATGTTGGAAACTGCAGTCAGACAGTAATTGGCATTCTGTAATACAACGTGGGTAAGGTCAGGGGATGAAGTGTATAGTTGTGTCATCAGCATAAATATGGAACTGGAAGCAAAATCTGATGATGATCTGTCCAATCGGGGCTGTTTAGAGAGAGAAGAGGGCCAAGAATTGAACCCTGAGGGACCCCAATAGTAAGAGGGAGAGACGAAGAATGATACATTGAAAGAGCGGTCAAAAAGATAGAAAGAGAACCAGGAGAGAGCGGTGTCCTTTATACTGATGGAGTGGAGCATAGTGAGTAGAAGATGGTGATTAGCAGTGTCAAAAGCTGCAGAAAGGTCAAAAAGAATAAGAGTGGTCACCATTACATTTTGCCATCAGTAGATCATTGGTCACTTTGATGAGGGCAGTTTCTGTAGAGTGTAGGGGGCAGAATCCAGACCAATGGATCTAGGAGAGTGAGTGGAGAGGTAACGTGTGAGGTGTGAGTAGACCAGGCGCTCAAAGAGTTTGGAGACTGGTCTGTAGTTATTTGTGCAGGAGGGGTCAAGAGAAGATTTCTTTAGTAATGGGGTAATGATAGTGTTTGAATGAGGAGGAGAAGATGCCAGAGAGAAGTGGGAGGGATTGAAGATTTTGGTTAGGTGAGAAGTGATGACCGGAGAGAGACTGGCGTAGGTGTGAGGGAATGGGGTCAGTGGTGCACATGTAGTAGGAAGAGAGGAGCCTGGAGACGACTACTTCTGTGACGGGGTCAAATGTGGAGGTGAGCAGAGGGATGTGGGAGATGGGAGTAACAGCACTTGGAAGTTTGGAGCTGATTTCCTGGCAGATATATTCTATTTTTTTTCTGTGAAGTAAGAAGCCAGGTCATCAGCACAGAGGTCAGTTATATGGGCCTGCACTTTAGGACGGAGGAAAGAGTGAAAGGTGTCAGAGTTTCTTTGGGTTGTTGAATAGTGATGAGATCAGGGTGGTGAAATAGGTCTGTTTGGCGAGATGAAGGGCAGAGTTATAGGTTCTTAACTTTATTCACTATAATTTTTTTTTTTTATCTGGTGTGTAAGTTTTCCTCCATAGGTGTTCCACACTCCTAGAGCACATTGCTGGAGCCAACGAGTTTATGAAGTGAGCCAGGGCTGTTATACTTGTGTTTGGAGGTTTTGATGGTGAGGGGCGCAACTTTAGTCCAGGGTGCATCTGAGAGTGTCATTGTAGCGATTCACTGCCAGATCCGGCCAGGATAAGGAGGAGATTAAGGACAGTGATGAGTGTAGAGAGTCTGCTTATATGAGGGTTGATGGCCAAAAGATTACTGTATGTATGATAGGTAGGAATGTGCTAGGGTGTGCGAGGATTTGTGAGCATGAAGGAGAGAATGTTGTGGTCAGAGAGAGGAAGAGATAAGTTGTCTAAGGAGGGAAGTTGAACAGAGCCAGGTAAAGACCAGGTCAAGGGTGTTGTAATCTTTGTGTGTCTCGGAGGTTATTGGCTGTGAGGCCAAGAGAGGAGGTTAGAGATAGAAGCTGAGATGCAGATGGGGCTGTTTAAGGGGCTGTTAAAGTCTCCCAGAATATGGGTTGGTAATTCTGAGGATCTGAATTGCAGCAGCCACGCAGAAAAAGGATTGAGGAACTGGATGGTTGTTCCTGGGGGGCGGTATACAACTGCTATTATATTATATATAATAAAAATGTATCTGGTTTTAAAAAAAAAAAAAAAAAAAAGAGTATTTGGACTGAAAGCCCACTCTGCAGTGACCGAACCTCTCATTAACAGAAAGAATCTAAAGGATAGACTCACCTTTGGTGAGGAGTGTGTAGTGTGGATGTAGGAGAAGTGGCCCACTGTTCATTTTAGTGATGAAAGCAAATTTTAAATTATTTGGGTTGGATGGGAAACATTATGTTCATCGGTATACTGTGGAAAGACTGAACTCAAAGTGCGTAAAGAAGTCAGTGAAAGGTGGCGGAGAATGTGTCATGGTTCGGGGAATGTTTTCTGCTGCAGGGGTTGGACCTCTCATACAGCTACATGGCAGAGTGAATGCAAATGTGTATCATAACCTTCTTCAACAACACGTGGTTCCTTACTTGCATTCAGCACTCAATCAGCCAGCAAGGACTATCCCTTGTCACACAGCAAAATGGGTTAAAGGGAACCTGTCACCCGATTTTAAGCTCCTAAACTATCTCTAGCTGTCCCTACACCTTCCTAGCAGCTCCCTATCTCTCCCTTTCTTATCTAAAGTGGCCCTATGAAAGAAGTGTAAAATAAGATAAAACTTACTGCAGTCCCCGTAGTTCGGGGACTGGGTAGGCGTGGCCTCTGTTCCTTCCTCACACCTCCATCTTGTAATGCACGCCCCGCTGGGCGGCATTATTCAGGGTCCACTCAGCCCCATTAATTGTAATGTCCCGCCCTCTACACCTCTTTGCACTGGCCGGGTGTCACAGCCGGCGCAGTGCATTATGGGCCGTCACGTGATCTGCCCTAGTGCATTCTGGGTCCGATCACGTGATCGGCCCCAGTGCATTATGGCCTTGATCACGTGATCGGCCCCGGCTCTGCGCATGCGCAATGCGCTTATTGAAGCCGGGGCCGATCACGTGATCAAGGCCATAATGCACTGGGGCCGATCACGTGATCGGACCCAGAATGCACTAGGGCAGATCACGTGACTGCCCATAATGCACTGCGCCGGCTGTGACACCCGGCCAGTGCAAAGAGGTGTAGAGGGCGGGACATTACAATTAATGGGGCTGAGTGGACCCTGAATAATGCCGCCCAGCGGGGCGTGCATTACAAGATGGAGGTGTGAGGAAGGAACAGAGGCCACGCCTACCCAGTCCCCGAACTACGGGGACTGCAGTAAGTTTTATCTTATTTTACACTTCTTTCATAGGGCCACTTTAGATAAGAAAGGGAGAGATAGGGAGCTGCTAGGAAGGTGTAGGGACAGCTAGAGATAGTTTAGGAGCTTAAAATCGGGTGACAGGTTCCCTTTAAGCAGTTCCTTGAAACAGAAGACATTGAAACAATGAAATGGCTGCCCACTGATCAGAATAGCTAAAATGGCCTGGTCATTGGAGTCAAAACGAGCTCGGGGGTGAAGGGGTTAAACAAGGTTAGTGATGCACAGTGCGCAATCCTAAATAACATTGGGAGCGGTTTAAAAACTAAAAAAAAAAAATGCCTGGTTCTCTTTAAACAGATTTGCTATGTGTTGCTTTGGCGGTTCATAAGCATTTTTTATTTGCTTCTTGTGTCATGTGAAAGACTGCAGTAATTCTGCAATCTATTAAAATAATTGGAACAATGTATCTCCCAATATCATTAACATAAGACAATAATGGTGTAAGATTCCATTCACACCTTGGTCTTGAAGTCATTTATTTTTTTTTATTAGGACACAATTTACACTAAAGGCCCAGTCTCACATAGACGCATCAGCGATCCCAATAATGATGTGCAGAGATCGCTGGTGCGTCGTTTACACATCGCTGGTAAGATGTCAAACAGGCATCTTACCAGCGATGTGAAAAATGATGCACTAGCGATCCAGAATTATACCGAGGTCGTTGTGCATTTTCTCTCCATAGCGTAGCATTGAGATGGTTGCTCATTATCTCTGTCAAACACAATGATGTAGCGTTCCCAGCGGGAGCACGACGACGCAGGAATGACCCAGAGCAGTGTGTAACGATCAACGATCTCACAGCAGGGTCATACAGAATGACATCGCTATTGAGATCACTGTTGCGTCACGAAATTCGTGACGCAATAGCGATCTCGTTAGTCATCTTTGTGTGTAACAGTGCCTTTAGGGTGGCTTTATGCATGCAGTCTACACAGTCTTGAATCACAGACCAGCTACAGGTGTACAGACCCAAGCTCTACAGCCTAATAAGCATATAGATGGTTATGTTTGGTTCAGGAGACCCACGGACAGTCCGTACTCAGACTGTGTACATTGAATATGTAAAGCCAACCTTTGTTTGAACATGATGTAGCACCATTTTTTTTCCATGTTTGTGCCAGTTTAACTTTCTAATACCTTTTTGCTGGTTTTGTCTCTAGGACAACCGTTATCGAGCGCGCTGGAGAAGACCTTATTTTACCCTCCTCCAAGAATAACTTTGAAGTTAAAAATGCCAAAATCCACTGTAACAGACTGTAAAAACAATGCAGTGAAAACTGGAAAACGATCTGGCCTAATTAATGAGAACAATAGTTCACATCATGGTCGAGATCGAGAACTGCAGAAATCTTCAGAGGTCATCACTAAACACTACTCGCACTTTGCCTCTGAACAAAGAAGGAATGGATTACTTGAGAGTAGTAATCCTCGGATTGAAATTCAGGAACCAGTGACTCAACAAACATCACGATATAGAAGCTCAGGTAAACCAATGTCACTACAAGCTGTAATGCATGGACAGTCTTCAAATGGAAGTGGGAAAGTTCAGCATGAACATCTCAAGTCAAGCAAGTCTAATGGAATTTTACGTTCTACGTGCCGACAGAATCCAAAGGGAGAGCTTAAGCCAAACTTCTCATGAGCAGGACTCTTTAATTACAACACATCTGCCCAGTCCGGGTAAGTTTAGGAAGTCCAAGATTGAACATTATAGCCGAGCAATCAAAGAAACCACAAACAACTTTGTAAGGACCACAGAAGATCTACGAAGCTGTGAAAAAACACAAAAAAGGCAGCCTGCAAAAGAGCGAATGTGGAACAAACAGACTGTTGAATGTCAGTCTTCTGGGACTCCATATCAGGACAATGATGGCTATTGTCCAGACTTAGAATTGAGTGACTCAGAGGCTGAAAGTGATGAAAACAAGGACCACATGCGACTGAGAAGAGGCAGCTCAAGTCGGGAAAGCCCCAACAGAGACTCTAATAGAAATAGTCGTAACAGAAGCAAAAAGAGTATGGTTCCACACAGTTCAGGACAGAGGTGATGGCTCATGACCCCCTCATTCCGGTTACTTAATGCTTGTGCACATTAAAATGCCAAAAAAAAGTCTTGAGCTCCAAAAATCCAGTAATAAAGGGGATTTATTTTTTGAAGCTGGATTTTGAGCAGAATGGCCAGTCTAAGGTAGTGAAATAGAGATGAGCGAATCCTTTCAAATTATTCAAATTCTCTGACATTTTTTTTAATTTGCAGAGAATCTGAGAAAAGGTTTGTGTAACACACTTAGGTCTGTAGTGAACACTTCTTTAAGCTCTTTAAGACAAACCCAGCCTTAGCAATGTCCAAGTGACCTCAACATATATGGTTATATATATAAACAGATGGTAACTGTTCATCACTAATTTCCTATCACACACTATCTTTAATGCTTATTCAGTATTTTACAGCTTCCTTGCCTTATATCTATTGCTAAGCTGTGAACTCTGAACTCTCACTATCCAGGTTCACTACGAAATGTCTGCTGCACTCCCTGCCTCTGCTTTTATACAGGTTTTCATAGTCCTTCCAGATTGGCGTCAATATACCCTATAATACAGTTGCAAAGCATTATGGGGACGCCCACTTGCCTGTACCTGAGGCCATATAAGCCTTCTATTGCTAATGCAATCTTCTGCTTTGTGAAATAAATGGCTTTGAGCAATTTATTTTTTTTCTAAAGTTCAACTTGAATTTGATTTAATTTATTTAATTTGATTTATCAGTTCGCTCATCTCTAATTTGAAGTCAGTAATACTCTAGGAGAATGCACAAGCAGCAGCATTGCTTTTTATCAAGTATAGCCTGAAATGATATGCACAATGACATTTTTATATTGTTTGTAACACCAAAATTTTAATATAAAATACAAACAAATGGATTAATTTATGTGGAGGCAAAACTCTAACATAGTTTAATAGGCTTTTAAATATCTTTGCTAACACGTGAAAGTATTACATTGTGTAAATACTTTGTTTTTAAGTGCATTTTAAAGGCAGTGTACAGGACTTGCTGGTTGTGCAATGCATTTAATGTAAATATGTGACCTGCATAACTACAAGATGCCAATATGTGAATATTGTTTACAAGGAAAAATGGTAGATTTACATTATTTATTATCATTCTATTTCAGTCACACTGAAAAGATAAGCTGAGCATGGGGCATATGCATGAAGAATCTTCTAGATGTTCTGCAGAATTTATCCATGGCAGTTTAGGAAATTAGCACTGAGAATTCACAAAACAACGCACTACTTTCATTCTATCCACACAACTTCCAAACAGGCCTTTCCAAGCTGGTGCAATACATACAATGTATGAACTCAATGAGTTTTTGGTTTAACCTACTTCAGTATTTGTTTCTTTTTCATAATGGAGGCCAAACTGTCTGTGTATGGTGAGCACGATTTAAAAAAATATCATTATACCTCGCTCTGTACTGTGTTGACTAGAGATGGGCAAATATATTGAAGTGGAATTGAAATGTACTCATATGTTACAAAAATACACACATGCATTTATTTATTTTTTTTGTTCACCTCGCCTATGTGCAGACTCAGCAAAATGTTGCCAATTGGTTGAATTCTAAAGGGTCATCAGAGGTTTAAAAAAAAAAAAAAAAAACCTTCTTACTTTAGCACTCACCTTTCCGCCCATCCACTCCTCTGTTACCCGTCCGATCCTCATCGAATCTTGTTAGTGCCAAGCACTGAAAGCATTGTGGAGAGGCCTAGAGATTCAGCACTCGCAGCCATGGTTAGAAGATGCAACGTGGAACAGGACAGGTGACGGTGAAAAGTGGATGGGCCGGTGAGTATAAAAGTATTTTTTTAGATCCTATGCAGGAGTATGGAGAAGCTACAGAGCATAATTACAGACATTCAGTTGGAGACAAAAAAGGACTAATTGAATTTCTATGTAAAATCCACTTGAACTGGCGATTTCAAATTTTGCTCGACCCGCTCATGTGTCGATCATTGCTTTAGGACAAATTCTTACGTCGGTGAAACACACTTTTTTTTTTTTTTTACCAGATAACTTACTTATGCTTATGAGGCAGTTGGCTTACATTAGAGAGATTTTACTTTGTGCAACGACTAAATACCCAGCACAAGTCAGTGTTAGGCCAAATTCTTACATCTGTCAATCAGCTGCTGTGGCAAAAATGCTGCATAGCAATACTGCTTTAAAAATAGAAGTCTCAATAGTTTGTTGACAAAATGCAAACTAAATGAACAAAAGAGGAATCTAAATCATATCAATATTTGGTGTGATCAGCCTTTCTAATCAATGATCTATTCTCAGTCATACATGCAATTTTTTTTAAAGGGATCCTGTCACCTCCAAAAAGCCACCTAAGCTACAAAAACACGTCCCTGCAGCATCCTATCACTATTCTCACACTCCTTTTGTCTCCTAAAAGCATCCTGTCAAAGTAGATGAAAACGATTTTATACTCACTCATTAGGCATTATAATTAGCAGGGGCTATATTCTTTAGCCCTTATGGTGTGTTATTTTGCAGGCTTCAGGAATCCACCCTCTCTCTCTCTTCTGTGCTGCTGTGATGTAGAGCTGAAGGCAGGACTAATGATTTGCATTCTGTGAGTGACAGAGAGGGGAGGGCAAAGTCGCCACAAGCAAAGCAGAACAGAGAGAAGGTGGATCCTGAGGCTGCAAAACAGCATGCCCTAAGAGCTAAAGAATATAGCCCCTACTAATTATAGTTTTGCAGCCTTAGAGGATCCACCCTCTCTCTGTCCTGCTTTGCTTGTGCAGACTTTGCCCTCCCCCTCTCTGTCACTTACAGAATGCAAATCATTAGTCCTGCCTTCAGCTCCACATCACAGCAACACAGAGAGAGAGAGGGTGGATCCTGGAGCCTGCAAAACAACACGCCCTAAGGGCTAAAGAATATAGCCCCGCTAATTATAATGCCTAATGAGTGAGTATAAAATCGTTTTTATCTACTTTGACAGGATGCTCTTAGGAGACAAAAGAAGTGTGAGATTAGTGATAGGATGCTGCAGGGGCAGATTTTGTAGCTTAGGAGGCTTTTTGGAGGGGACAGGATCCCTTTAAGAAATTCAGCAGGGAGATCAGTCCAAACATCTTGGAGAACTAACCACAGATCATCTGTGGATGTAGTTTTGTTCATATCCCTCTTTCCCATCATATAATCCCAGACAGAGTGAGATCAGGGTTTTGTGAGGCCATATCATTACTTCCAGGACCCCTTGTTCTTCATTCAGAAGATAGTTCGTAATGACATTGGCTATACATTTGGGGTCATTGTCCTACCTCAGAATAAATTTGGAACCAACCAGACTCCTCCTTACAGTATTGAATGATGGAACTTTGCAAAGGGCAATAACACCAAATAATAATGTAATTTAGATTTATCTATTCATCTGCTTTATTTTTATCATTTAACAATATGCAAATTTACTAAGCCTTCTACCTTTTATTTATATTTTTTTTTATTTTTTTTTAAAGCATTCTTGCTTTTCTGATATATTTTTTTTTTTTTTTTTTTCTCTCCCTACACCTGCCTAAAACTTTGAACAGTACTGTATTTTATAACAAGAATTTGCGAACACTGGTGTGTTATATGCCAGTTTAAAAGAGCAGTCTTCTGGAAAAAGGTACAATAAATTTATAGGAATTAGAAAATTAATACATTTGGCACATCTTGGTTTGTTCTTGCACCACAAAGTCAAGTCCACACCAAAATCCTGAACATTTTATATACCTGTTTGTATTCCTAATAAACCGAAGCTGGCCATAGTACATCAATTCTTGTCCTTTCCAAATATTAGAACCCTCTGAATGACCTTTTTAGGATGGGGCTCAAAGCAGACTATTACAAGTGATGTAACATATGTGATGTCACACATGTGCTCTTGCAAAAAAAAAAAAAAAATAGATTACAGTTATAATTAATAGCATTTTGTGGAAGGAGAAATCACATTATCACTTAAACAATCCAACATAGTTGTAATTTTTTGAGATTGCAACATTGCAAAGACAATATGTAGATTTTATATACATACATTTCTGACTTTTTGAAATTCCTAGAAGTACACTGCGTGAAAACGCACAATTGTTCACCATAGGGCCCTAGCCTAAGACTTTTTTTGGATCCATAGAAACAATATTGCAACAAAAGAATCTCATGATTTGCGACACCAACCTAGCTCTTTATCTACATATGCTATTTTAGAAGGAAAAAGGGGTCATAAAGTAGGCTTATGTTTCATTGCTTTGTTGCCAGTTTTTCGTTTTATATAGATATCAGTATTAAGAAACGATCACTACAAAAAGTACCCTTAAATTGTTGGTGTCTAGTTACAACCAGACCGCTGTTTCGGAGACCACTTTGATGTATGACTCTCATTCTTTTGTAAACTCTTTCATAGATCTTTTAGTACTTTTGATCAATAATACCATAACATGTAACGTATATGTATGGATTAACCATAGGGAAGCCTTCCAGACTACAGAGGAGTTGACATTTTGAGCAAAGTAAAGAATTTCACTTTGACATTTCTGAACCAACGTTTTCTCTTTGTTTGTAACTTCAGTATTGTATAGTATGGCTGAGAAAATGCTATACAAATACATACTGGATGAGATAAATGTCACAATTTAACCTTTATCCACTAAATACAGTATGCATTTCACTACCAACAATTACTTAAGTTATTTATTTAAAATTGTTTTAAGTTTATTCCTACACTTTTATATGGTAGTGACTATTTTACTGGCAAGGGCAAATTTTTATCACTCATGATTTAAATTATTGCTCCAACTAGATAGAACCTTGTTCCTTAATACGGTAAGCCTTTCTTTGGCTTTCAAATACTGCCAGGATGAAAGCACTAAGTAGAAAATTTGGAGAAGTGGTGGTATTTGTTAGTGAGAAAATACAGTTTTACTTGCTCTCTATGTTGGGAATGTGGAGTCCATTTTGGTGATCTGTTCACTTGTACATCCGCTTGTTACATTTAGGTTTTTTTGTTTGCTATTTTTTACTGAAGATGCCCAGACACATTAGCCTACAATGAATGACCATGCACAATTTCTAACCGTACTGAACATTTTTGTCCAGTGAAAGTATGTAAAGAACTTGAGCCTACTCACAACAGTTACTGTCGGACCAAAAATCTTATTCTTAGAAAAAAAATCTTTTGTCCATGAACAGCCTCCCTTAGAATGTTCCCAGAAAGATTGATCATTCTGTGTTGTCATCGAAAATGTCTGGCCAGTCAACACAACTCTAAGACTATGTGCACACTGTGCTTTTCTGCTGCGTCTTTCTGCACCAAAAACGTATGACACCCATTTTTGTAATGAAAGTCAATGTGATTTTCAAAAAGCTGTGGACATTATGTGCGTTTTTCAGTGGTGCCAAAAACGCATGCATTTTTCAAAGTCCTTGTCAATTATCTTGTGCTTTTTTTGGGCTACAGTTTCCAGTTGCAAGCCATTCTAATGGGCTGGAAAATGCACATTTTACAAAAATGCAGCAGAAAAGCACAGTGTGCACATAGCAAAAAAAAAAGCATGCATGCATTTTTGAAATAACTGCGTTTTTGAGTCTGGAAAAAAGGAGGCAAAACAAATACACAGTGTGTTCTTAGCCTAAATGTCTGCATAGGCTAAAATGTGTATGGCGCTATCGGTGAAATGCCATTTAGGCAGATTGTCATTCTTTTAATGATTCAACCATCACCCTACTTTTGTCTAATGTGTAGGGCCACTTTCAAGGAGGTAGAAGGTGAGCAGTTGCACATCCACCACTAATTAGTCAACTTATCAATTCTGTTATTCAAAGGTTTTGAAATAGAGAAGGGAGAATCAATTCTGAAGATTGCAGTCTATTGGCCAGGTCTTTATCTGCAACTGCTTGAACGGGAGGTTTTTAGGCACCGTTACACACATAGATATGTTGCTTGCAACTCACTGGTTGCAGTGAAATCATGACCACATTGTTACATTTGTACACGGCAATGTGGTCATGTTTTCACTGCAACCAGAGATCTGCAAACAATCTCTGCACAGATATCTCTGTGTGTAACGGTACCTTTAAAGTTTCCATACCTCCTGACCTTCCCAATTTCTCTTTTGATTAACTGGGTTGGCATAATATTATAACTGCTGCGTGAGGCAAGGATGCAAAGTTGCATCACTTGGCTAATCAAAGAAAATCCTGGGAGGTTGACAGGTCTCCCATCCAGTGGTCACAGATTATTGACCTATTGATTGGAGACACTGTTGTGAATCAATTCTCCTATCTCTGTTTACCAGTCATAGAAAAATGTCAGTTTTGATGATTTTGTTAAAAGTATCATTTTGATGCAAAATTACTTCAAGTCACCGAGCAATGTAAGATTGCTCAGTCATTTTCACAAAACACAATTTTGCAACTCTGAGTATGGGAGAAGTTTGAAAATTGACCTTGAACTTTTGGCAATAACTGTTAAAAGGAACTCTTATTAAATTGTTATTTGAAATGTATTTATTGATTTCTCTTTTTATATAGTGAAGCAAAAAATCCTTGCAATTTTCACATTGGCCATTAATATCAATAACCGACTCCTACTTTCTGTTCTATATAGCAGCCACATATTATTTATAAGCAGCAATAGCCTGGTTCTGATGCATTGACTGCTACAAGATGGCAAAGGTCACTGTGAGAGGGGCAGTCAACCATCAGCTTGTTAATAGTAAAGTAATATATATGTTTTTTTACTTTGTTAGCCAGTAGATAGAAAAATTAGTCTGAAAAAAGTGGTTGATACCTTTTAATAGCTAACCAAAAGATAGATAGTAATAGAAACCTTTCGAGACTACTCGGGTCTGTTCCTCAGGCTCAAATAACACAAATTCTGAAGTTACACATTTATACACAAAAAAGGTTGGATAATGCAGTACATGAAACAAGTGACGTGAAGCAAGAGCAATTGAAAACCAAATTACAAGAGCCATCAGAATAGGAAGAAATCATCTACATTACAAATCTAAAAAAGAAAAGAACCCGCTTCCTCTCATAGTCACCTACAATCAAAATCTGGAGTTGTTAAGAGGAGCTGCACTCAAACTACAACCACTATTGCAAAAAAATGGCCAACTACCATCCATATTTCCAGGCCCCCACTTCTGTGTTTTAGGCAGCCCCTGAATCTAAAAAAACAGCATTGCCATAAGCTTCCCTGTCTTCTCCAAAAACAATGAAAAGATTTGTGCAAAACTTATTTATAATGACAACTGACAATATAAAGATTCCCTGCTCGCATCAGGACTACATGATCACTTGCGCCATCACTTGCAGCACCACTGTGGTTTATTTACTTATGTACCAAATGTCCAACTGGGAGTCTGTATGTAGGAGAGACAGGACAGAAACTTAGAGCTAGGATGAACTCTCATCTCCACACAAGAAAAAATAACAGATCTACCTGTGGCCAACCATTTTTGATGCTGTAATCACACCATAATGGAAATTAAGTTACTAGTATTGAAAGGTCATTTCAAATCCCAAAGAGACAGAAGAGTCTGGGAATACAAACTGATAATGACCTTTGATGCATTCAGAGCAAGAATGAATTTGTCACATGGTTCTATGTCTTTCCATCAATTAAAAAATCTTCAAATTCAGGCCAGACCACACAAGGGACAATAAAACCATCACATGTCTTATCTAAGAACTGTCCCAATATTTACTACCCCAGCTGCTCTTCCCCTTTCTTACTGGCCATTCTGTGTTTTTGCTTCTTAGCACTTGTGTTATGTACTGCATTATCCAATGCCCCTTTTGTATATAAATGTGACTTCAGATTTTGTGTTATGAGCCTGATGAAGAGACCCACGTAGTCTGGAAGGCTTGCTATTACCATCTTTTCAGTTAGCCACTAAAAGGTATCGACCACTGCAGACTCTCAAATTTTACTATTTTTCTTGTTAGTAGTAGAAGCGCTGTTGTCTACTGTAGGTAGAAGTGTTATCTGTCATTGTAATCCTGCCTCAAATGATGTTGACAGCAGGAACAGGACATAGGAGTCTAGTATTAGGCTTAGTTTTTAGTAGCCAGAAAATTGCAAGAGTTCAGAATGTATTTATTTTTTTAATGCAGACTATGATATGGAAAATTGAAGTAAAATATTTGCCCAGATTGAACATAAAAACCTTATTTAAACAAACAAGGTCAATTTCTTATGACCCATCCCATTTACAAATTGGTTGCTCGCTTATTTAAAACACTGATCTAATTTCATTTTTCATTTTCATGTCATAATTGGTAATTCCTCTGGCAATCTATGGAGGATGAGCTCTGGAATAGTCGCTGTCTGTTCAAATTAATGGAAAATTTACTATCTTTGAGCGCCCTAACTTGTTGTAATTCCAGTGTCTCTTCACTGCATTTAATTGTTCACAGAATCAATAAGTGTATCACCAGCTCGACACCCACCCAACAGAATTGTGTGTAGTGCAGTACTAATAGGGACCACCACTCTGCAGAATGTTATTGCTTTATAAGAAATGGAAAATAATTTTTTTATTAACCAATATGACCCAATATAGAAATCCAAACGCCATATTTAATTTATAGTTGATGGTTCACTCCAAAGTTTAGATCTTCTGACAGTATTACACTGGTGCTAAGCTATTGCTGTCTCTTGAAGGCTGAGAATCCAAACTGTCCAAAAACAAAGTTGACTCCTTAATGTTGCCAAAATATAAAGGAGCATAATAAAATTGTTTACTCATCTGCAGTTCTGTTTTTTTTTTTCCCTAGTACATTGATAAATCGTTTTTATCTATATAAATATGTATATATTCAATTTTCAAACACGGACTGAGCCTTTTCTGATGACCCTGATGTTTTACAAGTACTTTTTCATTAAATTATGTATTTGCCAACCTGATAGTCTGATTTCTTTAAGAGAAACGATGTTTTACATGTTTTATTTTATTTCAGAAGGCATATTTGTACCATTGCATTTGCAGCCTTCAGGTCATTTGTTATCTTGGCTTATAAGAGAAGATGGTAATGAGAATTTTTTTCTATTGTGAAAGCTTCCCTTTTTCCTTAATTTGGACACATTCTCTAAGGTGAAGTTGTGGTTAAAAGAATGCTGACAACACAGCAGTGAGATATCACACTGCTGGAAAATATAATCTGACCCCCAATTTGAGTTCAGTAAATAGCTTTTCCAATGTTCATAAGGCATTATTTGTCGTGTTAATGTTTTTAAGCTTTCTTCAAAGGGCTATCATGAAGACCACATCTGTTTGCATCATAGCATATGAAGTGGAATCTACTACTATGGACTGAACTCAGAGAAACTCCATTCTGGCTCAATGACAGCAGGTCCAAGACCTAATTGCCGTTTATATTTTGCAGTCTACATAAAATATCTCCCATCTTGCACTACCACAAGTAAAATGTCTTTGGCCATGACTTCCCTTGGAAAAACATTGTGTCGCACATCTGAATTTTGAAAGGTGTAGAAATAAGGGTGCTTTCACATCTGCGATAAATTGTAATTCGTGGTAGAACCGGCAAATGTCGCCACACCTGCCGGTTCTACCGTGTAATGGGCAACTTTCGGCATCGATCCGGCAAGCCCCATTCATTCTCTATGGGGCTTGCGGTCGGTGCAGCAAGTGCGGTTTTGCCCAATCTGGCAAATCCGGTACTTGTGGCCACGCAAAAAAACGCAGCTAGCAGTTTGTTTTTGTTTTTTTTTTTGCGGGGCCACAAAGATTGCAAGTGCCGGCTTGGGCAAAACAGCACTTGCTGCACCCGACTGCAAGCCCCATAGAGAATGAATGGGGCTTTCCAGATCAATGCTGCAAGTCGGCCGTTACACCTGCCGGATCTACCGCAAAACTGCAATACCGCTGATGTGAAAGGAGTCTAACCCCTTTAAAAAATGTTACTTTGATTGTTCTATTAAAACTATGATGTGTGCCCACAGTGGCATAACTTCAGGCTCAGGGTCCCCGATCCGAAAGCTCCATTGGGGCCCCCAATTATTGCAAATCTTTAATAATATTGTTCCTTTGGCCTATAGATAAAGACTTTTTGGGGCCCCCTAGGCTGAATGGCCCAGGTGCGATCACAACCCTTGCACCTGAGGTAGTTACGCCCCTGTGTGCCCATTTCATTATAGTACTAACGGTGCAGCACAGTTAAAAGAAGACTCTGGGAAGATAAAAATGCTTTCCCTGCCCCCTACATGATGAGGCAGAGCTGGGCACTATAGGTCTAGGATCTATAGATCACTTACAAATCAATAAAATCATATCTGCTCCTCAGCTCTCACCTTTCAGGGGACAGAAATTCAGCCTCATGCAGCAGCAGTGACAGGAGGTGTGTTGGGGGCGTGGACCCTGGGGTTTCCAGAATCCTCTTACATTCCCAACCCCTGACATTTTTGTATGGACAGGGGGCGTGGCTGCTAGCTCCATGGTCACGGTACAATCCAGCCCCCGATATACCATCCTATGTAATGTAAAAAACAGAGCTATTTTCCCTTTAAATAGCCATGTCACCAAGCAGATATAAATACACGCTGTGATCTTTTGCTGTACAATGATATGATCGTGCATAATATGTACTGTCATGTATCAGACTAGGCGCAGAGGCAAAACTACATTGATTCAGCACTGCCTTGGTCTTTCCTCAGAGAGGTCTGGTAACTAAATTGGAGGTGATCACAATTAATAATACAATAAAAATAATAGAATAACTAGCACACACAGTTGAAAAAAGTTTGAAAGTCCACTTTAGTAAAAGTTCAGTTTATACATGAAAAATAAATGTTTCAGCATCTTTTTGGCCTTTGTCAAGGCTATCTGAATGTGCATATAATGAGAAAGCAAAAATTAACTTCACATCAGATATTAATTGTAAGACAAAAAAACAAATCAATTTTCTACAAAAAGCATAAAGGTGCATTATTCAGTGGATAGGAGATAAATTCATGGTGAATGAAGTACTTATAATATTCCAAGATGGAGATCAACACCATCATGAGTGGCCACAAGGTAAGTGAGACTTGGAATGAAAGGAGTTCTATTTCACTCCTGGAGAATAAACTTTTGTACAATACTTCACCGCATGAAGTACTTAATCTGAGGTCCTTAGATCCAAGTGGCTTGCCCGGAATTTATCCAGGTTGCCAGGTCTCTCTCTAACTCGTTTGCATATGATTAACTGAAGCGACAATTTCAGCCACGTGGTAAAGTTGATCTGTTTTCTCATGCAATTGTAAAGTTGTAGGTAGGTAGTCGATCTCCAAAGCGTGGAAATTAGAAGCTTTGCAGCAGCAAGTATGTTGTGTGTGAGATGAAGGCTCGTCTATGTTCGGGCCATATAGGGAAATTCAATAAAGCCATCTCTGGTGCTAGGTGTCTTTTGGTTTAGAATGTTTTGGAAGAATGCCTCCATCATTTGCAAAAGTGTTAGAGTTGGGCACGACTACCACAGGTGTAGATGCTGCCGTTATTGGACCCACATCTCCAGCAACAAGTCAAGGCGTCTACCTGCCATCTACTGTTTTGTAGTGATGTTATATACCACCTGGATACAATTTTAAGAGTTTTCCTGGACTTCACACACTGCGTTGTACCATGAGAATGTTTATAGATATGGAGAAGCTGCGACTAGTTAATACATATCCAAATCTTTCTCCCAGCTTGTGATGAATGCCCTCTTAGCACTAGTCTGTTGAAAGCAGTATCTGATAAATGATGGAGAGTATTTTTTGGATCTGGATGTTCTCGCACAGAGAATTTCAAATGGTGTGAATGGTCGTGTGAGATCAAAATTGTGGGGAAGTAGTTTCAGGGCCTCCTTAATAGAGCCATACTGTATAAGGCTGGCTTCACACCATGGTTTTTGGGATCCTGTTCTGTCCATTTTGAAAAGTACAGAACAGGATCCCTTTTGCCACCATGTATTCCCATAAATGGCCATCTGATTCTGCCAGTTCAGTCCTGGATTCGTTTCTGTCCTGTTTTTCCCGGCCCAAAATCGGAGACTACTCCGATTTTGGGCTCCGGTGAAAAAAACGGACAGAAACTAATTCAGGGTCGATCCGGCACACATAGTAGGGAGGCTATGGCACCGGTTCTGGGAAGTCTGTCTGGGCCGGGTGCGTTCCCATTGGGAACCTTGACAGGGCAGACTGGAGCTCATTCAGTAGAAAAGGCACTAATTGTCATTGTTGGGATTCTGTTAGACTTGGCAGTTTCAGTTGATCTAAAAAGGCTTTAATCTTATGTTTCCTCTGAAGTTTATCATGGTCAGACTCGTTCAGCTATAGGTGGTATAGTCATTTGTAGTAGTCTAAAAATTGCTCTCTTAGAGCATAGTTTTGGGTATAACACCTTGGGCGGTTTTGATGGTATGTATGTACGTACGAGCCTGTCTCTTCTGTATTTGTGTTGGCATAAGCTTGGAGGCTTTGTCTCCGTGGGCATACGTTCATATTTTCCACGAGCTGTACAATTTTGCGGCCTTTAAGTTTAAGGTGTCTTTTAGTCATCTCTTTTTAGCAAGTTTGTTTCATAGTTTGATGATCTGTTTTTCTTTTTTTTATGTTGGATTTCTAAGCTAGCAATTTCTTCATATAAAGCCTAGGTTTCTTGGTGTCTTTTTTTTAATTCTATTAAGATAGGATGTAATTGAGATCATTTGTCTTCTAGATACAGATGTGTGTGCTTCCTACAGAATTGACGCCGAGACCTCCCCCGTGTCGTTCTGGTCAAAGTATTGGTTTTATGTTTTACTTATTTGTGCGCAGACTTAAGGGGAGCCCAGAACCAACTTTAAGTTACCATGATCTACAGAGGGGATATGGTTTAGACAATGTAATTTCAAGAGTTAATATGGAATGGTCGGAGTACATGTTGGGTACTATAAAAGCAGAATTGGTGAGGGGCATACAGGACCTCATAGGTTAATGGTGCTACGTAATAACAATTAGAACAACAACGAAGCAACGTATAATGCACCTGAATAATTAGGTATGGAGATTGTTTGGTTGCAGGTAAAAATCTTCTGTTTATTACATTTAAAAGCAAAGAGACAACATCCAAAACCAGTACAGTACATAGAAAGGAAGGTGCAGACAAATGGGGAGACAGAGGGCACGGTGTACCTCAATATTCAGCAAGCCACCATGGGTATATGACAAGCCAAAGCACAATGCACAGCATTGGCCGCAAAATTGTACAGCTCGTGGAAAATATGAACGTATGCCCACGGAGACAAAGCCTCCAAGCTTATGCCAACACAAATACAGAAGAGACAGGCTCGTACGTACATACATACCATCAAAACCGCCCAAGGTGTTATACCCAAAACTATGCTCTAAGAGAGCAATTTTTAGACTACTACAAATGACTATACCACCTATAGCTGAACGAGTCTGACCATGATAAACTTCAGAGGAAACATAAGATTAAAGCCTTTTTAGATCAACTGAAACTGCCAAGTCTAACAGAATCCCAACAATGACAATTAGTTAGGCCTTTTCTACTGAATGAGCTCCAGTCTGCCCTGTCAAGGTTCCCAAATGGGAACGCACCCGGCCCAGACAGACTTCCCAGAACCGGTGCCCATAGCCTCCCATACTATGTGTGCATAGAAAGGAAGGTGCAGACAAATGGGGAGACAGAGGGCACGGTGTACCTCAATATTCAGCAAGCCACCATGGGTATATGACAAGCCAAAGCACAATGCACAGCAGGAGTAACATGGGTTAAAAGATACAATCCAAATAACACAGTCAATGTAAACAAGATGAGCTTCACAAAATTAAGAGGATATACTACATAACCCAGAAGGACCTTACATAGTGCAGCAGCTGAATGCTGTTTATGCCCAGAGGGGTGGATGGAGAGGTACACAGTGACGGAAGCTGACACTGTGTACCTCTCCATCCACCCCTCTGGGCATAAACAGCATTGTGCTTTGGCTTGTCATATACCCATGGTGGCTTGCTGAATATTGAGGTACACCGTGCCCTCTGTCTCCCCATTTGTCTGCACCTTCCTTTCTATGTACTGTACTGGTTTTGGATGTTGTCTCTTTGCTTTTAAATGTAATAAACAGAAGATTTTTACCTGCAACCAAACAATCTCCATACCTAATTATTCAGGTGCGTTATACGTTGCTTCGATGTTGGGTACTATGTTTAATAGTTTCCTGTTGGGAAGCATCGATCTGGGGACAAAAATATAGTCTGTCGATGGTAAGAGCTATGGAGATAGGACTAGAAGGTGTTGTCGCGATCGTTCAGGTGCAGGGAGGGGAATGTCCGGAGAAGTCTTTAGGGTAAACGTGGGTCATAGCCATTTGGTCCATAAGGCTTGGAGGGGGAGGTGGTACAAGTCCGTATGTCTCCCGCTACATCTGCAGTCAGTACCAGGACAAAAATGTGCCATATGAGATCAGGTTCAAAATTATTTCTTTAGGCTCCTGGTAGTGGGGGATTGGAACAATATCCCTCTTGAGACCATAAAAACTGAATAGTTTCTCCTGATGCAACCACCAGTTGGTCCTCTTGGCAAGAGAGGGAGAGAAGAAAGGAAAAAAAGGGAGTCTCACTGAGGTGATTAAAAGCTTCGGGTCTTAGGTTGTGTCGTCGCCCGCTTTGGGCAGAGGTGTTTTTGTGGGTTTCCACTTTATCTGCTGTGACCTGGGGGTCATTGTTAGCTGCCATGGGGACGGATTCGATAGAGGGTGTAGAAGGAATGCAGAGTGGAAGGATTCAAGATCAGGGTACACCTCAAAGCGATGTCCAAGGATTTACACACTTCTCTGATGTAGGACGAGGTTCTGGCCTGGATCTTTTTGTTTTCAAATTCTTTTTTATTAATGGGTTTTACATAAGTGAGAAACATAAATAGGGGAATCAACAACCAATACAAATACAAACAAACCATATAAACAAACATACAAATCTGGGAGATTCATAGCGATCAGTAAGTCGACAAGTTATCTTTAGGTACATTATACATATATACTTTAAGAATGGTTAGGTTGTAGGGAAGAAAATGGTGTGTCACGGTCCGCGCTGCCAAATAACATCCACTCCGAAAAATAATGCACTTGAAGATGGAACTTCAAAGTAACGTTTTTATTGCTTCCTACGCGTTTCGGTGCCCTCCTGGCACCTTCCTCAGGGATCCCTGAGGAAGGTGTCAGGAGGGCACCGAAACGCGTAGGAAGCAATAAAAACGTTACTTTGAAGTTCCATCTTCAAGTGCATTATTTTTCGGAGTGGATGTTATTTGGCAGCGCGGACCGTGACACACCATTTTCTTCCCTACAACCTGATGTATCTCCACACTTGAGTGGACGGTGGAAGTCCTGCAGCAGCCATCCAGAAATAAATCACTAAATACGCCTTCAAGCCGGTTGTGGGTTACACAACTGCTCCAGGTGAGTGGATCCCTTTTTCACCACCTTACTCCTAGTGCCATAGTGATAGGGCACTATTGCGCCTCTTGTTCCCCTCCTTCTTTTATTTTATTAAGAATGGTTAAACATTCTATTATTACAAACAAAAGAGAAATTAATCTGTAAGATACAGCAGAAAAGCATGTTAGAAAAACAAACCAAATGGCGAACCCTGAGCTGCAGACTTTATACATCAGATAAGACATTTTAATTAGTAAACAAGTAATAAAAAGAATATTTATGTCAAGAATATTTGTCAGTTAGCCTCTATTTATAAGGCTGGATGAATCGACCAAAATCCATGGTTCCCACCTTTCTACATATTTGTCATAATTATTGTTTCCAATAGCATAGTTGTATTCAAATATACTGTGAAGGGTTACTCTTTCTATTAGGTCTAGAATAGTAACAACCAGGGTAGCGGTAGCATTTTTTGAGAAGGGCTTCCGTGAAGGGTTTCAAGTGCTTACATTTCCTTAGGGTTATGGCTGATAAATTTGAAAAAGTCTCAATTGTGAGTCCTCATAGGAGATCTCTTGCATTTCACGTGCCCGGCCGAGGGCCATATCTTTCATGCAGTAGACAAGAAAGCGACACAAAAAATCGCGTGGAGGCTCCCCCTGTCTAGATTTAGCGCGGAGAGACCTGTGCACTCTGACTAGGTTGATCTCTTGGGGGTCATCTTCCAGTAAGAGCTTGCTAAAGCTCTCCTTTGCAGCTTTGCCTGGGGCATCAAACGCTACTGTTTCCGGTAGCCCCTTGGATCCATATATTCTACATTAGAAGATCTTTATGTGCATTTAAACAATCTAACAGGGCGTTGGTATGATATGTTACTGTTATATGGGTGTTCTCTATCGTCTGAAGCCTGTGTCCCTGCTGGGATAAATCTTGTTTGATTTCAGCCAATTCTTTCCCAAAGGGCTCTATGACTTACGATAGTATTCGTTTGATGAATGAGCGGGTTACAAGACTCTCGTGGTACTCCCCATGTTGGAATTGCTCTCTAGGTCAGAGTCAAAATCATCTCCCATTGTTAATTCTGAGTGCCTCGGAGATTTAGTGCAGTCTGGGAGGGCAACTTGCTTCTTTAAGAATTTGTCAACATCAGCCAGTGTGATGGACTTTGTCAATTTTGAGGATCCCCTCTGGGTTTTTACTCCAGATTTCCCTATGTTTTCCTCTTAAATTACTGGGTCATACAGGTGTCTTGTGGTCCAAATCTTCCCTTTGCTGAAATTGGGATGTATTAGAATGGCATAGTGGATGTTAAGTGCAGTATATACTGTATATCTGTGTTGTATTGAGCTGTGATAGAAATAGCTCATACAGTAGATGATTCTGCTGGTGTTATGAGTAAAGGTAGTACCAGACTCTGTTCTGTTATAGGGCAGGCTAGCCCGATGGTGCGTAGAGGTTCAGCAGGTTATATGGCCAAGGTTTAAATGGGGTCTGCGCTGTCTGGTATGATACAGGCTGAAGTCTGATTATATGCCTTACTAGCCATCTGGATAATGTGCAGGATGATATGTCTCTATGGCCACCCGCCCCCCAAATCGGCTCTCTCCACCGACACTGGCTGGAGATGGTGTCTGACTAGCACTGCCCAAGGCCCGAAGGTATGAAACTGGCGTCCTAAGTTAGGTCGCAGATGAGCCGGAAGTGTGGGACTCGCTTATGCCAGGTCCGATCTCTGGGATCCCATGCTATCTGGATGCCACTGCGGGTCTAGTACAGTGACCAGTGTGTGGAGGAGCGGGGCAGGTACAGTGAAGCCCTCGGTAGTCTGAGGCCGGGTCCCAGGGAGTGCTGTGCTTGTAGGCAGGGGAGGGCAGGGGCTGTGGAACAGACCTGCTGCCAGATGCTGTGTGGATGGGTGTTGAGCCACTCTCTTCGGGATCCTAGATGGTGGGTTTCAGACTGTAAAGCACCTTCTCTGCAAAAACAGGATCCCATCAGGTCTGGATGCTGGGTTTGTGTTGGAGCACACTTAAACACGTCCTCTTTGGTCTGCAGCCATCTTGGATCCCTGTAGCGTCCAGTACTTTATAGTGTCTGTTCGTTGAAGCCAGGTAGTGCTTCTGGAGACTTGCTCCCCATAAATTAAGCAGGCCCACTTAACTACAGAAATGCCAAAAGGTAGAACAGACTTTGCTGGATTTTTTGGGGGGGAGAGGAGCCATAGTTCTTTTCCAGAAACTTTGTGCGATTTGTAACATAAAAGCACCCTATATTTCCAGTTACAGATGATGGACCTGAGGTTTTTTTTTTCGTGGATTGAGTTGCTTTTATTGGAGACATTTTACATTAAATTTTCTATCATATTTAGCCCCTGTTTTTCGTTGAGTACCTACATCGGGCTTGCCATCTAAATATCCAAAATAATGTGATTCAGATAAGACCCCCCAAGGGATCCATCTACTATAATTAGGCAGCATATTTACTCTGAACTCTGTCTGGCCTCTGTTCAGCTGTGTCCTTTTCAGAAGTGCATAAAACTGGTCGACCATACTATTATGCATGCTTAACAAGATGAACAGTACTAGATCATAGGCCAAACAGAGTACAAGGTGACTACACCTGCCTCATTATAAGGAATCTTTCTCTAGTCACCTTCCACGACAGCAGAACGGAGGTTGCCTCCCCGCCCTAAATAGGGGACAGGAAACCTAAAGCGGTTAAATAGCCCTCCACTTCCTGCACCCATCAGTGGTTTTCCTGTCTCCTATGGGGCATGAAGAGGTTACTTCGGTGCTGCCTGTGGCCGGTGACTAGGGGCATTGTGTACTTACATATACTGGGCGGCTGAGGTCAGGGGGCTTTGGCTCTCCTTCCTATGGGTGCCGCTCTATGATGGCCATGTGATCTGGGACCTTCTTTGCCTGCTCCACCCGCGCTGTCATGGGGGAGCAAAGCTGAGCGGTGGATGGCCGGGGGCCTCTCTGAGCTCACCAGAGTCCTGCTCCTCCTTGGGAGCTGCCGGCAGATGTTCACGCGTACTGGAAGTGACGTCATGGAGATTACCGCGTCACTTCAGGTTTGCACTCTCGAGAGGGAGCGCGCGCTGATGGCCGACTGACATCCTCTGGTGGCCTATCCGAGGCTCCTCATGTTCTGAGCAGTCGGGATCCCTTCTGCTGGACCCGGAGGTGGAGTCTTCCTTACGTTGAGGGCCTGTTTACAAAAGGTCCAGTCTTGCTTCTGTCCAGGTAGGCCTCTATGTCTAGTGGTTGCTAGGAAGCCAGGAGGTGCTTTCAGCTATTCCCCTGAAATTCCTCTGATCTCTTTGCCCTCAGAGGGTGACCATGGTGGGCCTGGTTAGCACTAGCAGGCCATCATAGACAATGACAAATCACTTGTGCCTGCATCTGCAGAGCCCAGCGTTCATCCCACTACAGTAAGTAGCATGATATGGGTCCTCCATTCCTTTGGGTCTAAGTTTTTCTGGTACCTTACAGGTCCTCTCTCTCTTTCTTTCTCGGTAGGGAGACAAAGCTTCTGGCCCCAGAAAGGAGAAAGAGAAGTCTTCTGCCCGAAAGTGTTGGGCCTGCTCTGTCAACTTGCCTGCTTTGCACAAAAAGAAACTGTGACAACCTTGCACGGATGATGTCTTTTTTTTTTTTTTATCCCAAATAATTTTTATTTTGTATTAACAGAGTTAACAAACATAGTCAAAATCAACAGAAAAAGAAAAAAGGAGAAATACAGTAGTTTAACAAGGGAGGGGGGGGGGAGGGTCGGAGGGTTCAGGCTCAAAACATACAGTGCAAATGAATACTACATTAGTATTATCCTTAATCCTGTTTAGGAGTCAGTGAAACAGCCCGGGGATAGCTGAACTCACTTCAAGTTAACCCAACTTTCGGGCAACCTCTTCAAACAATGCAATGTGCACTCGACATCCAGGGTTCCCAAATCAGCTCCAAATTTTTCCTGGCAGTATTTGACTGAGCCAAAGCTCGCTCATACTGACATGCTAAATTTACCCTCTCAATCACCTCTTTCACTGTTGGGAGGGAGGCACCCCGCCATTTAAGTGAAATCACTGCCCGGGTGGCTATAAGAATGTGGGAGATCACTCCTCTCACGATTCGGGGGATTGAATCAAGTCCGATGTGAAGTGTTGCCATGAGGGGTGAGAGGGGCACCCAAATTCCAGTGACATCAGATATCAAGCGTTCAATCCCCCTCCAGAGAGCAGATAAGTCTGAACATAAGAACCACGCGTGCGACTGAGTACCAATCCCACCGCATCCCCTCCAACACAGAGAGGAATACTGTGGGTCGTATCTAGCCACCACAACCGGGCAGCGGTACCATCGCAACTGCGTTTTCTTTAACTGCTCCAAGTGGGTTATGCACGAGGAAACTCTCTTAAGCTCCCTAATACTCGAGTGCCAATCTTCAAGCTCCAATGTCACCCCAAGCTCCTTTTCCCAAGTTAACATATATGGCTGTTTTACCTCTGAGTCTAGGGCCTGTATGGCTTTATACATAATCGATATTCCCTTAGAACCAGTTCCCTGTGTCAAGAAATATCCATTAACCCTCCTATCCATGCAGGTTTCCGAGAATGCAGTATTTAAATGAGCGCTGTGTAGAAAGTGTCTTATTTGGAGATATTGATAGAATGTTCTCCTAAGTTCTGGGTGGGTTTTGGAGATCTGGTCAAAAGGAATTAGACCCCCGGGTCCCTGAATCTCAGCCAACGAGTGAATACCTGTCTCCCACCACGCCTGAAGGTTCAAATAAGGGATATGGGTTTCAATGGCAAACACAGACAGCGACCCACAAGGGATTTTTAAGAGTTTAGGGGCAAAGGATCTCCAAAGATGGAGAGCCGCCTGCATCGTAGGCAGTAGAGCCATAACTGAATCGGCCCGCAATACTTCCGATTCCAAGGCGAGACGAGTGGAGCCCCGCCTGGAGTAAAATTTCTCTATTTGTAACCACCTGTGATCACTGTCCATGAGCCACCATTCCCTGAGGCCTGTCAGCAACGAGGCTCTGTGGTAGGCCAACAAGTCTGGCATTCCCATTCCTCCTGACTCCAAGGGGAGGTAAAGAATAGATTTTGCTACACGAGCCGACCTGTGAGCCCAGATGTACTTATTAGCTAAGCTTTGGAGGCGAGCAATGAGTTTTTTGGGGATGCGAAGGGGCAGAGCTCTAAATAATAAAGGATCCTAGGAAGGGCCATCATTTTGAAGGCATTTATGCGGGCCATCCACGAGGTCAAGAATTGGTGCATATTATCTAAGAGAGCTTTAATTTTATCATATAGGTTGGAGAAGTTTATCTTAATTGTGAGCGCCGAAGGGGTCAAGGTTATACCCAAAAAGGGAATACCATCTGGGGACCATTGAAAGGGGTATGCCTCTGTCAGAGAGTTCAGAGAGGGGGCTGGGATCGCTATCGGAAGTGCTAGAGATTTAGAAGGGTTCAATTTGTAATATGATATTTTACTAAATTCCCCCAGTTCAGACATGACAGCAGCGAAGGACGGCCCAACATCCACACAAGATATGATTACATCATCAGCATAAAGGCTGATTTTATGGACCTCCTTCCCCACCACCACGCCCGAGATACCGGGGGAAGTCCTGATCCGTTCAGCCAATGGTTCCATACAGAGGGCAAAAATAATAGGGGATAGGGGGCACCCTTGTCGAGTACCATTAGTTATTAAGAATGGCTCTGACAAGAAACCCGCCGAGAGGACCCGCGCCGAAGGTTCCGAGTACATGGCTGAAATGGCCAAGCTAATAGGGCCCACCAACCCAAATTTTTGAAGAACTGCTCTGAGATATCCCCAGTGCACCCTGTCAAACGCTTTCTCAGCATCAAGTGACAGGAATGCACTGGGGAGTCCAGACAGCTCCGCAACCCACACCAGGTCCAACATTCTGCGTATCCCGTCTTTCGCCTCCCTACCCGCCACAAACCCCACCTGGTCTGGGGAGACCAGGGATGGGACAATCAAGGCCAGCCGAGAAGCTAGCAGTTTGGTGAACAACTTAATGTCACAGTTTAGAAGAGCAATGGGTCTGAAATTACCTGGTAAATTAGGGGGCTTTCCCGGCTTTGGCAGGGTTACGATGGTGGCCTCCAAGTTAGACGGTGACATTCTGCCCCTATTCCCCCAAGCCGAGAAAAGTCTCAATAGGTAAGGGGCAAGTAACGATTGGAATGTACGGTAATAGGAGTTAGTGAAACCATCCGGGCCCGGGGCACTCAACCTCTTAGTCTGTTTAATGGTTTTTTGTATTTCTTCTAGGGTGAAAGGAGAGTTTAGAAAGGACAGCTGTTCCCCCGAAACCGAGGGGAGATTAACAGAAGCCAGATAGTCCGAAATATCCTGGGTCGTGGGCTGGGGAGTCGAGGGATCCCTATGTAAATTATAAAGGGCAGCATAGTAATTAGCAAATTCGGCTGCTATTTTTGAAGGGTTTCTAACTGGGTTCCCGCTGGAGTTAAGAATATGGTCGATCCTAGATTTGGCCTCCCTTACTTTAATTCTACGGGCAAGCATGGCCCCCGCCCTGTCACCTGCCGAATACCACTTCGTTTTCAGCTTGCGCAGGTTATGAGCATACGAGACCAGCATGGCGTCCCGAAGTTTAAATCTAATGGCATAAATTTCAGAGGTGACAGAGGGGGTTACATCCGCCTTGTTAAGGGCCTCCAGAGATTGTAATCTGGACAACAAAGTGAGCCGATCCCCCTCTCTCCTACGGTTTATGATCGCAGCTTGCTGTATGAAGGATCCCCTCAGAACGGATTTATGTGCGGCCCACAGGGTCTCGTCACTGGTCTCACCGTTATCATTCAATTGAAAATAAGTAGATATGTCTGAGGAGACCCTTGCCACCACCTCCGCGTTCAACAGAAGTCCCTCATTCAAACGCCACCGGAATGCAGGGGGCGAGTGGTGTGACAAAGCCATCAGTAGGAAAACCGGGGCATGATCTGACCACGTGATCAGCCCGATCTCTGAAGCAGAACAGCGGGCCAGGATAGCATCATCGATCAAGTAATAGTCTAGTCTGCTGTATGTCTGATGTCGGGGGGAAAAATAGGTATAATCCCGCTCTGCTGCATGGGAGTACCTCCAGTGATCATGATAGTGAAATTCGAGGGCGGGCAACCTGAGCTCCCCCCTCCATTCCCCTCCCCGGTGTGAGCAATCAAGGTCTCGTTGCATTGGGAGGTTGAAATCCCCACACAGTATCTTGCCCCCCTGTTCCATGGAATGGATGGTTTTAAAGGCACGTCTGATAAATTTACTTTGCCCTGAGTTGGGTGCATATATGGAAGCAATCGTGTGAGACACACCATTCAGAGTACAGACCAATATCAACAATCTACCCCCAGGATCAGAGTATTGGTCAAGCAATTTAAAAGCAACCGTGGTTCTGAACATAATGCATATCCCTGCCCTCTTGACCTTATCATTTGCAAAGAATATGTGTGGGAATTGGGGGTTATGAAAGCGAAAGTTGTCCGCTTCCAGCAAATGGGTCTCTTGCAGGCAAATTATATCAGCCTTAGATTTCCTGATTTCTCTCCAGATCATAGAACGCTTACCCGGGGAGTTCATCCCCCTAACATTAAGCGACATTAACTTTATACTCATAATGTAGTACCCTCAAAAGAACTTCTAATGAACCCTGGGAGTCCAGGGGGCCATCCTGTCATCATTTCCAAAAATATCACATGTAATAGACAGTTAATGTATCCCCAGTATAGCGCCGTGTAATGAAGATCTACAGATTGAGACGCTAACTCCAGCAAACAAAGAGCACACAAGTCCTCATATGACAGTTCTGAGCCTGAGCAAAGGGAAATCAGAAAAAAAAAGGAAAAGGGGAAAAATGAAACTGAAAAAACAACAAAAAGTATGCCAGGGCCAGTCAAATGGGCCGCAGGCAAATTGCCCAGTGCTTCGGGCATTGAGCAGGAAAACATGCCTGCTAGAGGGGGCTCAATTCGCCAGGAACACAGTCTCCAAAGAAAAAGAGAGACTGACTAAGAGACCATCCACAGGGCAGTCCCAAGCTCCACTTCAGGTCTTCATCCAGTCCGGAGTTACCTTCCTCTGCGCAGTCGGCTTAGGCATGGTGAATGGGACCTTCCAGGAAGACAGCTTATCCTCTGCTTGTTTCGGTGTGTTGCAGGCCACTGACCGGTCCTCGTAAGAAATTATCAGGCGCGTCGGATTATATCCCCATTTATAGCGCAGGGATGCCTCTCTGAGGGCGGTACAAACATGAGCAAATGTCCGGCGCTTTGCCAGGGTAGCCGCCGACAAGTCTGGGAATACTTGGAGCCCCCGAAACTCCTCAGGGAGCGTGGGGGGACTCCTCATTCGTTGAACAAATGCATCCTTCGTAGGGAACCTTAACATCTTGGCCAAAATGTCCCTAGGTACAGAAGGACCCAAATGTTTGGGCTTGGGGGTTCTGTGAATCCGTTCAATAGCCAGATCGCCTGCAGGTAGGTCAGGGAGCACTGTGGCCAGAAACCGAAGCATAAAAGGAGCCAGTTCTTTGTCAGTGACCTCCTCTGGAACTCCCCGGAGTCTAATATTGCACCTTCTTGACCTATCCTCCAGGTCATATAATTTGTCATAGGCTGCAGTGATCTCAGCACGCAGGGCTTTGTTATCATCAACTAGGGCATTTATAGCAGAAGCATAGTCCCCCATTTTATTCTCTACATGAGCTGTTCTGTCTCCAAGAGCATTCAAGTCCCTTCTGAATTCCCCCAGCAGCTCGTTCATGTCCTCCCTTAGTGAGGCTCTAACTGTGACAAGGAATGCAGACATATCTCCTTTTGTCATCGGAGCTGAGCTGCTGCTGCTATGTGGGGAGCCAGTCTGTCTCTCACCTCTATCAGAGCTGGGGGAGGAGCGGGAGGATCCTGGAGGAGAAGCAGGCACCATTTTCCCTGCTGCATGAACAGTCTGTCCTCCAGGGAAGAAATCCGGCATGCGCTGTGGGGAAGCCCCCTTGTTGGACCGGCCACGGGTCATCATGGGCACTGCACAGATAGGAAGGCAGCAGAGAGGTCTGTGGAGCTTCAGGGAGCTGCGGTGAGCCGATTTGAGCTGTTAATAGCCCTGTGGACTGGGAGCTCTCAGCTTATGTGACCTCCACGTTCAGCACGCAGGCCACGCCCCCCACGGATGATGTCTTAAGTGCTGAACAGCCGTCTTTCATGGACAGTATCAAGGCCCTTATTAGACAAGAGGCCCAGTCTTCCATGCCGGCTATATCCCATCCACCACCCCCTGTTATGGCTCCTCCACCTAAGAGGAGAGTAGTCCTGGAAGATCCTTCGTCTGAGTCAGGCGAGGTGGTTTCTTCTGATTCTGAAGCTTTAGGGGATTCTGAGGACCCTAGGATTTCTTCAGGGTCTAACAATAAGACATTTTTCTTTTCATCAGAAGATATGGATGAGCTACTTGATATGGTGCATTTCACCATGGGGGTGGAGGAAGTGGAATCCTCTCCCTCTATCCAGGATGTCATGTTTGGGGCCCTAAAAGCCAAGACCCATAAGGGGTTCCCCGTGCATAATGTTTTAAACCTTGTTATACATGAATGGAAGTCTCCTGAGAAATGCCTGTGTCCCTACTGAGCTAAAGCATCGGTTTCCCTTGGATAGTCAATGCTCCAAGTGGGCCCTTCCTAAAGTAGACGTTCATGTGTCTAGGGTTGCGAGGAAAACTGCCCTTCCCTTTGAGGATTCCTTGCAATTGAAAGTCCCCATGGACAGGAAGATTGAGAGTCTTCTTTGGAAGACCTGGGACTCTTCCTCCTATCTCCTACAGTCTAATGTCGCTGCTACTTGTGTGGCCAGATCTCTCAGTGGCTTCTCCAGCTGGAGAACCATGTTTCCCAGGGTACTCCTAGGGAGGAGATCCTTAACTCTTTATTCTGCATAAGGCGGCGGGTTTCAGGCTGACGCCTCTGGAGAGTCGGTCAGAGTCTCGGCCCGTGCTGTGGCCTTGTCAAACTTGGCCAGGAGGGCTCGCTGGCTTAAACTGTGGAACAGGGATGTGAATTGCAAAGTCAGACTTCTATCCCCTTCAAAGGTAAACTGGATATGATATTCTCGAGCAGGCCACAGATAAGAAGTCCTTGCCAGAACAAAGATCTGCTAGGAAATTATTTTTTCATCCTCCCCGTGAGCAAGCCTCTGCGTACAGAGGGAAGGGGAAGTCGGGGAAGTGGAGTCACCCGAAAGGGGGCAAAGGGAGAAATATCCTTGTCTACCAGCACCAACAGCAGCCAGACAGGCAGTGACTGTGACAGGGTGAGGGGTCGGCTTTTGAAATTTTTTTCCTAAGTGGGTGGGACATCACCACCAATCAGTGGATGCTTCCACCATCCGAGACGGTTTGAAAATAGAATTCGAGGCCTACCCCCCACGGTGTCTACTGATTAACTCCCTGCCCTCCCGTGCTCTTCAGGATGCATTATGGCTAGGTCTTCTGGCTCTCCTGCAGTCCAGAGTAATTTCTCGGGTTCCTCCTCAGGAAGAGGGCAAAGGTCATTATTCTCGACTTTTCTTGGTGAAGAAACAGTCGGGCTCCTACCGGATTATTATCAATCTAAAGCCTTCGTTTACTGACGGTTCAAGATGGAATCAGTACGAACGGCCATTCCTTAATCGGCCAAGATTGGGTTATGGCCACGCTCAATCTGAAGGATGCGTATTATCATTTTCTCACCCATCCAATACATCGTCAGTTTCTGCGGTTTGTGGTCTTGAGGGGTCAGGATGTATTCCATTTTCAGTTCAACGCCCTGCCTTTCGGGCTGTGTTCTGCGCCCCGGGTGTTTTCCAAACTGATGTCAGAGGTAGCCTCCTTTCTCAGGGGACAGGGGGATCTGTATTGTCCCCTACCTTGGCTGATTCTGGCTCCCTCGTCTCCGCAACTGAATCTGTCTCTCTCCTCCACACTCCAGGTCATACTCTCTCTGGGGTGGCTTCCAGAAGTCCGATCTGGTTCCGTCATCCCGGAAACAGTTCCTGGGCATTCTCCTAGACTCGTCCCAGCAGGCTTCTTTCTTGCCGACTGACGGTCTGCTGGAGCAGAAACTCTCCCCATTCAGGGATCATACGCAACCCTTCCCTGAGGGACATGATGTAGTCTCTGGGGTCCTTGACGGCCTGCATCCAGGCGGTTCCCTGGGCTCAAGCTCACACCAGAATTTTGCAGAGGCATCTCCTTTCATCCTGGGACAGGTTGTCCCCTTCCCTCTCCCGGAGGGTGGCCCTTCCGGAACATGTAAGTTCCTCACTGACCTGGTGGTTGGCTCCTCGGAACCTCCGGAAAGGTGTCGTTTGGGACCAGTCCCCCTTCATGTCCCTCACAACGGACGCCAGCAAGCGGGGCTGGGGTGCCATGGTAGCGGGTCGCCACTTCCAGGGCAGGTGGTCTCCTCAGTGCCCGATCCTCTAACTACCGGGTATTGAAGGTGGTATAGGAGGCTCTGAGGGCAGTGGAGTCCTTGCTCCAGGGCCAGCACGTCCGGGTCTTTTCGGACAATATTACGACGGTGGCTCATATTCGTCATCAGGGAGGTACAAGGTTCTCAAGCCTTACCTCGCTTTTTGCAAGGATTTTTTCCTGGGTAGAAAGACACATCCTGTCCTGTCTGCTGTCCATCTGAGGGGGTCTGACAACATTCAAGTGGACTTCCTCAGCAGGAGGGATATTCATCTGGGGAACTGGTGTGTCCCCCAGGAGATCTTCGAATCTCTGGTTTCCAGATGGGGGAGTCCCGATGTGGACCTCTTTGCCTCTCATCAAAATACACAGGTGGAGGGGTTTTTCTCCCTGACACATTCGGGCGGAGCTCTGGGGGTGAACGCTTTCTCTCACCCTTAGGAGTTATCCCTTGCCTATGCATTCCCCCAATCCCTCTCATTCCCAGGATTTTGCAGATAGTCAGGAGGGACAACGTGCCCACTATTCTGATGGCACCTCTCTGGCCAGGCCGGAGTTGGTAAAGTGCTCTGAGGAGTCTAGTTCTGGAGGGGCTAGTGCTTCTGCCTCTGAGGTCCGACCTCCTTTACCAAGGTCCTCTTCTTCATCCCAATCTTCGGTGGCTGAACCTAGCGGCTTGGTTACTGAAGCCAACATCCTGCAAGCCAAAGGATTGTCTGACGGGGTGATTACTACCTTGCAGAAAAGTAGGAAACCTGTCACGCATGCCATATACAACAAGGTCTGGGCTTGGGTCTTCGACCTGGTACCCTGAAGGTACAGATATCGTCTCTCAGATCCTTTTTCGACCAAAGTCTTGCCGCTCATCCGTGGAGTAGGCATTTTATGACATCTTCCGGCCGAATTCGGCCTTGTCTCCAGAGTCGGGTCCCTCCTTGGGACCTTAACATTTTCCTCACCAGATTGACGTCTACACCCTTTGAGCCTTTATTGGACTCGGCCTTTCAGGTTCTCAACCACAAGATGGCCTTCCTGGTGGCCATCACCTCTGCCAGGAGGGTGGGTGAACTTCAGGCCCTCTCAATTCGGGAGCCTTATTTGACAGTTCTGGACAATAGTAGTGTGCTTAGACTGGACCCGTCTTTTTTTTTTTTTTAATCGAAGGTGGTCTCTGATTTCCATCGGCGACAAATTTTGACGGTGATATGTCGCCCTGGAACCATCGCCGTCAAATTGCCTCCCAATTGCGGTTTGTAATTGGGGAATTTTGCGGCGATTTGTCGCCTCGCCATGGTAGCCTGATTTCAGTGCGTGCTCTGAAGTCAGGCGACCGTGGCGAGGCGACATATCGCCATCAAATTCCCCAATTACATGGCGCAATTGGGAGGCAATTTGACGGCGATAATTCCAGGGCGACATATCGCCATCAATATTCCTCGCCGTGTTAGTGGCGTGTAAAGGTACCCTAAGACTAATTCTATTTTCTTCAGGGGTTCCATCTGAATCCCGTATTTCAGAGATTTACCAGGAAACTTGATGTTCGTGTTCAGTGTAGAGTAAGCCGCACCTTACTGTGATCTTTGGGAGGAAGAATGAGTAAATCAACAGCAGGTCAAGAATTGGTTTTATTTAGTTTTTTGATGTTCATCATGTGGTATAAGTGATTATACGGCTTTATTAATTGAGTCGGCGCAATTACTGCGATACCAGATTTATACAGTTTATTTTGGCTACTATCACACAAAAGAAGCATTTTGCTTTTTACGAAAAAAAAGTTTTTGCAACCCCATATTTTGAGAGCTATAATTTTCTGTATTCCTGCTGACAGAATCGTAAAAGGGATTGCTTTTTGAGGATAAGTTGATGGTATTATTCTTCGGGCACATTACATTATTTGACCGCTTTCTATTCAGGTTTTTAGGAGGCAGAATAAACATAAAACAGCAATTCAGGAATATTTTTTTTTTTTATTTTATGCCATTTACCATGTTGTAAAAAAATTACACTCAAGCCAGAATAATTGCAGTGATTCCAGATTTTTTATATTTATGTTTTGCCATTTGTACACAATAACACATTTTCTAGAATAAAGAATTGTTTTTGCAAAACTGTATCCTGAGAATTATGACTATACATGAATTGGATCTAGCTCATACAGCAGAGTGTTAATCAAAATTCCCTTAGACTTTATTTAGAAAAATTTCTTTAAAACAGTATAACATCGGTCCCGAAAGATTAAAGGATACCAACAGAGGGCTCGTGCCACCTGTCACACAGCCAGAGCTGACTAAAGGAGGTCTCAGCACAGCTACATGCAGCCAGGACCTATAAGCACTAGAGCAGAAGGTATGCCTTAAAACTCACCTGGAGGGGCCTTGCTTCCAAGCCTGGATCCAAGACAACCACTGTGGACAGTACCTGGATAACCTTACTGCTCAGTAAAAAGGTAAAAAAGAAACCTCTGTGTCTGTTTGTTCTCCTGCACGCTGCATCCTGCAGTCCCAACGCTCACCACACACACAGACTGCATTCCTACACCTGCCCTGGGAACCCAAGCCCTGCCCGTGGAGAGCTCAACATCATGGCTGCCACCATCATCACCATCCCCAGAGGCCTGCATGGCAGCGGTGGATCACACTGGCCACAGCCCACGGGTGGTGTCACAACTTTAATTTTATTCTTTTTGTTTTACTTTTCACAATTTCCCCATTTTACTGAACACGCCCGACGAGGGGATCATGGACTGGGTTGTGGCACCGCAACATCCTGGAGAGGCCCAGACGACCTTGAGAGGACCCGGTTCCGAGTGCCCCACGGTCCCCGTCTGGGGGAAGTCATAGCTCAAAGCATTCACGTCCCTGACATACCTCCTGCTTTTTGCTCTTACATGAAGCTGCCAGACTGAAGATTCCTGGTCCCATGAGGTGGGGGTCAGAGCTGAGGAGCAGGTATGATTTAATCAATTTATAAGTGATCTATAGATTCTAGAACTGCAGTGTACAGCTCTGCTTCAGCATGTAGCAGGCCAGGAACTGTACTAAAACATTTTCTCTCCCCGGAGTTCTCCTTTCAGTTATGCACCTGTTCACACTGCATGTTGAGTGCCGCCAGCTTTCTTTTCTCATGTACAGTGGATGTCATAAAGGGGTTAAATCTGAAGCTATACTGCAGATTTAGTATGTTTGTTTATTCAGTGTAGTAATTTAAATTTTACACATATTACCTTTCACTTCAAAACCATGAGTTCTGTATTGTTTATAACAATATATACTGTACATTGGATTTATGAATATAAATTCCACTTAACTCAGAAATAACTAATCCGAATGAAGTTAAATATTGATGTTTGGTTAATTTCAATGTGTAACCTTTGGTCATAAGCATGTCTGTAAATGACAGTCAGCTACACAGGCTTATTTACTACCAAAACCCTAATCAGCCAAAGACATTTCCAGTACAAGTATCAAAGATCTTCCCATGTAGGGTTTATTAACATGTGGCAGGTTTGTTGGAAATGTTTTGTATATAAATGATTGCTTATCACAAGTTTTATTATATTGAAAGGCACAGGTTGTTCTTCCTTTCACTCAGATGCTGGACAAAATAGTGTAAACATAATACACAAAAATTACATAGGTTTGCAGTCTATCACAAACAATGTCTGAAAGGATCAGGGTCCCCCTACTATTCCACAATTTCCTTGACCTTCTTTTCCATTGAGAAGTGTTTTAACCTTACATAGTTTTTTTTCAATGGTTCAGTAGGAAACAGAGGGGCACTTACCAATGTAGCCTTCAAGTGCTTTTATTACCGTATATACTCGTGTATAAGCCGACCCGTGTATAAGCCGACCCCCCTACTTTTGCCCCAAAAACTGGGAAAACTTATTGACTCGCATATAAGCCGAGGGTGGACTCCAGCACAGGTATACAGCCCCCAGAATTGTGGTATACAGCCCCCAGCAGTGTGGTATACAGGCCCCAGTAGTATGGTATACAGCAGCCCCCAGTGGTATACAGCAGGCCCCCAGGCGTATAAGCAGGCCCCCAGGGGTATAAGCATGCCCCCAGGGGTATTCAGCAGGCCCCAGGGGTATCAACAGGCCCCCAGGGGTATACAGCAGGCCCCATGGGTATCAGCAGGCCCCCAGGGGTATCAGCAGGCCCCCAGGGGTATACAGCAGGCCCCCAGGGGTATTCAGCAGGCCCCAGGGGTATCAGCAGGCCCCTGGGGGTATCAGCAGGCCCCCGGGGGTATCAGCAGGCCCCCGGGGGTTTATACAGCAGGCCCCCGGGGGTTTATACAGCAGGCCCCCGGGGTATCAGCAGGCCCCCGGGGGTATCAGCAGGCCCCCGGGGGTTTATACAGCAGGCCCCCGGGGGTTTATACAGCAGGCCCCCGGGGGTTTATACAGCAGCCCCCAGCACAGGTGTATACTGCAGCCCCCAGCAGTGTGATATACAGGGCCCCCGGCAGTGGTATACAGCTTCCCCGCCTAGTACCGGGCCCCCATGCTGCGGCACAGCATACAGTAGTTCATACATTACCATCTCCGCAGCGCGCGCTTCCTCCATCTCCCGCCCGGCTTGTTGCTGTAGTGTCATGTGACGCGCCAGTCACATGACACTACAGGAAGATGCTGGCTGGGACATGGAGGAGCCGCGCGCTGCAGGAGAGATGGTAGTGTATGAACTACTGTATGCTGTGCCGCAGCATGGGGGCCCGGTACTAGGCGGGGGTTTTGGGGATGCATACCACTGCCGGGGCCGCCAGGGGCTGTGTCCGGCAATATGCACTGCATCCCCTTGCCGGGGATGGACAGGGGGATGCGTGCATATCAATGAGGCGGGCCCACGTGACCGCGCGGTGTCACTGCAGCCCCCTCCTGCCTCCTCCTGCCCCCAGTCAGAGCCCCCGTCCCCGTCACACTCAGCACACACATGTATATACTCGTGTATAAGCCGAGGGGGGACTTTTCAGCCCAATTTTGGGCTGAAAAAGTCGGCTTATACACGAGTATATACGGTAATCACCAGTGACATCATAAGACTAGATAGTGTAGCGGGGAGGGAGGCAGGAGACACTCCCAGCTCCCGCTACACTATCTAGCCGAATGATGTCACCAGTGATTAATAAAAGCACTTGAAGGCTACATTGGTAAGAGCCCCTCTGTTTCCTACTGAACCATTGAGTGTACCTGCTACCTGGCACTAGAGGGAGCACCGCAGCTGTCTTGGCCTAATTTGGCTGCTTTGTCCTGCTGCTCTGTGCTGTTTAAGCCGGTGGTCCATCCAGCGTTGCGCAACTTTCTTACATAGTTTTAGCATAGGTATTTGCCTAAATTGCCATCCAAGTGAAGGTTCCTTGTAGCTGAGACCCTGGATGTTATGTATTGGAACATTTTTTTCACGGTAACCTGATCAGGCTCTCTCATAAAAAAAAAAAAATCGGCTATTGTGGCGCCCTGCTCACAGAGGTAGCCACAGACTTCTCTAATGCACTGCTGGGTTTCCACAGCAGGTACCTACTACATGCAACATCTTCCACCCCAGCAAAGTAGGAGGAGCACCACTTGCTGACCTTAGGCAAGATCCCCTATAAATACTGCTGCTGGGGAAGGAGTTAGATAGAGTGTGCAGACGCTAGGAGAGCTGCGAAGACGTCCTGGTCGTTGGTGCCACGGTTAGGCCCAAACCAGTGACCCGGAGTGGCCCTTCTACGTCCCGCAAGCCTAAGTGGGGACAGAAGGCAAGGAGCAGTTAGCCAAGAGGGAGTGTGGAACTTAAGGAGATGTTCACCCAAAGAAGTACCGGATATTGGGGATCCGCACCTGTGGGATACTTCAGGACCACAGAAAATCTCGTCACTCTGTGGAGGCTTCGGCCACCCGGTTATCCCCTGTGGGTCAAGAGAGGGAGCCAGACACAGTAGTGCAGCACCGCAGTGATCAGAGAGGGTAACACGGAGACCACACAGGAGGAGAGACAGTCACCAGCAACAGGAAGAGAAAGGAGGCAAGTCTGGCTGCAAGCAGGCTGTGCTTCAATCAGTACACAGGAAGAGAAGAGGCCTTATACCCACTTGTTGTGGGGACCCACTGTGCAACCAGGTCACCCGTCAGTGTTCTGGACTACTTTACCTGCCGAACATCAGTAAAAGTAAAAGAGACTTTGCCGTTTGCGTGTATCATTCCTCTCCGTCCCCAGTGCCCCTCATAGACTGCTCCAACACTCCCCATCTCAGCCACCACTCCACTCCAAGCTCCTACACTCGCTGCCCGGAGGTCCAGTCCTATCTGGGGAGGACTTTACCACCCTAGCCGCATTACCATCCACCTCCGGAGGACTGTGGCGGTGCTGGTGGCATATCACCAGAAACTACAGGTGGCGTCACGACAAACTTTGTATATAATCCCCTGTAAATATAACCCCTTTTTGAAAGATAGGCCCAGGACACGGGATCAGGCGCGGCCGCCATTCGCCGTGACACAGTTAACCCCTTTGCCGCCTGACAACCGAGTACCCCAAAGCCTGGGCGCAACACTATAAAAACATGTCAGATGAGAGAGAATACATACCTCTAGGGCCCAAAGGGCCCCTGGTACCGCCAAAGTCACCCCCGCCACCCCAATTCCAATATGGCACTGACCATGGCCCGCAGTGAAAAAAGAACCTCCGGTGTTTGTTCTGCCCCCCCTCCCCACCTGCCCCAACCCTCCAATCTGTCCCCCCCACCCTCTGGTTGGCCCATCCAGTAAATACTTACCACCGATCATTCCAACAGCCTTCCTGGTGTCTCCTTCCTGTGTTCATCTGCTAGGAAGATGGCATGGGTGCCTGTTCATAGCAGAGCAGTCTCTGCTCTGCCAGAAGACTTGTATGATAACCTCTGTGAGGTTATCATTAGAGGTCAGAATCCTCCGGTCACACTGGGATCAATTATGATTCCATGGTGATCTCCTGCTGCGGAGATCATTATGAGATCACAGTTAACCCTTGTGTGACCAGAGGATCCTGATCTGTAGTGATGACCTCACGGGAGGTCATCACACCAGTCTCCTGGCAGTGTAACCTACTCTTACAGCATATGGGGGGGTGCTCCTATATGCTGTAAGACTATGAATCATCGAGGGACCTCCCACTTGACTATGTAGGATCTTTTTTTAAATAAATTTGGTAAAGAAGGTTTGTATTGGGGAGTGTTTTTTCAAAAAATGTTTTTTGTTGTATTTGTGTCATTACTGATTTGGTTATTAATATCGGGTAGCTGATTGATTGATGCCTTGACATTACTAACCTCTGGGCTTGATGCCAGCAGACATTAACCGCCAAATACCATTACCTTAACTACCACAAGCACCAGGGCAGTGGGAAAAGCCAGGGTAAGTGCCAGGATTGGCGCACATTATGGGGTGGCTGCAACCTGCTATTCTTAGGTGGGGAGACCCAATAACCATTGCACTTCCCACCTGAGAATACGAGACCCCAGCTGTTGGCTTTACTTTGGCTGGTTTTCCAAAATAGGGGGCCCTATGCCATTTTTGAAAATTATTTATAAATAATTTAAAAAATAGCGTGGCTGACCTCTGTTTCGGATTCCCAGCCAAGCTAAAGCTGTCAGCTGTGGTCTGCAGGCTCAAGCCGTCTTCTTTTCCCTAGCTGGAGATGAAAAATAGGGGGACCCAAGGGTGTGTGGCCTGGAAGCTAATGGTGACGTCTGCATAAGCCAGAAAGTACTCCTGCTTACTGGCTATTAGCAGCGATTCCCGACCACAGAATCTCTCTTTGAGGTGCTGGGACACCGGTGGCACCAGAATCATGCTGAGGTGCCTACTGTAGCGGCGCACAGAGGCCCAGAAAGTGACAGACTTCTTGACAGTGGAGCGGCACTCCGAGCCACCACAGCACATGGCACCGTCTCCACAGTCCTGGAGCCTCTTCTCATCCTCACACAGCCCAGTGGGGAGCCCGGAATGGGAGGATGAATATGCCCTGGTCACACAGCGCATGCGGTGCAGCCTCCCGGGGTCCCTGAGATGATCTCGGCAGGAGGATATGTGAGGTATCATGGTGGAACTGAGAGCTGAGATAGTTCACCTAGGGACTTATCTCACACATGGAGGAAAAGATGGTGGAATATGCCTCTGCTCACAATAATCCTGCTGATGATTTTGCAGTGATGGACAGCACTATGGAACAACTTAGCTTTAAGGTATGGGACTTGTAGGACCAAATGAGGAGGTGTAACATCAGAGTGAGAGGCTTGCCTCAAGCAGTAGCTGATATAGATCTGTCCACTATCATTACAGCTTTCTTTCAGCAAGTTCTGCCAGAAACACCAATGAGTGAATTGGGGATATAGAGGCTATATAGACTGCTTAAACCTTCTCATATCAAACAGTCTCTCCCAAGGGATGTTCTGGTGTGTATGCTTAACTTTAAGACCAAGGAAGCCATCCTCCAAGCCATAAAGAAACAACCTACCCTCCCTGAGCCCTTTGCTGCTTTCTCAGTCTATCCAGACTTAAGTGCAGGCACTCTGGCCAAGCGGAGAGAATTTGCTCCTTTCTGCAGAATCCTTAGAGAGAAAGGGATCCTTTACAACTGTGGTTCCCCAGTCAGGGTGAGATTCAGGTACAAAGGTGCTATCAATCCTTTCAATCCCCAAGCTATGAGATAAGCTTTGGAATCGTGGAACATGCTGCCTGACTCGGGGGAGACCTCGCCTTGCTCTAGCTCAGCGCGACGCAACACCAAGACCTCCCAGGAGTGGGAGAAAGTGGGCTGATAGTCCCCTCCGGGTAATGGGCCCTCCTCATCTTGAGCTCAGTAGAGCTCCTGGAACTATTTTTTTTCTCTCTCCCTGAACATTTTTGTCGGCCATGGTCGGACTCATTAGTGACAGGAATTTGCCCTTGGGTCCCCATTTTTTGGTCATGCTTTACCATCTGGACCTTATACTCTGGTGTGACTACTGCACTTCAATGCACGGTTTTGTTTGCCCCCACTGGCGTTTTTTCAGCTGTTTTTTTCTGGTTTACATATATGTCTTTTTATATGTCTTTTCATTGAATGTTGATTTCCTACGTTGTCTCTGATCGGGGTAGTCTTTTTCTTTTCTTCATCTTGTCCAGGCACATTGATGACTTTTCACATCCGCAGTTCATCGCTGCAGGCGTCCATCTTCTCCAGTCTTCTACAGGACATCCCGCCCCTATACCCTTAAAAATAGCAGAATTGTCAAAATTCTCCTAAGTAAAAATATCTGCCCTACACTGTGCCCCGGAATAAATAATTGCTCCTCCTCACTGTTCCCTGCACATAATATGATTTACACACTGTTCCTCTCAAGGCACGTGCCCTCCACACTGCCCTCTCCTCCCTCCATGCTGGGCGCCCTGGTCACACTGTCCTCTACACTGTATCCCCCTATACTGCCCCCTGTTTATACTGTTCTATCTCATCAAACTCCCCATCCTCAACATACTGTCCCCGTATGCTGCCCCCTCTCCATACAACCCCGCACTACTCACACTCTATTCTGTGCCACAGCCATCCCTCTCACTCCACATACTGTGTCTACACCGATCCCCCCTCACTCCACATACTGTGCCGCAGCCATGCCCCTCACTCCATAGGAATAAAGCCAACCTGATCATTGTCTATCAGCCGAGGCAGAAAAGGCGAGAGTCTGGTCGCTAGGATTTTGGCAAAAAGCTTTATATCGATATTTATTAAAGAGATCGGGCGGTAACTCGAGCAGAGCTCAAGGTTTTTCCCGGATTTAGGCAGCACTGTCACGGTTGCTTCCAACGATTGCTTAGGGAAGGGACACAGTCCCAAAACCGCATTGAACACCCTGGTCATGAACGGGAGCAAGTGAGAGGAGAACTTATGGTAAAACTTAGCTGTGAACTCGTCAGGTCCGGGACTTTTTTTGGAAGGTGAGGAGGCGATAGCCTGCGAGATCTCCTTTGGTGTAAAGGGTGCCTCTAAGTTTTGTACATCTGCCGCTGACAGGGTTGGCAAGGCAGTTCTGGTAATGTAATCCTGGGTGTCTACCCTGATATCTGGGCCACGAACTGACTCCTTCTCTCTCTCTATATCATATAGAGTTCCAGAATAGTTCCTGAAGGCCCGGGCTATCAGGCTGGGGTGATGGACCAACCCCCTCTCTGGGTCCCGAACTGATGGGATAAATGGTGCTGAAATTCTAGGGTGTAAGTGTCTAGCCAGTGGAGCCCCACACTTATCAGAAAATTCATAGTAGAATTGCTGTGATCTCTCTCTAATGGTACCTTTACACGCCGCGACGGCAGGCTGGATACATCCCGCTACAGGCTACAAATGTAGCTTGTAGCGCCAATGTAGCCCGTCGTAGCGGCGTCTGAAGACGTGACGCTACAGCCGGCAACAGATACATCTGTTTCCTAGGTCTGCTCGAAAACTGATGGCTACAAAGCCGATTGTAGCGAGCTGTATCGGCGTGTAAAGAGGCAACGGAAGGGAACTCTGGACACCCGGGGCTGTAGCTGCAATGTAGCTAAGGCGTGTCCCAGGCTCTGGGATACCGCGCCCCATCACCGATCATTGGAGGAAGCTCCTGCATGACGATTGGTAGTCGCTGCCTAGGGCGGCATATTTAAGGAGCTGACCAGTCACACTACACAATCGCTCGAGCGTGCTGTATTTCTCAGCCTCCTGCGATGCCTGGCCAATCATGATGATATTGCGCTGTCCTATCATCGTACGGACGGCTCGTAATCCAAGATTGTGGCACGCCTATGTGCTGTCCCTGCTGTACCAGGTCCGCCCATATTAGCTTATTGTAGCTCTGTGTAAACGTGGTACGCTAAGCTACAGCTGGCTACTTGACACACCCAGCGATGTAGCTAGCTACAGATGTAGCGTGGCGTAGCGCACCTTATGGCGGCGTGTAAAGAGGGTGCGTTGACCGTTTGTAGCCGTTTGAGCGTGCTCGTGCACGTGAAGTAGCGGGATGTATCCAGCCTGCCGTCGCGGCGTGTAAAGGTACCATAAGTGTTGTATATGTGGCGCTCCTGCGTCCAGGAGGCCACAAAGGGAACTGCAGCCAGGCAGATAGGACAACAGTTGAACATCAACACCCTCACAGCCCACACAACCCACGTACAGTAGAGGGCAGCATCCAGCCCTGAGCCTGGAGACTCTAGGCAGGGGAGGGGTGGTGGATTTAGAGGAGTGGGTTGGGCACACACATAGTCAGGTGACAGACAGTAGAAATAGTGAAGGGGGAGGAGGAAGGAGTCAGTAGACCGAGGTAGGCTGAGAGGAAAAGACTAAAGTCACACGTTCTGGAAGAGTGAGGTGTAGGAGCGCAGAATCTGTACCAAGCCAGTGCGAGCCGGAGGAGAGAGAAAGCCCGTCCGAAACCAGACCCCAGGAGTGTGAGAGGACAGAGAAGGACGGTGCTACCCGGGCCCTAGAGTTACAGCCGAGACGACAGACTGCAGGAGGAGTAGCCCTCCTATGACACTGGAAGACACAGTAGAGAGAGCCTGGTAGAGCCTCACACCGAAGGACTGCTGGAGGCTGGGCTGAGTACCTGGTCCAAAAGAATTGGACCCCGTGCGCCTAAAGAACGTGTTCTGGACTTTTCCCGCCAAAATCTGACCTTAATGGCGGCCGGAGAAGCTTAGTGCCATGTGCAGGGGAGGCGTTCCCAAATCCCCCATCGTGGGCCGGCCCGGTCCAAGGCGCAAAGAGAAGGACCCTCCCTGGCTCCCCTTAACTCCAGGAGAGCCAGCCGTCACTCTGAAAGAAGAGCCTCCGCCCCTAGACCCTCCTACCAATGAGAAGCTGGTGGGAGAAGAAGCGGAAATCGTCATCAGGAAGAGGCTGGATGAGCAACCGGAAGAGAAGCAGTCGCCATTGCAGTACATGCGGATGGAAGCGGAGGACGCCCAGGAAAGCTACCTACTAGTGACTGCATTGCAAAACCTGGAGGTTTACCCTAGGAGAAGAGCGTCCCAAGTGTTACCGTGGAAGCAGCAGACGAAACAATGAAAACACGGGTTCTGCATCCAGAAGAGGAAACTGTAAGTGTGAATGAGGTGTAATCCTTACTGTCCCCATCCCATACCTGAATGAATGTTAGCTTTTCCCCTGTTTGTCTTTTATATGTTTATTGACATTGATACCACGATCAATGAGTCGGTATAAACTTTGAACTGTATATAGTTGAGCACCTTTGTGTGCTCCCCTTTGGTTTTAAGACCAGTTTGCACGTGAGAGATAGTGCAAGTGACTGCTTGAATCGTGAACTTTGAACTTTGAACTGTTTTTGAGAATTTTTGCACTTTTTAAAGAAGAAGAATGTTTTTATACTTTTGATAGAAAGTAACGTTATTATGTGTTTTATAGAAAAAGAAAGTGAATGCGTTGTAGCATTAGACCCGGCAGAGGTCCAGAAGGGGTAATGACGTAGATATACCCATGTACTTGTATATAGTTAAAGGGAACCTGTCACCCCAAAACACCTCAAAAGCTATTAAAAGCTGTCCCTAGAGCATATTCACACTTACCCTACACTCCTTTTAGCTCCTAAAAGCATCTATTGAGAATGAAGATAAACGTTATTACACTACCTCATTAGTGATGATAATTAGTGACTATTGTATGCATAGTCACCCTGGCAGGCTCTCCCTCTTCATGATATCACGCCTCAATAGGCGTGATCTTCAAATCAGATTCAAATGCGCGCCTCCCCGCTCTGTCCTGTGTCGGCCGGGCTGCAGTGGGGCTGGGTGACGCGAATCGCGTCATTTCCGGCGCCGGGTGACATATGTACACCCGCACCGCTCTGTTAGCTTCAAAACGCGCACTGCACATGCGCATGCGCAGTGCGAGTCTTGAAGCTAACAGCGGCGCGGGTGTACATACGTCACCCGGCGCCGGAAATGACGCGATTCGCGTCATACAGCCGCACAATGTAGCAGTCCGGCTGGCATAGGAGAGCGGGGAGGCACGCATTTGAATGTGAGTAGAAGATCACGCCTATTGAGGCGTGATATTAGGAATAGGGAGAGCCTGCCAGGGTGACTATGCATACAATAGTCACTAATTAACATGGCTAATGAGGTAGTTTTATAACGTTTATCTTCATTTTCACTAGCTGCATTTAGGAGCTAAAAGGAGTGTAGGGTAAGTGTGCATATGCTTTAGGGACAGCTTTTAATAGCTTTTGAGGTGTTTTGGGGGATGACAGGATTCCTTTAACTTAAAGTAACGTTTGAAGAATCGTGCCTCCCGGATGGGAAGAAACCAAGAATGCTTAATGTTAATGTTGTTGTTATAAAATAAAATGTTTTCAGGGGGATCCATGACGGGCAGTGCGGGGACGCGCTAGTTAACTCCGGGAGAGTGTGGCGTCCAGGAGGCCACAAAGGGAACTGCAGCCAGGCACATAGGACAACAGTTGAACATCAACACCCTCAGAGCCCACACAACCCACGTACAGTAGAGGGCAGCATCCAGCCCTGAGCCTGGAGACTCTAGGCAGGTGAGGGGTGGTGGATTTAGAGGAGTGGGTTGGGCACACACGTAGTCAGGTGACAGACAGTAGAAATAGTGAAGGGGGAGGAGGAAGGAGTCAGTAGGCCGAGGTAGGCTGAGAGGAAAAGACTGAAGTAACACGTCCTGGAAGAGTGAGGTGTAGGAGCGCAGAATCTGTACCGAGCCAGTGCGAGCCGGAGGAGAGAGAAAGCCCGTCCGAAACGAGATTACCAGGAGTGTGAGAGGACAGAGAGGAACGGTGATACCCGGGCCATAGAGTTACAGCCGAGACGACAGACTGCAGGAGGAGTAGCCCTCCTATGACACTGGAAGACACAGTAGAGAGAGCCTGGTAGAGCCTCACACCGGAGGACTGCTGGAGGCTGGGCTGAGTAGAGTGTCGGCTCTAGAGGGGACCGTAGTTTTACCGGCATCCCGAGACAACCGACGGGGGACCACAGCTACACGTTAGGGTCCCTACCGCAAAGGACAGGCAGCTCAGTGACAAACAGGAGGACCCACAGTGGCCCGAGTCACCGCCATACTGTCTGGAGACGCACACCAATTGAACACACAAAGTTAACAGCCCGGAAAGGACACAGACAGTGTGAGGAGTCACAGAGAGAGAGACCTGGCTGCAGAGAGTAAAGGGAACCCCGGAGGGGACAGTGAGCCCGTGTACTAAGAATTGAACTGAGACCTTTAAGAACTGTACTGAACTGTGAGCTGTACTGAAGAGCTTTGAAAGTAAACACGGAAAACCCTGAATCTGCCTTTCTTGTCTGCATCTATCTGCGTACCATTCCCTCCATACAGGATTATAACAACCCTCCACCTGCAGAGCCACAGCGTGCAAGCTACAACACTGAAGGAGGATTTCTGCAGCATCTGGCTAGTAAGTGAATAGCACCCAGCCTGCACCCTACACCATAGACTTTAATCATCACTGCCCCGGGGGGATACAGTTCTGCCCAGGGGAACTATACCATCCCCGCTGCCACTACATCACCCCCGGAGGATCTGCAGCAGCGGTGGCCCCATTACTGGCCGCATACAGTGGGTGGCGTCACGTCTGACAATCACCTGTAAATATCCCCTTTTATTTGCCAGCCCGGGACACGGTCCGGACCAGGACCACCCGTGACTTCCCCAGTAGCAGACCCGGTCCGGTACTGAGTACCCTCGTCCCAGTGGGCTCGACCTATATGCCTGGTCTAAAAGACCCTTCAGCTCTTCCCTGCTTGCAGATAAAGAGAGCAATGTGTCAGGTTTAAAATCTCTCTTGTGTTCTTGTTCTAAGCTATACATCTGTGACAGCAGAGTGGAGATGCGAGTTGATTTCTCCTTCTTCAATCTCGCTCCCTCACCTATGAGTACCCCCTGTAGCACACACTTGAGGGCCTCCCACTGAGTTGAGAGCGGGGTATCGTCCTCCGCGTGTGAGCTCATGAACGCCGACATTGCCACACCTAGTTTTTCAACTGTGGGTTTGTCATCCAGCAAATTTGGGTTTAGTCTCCATTGCCACACCCTCGAAGGAGAAGCGGGTGGGGTGAGAATCAGAAATATGGGGGCATGGTCCGACCACGTCACAGAACCAATGTCGGCAGTGGGCTGCCACCCCAGCAGCTGAAGATGGATAAGAAAATAGTCTATACGGCTGTAGGAAGAGTGAACCGCCGAGTAGTGTGTGTAGTCTTTTGCGCTTGAATGTAAAATGCGCCAGACATCCACCACTTTAGACTGGAACACAGCCGTTTGGAAAGCCATTAATTGCTTAGTTGAAATGACCGACCTACCCGTCGACGTATCCTTCAACTTGTCTATTACCAAGTTAAAGTCTCCGCAGATGATTACCTTGCCCTGTGCGAACTCACTCAGCCTCCGCAGGAACCGCACCCCCGCCTCTGTCTGACCTTGATTGGGGAGATAAAAGTTAGCTAATGTATACAAATGGTTATCAATCATGATCTTAACAAACAGGTATCTCCCACCACCATCCACCTCAACACCCTGGATAGAATGAGCTAGTGACCAATGTAGTGCAATGCTAACACCTTTCGTCCTAGCTCAGGATTGGGAGCATGGTACCATAAAGAAAAGTATCTGTTGGAGACAGCAGGGAAATTGTGAGCTTTCAAATGAGTCTCCTGTAGCATTAGAATACGGACGCCCATCCTATGCATCCCATACAGGATTTGCGAGCGTTTCTGAGGGACATTGAATCCCCTCACATTCAGAAAAGCAAACTTTAGTGGAGGCATAATGGAAAAAATACTTAATAGAAGACACTGGGTCGTTTCGATATAAAAGGGAAAGAATGATAGCTAGAAATGGCAAAGGAGAAGAGAAAGGATAGAATTAGAATAAGAAGAAAAGTAGAGAAAGAGTAAGCCTTCGAGATGGAAGGCCAAAATCCCGATCCTAGGCCGAGGACACACCAGTGGATGACCTTAAGTTATGTGTCTATCCACGAAACTTGCAGTGCAAGTAACCCTACTGGGGTAAGAACCTGACAATGTAATGACCATAACAACCGGTAAGCCCCCCCCACCCCGCCAACCCCTTATTAATATAACAAATAAACACTAGCAAAGCGCAAGCATCGATACCCCCCAATCAGAAATGCCCCCCTCCCCCCCATGCACCCCGCACATGGCCAGGAGCAAATCAGTCCCATGGTACGAGGGCCTCAAGGGCATATAACAGTAGCCTATCGCCTGGAGGCTGATAAATCCAGCCTGAAAAAAGATAGTCAAGCATTTCTTATATAACCATGAAGTGCTACATTAACAAGACATCAAAAGTCACTACTCAATGGTATGGGTCCTCACCGAACCCCTACGACCGGATCGCTGTGGTAGATAAGGCCAGGCTCGAACCCCACTCTCCCTGAAGAATGCAAAAGGGTTTTTTGGCCACTCTGGGATGGACACGGTTGGAAGGCCCAATCCCTCACAGAAAGCAGTGAGATCCTGTGGGTCTCGTAGAATGAAGATCCCCTGCTGGTTCCGAACCTGGAGCTGGAAAGGGAAACCCCTGGAATATGGGATGCTCCTCTCACTTAAAGCCTCCAGTAACGGCCGGAGCACCTGTCTTTTCATCAAAGTGGCTCTAGATAGATCGGCCATCAAATGGATCTCTGCCCCGTCGAAATCAATGGGGCCCCTAAGTCGAGTTCGTCTCATTATTTCGTCTTTGAGATAGTACTGGTGTAGACGACAAATCACATCCCTCAGATTGCTATTATCAGATGGTCTCGGACGGAGGGCACGGTGGGCTCTATCAAAGATGATAACAGAATCTGATGGTCTCTCCAATATAGTACTTGAAGATTCCCTGAAGGGTCGGAGTCAGCTCCAGAGGGCCTGTGGCTTCAGGTAGCCCCCAGATACGAATATTGTTCCTTCGGTCCCTGTTCTCCGAATCTTCCATCATGTTAAATAACAGGCTAATTTGCTCCGAATGCTGCTGTAGGGTCGCATTAAAGGTGTTCTGAGTTTCAATCTGAGAAGTACTAGAAGCTTCCAATGTTGCCACCCTCTCTGTAACCTGCGTCACAGCCATACTTAGCCCCTGAATTTCAGCCCTACAAAGTGATTCTAGTCTTGATATGTAACCTTCCATATCTGCCTTTGTAGGCATATCTCTCATTCGGGTCTGCAGATCTTTCAGCTCTTCAAGCATGATGCCAGAGGTTGAGCTAAGGGTGTTATCTCATATGTCAGGTGGGCACTGTGAGGGTTTAAGTCAGGACCCTCTATGGGCGCCGAGGGGGTGTCCACATTAGCAGCAGTATGCACTGCTGGGGATGTAGTTTGCCCTGGGTCTCGAGGGTGCCCAGATGTTGCTGGCTCTGTCATGAATTTCTGTATCCCCTGTTCCCTGCCCCCGTCGCTCCTTGTCCAGCCGGTGAAGGGGAGGTTTTCCTGGACTTTGGCCTCATGCTCCAGGTAATAACGGGGTGCAGATGATACAATAGGCAGAATAGATGTCCTAATACACCCCTGAGGGACCAAGTTAACCCCCTCTAGGTAGGAGAGGTGTGGATTAATAAGGGGAGCTCCTGAGAGCACTTAGAAAAAAGTACTTATCTGTGTATGATGGTATCCACAGAAGCTATAGTCCAGGCAACGGCTGCAGAGCTGTGTGAATTCAAGGATTGTAGCTGGCACCCCTCTGTAATCCCTCTGCTGGATAAATATGGCAGGGTGCTGTGCAGGTTTTCCTTTTGTGGCTGTGACCTATAGCTCCACTTCAGGTCCCCCTGGTTGCAGCGCTGTATTTGGCGGGAGATCGGGCCATGGAGCTCCTGGTGCGGAGGAGAGGAAGAAGGAGGAGGAGCCGCATATAGTGAAGCCGCGGCCATTACGCTCCAGCCCCCAGCCACGAGATTAAGTCTCCCAGCAGGATGCAAACCCTCTCCTCTCTGCATTTCCTAGTGGCACACTGATAGCAGCGGGTCCCGACGTCAACATCCCGCTCTCCAATGATACGCTGTGGGTCAGCTGGCAGGCAGGAGAGCTCACGGTATGTATGGAGCTCTAGGGGCTGCGTCTGCTCGGCGCCATTGCCAGGCCACTCCCCCCAATGGCTTAGTTTTTTAAGCTGCTATCATCCCCTTTAATCGTAATGGACATGGGCGAATGGTCCGACACTATCCTCGGCAGGTATTAACATCAGAAATTTTTCCCAGTATAAGACCATCACCCAGTGCCAAGTCGATGCGGGACAGGGAAGAAAAAGCAGAGGAGAAGCATGAGTACTGGTACACATTGGGGTTAGACATCTCCATAAATTAGTTAAGGCTATTTCATGGAGCAACATCCCAAACGGCGTACAATTGCCTCTGGGCTTCAAAGGCATGGGATTTCCTCTGTCCCAATGAGAGTCTAAAATATTATTAAAGTCTCCCACCACCATATTAGGGACCCCCGGAAAATCTTTCAAAATGGTAAGAATTTTGTATATAACCTTACTACTATATGGCGGGGGAATATATATGGAAATGAGTATCATTGTCAAAAGTTTGCAGAACAAGAAAACAAATTGCCCTTTCGTGTCCACCACTACCCAATTGCACGCACACTGAGCACCCAGACAAACTAGTATACCCTACTAACTCCCCTAGAGTATTGAGAATATGTGGAGTGATATCCTTCCTGTATCCAACTCTTATCTAATATACTCAGAGTCTCAGGGGTAAGATGCATCTCTTGTAGGCAAATAATAGTCTGCCTCTGGTCTGTAATAAAGGAGAATATGGCCTGCCTTTTTACTGGGGACTTTAGCCCCCTATCATTCCAGCTGAGTATTTTAATGTCACCCATACTGAGGTCGTTGTATACTCAGCGACAGTATCCAATGTGTCGTAGCAAAGTGTATGTTAGTGTGCACATGTATAACAAAGGACCTAACAAACCCACCAATCCCCCCTCCCCCCACGTAACTCTCCCCAACATAATCTTAGGCTATACCAAGAATATTTTAAAAACAAGAGCGATGTTATTCCCTTTCACACCAATCAACGGGCATTTCAAATCCTATTCCGCCGCCCACTCTTGACAGGAGAATACCCCACAGCACATTGCATTTATCTAAAGAATTACAATCTTACACCCTCTAAAGGGCTAAGGTATGACTGTATAAAGATCAATATTGAATGATGTTGTCAGCCTGTTTTAGCTGTTACTTTCTCGTGATTTCTGTATGTTTATCTTGAAACTTTATTCAATAAAAACTTATTGATTCAAAAAAGATCAATATTGAATAAAAGTGACAACCAAAAAGACAGTAAGTCTAGCAATCTCTCTTAACAGAGCCGGAAGCTAATAAATCAAGTGGCACAAGAGTGCCCAAAGGGTCAAGGCTCCGTCAGCCGCATTCTTGTTCCCAGGGGCGTAACTACCACAGGAGCAGGGGTTGCGATCGCACCCAGGCCCTGCAGCCTAGGGGGGCCCCAAAAGTCCCTTTGGCCAATAGAGAAAGACTATTACTATTAAAGATTTTCAATAATTGGGGGCCCCGCTGGGGCTTTCGCATCGGGGCCCTTGGGTCTGAAGTTACGCCTCTGTTTGTTCCTTCTCCTCTCATCTCAGCTGCTGTTCATTGAGATCTAACCAGTCCACGGCGTCTTTAGCATCCAAAAAAAGTGGACTTTATTCCGGGCCTCAACCCGCAGTTTAGCCGGGAAGATCATAAAGTATTTAAGGCCAAGGGCCCTCAGACGTTTTTTAATCTCTGCAAATTTAGCTCTCATTCTTTGAACTTCCGGCAAAAGTCAGGGTAGAAAGAGACTCTGGAACCATCAGTAGTTAACTCAGAGTGTTCTCTTGAAAATCTAAGGATATTGTCTCTGTCCCTGTAATGGAGGGATTTTGGCCAAGATGGGTCTTGGCTGATGGCCAGGAGGAGGAGAGTGAGCAGGAACTTTATAAGCGCGTTCCATGGCATATAAGTGTGTCAGATTATCAGCACCTATCTTCTCCTTTATCCAGGTCTCAATAAAGACAGTAGGGTTCTTGCCTTCACAACGTTCGGGCAATCCAACAATACGGACATTGTTCTGTCTGGAGCTGTTTTCCAGGTCATCAGTTTTGGCCTACACTGCAACCATATCTTTTTTGAACTCTTTATGATGCTGCGCTGATTTAAAGACAGTATCCTCCACAGCACCGACCTGTTTCTCTAGTTGCTCGGTTCTATCTTTAACCGTATGGAGTTCATGCCTCACAGTTTGCATAGATTCCTGCAAATGGCCCAGCTGGGTGAGCACATTAGATATGGCAGTCCCACAGTGCATAACTGCCACCATCACATCCTTTATGGTGGGGTCAGCTGGCACTTGCAGCTGCAGTTTTTTGAGCTGGTGTCTGTTCTGCTCCACCAGCTCTCCCCAGCTGGCCAGAGCCTCCATTTCTCCTGCCCTTCGGTGGTTGCGACCTCTTCCTCCCACTCCTCTCTCATTTCCCGGTCTGTACCTCCACTTCCAATCTTCAGCTCCTCATCAGTCCCTGGAGGGACTCCCGTTCTCCCTCCTCCACTCACTATCTGCAGCGACGTCCTACAGAGCGCGCGCTGTGGCGGCGGCGCCATCTTGATATCCGGATCCTATCTCACCGGTGATCCTTCTCTGGCCTTTCCTTGGCATTATGCGGGGCGAGAGGAGAGATGTCGCAAGCCAGCAGTGCCTACGGGTCTCAGGGCAGCACTGAGGTATCAGCCGTGCTGTGGGGATATTACAGCAGTTATCAGCGGTGATGTGCGGGAGCTCCGCAACCCCACGTCATCCTCACATGCTGCTAGGCCACGCCCCCGCTTCCTCAAAAATCTAGGTGTTGAGACACCTGTCGGCTGTGAACTTTTTAAAGGCTTCACAATCTCCAGATGTGCCAGCAGCTGTGATCTCCAGGAACCTTAAAATGTCTTGTAAACATCCTTTTTAGGGTTTGCCGCCAAAACAGCCACCAGAAGGACCCGTTGGCTAAAAACTCTGGTAACCTTAAACTGGCCTTTACACGCGGCAACTTTTCTAGGAATTTCACTGGCAACTTACTGGTTGCAGTGAAATCATGGAGACATTGTTCTATCTTGTTGCTGTGTACAAATGGAACAATGTCTCCATGATTTCACTGCAACCAGTAAGTTGCCAGTGAAATTCCTAGAAAAGTTGCCGCGTGTAAAGGTACCTGAGTTCACAGCAATTGGGTCTTGCAGTAACTTATAACTTGGTGACTTTAATGGTGCCTTTAAGAGAGTTTTTATGCTTCCTCGAGTTTTCAGCTGCTCCACCTGATGGATGGATAGATATATACATTTATAGATGGATAGCTCATTAGATGAATAGATAGGATACATATATAGATTTATAGATGGATAGTTGGATTAATAGAAAGGATAGATACAGTATATAGATTTATAGATAGATATAGTAGTCTTCAAAATAGCAGGGTAATATGACTAACCAAATTACTCACTGTTTTAGTATAAATTATATTACCATATGTCAAACAGTTTACAGTTGGTGCAGTAAATTCTTAGAAAACCAACACACTCAGCATACATGGTCTGTGTATTTGAATAATTATTTGAAAGGGGGTGTGCTCAAAATAATAGCAGTGTGGAGTTCAATTAATGAGGTCAATCATTCTGTGAAGAAACAGGAGTGAATCAAGTGGCCTTTATTTAAGGGTGAAACCAGCACATGTTGTACACACATTTCTCATCGAAAATCTGAGAAATATGGGTCGTTCAAGACATTGTTCAGAAGAACAGCGTACTCTGATTAAAAAGCTGATTGGAGAGGGTAATGGTGGGTTTACACGTCCTGATATCGTGGCGATATCGTAGGCAACGGCGCGGGAGCGCGCATTTTTTGAGCGCTTTTCCCGATATCGCATCGCGGTTTACACGCTGCGATATCGGGAAACAACGTCCCTACGATGTGTACGCACACCAACCCAGTAACGACCATTTAACATGGGAGTTAATGGGTGAGGTGCGAGTACACATCGTAGTTGGGCTGTTACACGGTACGATGCTGCTTCAACGGCCATGCGATATCGGGCAGTTGAATAGCACGCTCATTCAACCCCGATATCGTTTTGGCATCGTTCCAGCATCGCGTTGTACGTTCAAACCGTACAACGCGCGGAACGATATCGGGTCCAACTCCCAAACCACGTGACTTTTTGTCGGAGTTGGATTGGAGTTGGACGCCGATATCGCGACGTGTAAACCCGCCATAAGACTGTAATGACCGAAGGTCCTAATTAAGATCCAGTGAGTTGCAGACTGAGACAGAGGCAGAAAGAAACAGTTTTTTTTACTGAAATGGGTATCAAAGTACGGTTCTGTATAGAATCTAATAGTCTTAAAAACCCTTTAAAACACTACCAATAACAATTTCACACACTCAGCATTTGCCGACATCAATGCACCCATCTCAGAGTTCCCAAGGTATGTAAATCACACTCAGAACCAGGAGAAAATTTACCTTCACGTTAAACTGATCAAGGATTGTACTTAAGTAACTGGAAAGGTGATGTACATCAGATGAGAGCGGTCTGATGGAACCTCTGAGATGGCGCACTGAGTATAACTTATCACAGCTAATAACAATGCATTAAACTATAACAATGGTGGCTATACACTTATACAAATATTAATTAACTAGATGGTGGCCTGATTCGAATGCATCGGGTATTATAGAATATGTGGGTGTACGGCAGTGCGGGTGTAAGGCTGTGCGGTTGTGCGAGTGTGCAGCGGTGGCCCCCTCAGTTCTCACCCGCTCCGGGCTTCTGTCCAGCCACCTCTCACCCTAGCATGTCTTCTTCTTCCTCCAGCATAGACGTCGACAATTCCAAGGCCTCAGGGGGCGGAGTTAACTGGAGGCGTCATAGTGGGCGTGTCCAAGTGCATAACCCTGATGTGGTGGGCGTGCCCTAGTTCACAGCCATTACGATGCCCCCCCTTGGTAGCTCCACCCCCACCCCCTGCGGCCTTTGAATTTCTGGAGTCTATGCCACGAAAAGAAGAAGAATGGCGGGGTGAGTGGCGGGCAGATGGAGCGGCGGCCGGGCGGGGTGCGCGGAGCGGGTGAGCAGCGGGCAGGAGACCGAGTGGAGGGGGCGGGAGACCAGGCGGACTGTGCCTGTTTCGTTGTAACAGAAATCCCGCGTTGCTGATTGGTCACGCCCAGCCAGCCGCGAACAATCAGCGACGCGGGTTTTGCGTTAGAGACAGTGTGACGTGAGTGCAGGGCTAAGTGTGAGGTGAGTGCAAGGTGATTGTAGGGCTAAGTGTGAGGTCAGTGCAAGGTGAGTGTAAGGCTAAGTGTGAGGTCAGTGCAAGGTGAGTGTGACGTGAGTGCAGGGCTAAGTGTGACGTGAGTGCAGGGCAGAATGTGACGTGAGTGCAGGGCAGAGTGTGACGTGAGTGCAGGGCAGAGTGTGACGTGAGTGCAGGGCAGAGTGTGACGTGAGTGCAGGGCAGAGTGTGACGTGAGTGCAGGGTTAGTGTGAGTGGTGGGTGAGTGTGAGTGCAGGGTGAGTGTAGGGTGTGTGGGTGTAAGTGGTCTGCAGTACCTGGCTCCTGGTGCTGTGTGCGTTTAGCTTAAGGACCTCTGGTGATGTCACAGCCATGTGATCTTGCTCCAGCCATGATTGTGACATCATCAGAGGTCCTGTAAGTATAGAGCCCACGTCACACATAACGATGCACCAGCGACACCGATAACGTTACGACCTTGCCGGGATCACTGGTGCGTCGTTTTCACATCGCTGTTCATTTCAAATAGCGGGACGGGAAAGCCGACCATGAAGTCAGCTTTCCGCCTGCTATGTGAGTGTAGCACTATTGTCTCTGTCACGGCAATCCCGCGTCGCTGATGCGTTGCTGATGTGTCGCCAGTGCTTTTTTTGTAAAAAACATATTTGCCGGTACGCATTTCAGATTAATTTCCCCTATGCACAGGGGTGCAGAAAGGCTCTCTGCCGCCTGAGCCTAGGTGAGGACCGGGGAAGGTGAGGTTGCTGTCGGCAGCCGCAGATGAGGAGCGGGGGAGGATTGCTGTCGGCAGCCGCGGGTGGGTCGGGTGGGGTTACTGTCGGCGGGTGGGTCGGGTGGGGTTACTGTCGGCGGGTGGGTGGGGAGAGGTTGCTGTCGCCGGCCGCGGGTGAGGAGCGGGGTGAGGAGCGGGGTGGGGGGGTGCTGTCAGTAGCCGCCGCTGATGACTTTACCTTATGCAGCCAGCGCACGGCACACAGGGAACCGGCTGCATGGTGCAGGCGCCGCCCCCTTCTGCTCTGCGGCTCCCCCTGCCTCCTTGCCACCTGAGCCTAAAGGCTCATATTGACCATTGGACAGTGCAGCCCTGCCTATGCATGGCACACATCCCCTATGTATGGCACACGTCCCTATGCATGGCACACATCCATCATGCATGGCACACGTCCATCATGCATTGCACACGTCCATTATGCATGGCACACGTCCATTATGCATGGCACACGTCCATTATGCATGGCACACGTCCCCTATGCATGGCACACATCCCCTATGTGTGGCACATGCCCCCTGTGTTAGATATGGCCCCCATGCTGCTCTATTCTTCCCTTCTCCAGGCTGATCTCTCGGTCTCCCTCCGTGCTGCTGTGATCGGGCAGAGATGATGCTGCAGAGCTCCTCCACTTCCTGGTTCTGTGCGGTCATGTGATTGGCACAGCATAGAGTGACATCATCTTTGCGTGCGATCACAGCAGCAGCCGGGAGATTAGCGCTGGAGCAGGAGCCAGGAGGTAAGTATACAGTTTATTATTTTATTATGGCAGCAGCATGGAGCCATATCTAACATAGGGGGGGCATGTGCCATCACAGAGGGGCGCAGGACCATATAATATGCGCTGCTCCCCCAGCCAATCACCGTGGTGCGGTTTCAGCACCATGGTGATGGAGAGCGGCTATGCATATTATATGAGCAGGAGCAAGAGATCTCCCGCTCCCTCCTGCAGCCTCCCCCAGCTCACACTTTCCGGTATGCCGTACCGTCACAAGAAAAGCACTGTCTGTCGCTGTCGCCAGGTTTTGAATTTGCACGCCTATTTGTATAGTCTGCGCTCATTGGTGGCTGCCTCCGGTGGCCACCAATGAGCAGCCTCTGTCTGGCGCGCGATTTCGGCTTCAGACAGACGCCTTAGACAATTATATAGTAGATTATATTAGGTTTACATGCTTTTTTCACACTTTAATTACATTTTTTATAATTTTTGGAAATGGAAATAATTTTTCTTTGTAAATTAGCCCCTTTGCACTCTACCAGCAGTTTTCGTTTAGTCACCGGCCATTACCCAGTGGCACACTTGTTGTACGTTCAGGTTATACAGCATTGACTTCGATTTAGGAAACATTTTTAATATACCAATGAATGAAAGACAACACAAAGCTACATTTGCTAACTTTTTATTGATTGAATTTGTAGACATGGTAAGGCTATGTTAAGGCTCTGGTTATAGATTTGTGCTGGGCTAGTAAGAACGGACATCCATGCTGAATTCTAGTTTATCTAGAATGTGCTGAGGAGGCCTAAAATTTTTGCCTGAGAAGACAGGAATATTTTGCTAATCATAACTCAGCGATATTCGTTTAGCAGTATCTCAAAGGTGCTTCAACTCTTGGAGTTAAACATTAATAGGCTTAGAATATATAAGTCTGGAATTATTACAACCGGTGGCAATCAGGTCACTGCAGGGACTCCGGGTCATGATATCTGTAGGTAAAATTTGATTTCCTAAATCTATGATGTCTATATCATATAAAAGGTAAACGACAGTCTATATTGAAATATTTTGTAACTGAAAACTGTATACATCAAAGTGTCAGTAGAAATGATATGGTGTAAGTGCCACACTGTCGTGAATAATTCATTCCAACAATGAGAATAGTCGATGATGATTTTTTTAAACATTAAAAATAACAAAGAGAACACCATATTGTGCAGACTAAAGCACAAAGACAGAATACAAGCATTATATTGAAATATTGTTAGCATGTTGAGTCGGTAGGCCTGAAATATGGGTAGATACAAAATTCAGGGCTGTATCAATGACGATGAAGCTGTTACCAATAGTCGATGGTGATTTTAAATCAACGCATTTCAGGGCTAAAACTTGCCCCTTCTTCAGTAGTGTGATAGGTGATTTCTCCTGAAGCAGGGCAAGTATTAGCCCTGAAATGCGTTGAATTAAAATCACCATCCACTATTCTCATAGTTGTAGTGAATTATTCCCGACAGCACGGCATTTACACCTTTCATCACTTTTTTTTCATTGTAGTGGCTGCAGCAGTTGTGGTTACAGGCTTTTAAGTGGTTGTGTCTCACACAACCTTCCAAGTTGAGCTCCTTACTCTTTTTTTTTAGACCATTGTTCACACTAATAAGACTCTATTCTGCGCTCATTGTTTTTCTAGCATTTGCGCTAAACTGTATACATACACACACACATATATAATTATGTGTGTATGTATATATATATATATATATATATATATAATCACAATACAGGTTTCAAAATCCTTGGAAATGCAGTGTCATGTATTACCGGAGCAGTATGGCGTGCTGAGCTAACTTTTTATAACTCTCAATTATTTCTATAGGAGTTACTGAAGCTCAGTTGGACTCCTCTGTTTCTGTAGTTCCACCGTATGTGGCCAGCGCCTGCATTTAAGCAGTTACTTTTTGTCATCTATTCTTTTTCTGTTTTTATGTTTCAATAAGTGTTGGAATGTACAACAGATGCAAGCATTTGCTTTAAAGGGACTGTGTTGAGCAGACATTAGTTGGTGCTGTTTTCATTGTTGGAGTTTGATAAAAGGAGTTTGTCAGCAGGTTTTTGCCATCTAATCTGAAAGCATCAAAATGTGGATAACCTGATTCCAGTCATGTGTCTCTTACTGGGCTACTTGGTGTAGTTATGATAATATATTACTGTTATATCAGCACCAGATTACCACTGGAGGAATAGTTAACCTGTTATATTTGGTCGAACAGTCAACTAACCCCTACTTTGGTGACTTGAGCTTCTTCTCTTTAGTGCAGTTGGATGTTAGATGATATTGATCATTTTGCTTCTCACAACTACTTTTCCAGGTTTGCATCGGTCTGCAGCGCAGTCAACTCTACTCCATTAAAAACATGTAGCAAAAAGGTCAGGCAGTTTGTATACACTCATGATTACCAAAAAGGCATAGAAAGGTTTCTACACCTTTTTTGTAATCATGAGTGTATACAAACTGCCTGACCTTTTTGCTACATTGTTTTAATATGAAGAAATAAACAGATGTTTTAAGAAACCTTGGATTTCGTGGGATCATTCATCCAAAAAGGCGCTGGATGCTCATTGTTTTGTATATACAGCACTGGGGTTGGTGGGGCATATACAGCACTGGGTAGGGCTTGGGGGCATATACATCACTGGGAAGGGCTGGGGCATATGCAGTACTGGGGATGGTGCGAGTGTATACATCACTGAGGAGGATTGGGGGCATATATAGCAGCGGGAATGGTGGGGGCATATACAGCACTTAGGAGGGATAGGGTCATATACATAATTTGTGACGGTGGGGAAATATTCAGCACTGAGGACGATGGGCGCATATATATCACCAGTGGTGTAACTTGAGGCCCAGGGGCCCCGATGTGAAGGCTCCAACGGGACCCCCAATTATTGCAAATCTTTAATAGTATTAGTCTTTTTCTATAGGACAAAGGGTTTTTTGTGCCCCCCCCTAGGCTGCAGGGCTCGGGTGCGATCGCAACCCCTGCACCTATTGTAGTTACGCCCCTGTATATCACTGTGGAGGCTGACGGAATGTATACACTTGATGAACATACAGCACTGGGGGGCACATGCAGTTCTGTTGATTCTTGGCTAGCTGCTCCTCTTTATATATTTAGATATTATCATTATCATGTAACCACATTTTTTTTTATGTTTTTCAATTGAAGTTTTAAATAAATCTGCATTTCTAAAATGTCCTCTGTGGATGTCGCTCCATCGTTGGAAGGTGCTTGGTTTCCTTCTTTTCCTTACCTCTTTATAGGTGGGATGGGAGTTTATCGTGTGCTAATTCCACCCACAGACTGCATTGTTATGCTGGCATTGGCAAGTTCAAGGATGTGATCCTTCATTGCATCTACACGCAGCGTTCAGTAGTGAACACTCTGCACTTTCTCGCAGGGTAAATGCAGGTTTAAAAGTCCAGCAGCTGCCAGTCCGAGCACTGTGATCCTTGGTAATCTGGTCAGGGGCTGCAGAAAAGGTCTGGATTGTCCCCACCCCTGCCCTACACCATGCTACTTTCAGATGCAAAATCAAAAACATAAAGACAAATTCCCTTTAAAAGGGTTTTACAGCCTATGCATAAATTCCTACCGTATGTCTTTGTTAGTTCCTATTAGCATATTGGCCTAGAGATATGCATTACCTATAACACTGTTCTGCATATAGTGTTTCAAAAGTTGTCAGGTTCAGTTATGAAATGAGCCGTTTCTTAATAATTTTGACTCTCTGAATTAAAATATGACAATGAAAATGTTTAATTCACTCTTGTTTCTATGATATCAAGGATTTTTCCTTTTACTGCTACAAATAATTAAAGGGAGCCTGTCACCTACTTTAGTCCCCCTATCCTGTCACTACCTGACCCTGCAACTTCCTACTACATTCCTATTCATCCCTGTCTGAGCTAAATGTGAATTATAAATGTGGGAAAAAAGTGATTTTTATCTTACATTTTTCCCCCGTTCTGAAGGCGTTCCTAGACATGTGGGTGAGCTGTGGGCGAAGGCTGGGCAGTCTCTCTGGGTCCATTCTCCCCCCTGTCACTGCTGGTATTACACCCCGCTGGGTGTGATAATTCATAAATGCGGTCCCAATTTTCAAATTCATTGTCCTACTTCTGGCTATAACACGCTGACCATGCGTCATTTCTGGTGTGGTGCATTGTTTGGGGTGTATTGGCTGTACAGACCAGCTTTAATATGCCCACTGCTCATGCTCAGGAGCCGGCATATATAGCCAATGCACCCTCACAATGCACCGGAAATGATTTGTGGCCGGCGCGTCATAACCGGAACGTTGACCCATGTATTTGAAATTTGGACTGTGATTCTAAATGAATTATCACGCCCACAAGAGCGTGATACCAGCAGCGATGGGGAGCAGGACCCGGAGAGAGCACCCACCCATCGCCCACTGCTCTCCCACACGTCTAGTAACGCCCTCAGAATCGGGGAAAAATGAAAGATATAAATTGCTTTTTTTCCACATTTAAAATTCACATTTAGCTCAGACAGGAATGATAAAGGATGTAGTAGGAAGCTGCAGGGTCAGGTAGTGATAGGTTAGGGGATCTTTAATGTATAAAAGTTTCAGTACTGTATGGAGGGATTGGACATTGTTCATTGAAAATTCCAATTATAGGTTTTATTGTATTCGCTGTCTTAACCTAATGGATCTTTTTGTCATGTTTGGTGATTTCCGACCCGTTGGACTCTATGGGTTATGCCAACCTTGAATTCCATAGATTTGTTACACTGTTAAGCCAAAGACATTCCTGGACTTTGTCAATTTGAATTTTCAGTTATTACATTAGTAATCCTTCTCCTTTACTTGTCATGCTTTGATATGTTTTGAGGTCTCATAGTTTCTCTGAATAATTTTCTCGAATGTCTGTTTATCTTTGTTATAAAAAAATGTAAAAATTTAATAAAAATAAAGTTGAATTAAAAAAAAAGTTTCAGCACTTTGAAATATTATTATTTTTGCAAAGATAAAGATGCAGAATATTTTGTTATACTAATTCTCTGATATTGATTTAGAGGAAACTTAACAATTCAAATAACTAAAACATGTCTAAACACAAAATTTGGTTCTCATTCAGTGACAACTTTTTTTTTAAATCTCATACTCTTGCATGAGATCATCCATTTATTACAAACATTGATGAATTCCATTTATCTTATCTCGAAAGCCACAATATCTTCGTAGTATCTCTGACAGTGTTCGTCTCATCGCACACTGCTCCACAATTTGGTGGAAAAAAGTCTAGATACGAATGTAAGAATAGAATTTTTAAAACATCACTACATTGTTTTTGTTTTCTATTGCACAGCGGTACTGGTGCTTTAAATGCAAGTCTTCTGAGCCCTGTATTATATTCACCTCCCACTGCCATCATCCTTTTCCAGAGGTGCTTCAGTCGATCTGCGGTAAAAAGTGACTAGCCAGCAGCTCTAGTGTTTCATGGAGCACGCCACAGTTCACTTTTCAATATGTCTCAATGAGAACCTTGTAGCCAGTCTAAAACTACAGGCACAAGAAGAAAAGGCCAGACGTTGAGTATATGACTGGGGTAGGGGATTACATTAAAAGCACCACTACAGTGGTGAGAAAAAAAGTGCTTTAAGGACATGTTACAGCCAAAATCCTTATGTGTTTTCAGGGGATTTTGTACCAACTCTTCATAGTTATCTGCTCCAAAAAGTTAGTTACCACTAATGTGAATGCTACCCATGCAGCGTTTTCTTTGCCCTACAACAAACAGAGAAGCTCCTCATCTTGAATAAGATTATACATCTGAGGGCCAATAAAGGCTCCTTCCTTTATCTTTGCTTTACTTAACCTAGGAAATGAATGCTTTTGCATTGTTATCCACTGCCTTTATAAAGTTCTTCATTAGGCCCAGCTTGATATGGAATGGTGGTAACAAAATCTTAAGTGGGTGAACAAGTGTTGGGTAGAGGACGTGTTTACTCCCGTCTGAAGTGAAAGTCGGAGAGGCCAGTCTTTTATTGTAGTAACTAGCTACAGAGCCCGGGATTGCCCAGGCATAGTAACTAACTTAGCTTAGTTATAACAATATAGAGTGATTTTTTTTTAATATAAAACCATTTAACATCATATATTCAACACTACAGATTTGCAACAAAAATGAACTAAATGATTACCCAAGTAATGATAGTAGAAAATAGTGCACACTGGACATGACTGTCAGTGAAGCAGCAGCCACACAAACCCCAAGTCGACTAAGATACCTCTTTCCTATTCTTTTAACAACCTGTCGCACACAGCCCCCTGTATACAGCAGGAGCATGTAATTATACTTAAGTGTAATTACATTAAAGGGAACCTGTCAGCTACTTGATGCCCGCCCAGCTATCACTGTCTGTACCTGTAGCTTCATTCGCGGTACCCCTGTGTGAGCTAAAACACCTGTGTGATGTCACTATCTAGTGGGAGGAGCAAAGCAAGCAAAATCATTATGGTCTATGGAGACTTCGGTTCAATTATTATAGTCACATGATCGTGACATCACACAGATCCTTCAACATCTTGTGAAATTCAGCTGAAATTTTAACTATTACCTGCCAGAGTGCCTCTGTCCCCCAAGGTGTGTACACACTTCCTCATTTCCAGTGTTGGCCGGACATAGTAACTAACTGTTCTTAGTTATAACAGAATGTTTATTTTGCAGATAAAAGTCACAAAGTAATTAGAGGCGTGGCTACAACGTGGTGTGGGAATGAAGGGCTCGTGGCAATGAAGGGCGGAGCTATGAAGGGGGCAGTGCTTTGTTTGCACATACAGTCAATAGGGATTTTTTTGGTGACTCACTGTAAAGCGTGGGGTTAACATTTCCCCTCAAAAGATAGTGATAGATGTTCTCTGAGTCAAATGGAATGTGTGTGCAAAATTTTGGTGATTGTAGATGCAACGATGCGGATTCCTTTAGTGTACACACACATACACTCAGCTTTATATATTAGATATTCCCTTACACAACTATCCCACTCACACAGAAAGCAGCAGCACTTTGTGTATCCACCCTGGAGACCGAGTAAGAGGGCAACCCCCTTTATGTCTCAATAGAGGGCCACAAATGTTGGTGAAAGCTCAGGCACCTCAACAGCTGTTTCAAGTCATAGATTTCTTTCATGTATAACATACTGGAATTGAAGGTAGTGCATTATCATTATGCAGCAAGGCGGCTTTTAGGCTTGTTTTGGATGAAGCTATGAAAACCCTCTATTCCTCTGGATTTTTACTTCTCTTTAGAGCTTCCAATAAACTCTTGATGTTGTTACATGCCACAAGATCGCCCTCCATGAAGAAGTATTGGGCAATTTCTTTATCACAGTTGTGGAACAAACAAATCAGAGCATCTTTCACTACCATATTCCTCTATTGTAACTTGGAATTTAAGAGCTTAGCCTTAGGCTAGGGCCTCACTTACCATGTCCCCCACGTTAAACGCATGCAGTTACTGCAGGGCCCGGCCTGCAGTAACGGCCAGCGTTAACGTCCGGGGCTGCCTGCGAACGCTGCTCCATGGTAAACCCAATGTTTACCATGGATGCAGCCACACTGAAAGCCCCAGCAGCTGCGCTTTTGCCGGGCGCACAGGAAAACGTTGCTGACAATGTTTTCCTGTGCGCTCTGCTAAATCGCAGTTCCTGGGCTTCCTGTGTGGCTGCATCCATGGTAAACATCAGGTTACCATGGAGCAGCATTCGCAGGCAGCCCCCAACATTAACGCTGCAGTAACTGCATGCGTTTAACGTGGGGGACATGGTAAGTGTGGCCCTAGCCTTACTCTTGGGCAGATTTAAATCTCAAACAAGAGTGTTCAGTTCACTTTGTGTTATAAGGTGTGGTTCAGTTGAGGACGCTGACAGAAAGTCTGGGTACTGAGAGGAAGACTCTTCAAACTGCCCTCCTCTTCCTCACCTGACTCGACTGAAATGTTTCTAGTGCTTTTGGAATCCGCAATTTTTTCTGTATGTGGTACTGAACGTATTGCAGATGGAATGTTTGGATACTGTAAAGTCCACTTCTTAATTGAAACTCCTTCCTAATGGGGCTCACCATGCAGAAATAGCAATTGTTACAGGTGCTGACACACACTGTAGTGGGCCCCTGTGCAAGACGTTTTTTGGGCCCCGCCCCCATAGTGCAACAAAGTTATGTACTATTAAATATGCAACATATAAATTAGGGTGCCTTCACATAGGCAAGTATTTTTTATCTGGTGAGATCAGGCGAAAACTGTATCTGACTTGATATTCTTTCACACAGGTGTTTTTTGCCACTAGCAGCAGATCCGGCAGATTTCCGCTGCCGCCTAACGGGTGACTTGTGGCACCGATCCGGCAAGCCCCATTTATTCTCTATGGGGCTTGCGGCCAGCCGTGGCAAGTGAAGTTGTACTAGATCCGCGTTACAGAGTGCCACTAAAATATACAGCGGATATGCTGCGTTTTTCAGTGCGGGAAAATCTGCACCATGTCAATTTTTGCTGCGGATTTTCCCACCGTAAATGTACTGTATATCTAATATTGAGGCTATGCAGGGCTGGATATAATATCTGGAGGGTGCTGCTGGGCTGTATATATTATTTGCCAGTTGCAGCCTCCAAATTATATATGTAGGCCAACACAGCCTCCAAATAACAAATAACATATATAGCCCACTAGCCCAGCATTGCCTCTAGTTAATATATACAGCCCAGCACAGCCTCCAAATAAAATATACAGCCCAGAATAGCCTTCAGTAAATATATACAGCCCAACACAGCATCCAAATAACATATACAGCCCTGTATACCCTCCAGTTAATGTATACAGTCCAGCACAGCCTTCAGGTAATATATACAGCGCCCAGCACAGACTCAAGGTAATATATACAGCCCAGCACAGCCTCCAGTTAATATATACAGCCCAGCACAGCCTTCAGGTAATATATACAGCACCCAGCACAGACTCAAGGTAATATATACAGCCCAGCACAGCCTTCAGTTAATATATACAGCCCAGCACAGCCTCCAGGTGATATATACAGCCCACCACAGCCTCCAGGTGATATATACAGCCCAGCATAGCCTCCAGGTAATATATACAGTCCAGCATAGCTTCCTGCTAATAGATACAGTCCAGCATAGCCTTCAGGTAATATATACAGCCCCAAAACAGCCTCTAGGTAATATATACAGCCAAGCATAGCCTCTAAATAACATATATAGCCTAAGACAGCCTCCAGGTAATATATATAGGCACCCCCGTCTCCCTTTTTTTTCATAATGCTCTCCCCCATATGCGGTCCACTTTCGGAATAGTGCTTCTCCCTCTATGTGGCCCCCCCCCCCAGTTTATGCTGCTTCTCCCCATATGGCACCCCCCAGTTTATGCTGCTTCTCCCCCTATGTGGGCCCCCCGATTCATGTTTCTTCTCCCCTCATGAGCCGCCCCATTCATGAGCAGCCAAGGCCATGCTTCTCCCCAGGCCAGGGGCCCCCCCATTCATGAGCAGCCAGACCATGCTTCAAGTTCTCTCCAGGCCAGGGCCCCCTCATTCATGAGCAGCCAGGCCATGCTTCAAGTTCTCCCCAGGCCAGGGGCCCCCCATTCATGAGCAGCCAGGCCATGCTTCAGTTTTCCCCCAGGACGGAGCCCCCCAAATCATGCCTGCCATGCTTCAGTTCTCCCCCAGGATACCTCCCAAAATCATGCCTGCCGGTCCCAGGCTCTCAGTCCTGCTCAGCTCCGTTACTCTTACCTGGATCAGGCAGGGCAGGCCAGACCAAGAGGATCATCCATCCAACCACTGTCCACACATGACCTGCAGCATTATAGAGCAGTCAGTGTGTGACTTCACAGACACACACAAACTGCCACCATCCGGCCGGCGCCACACCCACAGTGAGTGACAATATTATCACTCAGTCTGTCCTCCCCCTCTCTTCCCCTACAGCAGCAGGCCAGCAGCGCAGCACAGCACTGACGCTGAGGCAGAGCTCACCTCATGGCTGGATCCTCAGCACCGGAGCTCGCTCAGTCACACAGTCGCACTCGTCTCTCTCTCAGGACACGCTCCCGCCGCCTCCCGCAGTGCTGCTCTCCTCCTTGCACCTCAGCGCTCCACATGGCTAATTGAAAAAGGTAAATAATTAGCCATATGGTGCTGGAGGGCACCCCTCTCCCTCGGGGCCCCCGTTCAATGAATGGGCTGTACGGGTGGTAGGTCCGCCCCTGAATTGTTAGTGTAATTGGTTGACTCTCTTCAGAATATTGGGACTGCAAAAGGCATAGATTGCTTCTTCCCATGCAACAACTAAGTAAGATATGATGCACATCTATTGCAGCATATGTGTGTGTGTGGCCAACTGGGACGGGGTACTCGGTACCGAACTGGGGTATATGCTGGGGATGTCACGGCTGTGTTGATCCGGACCGTTTCCCGAGCCCCACAAGTAAAAGAGATATTTACAAGAGAATTGTTGTCGTGACGCCACCCACGGGTTGTAGTCAGTGAAGGGACCACTGCTGCAGTGTACTTCTGTCAGGAGAATGGATGGATGCTGCAGCAAGGTGGAGGAGCCCGCCGCGGGTCAGGGCTGCTCCTGACAGGGTGTAAGGTGTAATAAAAGTTCTGTATACTGGGAATCATACGTGGGAGACTGAAGCAGGGTTCACCAAGTTTTACTGACAAGCCTTTACGGTATAGTTCACACAGTCACTTTACACAGGCAACTCTGGACACTCTGAACCCTCTGCAGCCAGGTTATCTTCCTGAGACCCCTCACTCTCTCTGTAACCTTTCTGGCTTTCCTTTCCTCAGTTCTTCCCTGTTGGTTGTATGATGGCAACTCGGTCCCTTGGTATGACTTCTCCCTATGTGTGTGGGCAGCGAGTCTCCAACCCGTTGTAATAGGAACCCTGACTTGGAATCAGCGTTCCTCGTCGGTTTGTCTGGGGAGCCGGCGTGTAGCTGCAGTCCCCACACTCTGGTCCCAGCCTAGCTTAAGTGTCCCTGTCTTGCAAGGAATCACCGCTCTTTCCAACCCGTGTGACTGTCCGGGTACAACAAGGGAAACCTATCCTGCCTGTAGTCGGTCAACGCTGCCGTACTCCTCGGACCCCGTGGCACCAGTCCGGTCTTTGTTCATACTTTCCCTTGGGCTGCAGGCTATGGAACGGCTTTCTCTCCATGGATCTGCGTCTCTGTGGATTCTGCGCCTCCAGGGAGCCCTATCCCTCCGGGAAAGTGTCTTTCTGTCTGCTCTTGTCTTTTCTGGTCAGCTCATTCTTGCCTACTAACTCACTCCGCCTACTGTTCCTCTTTTTGTGTTGGTCTGTCACCTGACCTACATCCCACCCACTTCCTCTAAACCCCACCACCCCTTTCCCGCCTAGAGTCCTGGGCTCTGGGTTGGGTGTTGTGTTTTGTGGGTGTGTGCTTTGAGGGTGTTTGGTGCACACAATGTCTCCTATCTACCTGGCTGCAGTTCCTCCCGTGACCACCCTGGTCGCAGGGGAAACCACATTCCCCCAGAGTTAAACCGGCGTGTCCCCACGCCGTCCGGAATGGATCCCCCTGAAGAACATTTTATTTTTAATAACATTAAGCAGTACTTTTCTTCCTATTACGGAGGTACGGATCTTAAACATTACTTTACATTAACTTATTTACATATAACACAGTTCGCAGCCAGTCTATGGCTGTAAATGCGGAGGCCTCCAGGCCCTCGGGTCACCAACTTGTGGCAAAGTTGTTTCTCTTCGTGCTGACACCTTACACCACATTGTCTTTAACCCCTCACGGGACACGGGTTACACAGTTCACTGTTTAGTTCTAGAGTCCTGTGGCATAAATACCGGCTCTGTCTTAGTACACCGGATTAAGTGCAAACAGTTCAAACATTCACATTTTAAACTTCACATAAAAGGCATATTACTTTCTAGCAAAAGTATAAAAGTCTTCAAAAAGGCACATTACTTTTCTATCAAAAAGTATAAAACTAGCAACATGACACAAGTGCTTCAAAAGCAGTTCAAAAGCACTCTGCAGTCTCAGTTCTGTGCACAGTCTTAAAGTGAGATCTGATCTCAAAACCAATGGGGAGCACATCGGGTGCTAAACTATTTACAAGAGAGTTTTTGTCATATCATTGTTCATGACATCAATTGTCTGTAAAACATATAAGACGAACAGGGGAAAAGACTATTCATTCATTCAGGTATGGAATGGGGTCAATAAGGATCACATCACATTCACACTTACAGTTTCTTGCTTGAAGAATCCGGGTTCTTTTACTCCTTCTCCTTCTTCCACGGTAAAACCTCCGGAATCCTCCCCCTTTGGGAAGTAGCTCTAACGATTCTAATGCATGGGACAACAAGTAGCTGCTGGGAGTCTGTGTCGCTGTGTTGACTACGGTTGCGGTAGTAGAGCTTGCTGGGTTATCACTGGTGATGATCTCTCTTTCATCCCTCTCCCACCAACAACGGAGTTGTTCTCCTCTCACCTCGGTTGATGCAGGGGCTGGTATCAAGGGCGCTGGTAATGGTAAACATCCCTCCTCCAGGGCTCCGAGTTGGTCGATCACACGGCTGGTAATCCAGGGCTCAGTCTCAGGGATGGTCGTATCCTCTATCTCTACTAACAATTGCTGCTCCCTGCGCCGGGTAACATCAGGGACATCAAGAACACTAGCCCAGCCGGGCTGTACAGTCAGCAATTGCTGATTTTGACGAATAACGATCTGGTTCTGGGTTCTCTGCTCAGCCTGAACCCGGATCAATTGCTGGGGTAAAAGTCGCAGCACACCCCGCCGGGTGTCTCATACCTCTGGACTTCTCCTGCCGCCTTCCGCCATGCCGTCTCAGTCACCGAAGCTCTTTCCCTGGCCGGGTTCCTCCACGATCACTCTCTGTGGGCCCTCCGGGATCACTTGGGGTCTTCCTTCGGCAGCGCTCAGTTCAACGTCCTCTTCTTCTGTCCGGGTGTCCAGCAATGGCGACTGCTCTCCATCCGGTTTCCTGCCCTGCCTCCTTTGGGCATCGATTTCCTCCTCAGCTCTCGCCATACTCTCATTGTCAGCTGCACTTGGGGGCGGAGGCTCCTCCTTGGGATTGATGGCTGGCTCCCCCGGAGTTAAGGGGAGCCAGGGCGGGCCTTTCTTTTCCCGCCCTGAACCAAGTCGGCCCATGATGGTGGGTCTGGGCACGCCTCCTCTGCACATGGCCTCAGGCTCCTATGGATGCCATTACGCACATATTTTTGTAGAACAGTCCAACTCACGATATTTAGGCATACGGGTTCCGGTTCTTTTGGACCGGGTCCATCCTGTTCGTGACACCAAGTTGTGTGGCCTACTGGGACGAGGTACTCGATACCAGACGGGGGTATATGCTGGGGATGTCACGGCAGTCTTGGTCCGGATCGTGTCCCAAGCCCCACAAGTAAAAGAGATATTTTCAAGGGAATTGTTGCCATGACGCCACCCACGGGTTTAGTCTTTGAAGGGACCACCGCTGCAGTGTACTTCTGTCAGGAGGATGGATGGATGCTGCAGCAAGGTGGAGGAGCCCGCCGTGGGTCGGGGCTGCTCCTGACAGGGTGTAAGGTGTAATAAAAGTTCTGTATACCGGGAATCATACATGGGAGACTGAAGCAGGGTTCACCAGGTTTTACTGACAAGCCTTTACGGTACATTTCACACAGTCACTTTACACAGGCAACTCTGGACACTCTGAACCCTCTGCAGCCAGGTTATCTTCCTGAGACCCCCTCACTCTCTATGTAACCTTTCCGCCTTTCCTTTCCTCAGTTCTTCCCTGTGGGTTGTATGACGGCAACTCGGTCCCTTGGTATGACTTCTCCCTATGTGTGTGGGCAGCAAGTCTCCAACCCGTGTAATAGGAACCCTGACTTGGAATCAGCGTTCCTCGTCGGTTTGTCTGGGGAGCCGGCATGTAGCTGCAGTCCCCCTCAAGCCGACACTCTGGTCCCAGCCTAGCTTAAGTGTCCCTGTCTTGCAAGGGATCACTGGCTCTTTCCAACCCGTGTAACTGTCCGGGTACAACAAAGGAAACCTATCCCGCCTGTATTCGGTCAACACTGCCGTACTCCTCGGACCCAGTGGCACCGGTCCGATCTCTGTCCTTACTTTCCCTTGGGCTGCAGGCTATGGAGCGGGCTTTCTCTCCATGGATCTGCTTCTCTGTGGATTCTGCGCCTCCAGGGAGCCCATTCCTCCGGGAAAGTGTATTTCTGTCTGCTCTTGTCTTTTCTGGTCAGCTCACTGTTGCCTACTAACTCACTCCGCCTACTGTTCCTCTTTTTGTGTTGGTCTGTCACCTGACCTACATCCCACCCACTTCCCTCTAAACCCCACCACCCTTGCCCGCCTAGAGTCCTGGGCTCCGGGTTGGGTGTTGTGTCTCGTGGGTTTGTGCTTTGAGGGTGTTTGGTGCACAAACTGTCTCCTATCTACCTGGCTGCAGTTGCTCATGTGGCCACCCTGGTCGCAGGGGCGCCACATGTGGAGTCCAACTCTTGTCCTGATCTCCTATTCTGCAGCCAAAATACAAGTGGCAGGCTTTCCTTATTATGATAGTCAAGTTTTGCTTTATCCACATATGTAGCATAAACAATCTGCTTTGTTAATGTAAGAAGGAGGCATATCTGAAAAAGTATGTCAATATATTAAGAAATCCAAAAGCTGTATATGTTAGACAGAGAGCTTTTATAAAAGTAGGTGATGCAACTGTAATTACAATTCAATCATCGAAGCTCAGTTGCCGTTTTTGATCTGTAATCCTAAAATGATAGAATACTCAATAGGACTCAATAGACTAAATAGATGATATAATAGACTAGCTAATAACAATGCAATAAGGATGAGGAAATAATATAGATGCAAATTTTATATAATTCCAACTTCCTCTGGATCTTGAAAATTAGAGACAGTCAGCAAATTTCAAATATAAGCATCATATTTGTTTTCAGCACCACAGAATTATTTAGGCTCAACTGTTGGTGTATCTGAACCAATTTGGCTGTAGAACTGTAATCTATATACTGTATTCTCTATTATTCTGAATGCATGAGTGCCACCATTTTATTGTTTATGGATTGCTAGAGATAGCAGAGTACAGCAGTTGAAAGTCCTATACACACCACTTGAATAGGGCATCTAAGAGCCGCAACCTCTGGCTCTACGGGATCTCAAGGTCAGAAGTAATAGTCTACTTTCTTTAGCTAAGGCATTTTTTATGCAGGAAATACTTACAAGTAATCCCTATACACATTTCATTGTGTAGTAACTTTCCACCAGGCCATTTACAGCAACATTTCAGCACCCGTCCCCATTTGAGCATAACATTTCCTCCCACTATGTCCTTAGAGTGTGGGGGAAACCAAGCTCCCCGTGGAAATGCTTAAGAAACACAGGAAGAACATAAAAGTCCATAAAGATGTTGCCCTAGGAGGGATTTGAGTCCAGGACCCAAGCACTTCAATGCAACTGTGCTAATATCACGCTGCCCATGAATGACAATGATATCAAACCAACTTTTATCCTTTTACTAAAAATAACAGGTCATATATGGAACTGAGCACACACAAACAGAAAAAAAATCTGTGTATGCCTACTTTTCAGTAAATACTATGATTATTTCCTAAAGTTATTGACCTAAAACCCTCCACACACATTAGAATGCGTGAAAGTGTGAAAATTTAGTTTTATTTCATGTCCATTCTCTAGTAGTGTTTGGTGCTGTGCTCCACCGTTCCAATAGGGGGCCCACTTGGATAACTGCTAGATCCTTTTTTTTTTTTTTGCAGAGCAAACAAATCCTTTGACCTCTCGGCAGGCAAGAGAGTTGCAGGAAATGTATTTACAGGAGAACTTCCTATTTGTTAGATCAGGTTTTCACTCTCCCTCAAACTTTTCAAAAAAACATCCTTCTGATATATTGGGGAAAACAATCTAAATCCTGTAAATCCAGCAGTTTGCGGGCAAGTAATTTTTTGTTGTTGGCTCATTGGGGTTATTTGAAAAAACAGTACTGAATCCAAGTATGTTTTTAATCTGGTCTAGTTTTATGTGGTGTATATGTGTTTGGCCTAGTTCTGAAATATTATTGTGTCCAGGCATATTTGGGATGTTTTAAATTCATTCTTCATAAAATGATTGTTACATTTGTTACCAGGCTAATTCTAGATTTTTCAACTAAACGAACAATCCTTACTGACTGAAAGAATCCATCAAGATGTTGGGGGGTGGATCTTATACATATAATTTTTATACAACACATTACAGCAATCTGCGTCCGGTGCACAAGAACATTCCTTCACCGACCTGCACCCAGCGTCCATGAACCATAGGATCAGGCGCATGTTGACCCCCCCAAACCAATGTAATAACCAAGTACTAACATTAAATGGGTAATTTGAAGCCTTCAGTAAGTTTTAAAAACTCATAGTTGCTTTGCTTGCAATGTGGTTCTGTTTACCCACCAAGAATAATATCTGCAATGAGTTTGTGTGTTCTCCCCTTCTTTATATGGGTTTCCTCACATGCTCCAAATACATGCTGAAAGGGAATTTGGAGTGTGAGCTCCAATGAAGACAGTGATGGTAATATCTGTAAATTGTTAAAGAATATAATAGTGCTATAAAAGCTATGCATAATGAATAAGACGCTGCCATTGCATTCATTCTGTTGAATATCTGAGGGCCGCTTTACACACACCAACTTCTGTGACCAACTTCTGAACAGATCTCTGGTTGCAGTGAAACATGGAAACATTGTTCCATTTTGTGGTGTGTACAAATGTAACAATAGTGTCCATGATTTCACTGCAACCAGAGATCTGTTCAGAAGTTGGACACAGAAGTTGGTGTGTGTAAAGCGGCCTTAACAGTATCTATATCTGAATCACATGTTCATAATTTATTTTAATGTCTCAATTAATACAGAGCCATGTCTTCCATCAAAATTGAATGTGTAATCACAGAGAGGTACCGTATTGGGGAGTCACCGGTCTGGGACGAAAGGGAAAACGTTTTAGTGTACGTGGACATTACAGGACAGAAGGTCTGTCGCTGGAACCCCAGTACTAACAAAATCCAAAGTATATCTTTAGGTAAGTTTCGCAACTGTTAGTTGTTTTCAGAGGGCGTGAACCATTACACAGGTATGCAAAATTTGGGTTCAAGAAAATGTTTTCAAATCAGTGACTTCTTATATTTTCTTATGCCCCGATTTAAAAAAAAAAAAAATTTCAACCATCAAGTATGGATTTTGCACAAAACTCACGTGAATTATATTATATTTAAAAATGTATAGAGAATTCATTCTGCAGCTTTATTGAAATTAATTCTTGTGCATTTTCCTTATCTTTTCAAAGCTTGTTTTGATAACTTTCCTCTTATAGAAGCCCTGCGGGTCTTCTATGTGGAGCATCCAGCAGGTCCCCCATCATGGTCACGTTTCAGCCCCCTTGGTATAGTCATTCCATCTTCTTGATACACTGATGAAATATTTCTCTCTTGCGAATAGCACCAAGATTTTTTTTTTTTTAAAAAGTAGTCCAAAATGGGAATATAAAAATGTAACTTCAAATTCATCAGACATCCCCTGGTTTTGAAACGTTTCAACATGTTCTCCACAATGTGCTTCAATTTTTCTATCTTTGCTGTTACCTAGAAATTTCTTTACAACTATTTTTTTTAAATCAGATAAATGTTTATTGAAAATCACATCTTTATATAACAGACATGAATTATTTACGCATTTTCCATTGTACAACTTAACTATTTACTTCCCTCTCCAATCCTACCTAAGAAACAACCACCACCTCGAGATCCTTTATAATACCTTTCAGTACATCCTAAAACCATCTTAGCATGTTATCACCTTCCTCTCTTTCTTGTGCATTTGGGTTATCTACCCACTATCTCTCCTATCTATAGGTTCCCACTTCCCCACTCGTTCCTTAAGGGGGTGTCACACGCGTCAATATCGCCTGCACGATATCGACTGCACGTGACGTTGCAGCGATATTGACGCGTGTGACATACTGCATCAACCAGCGATAAATCGCTGGTTGATGATCGCCAGGTTTCAGAACCAGCTCTGAAACCTGGCGATTGTCGCCCGGTGGACACGCAGCATCGCTGCGTGTGACACCGGGACTAGCGATATTCCAGCTCCCAGCGCCTGTCACAAGCGCTGGGAGCTGGTCTCCAAGGTACACTGCGGGTAACTAGGCAGCGCGCGCTGCCTAGATACCCGACTGTGTACCTTAGTTACCAGCCTCCTCCGCTCACCGGGTGAGCGGAGGAGGCTGGTAACTAAGGTACACGTCGGGTATCTAGGCAGCGCGCGCTGCCTAGTTACCCGCAGTGTACCTTAGTTACCAGCCTCCTCTGCTCACCGGGTGAGCGGAGGAGGCTGGTAACTAAGGTACACGTCGGATATCTAGGCAGCGCGCGCTGCCTAGTTACCCGCAGTGTACCTTGGAGCCCAGGCTGCTCCCGCTTCCAGCAGGCTGGCAGCGGGAGCAGGACATCGTGGAAACGATATTTAAATCGTTTCCATGATGTCACTGGTCAATTGATCGCTGGTGAGTCTGTCTGTGTGACAGCTCACCAGCGATCAGCCGTCAATGTCGTCAGCGATCAGATCGCTGACGACATTGACGCGTGTGACACCCCCTTTAGTAGCTTTCTATTCAAGGTGTCCACAATTTGTCAAAAAATGTATTCCTCTTTCTTTAAGCAAAGATTCCCTTCTCGATCTGTATTATATATTCTACTTGTTCAATGAATTCTCTTCTGGTCGATTTTTTGCCCGTGGAATCATAACTGAGGGAGTGGAACAGTCACACCAATGTGTCTAGCTCAACCAGTCCACCACATACAGTACGCGTCAGGGTCTGTATCTGCACCCAAAAGCGCCCGACCACTGCACAACTCCAGAGCCTATGAAATAAGTCAGCTTGTCCAGTGCCACATTTTGGACAATGTTGTAATCTGTGATGGCCCCTTTACACGCGGCTACATTTCTAGCTTATCCACAGGTAACTTACTGGCTGCAGTGAAATCATGGAGACATTATTCCATTTGTACACAGCAACAAGATAGAACCATATCTCCATGATTTCACTGCAGTTACCTGTGGATAAGCTAGAAATGTAGCCGTGTGTAAAGTGCCCATTAGGGAACTGTATATTTGATAGTAGATTAAATCCAGCCAGGATTGAATTGTTACCTGTAGATATGAGATAATGCACAATAGGGTCTTATCTCTAAAATAAAGAGATGAGGTGGATAATAAGTGTGAGCTGCTCACCTGGTGTGGTTGTGTTACCCACAATCAGTTTGATCGCCTGTGAGACAGCTGCTGCAGGGCCGCACTTTTACGGTTAACCGTGGGGAGAAGATCACTTCTGTTGGACAAAATGCCGCAATGCCTGCGCTGCCGTCAAGAACCACCAGAACAATGGATCATCTGGGTGCAAAGGTCTTTAATCTTCCGACACGTTACGGAGCTATAACCCAACTCCTTCCTCAGGGAACATTGCGGGCATTGCGGCATTTTGTCCAACAGAAAGGACTGAATTGTTAGCAGTGGGCTTCCTAAAGGTACCGTTACACACAGAGATATATTGCTTGCAACTCACTGGTTGCAGTGAAATCATGGACACATTGTTCCATTTTGTTGCCGTGTACAAATTCTTATTAGAATCTCCAATTAGAGTAACATCTAAAAAGTTAATAGTGGTTTTATCAAAATGATGTGTAAATCGGAGATTAGAGGAATTATCATTCAAGAAGTTTACAAAGTCGTGAATGGCGCATTGGGGATCACTCCACACTAACAAGATGTCATCCAAAAATCTTGCATACTAAACACTCAGCAACAATGTTCTTGAGTTCTGGTTGCCCAACTATTTTGCCTTCAGTGATGAGTCCTGTCCCGGCTGTTGCACTCACACAAAAAGCATGGGTGTTTTTTGTAGCCTCCTTGCTGACCAAGAAGCCAAGAGAAAACTTTCAGTTCACCACATATTACAAAATCCTTGATTCTTGTAGTAAAGTCTCTTGAGAATAAAGTCTAAATTGTCATAGCTTTTCCTCAAGTGCACAGAATGCCCTACAGGCCCTGAAGCTTGCTTGCTGCCATTGTGTAGTAGCACAGCTTTCAGACTTTTTTTGGTTGAATTAAAAAAAGTCTTTACTCACTCACATTGTACTCAGTTACATTTTCCATCAGCCCAGGAGCATCACTGCGATACATTAGAGCATTGTCTTGTGAAAAGTATGGTAGGCATTTATTTTCTCTCCTTCTGTACCTTGAATAACAGGTACTAGGAGTAGTGATGAGCGAGCACTAAAATGCTCGGGTGCTCGGTGCTCTGGCCGAGCATCTCAAGATACTCGTGTACTCGGCCAGAGCACCGAGCCCAATGTAAGTCAATGAGTGACAGGCTCCGCCCACAGACTTCCGGTTATAAAACGAGTAATTCCGGAAAAGGGCGGGAGGGTGGGCTTTTTCAAATCGCCGCAGCATAGAACACCTTGCTGTGGCCCCCAGAGGGATCCTAACAATTAATCTGCTCCCTGTATGGTGCCAGCTCACTGTGTGCACTGAAGGGAGCAGTGTATGTGTGTCAGATCGCTATTTATTACCGAGCAGTCCGAGCATCTCGGCAGTACTCGTTGACACGCTATTTATTACCGAGCACACCCGAGTACCGAGATACTCGTGCGAGTACCGAGTAGCGCCGAGCATACTCGCTCATCACTAACTAGGAGCTAGCAGGGTCTATTTCTTTAGCCTAGAACCTGAAAGTTCTGCAGAATGTTTTGGAAGGTCCAAGTCCCTGACTAAATTATTTAATTCGAGCTGTTAAAAAAGTTGAGGCTCATTGAGAGTGGCATGAAAGTCTTCATCAGAATCCTGCTCTTCGTGTTCTGAATCTTCTTAGTCAGGGGTATATTCAAGTTTCTCAAAGGTGAAGGGACAGGTATTCCTTGACTGTGAGGCACAGAGCGAATTGATGAAGGTAGATCCGGGTGTATAACTTCCTGCTTATTTTTATGGTTGAATCACTCTAAGTTGCACGTACAGAAGTAGTATCAATATGCTTTTGCGGTTCCCTCTAAAGCATAGGAGCCAAAATGGAAGTTCACTTTCTTTCCTTTAAACCACTTTCCTAGTTCTTCTACACAAACAGGACACATGTGGAGCCCATGACTTGTCCTTATCACCTTGTATTACAGCAAAGTACGCTTTATACATTTTTCTAACAAAGTCCATAATGTTCCTTTGTTGTTTCTTCACTGCAAGACAACTGCAAATTTAACAAAAATTGTTGGGTGAATTACAACACCCCCTTACAGCTATTTCAATCATATAACAGAAGCTTAATCCACCACAACGCATAAGTACTGAAAAGAATGGTGGTAAACACACCGCCCCACTCTTTTGACCTCTTTGTAAAATAAAATCTGCCTTTGCTCCCCATAGCAAACCAATCACAGTGCAGCTTTCAGTTCTTATACTGCTGAAGTAAAATTAAAGTTGTGCTCTGATTGGTTGCTATGGACACCAACACACTGTTATGAACTGTGTCTTAAAAAAATCTATTTATACTGCCCATAACAGCCAATCATAGCACAGCTTTCATTTCTTATACTGCTAAGGTAAAATGAAAGATATGCTATGATTGGATGCTATAGACTCCACCACACTTTGGAAGCTGGATAGACAGCTCCATTAATGGACAGTACAGCATCCATTAATTTCTAGCCAATTTAATGACACTAACGTCATCCACCAAAGGTCTCGCAAAGGGGTCAAAGTATGGTGCAAGAAAAATGGAGACAGTGTTTTAGAAAAAAAACTTTGTTATGTTTTTTCCGATATGTTTACAGAGTTCAGCGATCAAAAGTACATAAATATTACCTCTTACTTTTCAAAAAATTGCAGATCTGTGTTATCATTGGAAAAAAATTCCATATTTAGATTAATTAAATTGCTCGGCTTTAGATATGTATATCTCAATATCACCAATCAGATACTTTTTGGTTTGCATTGTTTATAGGTAACAGATAATTTTTTTAAATTATGGTTCGTTTACTATTTTACATTGTTATATTGAATGTTATTGTTGAATTCAGTATGGTCATAAACAGCCCTACATATGTGTGCTAATGGGCGTACCCAGCGTGGGGGAACCAGAAGGGAACCTGTCACCCCCAAGTCGCAGCTCTGTCCAAGCCAGGCCGCTGACCCCTGCGAACCAAGCGCCTGCTTGACATCCATGTCACTGCTGATCCCTAGGTGGCTGTTCACGGCTGCCGGAGGACTGGCAGACACTGCAACTTTAAAACTCCCGCGGCCGCTGCGTGCAGCACCGTGATGAGGTTGTGGTGCCACTGCGGACTGGTCGCCACAGTATGGAACAGTAGCTGTGACTGGTAAATCGGTCACCCCACACACACACCCAACACATTTCCTGAACCCAAGTTTAAGTTACTTCATGTCTAGCACGGGATAGCGGGAGGAGCTGGGTGGAGAGTTAGGACAGAGCCCGGGAAAGGGTGGATGAGCTGACGTAATGTGCTCCATGGAGCACGCGCAATGCGCGGATTGAAGTTGGGCGATACACCTTTTAGGTGTAACGACCCAAAGTTCCGGAAATGACGCGTTTGGCGTCATACCAGGAAGGCTGCAGAGCGGAGCGAGGCAAGCTGGGGGGCGCGCAATTTAATTTCAAGAGGATGCCCAGGGAGGCTAGTAACAGTAGCCCCCTGGTTCATTAACCTAGGACCCAGTAACATAGTAACATAGTTTACATAGTTTTTTTTTAAGGTTGAAGGAAGACTTTAAGTCCATCTAGTTCAACCCATAGCCTAACATGTTGATCCAGAGGAAGGCAAAAAAAAAACCATGTGGCAACACTAAGCTCCACATTGGGGGAAAAAAATTCCTTCCTGACTCCAGATACGGTAATCAGACTAATTCCCTGGATCAACGCCCTATCAAAGAATCTAGTATATATAACCGGTAATATTATAGTTTTCAAGAAAGGCATCCAGGCCCTTCTTAAATGTTAGTAGTGACTCACTCATTACAACAGCATGTGGCAGAGAGTTCCATAGTCTCATTGCTCTTACAGTAAAGAATCCGCGTCTGTGATTATGATTAAACCTTCTTTCCTCCAGACGTAGAGGATGCCCCCTTGTCCCAGTCTCAGGCCTAAGAGTAAAGAGATCATTAGAAAGGTCTCTGTACTGTCCCCTCATATATTTATACATTATTATAAGATCACCCCTAAGCCTTGTTTTTCCAAGCTAAATAACCCCAAGTTTAATAACCTGTCTTGGTATTGCAGACCCCTTAGTCCTCTAATGACTTTTGTCGCTCTTCTCTGGACCCTCTCTAGTTCAGCTATGTCTTTCTTATACACCGGAGACCAGAATTGTACACAGTATTCTAAGTGTGGTCGCACTAGTGACTTGTATAGAGGTAAAATTATGTTCTCCTCATGAGCGTCTATGCCTCTTTTAATGCATCCCATTATTTTATTTGCCTTTGCAGCAGCTGCCTGACACTGGCCACTAAATGTGAGTTTGTCATCTACCCTATACACCCAGGTCTTTTTCAGTGACAGTTTTGCCCAGTGTTTTACAATTAAGCACATAATTATACCTTTTGTTTCCTCTGCCCAAGTGCATGACTTTACATTTATCCCCATTAAAGCGCATTTGCCATTTAGCAGCCCAAGCTTCTAGTTTACATAAATCCTCCTGTAATATAAAATTGTCCTCCTCTGTATTGATTACACTGCAGAGTTTAGTGTCATCTGCAAATATTGAGATTCTACTCTGTATGCCCCCTACAAGGTCATTAATAAATATATTAAATAGAAGCGGGCCCAACACTGACCCCTGTGGTACCCCACTGTTAACTGTGACCCATTCTGAGTGTGTTCCATTAATAACCACCCTTTGTTTCCTATCACTAAGCCAGTTCTTAACCCACTTACACATATTTTCCCCTATCCCCATTGCCCTCATTTTATGTATCAACCTTTTGTGTGGCTCCGTATCAAAAGCTTTTGAAAAGTCCATATACACCACATCCACTGCATTTCTTTGGTCCAGTCCAGAACTTACTTCTTCATAGAAGCTTATCAGATTAGTTTGACAGGAACGGTCCCTCGTAAAACCATGTTGATAATGGGTCATGAGGTTATTTTTCTTCAGATACTCCAGTATAGCATCTCTTAGAAAACCCTCTAGGATTTTACCCACAGTAGAGGTTAAGCTTACTGGCCTATAATTTCCAAGTTCAGTTTTTGTCCCCTTTTTGAATATTGGCACCACATTTTCTATACGCCAGTCCTGTGGTACAGACCCTGTTATTATGGAATCTTTAAATATTAAAAATAATGGTCTATCTATGACAGTACTTAATTCCTGCAGCACTCTGGGGTGTATCCCATCCGGGCCCGGGGATTTGTCAATTTTAGTGATTTTTAGACGATGCCGTACTTCCTCTTGGGTTAAGCAGGTGACATTTAATTGAGACTTTTTGTTATCACTGAGCATGTTGTCTGTCATGGGATTTTCTTGTGTAAATACTGTTGAAAAAAAGTAATTTAGCATATTGGCTTTTTCCTCATCCTCATCCACCATTTCACCCAGACTATTTTTAAAGGGGCCAACACCATCATTTTTTAGTTTCTTACTATTTATGTAGTTAAAAAATATTTTGGGATTCTTTTTACTTTCTCTGGCAATGAGTCTCTCTGTCTCAATCTTTGCTGCCTTGATTTGCTTTTTACAAATGTTATTTAATTTTCTGTATTTATTTAATGCCTCATCACTACCTACTTGCTTTAATTCCCTAAATGCTTTCTTTTTGTCACATATTGCACTTCTTACCGCTTTATTTAGCCATAGTGGTTTCCTCCTATTTCTAGCATGCTTATTCCCATAGGGTATATATTGTGCACAGGTCCTATTCAGGATGCTAATAAACATTTCCCATTTGTGTTGTGTACTTTTATGTCTCAGGACATCGTCCCAGTTTATTGCACTAAGATCATCTCTCAACCGTTGGAAATTTGCCTTCCTGAAGTTTAGTGTCCTTGTAGCCCCTCTACTACACGTCTTCGTAAAGGATACTTGAAAGCTTATTAAGTTATGATCACTATTACCCAAGTGACCTCCAACCCGTATATTTGATATGCGGTCCGGCCTGTTAGTTAATATTAGGTCCAGCAGTGCCCCCTTCTTGTTGGGTCCTGAACCAGTTGTGAAAGGTAATTGTCTCTCATAGTTTTCAAAAACTTATTACCTTTGCTGGAACTGCAGGTTTCTGATCCCCAATGTATTTCAGGGTAGTTGAAGTCCCCCACAATAATGACTTCTCCCTGAGTCGCTGCTTGATCTATTTGCTTTATGAGGATATTCTCCTCCACTTCATCATTGTTGGGGACTTATAACAAACCCCTATCAGTAATTTATTATTTTTCCCCCTCCCCTTATCTCCACCCACAGGTACTCTACATTTCCATTAGATTCACCTATATTATCTACGCAGGATGGGTTTTAAGGATGATTTTACGTATAAACATACACCTCCTCCACGCCTATTTGTGCGGTCATTTCTGAACAGACAATAGCCCTGTAAATTAACAGCCCAGTCATGGCTCTCGTCCAGCCAAGTCTCCGAAATCCCCACCATGTCATAATTATTTTCCAACAAAATCAATTCTAATTCCTCCATTTTGTTGGTGAGACTTCTGGCATTAGTGTACATGCACTTTATGCATCTCTCTTTACCTCTATTTCTTCCTACTAGATTGACTGTTCTAACCCCACCCCCCATGCCACCCCCAATTTTATTACTTGTGCCCAGGTTACTGTTTACACTATCTTCCCCTCCTATACAATGAATACCCTCCCCCCCAATCCCTAGTTTAAACACTCCTCCAACCTTCTAGCCATTTTCTCCCCCAGCACAGCTGCACCCTCCCCATTGAGGTGCAGCCCGTCCCTAGCATAGAACCTGTAGCCAACAGAGAAGTTGTCCCAGTTCTCCAGGAACCCAAACCCCTCCTTCCTACACCAATTTCTGAGCCACTTATTTATCTCCCTAATCTCCCTTTGCCTCTCTGGTGTGGCACGTGGTACAGGCAGTATTTCAGAGAATACTACTTTTCAGGTCCTTGCCTTAAGCTTGCAGCCTAATTCCCTGAAATCATCTTTAAGGACCTTCCACCTACCTCTAACTTTGTCATTTGTGCCAATGTGCACCATGACCGCTGGGTCCTCACCAGCCCCTCCCAGTAATCTGTCAACCCGATCAGCGATGTGCCGGACTCGAGCGCCAGGTAGGCAGCACACTGTTCGACGATCTCTGTCTTTGTGACAGATTGCCCTATCTATTCCCCTAATAATTGAGTCCCCCACTACCAGCACCTGTCTGGCCTGCCCTTCTCTCCTGTTTTCCCCCTTACTGGAGCAGCCACTCCTCTGGCTTTCAGAGGTCATGCCCTGCTGCAGCAGTGCTGTACCTGAACTCACACCCCCCTCATCTGCCAACATAGCAAATTTATTGGGGTGTGCCAGATCAGGGCTAGCCTCCCTGGCACCCTTCCCTCTACCCCGCCTTCTAACTGTCACCCAGCTGGCTACCTCACGGTTCTGCAGCTCCATACTACCATCCTCCTCCACATCTATCCCATTGAGCAGCTGTTCAGTGAGCAGCAGACTCCTTTCCATATTGTCTATGGATCTCAGCGTTGTCAGTCGTTCATTTAGATCCAGTATCTGGGCTTCCAAATGCACAACGTACTCACATCTCACACAGCAGTATGCACCCTCGACCGGCTGGTCAAGGAATGCATACATGTGGCAAGATGTACACTGGATGGCATTGCCAATCATGGAGCTCATTTCCTAATGGGGATTGCACCAGACAGAAATGATAAGTAAAAAGAAATGCAAAGTATTAACAAAATACAACCAGCAATTCAGTAAGTCCTCCCTTCCAAACTCCCAAACTGTAAGTTTTAAATACATTTTATTAAACAGTCACAGGTCACATTTAGCACAGAAAGGGTTATCTAGAGTAGTAATAGGAAGGTGCAGGTGCAGGGACAGGTAGTGATAGCCTGGGGGGCTTTATCTAGGTGACAGGTTCACTTTAAGGAAATTAGCACCAGGTGCCAGATTAACGGGAATAATTTACAGGTAATCTGAAAGTGTTCTCTAATTTTGATCAGTGTTCTTTTTCTTTTATCTCATTTCCATTTTTACTCTGTGCGTTAGAATATATAACATTTATGAAATAAGCTTAAACTACTGATATTTAACTCATGTTACATAGTTTCACATAGGACAGCACAATGATTTTAACATTAAGGAAATTGTATGTTTCTCTAATTTTGATTGATAGTGTAGGTTAAAAGGAACCTGTCATGTTCCCAAATACTACTAATCTGTAGATACAGGGATACTCTGCAGGTTAAGCTGCAGTCAGACGGTCATATAACTCAAATGAGGATCGCATCGCAGCATCTCCCAACCTGAGCGTGACAGCTTCATGTTTTTCTATGCAGCTGTGATGTTTGTGACAGGGAAGCTGCCAGCATTGTAAGTATTGCAATATGATCCTCGTCTTAGGTATATTGCCGCCTGATTGCGCCCTAACAGTGTTCTAAAGATCCCTGACTGCTTTACTGAAAATGCTGCCACATGGAGAAAATGAACTCTATTATTCCTGGGAGCTGCCGGCTTTTGGTCACAAAGGCATGAACAGCAGCTACAGTCACTGCTTAGAACACAGATGCACTGCAGAGGGAGCTGTCAATCAGAGTTCCGGGGTTTACATACTGCCGTCACTCACAGTATACTGAGTTGTGACTGAAATGGCTCTGGGCATAGCTTTATGACTATAAACTGTGGTCTCGTGGGAGGGAAAAAGTTAATTTCTTCTCAGTAGCCACACTTTCAGTAAGGTGGTAGGGAAGATTTAGAATGCTATTATCATGTACATTAACTCTACATCTGCATGTTAATATCAATTGGGGACATGATGGGTTCCCTTTCAATTGTATACACAGTGTTGGCCAAAAGTATTGACACCCCTGCAATTCTGTCAGATAATACTCAGTTTCTTCCTGAAAATGATTGCAATCACAAATTTTTTGGTATTATTATCTTCATTTAATTTGTCTTCAATGAAAAAAACACAAAAGAGAATGAAGCAAAAAGCAAAACATTGATCATTTCACACAAAAATCCAAAAATGGGCCGGACAAAAGTATTGGCACCCTCAGCCTAATACTTGGTTGCACAACCTTTAGCCAAAATAACTGCGATCAACCGCTTCCGGTAACCATCAATGAGTTTTATACAATGCTCTGCTGGAATTTTAGACCATTCTTCTTTGGCAAACTGCTCCAGGTCCCTGATATTTGAAGGGTGCCTTCTCCAAACAGCCATTTTTAGATCTCTCCACAGGTGTTCTATGGGATTCAGGTCTGGACTCATTGCTGGCCACCTTAGAAGTCTCCAGTGCTTTCTCTCAAACCATTTTCTAGTGCTTTTTGAAGTTGTTTTGGGTCATTGTCCTGCTGGAAGACCCATGACCTCTGAGGGAGACCCAGCTTTCTCACACTGGCCCACATTATGCTGCAAAATTTGTTGGTAGTCTTCAGACTCATAATGCCATGCACACGGTCAAGCAGTCCAGTGCCAGAGGCAGCAAAGCAACCCCAAAATATCAGTGAACCTCTGCCATGTTTGACTGTAGGGTACCATGTTCTTATACTTTGAATCTCCTCTTTTTTTCTCCTGTAAACTCTATGTTGATGCCTTTTGCCCAAAAAGAGAGAACATTCTTCCAAAACGTTTTAGGCTTTCTAAGGTAAGTTTTGGCAAACTCCAGCCTGGCTTTTTTATGTCTCCGGGTAAGAAGTGGGGTCTTCTTGGGTCTCCTAATATACAGTCCCTTTTCATTCAGACGCCGACGGATAGCACGGGTTGACACTGTTGTACCCTCGGATTGCAGGGCAGCTTGAACTTGTTTGGATGTTAGTCGAGGTTCTTTATCCACCATCTGCACAATCTTGCGTTGAAATCTCTCGTCAATTTTTCTTTTCCGTCCACATCTAGGGAGGTTAGCCACAGTGCCATGGGCTTTAAACTTCTTGATGGTACTGCGCACGGTAGACACAGGAACATTCAGGTCTTTGGAGATGGACTTGTAGCCTTGAGATTGCTCATGCTTCCTCACAATTTGGTTTCTCAAGTCCTCAGACAGTTCTTTGGTCTTCTTTCTTTTCTCCATGCTCAATGTGGTACACACAAGGACAAAGGACAGAGGTTGAGTCAACTTTAATCCATGTCAACTGGCTGCAAGTGTGATTTAGTTATTGCCAACACCTGTTAGGTGGCATAGGTAAGTTACAGGTGCTGTTAATTACACAAATTAGAGAAGCATCACATGATTTTTCTAAGGGTGCCAATACTTTTGTCCACTCCCTTTTTTATGTTTGGTGTGGAATTATATCTAATTTGGCTTTAGGACACATCTTTTTGTTTTTTCATTGAAGACAAATTAAATGAAGATAATAATACCAAAGAATTTGTGATTGCAATCATTTTCAGGAAGAAACTTAGTATTATCTGACAGAATTGCAGGGGTGTTAATACTTTTGGCCATGACTGTAATTCTGCTACTCAATTATTAATGACATTAACTTATTTTGTCATCTCCGTAGAAGAGCCAGTTGGTTCCGTTGCCCTTCGAAAGTCCGGAGGCTATGTAGTTGCCACAGGCACCACATTTGCTGCCCTGAATTGGGAAGATCAGTCCATAACCCCCCTTGCTCAAGTTGATGAGGATAAACCTAACAATCGTTTCAATGATGGAAAAGTGGATCCAGAAGGAAGATTCTTTGCAGGTACAGTAGAATTTAATTGTCATTACCAGTTAAAATGGCTATGTTACCCGAACAACCTTTCCGTTAAAACAAAAAAAAACAAAGTAAAGACACCCTGATGATCAACAGATTGACATAATCTGATATTGCTGGGGGAGTGTTCAATCTGTAATTTATGGATTAGCGGAGTTCTCCAATTTAAGAGTCATTCTTACATAGCAGCGTTGACTATATGGCAACTTTCATTTAGCAGTATCTTGGTTAGTATTTCACATCAGTGTTTGTAAGCTAAAACCAGGAATGGGTCAAGACTGCAGATATAACAGACAATTGTTCCACTCCTGAATTTGGCTTACAAATCCCGATGTAAAATGCTGACCAAATACTGATATGTGAATGTGGTCTTCGGCTGGCTTCATATTAGCGTTCCCCTCTGCAGCGTTCTGCGGAGGGGAATCGCCATGTGTGCGCAGTGGCCGCCAGCTCCTATCTTTATAATGGGAGCGCACGGTGCTGCGCTTGACAGCGCATGACCGTGCGCACCCATTCACTCCCATATGTGATCTGTACGCAGGCGGATGCAGTTACAGTTCGATGAAAGCTAAATAAAGTACGCAGGATTAGGTTATTGGAAAGAGCTAGACTGTATTTTCCCTGCGAAAGGGGCCGTGAAATCTGAGGACGCACATCCATGTCACTGCACAGTAGTCTGCCAGGGCCAGCATCCAAGCAACTGTTCATGGCCGCCGGAGAAACTTGGTTATCCCGTGGCCCAACACGCAGCACCATGATGAGGTCATTATACTGTGACCTCATCACAGTCAGGATGCTGTGGCTGGTGGGAATGGTAAGTGTGCGCTCCATGGAGGAGCTGAGGAGTCTGTATCCTGCCATTTCTTGGAGAAGGTGTATGAAGGCGTATGTGTGTGTCTGTGCGCCTGGAGAGGTCATACATGGGGCAGTATATGTGGGGGGTTATACAGTGGGCATTATGTGTGTGTATGTGGTGGGGTTATACAGGGGGCATTATGTCGGTGTGTGTAAAGGGGTATACATGGGCCTGTGTGTCTGTGTATGGGGGGTTATACAGGGGGCAATGTGTCTGTGTGGGGGAGTCACATAAGGCGCAGTATGTCTGTGTGTGTGTGGGGGGATTATACAGAGGGCAGTATGTCTGGATGGGGGTTTATTCAGGGGGCAGTGTGTCTGTGTGGGGAGAATTTATGCTATCTGGAGGGCTATGAGGCTGTATTATACTATAGGGAAGACTATAAGGCTTCATTATATTTTATGGAGGGCTGTGAAGCTGCATTATGCTATATGGAGGGCTATGAGGCTGCATTATACTATCTGGAGGGTTATTAGGCTGTGTTAAGCTATATAAATGGCTATGAGGCTTCATTATGCTATATGGAGGGATATGAGGCTGCATTTTAGTATATGAAGGGCTATGAGGCTGCATAATATTATATGGAGGGCTATGAGGCTGCATTATATTATATGGAGGGCTATAAGGCTGCACTATACTATACGGAGGGATATGAGACTGCATGATACTATAATGGAGGACAATATATACCAGTTTGTGAGTCTTTATAGGATTTAGAACATTACGTGGGGTCCATAGATCTGACCAACATGTGCCTGGGGGGTTGGGGACTCAGGTCCAAATTTCGCATCGGGGCCCTTTGGACTCTAGTTACTCCACTGGGCATGACCTACAGTCTCCTTTAACAGAAAAATCCTGCACATGGTTAAACTGAAATGCACCTCTATCAGCAGCAATTTTGAGAGCAGAAGAGCAGTGCAGATTGTGAAGACTGCAAAAGAACTTGTAATACTTATATATTGGTAAGTGCCACAAAGGTTATTCTAAGGATAAAGTGGACAACCCCTGTAAATAACTATTGTGCTACCTATTAGACAAAAAGTTTAGAACAGTGCATGATATGTACAATCATGTAATTATTGGATACAATATATATTTTTTTAAAAGCCAGAAAGAAAACTACAACTATCCCCTTTACTAATCAATCTTTTTTTTTTTAAAAAGGACAAAATATGATTGCATGCCTTAGTTATTATCACTACATTATTATTCTTTTTATAAATGAGCCCTAGTATTTGTGGTGGTAACTTGTATTATCTCCTCATAGGCACCATGTCCCAGGAAATCCGTCCAGCAGTTGTTGAGAGGAACCAGGGGTCATTATTTACTTTATATGCAGATCACTCTGTGGTGAAACACTTTGACATGGTGGATATCTCCAATGGTTTAGACTGGTCTTTGGATCACAAAACCATGTACTACATTGACAGTCTTTCATATACTGTTGATGCATTCGATTATGATGTGAAAACAGGAAAAACATGTAGTAAGCAATATTATTAGACTGTGATAATAAAGTATATATATGGCCCAGATTCATCAAGAGGCTTTCACCAGAATTATGGCATAAAACATCTTGAAATATCACAAAAATTTAGTGAACTTGATGTCGCGTAAAAATGTAGCAACTTGTATTTCACACCAGTTGTGGCTTGGTCCTACCACTTTTAGAAAAGTGAGATGAGCTGAATCTGGATAGGGCAGGGTGAAGTCAACCAGAAAAGATTCTCGTAGTTCATGGTTTGAAGTAACGTAAATTACCCCACAAATATATGCCAGACCCTGGCTGGAGTAACATTTCAGATGAAGGTGCACGGCACTTGCAAGAGGCTCCGAATTACTTAACAAAGTGTCTAAGGGTACTTTCACATCAGCGGTTTTTGCCGTTCGCTGCAGATGCGGTGAAAAAAACGCATCTGCCGCGATTAATGCATAACCGCTGCACTTGCGGCACAGTTGCGGCAAGCCCCATGCAATGTCTATGGGGCTTGCGGTAAGTGTGCTGCAGGTGCGGCAAGTGCGGTTCGGCACTTGCGTCAGGTGCGGCCGCGACAAAGCGGTCAGCGCGGTATTTTTGCAGCCGCACCTGCCGCAAGTGCCGATACCGCACTTGCCGCACCTGCCGCAAGACATTGTATGGGGCTTGCCGCAAGTGCAGCGGTTATGCGTTAATCGCAGCAGATGCGTTTTTTTTCACCGCAAATGCCGCGATCAGCGAAAACCGCTGATGTGAAAGCAGCCTTAATGAGTTTTGCACATTTTACTGCAGCACTCCATTAATTAGAACCGGCGTACTGACCTCAGTGAACAAGGACCTAAATGTATGTGGTCACATTGTCTTTGGAAATCTACTGAAATACAAATAAAACACAAGGGAAATATACCATTTCAGTCATTTTTCATGGCACTTTTTTTCATGTTTTTTTTCATACCTGCAGATATGAGCCACCTACTTTAGGGAACCATTTTAAGCTAATATGTGGCAGAATTGATAGGCAATGTAGTTTATACAGTGCCGTGAAAACGTATTCATACCACGTGAACTTTCCCACATTTTTTACATTACAACCACAATCTTCAATGTATTTTGGGATTTTATGTGATATACCACCACAAGGTAGCTAATATTTGTGAAATGTAAAAGAAATGATACATGATTTTCTAAATATTTTAAAAATACAAATCTTAAAATTGTGATGTGCACTTGTTTTCAACCCCCTGTAGTCTGATATCCCTAAATAAAATCCTGAATGACCAATTGCCTCCAGAAGTCACCTAATAAGTAAATTGGTCCACCTGTGTGTAGTTTATTCTCAATATAACTATAGCTGTTCTATTAAGTCCTCAGAGGTTTGTTTGAGAACACTAAGGATCAAAAATCATCATGAAAACCATAGAACACACCAGACACATCAGGGCTAAAGTTGTGGAGAAGAGTAAAGCAGGGTTAGGTTATAAAATAAGGTATCCCAATCTCTGAACATATCACATAGCTCTACTTAATCCATCACCAGAAATGGAAGGAATGTGGGACAACTTGCAAACCTACCAAAACATAGCTGTCTACCTTAACTGTCATTCCAAGCAAGGAGAACACTAATCAGTGAAGCAACCAAAAGGTCACTCTGGAGGAGCTGCAAGAGATTCCCTGTTAAAGTGGGAGAATCTGTCCACAGTATAACAAACAGTTGTATACTCAATCAATCTAGCCTTTTTCGAAGAGTGGCAAGAAGAAAGCCATTTTGAAAACAAGCCATAAGTCCCATTTGTAGTTTGCAAAAAGCTATGTAGGGGGACACAGCTAGAATGTGGAAGAAGGTGCTCTGGTCAGATGAGACCAAAGCAGAGCTTTTGGGGCTAAATGCCAAGTGCTATATATGGTGGAAAACTAGCACTGCACATCGCCCTGAAAACATCATCCCCACTGTAATACATGGTGGTGACAGTAGCATGCCATGGCAATGCTTTTCTTCAGTATGGAAAGAGTAGCTGGCTATAGTTAAATGGAACATGAATGGAACTACAATACAGTACAGAGAAATCCTGGAGGAAAGCCTGTTAGAGGCTGCAACAGACTTGCTGAAAACAAATGCACAACATAATTTTCAGATATATATTTTCTAAATATTTAGAAAACCATGTATCATCTCCTTTACACTTCACAAATACTTGCTACTTTGTGTTGGTATATCACATAAAATCCCAATAAAATACATTTAAAGGGGTTTTCCCACAAATAAAGGTAAATTCAAAGTAATTTTTTTCAATTGATCTTGAAGTAATAATTTCCACAATGGATGTGTTTAAAAATTATCCTGTGCTAGGATAATCTTATAAATGTGTCCCTGTTATGTACTGCGTTAGGGTAAAAATTACACAAGCATGTGACCAGCACGAATGCAATACAAGGAAATCTTGCATTGCACGCCCCATGTTAGACAATCAGGCAGCTCAAACCTGCAAATTTTTTCCTCAGCCCTATGCAGCGTGATATATGTCGAGGCCGGCAATGGAGGAGATGGGGAGATTTATCTCTCCTCCTCCACAGCTGTGATCTGATCGCAGGATCGGGTCACAGTAGATTACACTCGACTCATGCTCGCACCAGAGCCTAAGCTGAGGGTCATTAGCATTTTGCATCCGATGCATCACGCTAGTGTGACTTTACCCTAATGGCTGTTTCTGACCGTGCACGAAGCATGGTTTGATCCTGGGCAGGGTAGGATGCAAAAGAGTATAAAGACATTACAGCACGGGGTCATAGCTCATTTTTTTTTTTTTTTTTAAACAAAAAGATTTCCCTGCCTGTTTAAAAAAAATGTTTTATCTCAAAGAAAAGCGTATTTACAATCTCATGCTGTAATGACTGTATACTCTTTTGCGTCCTCCCCGGCCCTAGATGAAACCATGCTCCATGCAGTCAGACACGACCATTACACAGTACATAGCAGGGACACATATATATTATCTCAGCACAGGAACATTTTCTTTTAACACATCCAAATGTGGAAATTATTATTATTATTCCAAGACCTATTGATTAAAATGAACTTTAAAATTAACTTTGTGGGAAAACACCTTTAAGTTTGTGGGTGAAACATGAAAAAAATGTGGAAAGTTCACTATTGCAAGGTACTGTAAATTGTTACTGAGCACTTGTTTTTGCTGGGAATCAGCTGCTTATCTTAAAATCAAGCAACATTTTACAATATATTTTTAAAGGTGTCTGTCAAGACAAACTGACAGTATGAGGCAAGTACTTATGTTTGCAGGTGAAACTGTCCCTAGAAAAATCACACCTCAAAGTACAAATCAATACTTATGTTCTGCAGAAACTGGAGTTTTATGAAATATGCTAAGTAAGGAGCTCGGTGCACCTTTGATGCTGCCAAGAGGTTCAGTGCACCATACCGCCTTATTCTGACTCCCTCACTGGTGATAGACAGTGACGGCATGTCCAGAATGAGCACTGACTGCAGAAAAAGCTCGGGTCAGCCAGTGCCTTCACTCACCAAGGAGGGAGATGGGCTAGATGCAAAAGTGCACTGAGCTTCTTGGCCAAATCAAGGGTGCACAGAGCATCCTGATTAGCTTTGTATGTAAGAAAATGAATAAGAGTATGGAAAATACCTCACCGTGCTTATATTGATGTCTGGATTGTCATATACTTGATGCATATGTAATGAGGTGAACAATTCAGACTGTATCATAGAAATGGATATGGAAATGAACTGTGCACAGTCCGCTACTGCCCCCTTGTGGACAAGTGCTGAAACAAACGCAGGGAAGTGGGAAATTCCCTTTTCAGCAAAAGTATTTACCCAGGAAGAGAGAGAGCAGGAAGTCAGTGCAGATCCAGAGCTGAGCCAGGGAAGACCTGCATGTGGATGTCTGTTGAAAGAGGGCTACTTTGCTACACCTTGCCGGAAAAATCACCCCGCAGAAGCCCCCGTGACAGATCCTGGGCCACTGGACTTTGGTGCTGTGACTCTGGCCGCTCTGCAAAACCTTGCCCGCCGAGCACCCGGAGTGCATGTGCAGGGGCCGTGACCGACATAAGGGAGCCATTTGTACTGCCGTGATCTCCCTTCTGCTGCTCGGTGTGCCCTAAGACTGGGAGAGACATTAAAAGAAAAATTCCGTTACCTGTGGAAGGAGACCAAAGAAGAAGACTGAGGAGTTTCCCCCTTCAGCGCTGCACCAGGACCCGTCATCGTGAGATCCCAGGCCTGCTACGTGGGAGCGACATCTTTTTCTGTGATAGACTGGTACGTGATTTTAGGGAAAGTTAGGGAAAGATACCTTCATTGTTGTGTTTTTTTCTTTTCTTGCTGCGTACCCGGAAAAAGTGAAGATCCAGAGACTCTAATATATACAAGTGCGCATATAGTTCGGTTGACTGTGATATAAACATGTTTGACAGTAAAGAAACGTTATTACCGGTTAAACCTGAGTATGGGGATTCTGTTGAGAAAGATCATACACACACACCCGCGGCCTTGCCACCGGTCATTACATCTGGCGTAGTCGGCAGGATGTGTGATCAACAGAATCTCCTCCCGGTAGTAACTTATAACCAGACTTATACTACGGCCTGCAGGTCCATATCCGGTGCCAGCACTCCGAACAGTGACACGGAAGAATTGAAGCAGATAGTAGCAGAGTTGCAGAAACAGATACTACAGCTACAGCTCATGCTAGACCAACAGGCGGACAGGCAAGCGAGACAGCAACCCAGCCGGCCTATGGGAAGGTGCTGGACATGCGGCGATCCCCGCCATAGGGCAAACCGTTGTCCGCATCCTCCACCCGTGGTCCGATATACCAGAACCAGCAAGTCATACCCCACAACAGCAGCCACCTTTAAACTAGACGCCCCAGCCAAAGCAGCTCGCTCGGCAGGGGAGATCAGGGAAAAGGGTGTGAAGAGACAGAGCCAGACCGATAAGCAAGTACTGGCCACTCGGGTCCAGGGGACGGTAAAGTGGTTTAATGTCCGTGATGGGTATGGCTTCATCAACAGGAATGACACAAAGGATGACGTGTTTGTACATCAGACTGCCATAAAGCGTAACAATCCTCGTAAGTGCCTCCGCAGCGTTGGTGATGGGGAGATGGTACAGTTTGATGTTGTGAAGGGAGAGAAGGGTACAGAGGCCGCCGACGTCACCGGTCCTGGGGGTGTTCCCGTTAAAGGAAGCAGATTTGCCCCCAACCGGCGCCGCTACCGCCGGCGATCCTACTCTCCCCGGGTAGAAAACGTGACTGAGTTTATTGGAGATATTGTGAGCCTGAACAAGGGAGCGAAGGTGAATGGGGGGATGACGGTTTCCCCCAACAGAGGTCCCTACTCCGCCGGAGATCAATCCCTGTGATATCAACAGCCATCACTGCCTTGGAGCCGATGGTTGTTGACAGGGACTGTCAACCTTTAAGTGGGGGGGTATGTAATGAGGTGAACAATTCAGACTGTATCATAGAAATGGATATGGAAATGAACTGTGCACAGTCCGCTACTGCCCCCTTGTGGACAAGTGCTGAAACAAACGCAGGGAAGTGGGAAATTCCCTTTTCAGCAAAAGTGTTTACCCAGGAAGAGAGAGAGCAGGAAGTCAGTGCAGATCCAGAGCTGAGCCAGGGAAGACCTGCGTGTGGATGTCTGTTGAAAGAGGGCTACATTGCTACACCTTGCCGGAAAAATCACCCCGCAGAAGCCCCCGTGACAGATCCTGGGCCACTGGACTTTGGTGCTGTGACTCTGGCCGCTCTGCAAAACCTTGCCCGCCGAGCACCCGGAGTGCATGTGCAGGGGCCGTGACCGACATAAGGGAGCCATTTGTACTGCCGTGATCTCCCTTCTGCTGCTCGGTGTGCCCTAAGACTGGGAGAGACATTAAAAGAAAAATTCCGTTACCTGTGGAAGGAGACCAAAGAAGAAGACTGAGGAGTTTCCCACTTCAGCGCTGCACCGGGACCCATCATCGTGAGATCCCAGGCCTGCTACGTGGGAGCGACATCTTTTTCTGTGATAGACTGGTACGTGATTTTAGGGAAAGTTAGGGAAAGATACCTTCATTGTTGTGTTTTTTTCTTTTCTTGCTGCGTACCCGGAAGAAGTGAAGATCCAGAGACTCTAATATATACAAGTGAGCATATAGTTCGGTTGACTGTGATATAAACATGTTTGACAGTAAAGAAACGTTATTACCGGTTAAACCTGAGTATGGGGATTCTGTTGAGAAAGATCATACACACACACCCGCGGCCTTGCCACCGGTCATTACACATAGATGCAAACTATATTGACCACAGTATAAATAGCACTTGAAGGAGGACCAGCACATCAATATTCTATGATTAGGAGCTCATAGCCAGAAACGCATCAGAGGAACGACATGTTTTTAACATTTAGATAGCTATTTGTAATGAATTTTTCATCTAAATAAAGATTTATTACATATTAAGGATGTGCTGATCCTCCCTTCAGTTTTTCCTGCACGATGATAAGCATATTTGATTAAACTTCGAATTGTGCAGAATGTAGGCAGTGATTGGAACACTAAGGCCATGATCCCACATAGCGAAAATACAGCATGTTGCTATGTTTTTTTGAGCAGAAAATTTGCAAAATGCAACTATCCAAGCCAAGTGGATGTAGTATCATGAAAACTGATGTCCACTGTATGCTTCAAGGCACTGTTGAACTGTGTGTTTTTGGTGGGCTGGAGATCCTGAAAAAAAACACATATAAAAAAATACAGTTGCGTTTTTGAATGGAGAATCAAAGCTTTTCTGTACTAAAGGGTGGATTACAAAAATGCTGTTTCAAATCTGCCTCAAATGCAAAAATGAAGATAGAAAAAAACACAGCAAATATGCAATAATCAGATAAGTTTGTTATTGGACAGTGCTGAGCTCTGGCTGTCTGCACACAGCTCTTGTAATCTATCTCTATTCACATCACTCTGCTCTGTGCAATCAGCTGATGGCCTCCACACAGCTCCTCAGCTGATAACACGGAGCAGATGGAGAGAGATCACAGGAGCTGTGTGCTGCCTGAGCTCAGCACTGTTCCTGCCTGAAGTAAACTGAGATTATGATCCTTTGTATTATGAATGCTGTGTAGGCCCTGCCCCCTCCTTATATGGCCGTATTCATGTGTGGAGCTGAAGAGTGATCTTCCTGACAACCAGCATATGTCAGGTTTAGAAACAGCCTAGTGGGGACATCTTCTGGAAGGTTTTTCAAAGGTTTTCTTCCAGATTTCACTTATGAAGTATATTTGAAAGTTTATTATAATCACTTGCTTTACTTTATTATTAAATAAAAATGCAAGTGGCAGTTACACTTTAAGTGATTTAACAAAAATAAGCTGTTTTCCTGTCTCAGCCAACAGTAACTTTACTATAGATTTTTTAAAAATTATAGTGTCCACATGTTAATGTGGATTTCGATGATGTCTCAGCCATGTCAGTGTGGTAGTAAGTTTATTATATATTTTGGGCAAAATATTTGCACCTACATCTATATCAGGTAGGAGGAAACCACAAAAAATCATAAAGTGATAATTACCCACTTACCGTAGTTAAATTTGGAGCTGGCTCTTTCTCATTCATGAAGCACAGTTTTTACATCACTTTTTTTTGTAGTGAAACAAAAATGTTTCATCCATTTAAAATGGCACAATTACTTTATTACTAAAAGAAACCCAAACTGTTGAGTAAAGTGAATTGGGTGGTAAAACTTGGCAAAAGAATAATGAATATAGTGTAATTGTTTACATTTTTATTTCAAAATAATGTAGAGCAAGTATATTTGAAATAAACTTTCACATATACTTCATAAGTGAAATCTGGAAGAAAACCTTATAAAAACCATCTATAAGGATGTAGGGAAGGGCCTATACAGTGTGCCACAGCTTATCAGTGTATAAGTTTACTCCAGGGACAGTGCTGAGCTCAGGCTGTTAGCACACAAGCAGAAGAGCCAATGTGAATGCAGAGGAGTCAGATAGGATGACAGCTGTGATCTGTGAGCTGTAATCTGTGCGTGCTGAAAGCCTGAGCTCAGCACTGTCCCTGAGGTAAACTAATACACTGATCAGCTATAGTGGGAATGTTGTGTAGGCCCTGCCCCCCCAACCTTGCACAGCCATATTCATGTGTGGAACTGAAGACGGTTCTCCCTAACAACAAGCATATGTCAGATTTAGAAGCAGCCTAGTGGGGACATCTTCTGGAAGGTTTTTGAAAGGTTTTCTTCCAGTTTTCACTTATGAAGAAAATGTGAAAGTTTATTATCACTTGCTCTACATTATTATTGCATAAAAAAATTAAATGACGGTTACACTTTAACTCCTTAAAGACCAAGCCTCATTTTGCAATTCTGACCTGTGTCACTTAATGAGCTAATAACTCTGGAAGGCTTCAACATATTCCAGTGATTCCAAGATGGATGATATTTTCTGCACTTCTTTAACCAAAGAGAGTGTATACACACAGTGACAGTTCAAAGCCATGACGGGTATAGCTGTCGTTGGTCCTTAAGGGGTTAATCCAGACAAATAGAAAAAGCACTAGAAGATGGTGTAAAAACGCTTATAAATACCCCTATGTGTAATTTTATAAAAAAAAATACAAGTCATCGTGTGCCTAAATGTGACATGTATAAATGCAAAGTGATGACTTCTGTAACATAAGATGCAATGCTACATACCATAATCTCTCAGTTTAGTAAACTTTTCTTCCTAACATGCCTTTGGGAGTAACCAGTTGTTTATGCCCACTCACTTACACATTAGCAGTTAGCATTGTTAAATCTAGGTCAAGTCATGGGCAGCCGGCTTATAGGCCACCGTCTCCCTACAGAATGGGTAGCATGATGCGGATTCGAGATTCTTTGTCATTATTTTGGTTGTGATGTCTTTTGAACTGTGTACATGAATAACTATTTTAATATGAAAAATATTAGAATCTGAGAGTCCTCAGTGGTTGATACCTTTTAATGGCTAACTGAAAAGATGGTAAGCATAGCAAGCTTTTGTGGCACTGTGGCCCCTTTGTAAGGCAGATAATGACACAGATTCTGAAGACACATACATATGCATACATATACAGGTGACGTAAAGCTGAGTCAGGGTAGGGAGGAAGAGAGAGGCTGGGGAATTGAAACTAAAAGTCTAAAGGCCACGTCACACGCATCAATCTTATGAGCGATATTGTTAGCGATCACGTGCACGCGCGATCGCTAACAATATCGCTCACATCGCTGGTGAGCTGTCACACAGGCAGACTCACCAGCGATGTTGAGCAGCGAGATCGCTGGTAACTATGGTAAACGTCGGGTTACTAGGCGCCGCGCGGCGCTTAGTAACCCGACGTTTACCATAGATACCATCTCCCAGCATAGGCTGTGCCATTGTGAGATCGTTCATCGTGGTGTCACACACCACGATGATGCAGATTGATCAAGCGATTATCGCTTGATTTGAGCTCCTGCTCACAAATCTGCGATCAATCAATCAAGCGATTTTACATTGTAAAATCGCTTGATTACACGCAGCGACGCACAGACGATATCGCTTAAGCGATCAAAAAAGCAGATCGCTTAAGCGATATCGCTCATAAAATTGATGCGTGTGACGTGGCCTTAAGACTACTACCATATAGCAATCATACAATTTGTTTCGCTTATCTTATGGTGGGTTTACACGCCGCGATATCGGCGTCCAACTCCGACCCAACTCCGACAAAAAGTCGCGTGGGTCGCGAGTTGGAGCCGATATCGGGTGCGCGTTGTATTGTTTTAGCATCCAACGCGATGCTGGAACGATGCCAAAACGATATCGGAGTTGAATAGCAGAGCTATTCAACTCTCCGATATCGCAAGGCCGTTGTACCAGCATCGCTGCGTGTGACAGCCCAACTACGATGTGCACGCTGACGTCACCCATTCACTCCCATGTTAAATGGTTGTTCCTGGGTTGGTGGGCGTGCACATCGTAGGGACGTTGCATCCCGATATCGCGGCGTGTAAACTGGCGATGCGATGCAGGAAGAAACGTGCACTAAATGCGCGCTCCCGCATCGTTGCCTCCGATATCGCCGCGATATCGGGACGTGTAACCCCACCATTAGACTTTTAGTTTCAATTCCCCAGCCCCTCTCTTCCTCCCTACCCTAACTCTGCTTTACGTCACCTGTCACATTTACTACAGCATCTAAGACTGTTGTTTTTTTTTTTTCATTTGCTTATGTATATATGTTTGTGTCTTCAGAATCTGTGTCATTATCTGCCTGATGAAGGGGCCAGAGTGTCCCGAAAACTTGCTATGCTTACCATCTTTTCAGTTAGCCATTAAAAGGTATCAACCACTGAGGATTCTCAGATTTTAATATTTTTCTATCTACTGGCTTACACTGTACAAACATTTTTACCTTATTTTAATATGAATCATTATTGTTTTACATTAAACGAGAAAAAAAGGGGGGGGGGACAAAGGCGCAATAGTGCCCCTATCACTAGACACTAGAACCGGAAGGTGAGACAAAAGCCACTCACCTATGTCAGTTGTGATCCCCACAACTGGTTAGTAAGCCTGGTAGGACAAATTCCTGGATGGCTGCTGCTGGACTTCCACCGGTTTCCGCTTACGGAAACGACATCAAATGCTTGAGGGAAGGAGGTGTATCACAGTCCGCGCTGCCAAGATTTCCGCGTGTCAAACATGCAAGGGAGCCGGTGTCAAAACAAACCTTTTCCTTTATTCATCCAACGCGTTTCAACGCCCTCCTGGCGTCTTCATCAGGGATACAACTGGTATCCCTGATGAAGACGCCAGGAGGGCGTTGAAACGCGTTGGATGAATAAAGGAAAAGGTTTGTTTTGACACCGGCTCCCTTGCATGTTTGACACGCGGAAATCTTGGCAGCGCGGACTGTGATACACCTCCTTCCCTCAAGCATTTATTGTTTTACATTGGTACTAATCAGTGTAAATTACAGTGACTGCTTCTCTCCACAGCCAATCGCCGCCATGTCTACAAGTTACAGCAGGATGAAGGGATTCCTGATGGCATGTGCATAGATGCAGAAGGAAAACTTTGGGTTGCTTGCTACAATGGAGGGAGAGTAATCCGTATTGATCCTCAGGCTGGTAGGATATATTCTTGTATTTATAATAGTGGCTTTTTTTAAAGAATATTTTCCTTGCATGATCTAGGCTGGTTTCACACTGGCATCTTGGCTGCATTAGGCCGAAGGGGCCTACATCTGCATCCGGCAACGCATTGCAAAACGCATGAAATGCAGGCACTGCACCATTTCTTTGCCTTATGGGTTTGTATTGTGTATGGTCGGTCCACAGAGAGAGAGAGGGAAAGAGAGAGATATGATACGATGATCTGTTCTGAGCATACTCAAACTACTCTGCTCTGAGCATGCTTAGAGTGAAATACAGATCCGGCTTGGCCATATTCACCAGCAACCAGATGCAGCCTCATAGAGAGCAATGCTTCACATCACGATTTTTCAAGCGACGCCAAATCGCAACATGATGCGGCCAAGAGTGCAGACAACACAGCACACTCGTCTGCATCCAGCGAAATCCTGATGCCTCCTAATGCCACTGCATCCCCATGTTAAATATAGGGACGCATGCCTGATCTGGATGCATCAGGATTTTGCCTGACACAGAGACAAGACAAATAAACACCAGTGTGAAACCACTCTTAGGCCCTTTTTCACACATCCGTGCCTTTGGCATGTGTGCAGTCCGTGTCGACACATGCCGGAGGCACAGAGATACGAAGCCCAATGCTAATCTACGGCCCCTCTCACAAGTCCGTGTTTCAGCATGGACTGTATCTCTGTGTGGAGCAGACGCGTGTCCATGTACTCCACACGGCTACTTTTCCGGTTTTGGCCAGCAGCACAGACCCTTTCAGGTCAATCAGTCTGTGCCAAAAATGTCCTGCACACGGATGTCCTCTAGGTGACATCCATGTGTATGGACCCAAGCAAAGAAGTAAAAGTTATAAAATAAAAAATTTTATACTCATCCCTCTCCATCACTGCCTGTTCCTCTCACGTCCGGGGCCGATCATTAGTCTCATGAATATTCACTGCACTTAGAGCGGTCTCAGAAGTGAGAGGAACAGGCATCGCTGGAGACAGGTGAGTATACAATGACATGCTGTCCATGTGTGATCCAGATGTCACACGGATAGCACATGAACAGCACATGCCTGACACACCATGCGTGTCACACGGACACACGTCCCCCCAAATAAATGGCTTATCTGATATGTGCATGTTTTTCGCGGATGTGTGAGAAAGGCCTTACTCACACTTATTATTACAGTGACAGCCTTGAATATCTATTTAAGTGTCTGAATCTCTTATTCTCAGAATTCCCATCCTGTGCATACAACACAATGTCTCCAAATCTTTTGTTGGCAGTACGAATTAGAACATAAGTATATTGCTCAAAACGTATCAGTGTTCCTATTCTATTTGTATTTTATGTATTGATAATATGTGTACAAAATAAAGGCTGAAGATTTGTATTACTTCTTTGGATTGTTTCCTGATGTAGCAGAGCTCCTCTATGCACACCGGTGGAGCTGAGCTGGCAATTATCCTATGTTACCTCCTTCCATGCAGCTTTCATCCAGTTAGCCTACTGGAATAAAAAAATACTTTTTGCTGGCAGCATGTGTAGTTAGATCTCCACTAGTTACACTTGTTCTTTGTGGCTATATAGGCCAGGAGAAAAAAAGTGGAGGAGTGAAATCACTCCATAGAGCAGTGTTTCTCAACTCCAGTCCTCAGGACCCACCAACATGTCATGTTTTCAAGATTTCCTTAGTATTACACAGGTGATAGTTTAATCACCTGCACTGGGGATAATTCCAACTCCTGTGCAATACTAAGGAAATCCTGAAAACACGACGTGTTGGTGGGTCCTGAGGACTGGAGTTGAGAAACACTGCCATAGAGGTATGGAATAAGAAGAAAGCCTTTGGTTACATAGTCATATGACATCATGACTCATATGCAAATAGAGTCCATGGTGCCTCGTTTAGGAGTCTCAAACATGGGACTAGCCAGATATCCTTCCAGGGAAGGACCTAGCAATGGGGTGGCTCCTTGAGGAGACCACCATAACCACCATATTAAGTGGCCCTTTCACTCAATATCCAGCTCTTTACGACTTTAAAGATATGACAAGGGAAATAGCAAATCCAGGTATCCATCCACTGACAGCTGTTTTGGGGTTTTGCCCCTCATCAGTGTGGAGTAGGATTCTGCCTAGGTGGGAGCAATGCCTGGTAGATGAAACAATCATGATGTTGGTCACAAGGAGCCACCCCATGGCTAGGACCTTCCCTGGAGGGATATCTGGCTAGTCCCGTGTTTGAGACTCCTAAACGAGGCTCCACAGACTCTATTTGCATATTCGTATTTCCCAGGGGACAATGCACCTAGGATTTCACTGTGTTTGAGCGCTTTTACCGGCTGCCTGCAGTGTTTTCTTTGACTGGTCTCCCTGGGATCAGTGATTGTTTCGTGACATCATGACTCAGGAAGGAGGGAAGCAGTTTGTTTTTTTGATGAGTCAAGACAAACAACACAACTTTCAGTTTGCATATAGTAAGATGTCTCACTTAGAAATATGCTGTCTGTAGCTGGAATGACAGTAAATGTGATTATAAACTGTATGTTATTACCTATTTTAAGCCTTACAAATGTAATCACATATATCTTTAAAGGGACACTATCAGGTCATTTTTCAGTATGATGCTAATAATACCCTTGAATAGGGCCAGGGCAGACCTTTTAAGAACATGTAAAATCATTATTGTACCGTTTGTAATTTCCATGTTATCAGCATTGTCAGACACTGCAGGGAGCTCCTGGATTAGTCCTCTCCATTATAACCAAACAGGAATAGTCTGGCTGCTATATAAACTGTCATGTAATTATGCATTCCCTCTCAGCAGGTCTCTCTTCCCTCCTCCGTCCTCCCTTTGTTAACAGTGCAATGTCAGGTTTCAGTAGCTTCTGTTCTGATGAGGACAAAGAGGGAGAGAGCTATTGCTGATCTGACTGATCAAGTCTCCATTTGTTTCTGTAAGCAGGTTTCCCTGCTGTGACAGTTTCTGTGTTGTATTTCACCTCTTTCTTGGCTGCAGACGCAGGGAGCAGAGAGGAGAATACAGTCCCCACCACACTGATCTCCTGTGCTGTGATGTAACATGCATATTCATGCTTATGGGGAGTGGATAGCAGAGAACTAAATGGACTATTCACTGTGAGTGACAGATGGAATGAATCTCTTTATTTGAAGTTTACAGAAGATAGGAGGGAAATAGAAATAAAAGACATCTATATACATAATCACCAATTTTGCGCTTCCGGCCACTGTGCCGCTATCGAGCGATGGGGCGCATGCGCCATCGCGAGCCGACGCTTCCTGGCCAGAAACGCAAAACTGCTGATTATCGCCCGCAAAACATAAACCCCCAAACCCCCACCACTGCTCGGTCCACGCACCGCCCGCCGCTCCCCCACCCCATGCTCCCGCGCCGCTCACCCCGCCATTCTCCTCCTTGCTGCATTGAGCTCCACCATTCTATGACAGCGGGGGGGGGGGAAGAGTTAACAACTGACGTCATAATGGGTGTGACCGAGAACACTCCCACCACATAAGGGCAGTGGCTCTCAGTCACGCCCATTATCACGTCCCTATATTAACTCCGTCTTCCTCGCCCATTCCATTTTCTACCTCAATGCTGCAACGACAATAATGCGGGGCTGAGCTGCAGCATGCACCCTACTGCTACTCACACCCTACTGCCCTTCTCATGCCCCCCATTACCCCCCACTCTACCACACTGCCCCTGCTTACCCCCCCACTCACCCACACTACCCCTGCTTACCCCCACACTGCTCCTGCTCACCACTCTTACCTCCGTATGCCCTCACTCCTCACTGCCCCTGCTTACCCCCCTACTCACCCACCCTGCCCCCACTCACCTACACTGCCCCTGCTTAGCCCCCCCCCCACTCTGCCCCTGCTTACCCCCACACTTCCCCTCCTCACCCCTCTTACCCCTCCGTGTGCCCTCACTCCCCACATTGCCCCTGCTTACCCCCCCAATCACCCACACTGCCCCTCCTTACCCCCCACTCACCCACACTGCCCCTGCTCACTCCTATTACCCCCCGTATGTCCTCACTCACTCCCCACACTGCCCCTGCTTACCCCCTACTCACCCACACTGCCCCCACTTACCCATACTGCCCCTGCATAGCCCCCCCACTCACAAGTGGGGCGTGCAATATTATTCGGCACCTGTACTTTCAGTGCAGCAGACTCTGAAACATTATATCTTTATGTTTGAAGCCTGAAATGTGGAAAAAGGTTGAAAAGTTCAAGGAGGCCAAATACTTTCACAAGTCACTGAATCAGCGGTGTAACTAGGTTTCATGGCGCCCGGGCAAAGATCCATTTCGGCGCCCCCCCCCCGGAGTAGGTGAGGAGCCGAGGGGGGGGGGGGGGTTGGGGTGCTGTCAGCTGTGGCCACTGGGAGGTGGAGGGGAGGAGGACAGAAGAGTGAGGCTTTTGGCGAAAGGGAGGAGAGATTAGTGGGATACAGACATAATGGAGGAATCTCCAGTACTCACTTGAGGTCTGACATCTTGTGATCCTGGAGCTTCCCCTCCCCCTCCTGCTGGTGCCGACTGCAGACCTTCACAGAAAGCAGAGCAGGGGAGAGGACACCATTTCTTTACTTTGTCCTCTTGGTCCTGCTCTCCTGATCACAGACCTCTCCTTGCTGCATTTACACCCTGAGACTCTACAGCAGGTCTGTGCTGGAGGATGGGGCGCTGCTGTAGAGTCGAGGAGCAGTGAGAGCAGAGTGGGGGGGGTGATTGTGCTGAGTCTCCCATCCCCCATCCTATGCACAGACTCCCGGGGCTGGAGAGAGGACACGACACCCATCATTCTGTGCATGGCTCACTGCAGCCTGACCTGACCCTACTCACTCCCCGACCTCTGCATGATAAGGAATTACCATGAAGATGCATCTGCTACCGCGTTCTCAATCTCTTCCTGTGATGAACGAGGAGGAGCGCAGCTTGATGTGAGCACACGTCATGTGCTCCAGTCTGAGCAGAGAGACTGAGGTCCACAGGGGAGCCTCCAGTACCTTGGAGGGTGCTGCGGCTGCGTTCTATGTGCACTGCGGTCTGCGGACAGTGCACACTTGCTAAATAACAGCGGGGACAGGTGCAGGGGGCAAGCCCACAGGGGTTTTAGCTGGTACCTCGGCAGGCCAGACCGACACTGACTATGGGGCTCCGTTGACTAGCAGCAAGCGGAACACAGCTAGTCAGCGGAGCCCCATAGTAACCCGATGTTTACCTTAGCAGCGGCCCGCCGGTTTCAGCCCCGCCGCACCTATTGCAGCCATGGTTGAGGAGGGGGAGGGGGGGTGCCGCCGGCGCCCTCCACTGAGTTGCGCCCGGGGCAAAAGGTCCGGCTGCACCCCCCTAGATACGCCCCTGCACTGTATATACACAAATTATGTTCATTGGGATATTGTTGGTGGTCCGCCTCTATCTCCTTCTTAATTAGTGCATTGTGTCATGTATTATTGTATTCTAGAATAGTAAGTTCACATGATATTGGTAGAAAACTATTTTTTTGTTAAAGGCAAAGTGATCCAGACTGTGAAGCTGCCAGTGGATAAGACAACTTCATGTGCCTTTGGAGGGAAAGATTATTCAGAAATGTATGTCACATCAGCCTGTGATGGTATGGATGAGGACTGGAGCGCCCGGCAGCCTCAATCTGGGGGAATCTACAAGGTAAGCAACTGTTTTTTCTGAATTGGTTCAGTTCTATCATAATACACCTAAATGTGGCTGCAATGAGTAATGGAGAAAACCACCAAGTCAAAATAACCAGAGACTGGTAAGGTTGTGTGTACTTTATAGTGATTAGTTATTCCATCTTGAGGTGTTTTGACAACAGGTTTACCTACAATAGGTATAACCTTGCATGAGAATGCTTTCAATGGAAAAATTAAAAGATGGCACTCAACTAAATATAAAACAATCTTTTATTAAATCATCCAAGCAATAAAAACAGTACAGGAGGGGCATGCAGGAGACGTCAGGATAACGGTGTCTGGTTCGCGCTGTCTTGCACTTTACCAGGACCTGGTGAATTGCACGGCTATATGTAATGGATGCCATTGTCTGGACGTCTCCCGCATCCCCCTTCTGTACTGCTTTTATCGTTTGGATGATTTAATAAAGGATAGTTTTTATATTCAGGTGAGTGCCATATTTTCATTTTTCTATTGAAAGCATTAGGGCAGAGACACATTTATGCAAGCTGCATGTGAGTATCTTACATGCATCTGTCTGGCCCACAAGGGTCTGGGGTACTCAGGTCTCGGGTGTTTGGGTACGGTGGATGTCACGGGTGGTCGGTGCCTGAGCCTGTGCCCTTGCGGTGACAACAAAATGGGGTATTTACAGGGATTAAAGTTTATAGGTGATTGTCGTGATGCCACCTGTAGGTCTCAGTGATGGTAATTGTCGTGACGCCACCTGTAGGTCCGGTGATGGTACCGATGCTGCTGGGACCTCAGGGGTGATGGGCAGCAGCAAGGTGTTGTGGCTCTCTACAGGTAGAGCGGGGTCCCCGGGGCTGTAAGGGTAGAATGGTGGAGTAGGGCAGCGCAGTCGCTGCAGTGTGGGACAGGCTGAAGAAGGGACACACAATAAAGTCTTTTTCTGTACCTTTTACTGGTGGTTTTGCAGGTATACGTCCAAGGTTGAAGGGTGCACGTTGGGATTTCCACACTGGGTGGGATATAGGCCTACTTGTCCTGTTCCTTTTTCCTGAAGTCTGACGTGTGTGAAACCAGGCCTGACCTCTCTTCTCTCTCACACCCGTGTTGCTGCACTGAGGGCTCTCGCTTGGCTACTGCTACCTCTCTCAAATGGGGAGTGCTGCAGGTGTCCAGGAAGCTAAGCCACGGCAGTGTACTGGGATTCTCTGCTGGGCTAATCTTTCTCCCTTGCAGACCCAGACTCCAGTGACCGGTGTTCTCTTGAGGTGAGTCGGTATGGCTCCTCTGCCCGCACTGTACTGTTCCTCACCTCTGCCTTTGGTCCTCACTCTCTGGACCCTTACACTGGCTCTGGCGATGCACTGGTTTCGGGCCTAGCATGGTTCCAGTAACCAGTTTTGCTCACTAGGCTCTGAGCTGATCTTCACAGTTCTCCTACCGACTGCACACTCTGGCTAACTCAGCCCCCAGCACCTGTATTCATAGGGGATCTGGCTTAACAGCAACCAGTGGTGTTCCCCCTACAGGCCTGGAGTGGAAAGGTGTTGTCTGTGTGTGGGTACCAGATCTGGAAATCCCTTAGTGTACTAGTTGGTTCTGTGGCTTACCTGGCACTAGGCGCCACATTGCCCCCCCAGTTTCCTTCAGTACTCCCGGACTGAGTAAAGATTTTTGTACGTTATAACAATGACAGGTATTGCCAAAGTCTCAAAATTGAAACATTTACAAAAACCACTGTAAAAACTTGAAAAATAAGAAAAAGCAGTCCTTACAGCGCTAGTCCATCCGTCGCAGGCTGTAAAAGAAAAGAAAGGATTGTTTTGCCACTACCAGTCCTGTGGCTATGGTCCATGTTTAGATAGGGAATCCAGGAAAAAAGGGTAAAGTCCTCACAGTAAAGTCTCAAACATTTAACGGGTTAACACACTTTACACACAGTTTCCCTACGGTTGTCTCTGCTTATGAGGCCAGGTCCTACCTTTTCTCTACCCCAGGCACTTTCTATTCCTAACTTCATGTGCATGTGGCTGTGCCCAGTTCCTCCACCCTTCTATACTATTTACTTGCTATTTACACAAGTCACTATTTACCCTGCTGCTTCACACTTTTACATTTTTTTTTTTGTAAATCAATTTTTATTGGGTTTTCAAACTTATTCAAGACAAACGTACAAGCCAGTATCGACCAAATAAGTAGAGTAACAAACTTCGTGACCTATTGACACAACTGGGTATAGTTACATGAAATCAAATTGACAGAGAAGAAATAAAGGGGGTTACTCTGACTAGAAATTAGTATAACAATTAGACATTCAAAATTGTTAAATATCTAGGTCTCTCACAAGTGCTTATTTGTTGGAACTGGTTGAATTGTATAGTAAAACTTTCTGGGGACCACCATGGTGGTCTACCAAATGAATTGTCAAACTGTATTCTTAAAGACAACAAAAACAATTAAAATAGACAAGAATAGGATTTAAGATTAAAGAGAAGGAGAAAAGAATAAAGAGAGAAAGAGAAAAAGAAAGAAAAAAGGGGTGAAACACCAGTAGAGCAGCATTATAACATTAGGACATCTGAACAGCAGAATACCTGATCATATCCGGGCCCAAGTAAGCCAGCCACCTGAGCCTCGGAGGAGTTCAGTATCTCCAGCATAAGCAGAATGCATTTCTATGTTAACCAGGACACTAGGTCTGATGACTCTCTAAACAGCAACCATGAAGCCCATGTGTTTTGATGGCGATCTATGCCCCCTGGGTCCGGTAGGTTAGCGTGGACAAGCTCCTCCATACGGCATATATGGTTGATCTCATCCACCACCTCCTGCTTTGTTGGGCACTCCCTCACCCTCCAATGTTTGGATATGAGATGTCTCGCTGCTGTCAGAAAGTGACGCAGGATCGATTTTTTAAATTTGGGGACCGACATAGGGACAAAGGTCAATAGTGCCATTTCAGGAGTAGGAGGCAGGTGTATGGATGTGATCCGCTCATATAAATCAAATATCATCCTCCAGAACGCTCCGATCATCGGACATCCCCACCATATATGGAGGTAAGAGCCTCTCTCACCACAGCCCCTCCAGCAAAGCTCCGGGGTCTCGGGGTGGAAAACATGAATGTCCGCAGGGCACCTGTACCATCTTCCCACCACCTTGTAGTTACGTTCCTGAGCTGAGGCCGATATGGAGGCCTTATTGGTACATGTGAAAATCCTCTCCCACTCCAGAGGGGAAAACTTTCTCTCAAGGTCAGACTCCCACCGTCTGGTAAACCCAGGAAAAGCATCCGTCTCTCCCAATTCCGCTTCTGCAAATTCCTTATATAGAGAGGATATCGCGTGGTCTAGGGTCTCCCCTTTCATGCATCTCCGCTCAAAAGTGGACAGTGGTCGGAACAGAATCTCTCTAGGTATGGATTTGATATAATTCTTAAGTCTAGCGTGCATCAGCCATGAGTCTGGGGGTGGGCTTCCCCCCGGAAACAAATCAGATATAGATTTCAGGCCCTCCCGGGTGATATAGTTATGTAGGGTAGGGTAGTCTTTCCTATCTATGCCCAGGAAGCTAGGCCTCCCCATCTCTATATGAAAGTTAGTATTTCCATAAATAGGGGTCAGAGGCCCAGGGTACGATGTGAGACCCAGTTTAGTTCCCTTGTGACGTAGAAAAAGTCTTAGATGTGAAGAGATAAAAGGCACCTCTGTCCGTCCCAGGGAACCAGATGACCAGATCACCGACCGGGGGGGGGATGGGTGAGAACATAGTCTCGACCTCCACCCATTTTTTCCTGTCGTTCTCGACAAATAAGTCTAGGATACATCTTCCCATATTAGCCGAGTGGTACAACTGGACATCCGGTAGCCCCAAACCACCTCTAGGCACCGATCTATACAAAGTGCGGATAGCTACTCTTGGGAGCCTGTGAGACCATATAAATTTTATAAATAAGGTTTTTAGACGAGAAAAAAATGAAGCAGGAAGCATGATAGGTATGGTCTGGAAGTAATACAGCAAACGGGGTAACAGATCCATACCTAGCACATGAATTCTGCCCAGCCATGAGATGGTAAGCTTATTCCAAGCATTCAGTTCCTTCTCTAGTCGGAGGAGGAGGGGTTGATAATTTATTTTATATAGGTCTGCTGTGTCTCCCGTCAGTTGGACACCCAAATATCGCATGGAGTCTAACCTCCACTTAAAAGGAAAGCTGTCCTTCAACAACTGGACCACCAGCCGTGGTAGGGAAATGTTAAGTAACTCCGATTTGGACATATTTATTTTGAGGTTGCTTAGGTGTCCATACGCCTGTAACTCTGAGAGTATGTTGGGGATGCTGATCAGGGGGTTGGTAATATAAAGCAAGAGGTCATCGGCAAAAAGAGCCAGCTTATGTTGTCCCCCATGGCCCCCCACACCCTGGATTGCCGGGTTGTTGCGAATCGATGCGGCTAGGGACTCCATGCAGAGTATATAAATGAAGGGAGACAGGGGGCATCCCTGACGGGTACCGTTCCGTATCGGAAACTGCTCCGATAGGGAGCCATTGACCCTTACACGAGCAGTTGGACATGTGTATAAAGCCTCTATGCTATGGATTGAGGAACTCCCCAGACCCAGATGGCGCAGTGTCTCTGTCATGAACACCCAGTGCACCCTGTCGAACGCCTTTTCAGCATCTAGTGACAGGATGCACATGGGTAACCCTCTGCGTTTGACTCCGTCTATCAAGGCCATCGTCCTAATCGTATTGTCCCTGGCCTCTCGACCAGGCACAAATCCTACTTGATCAGAATTTATTATATCAGGGAGAAGGTTTTTAAGTCGGTTGGCTATTAATTTGGCATAAATTTTTACATCTATATTTATCAGAGATATAGGACGATAGCTTCCGTATAGAGACGGGTCCTTGCCCGGTTTTGGCAAGACTACTATATGCGCCATCAGGGTCTGCGGAGCAAAAGCCCCCCCCCCCCTCCCGCCACCGCATTACAGACATCCAGAAATCTAGGGGATAATAAGGACTGGAATGTTTTAAAAAATTTAGCAGAAAAGCCGTCAGGGCCCGGGGATTTTCCCAGTTTAAGTGATTGCCAACATTCTGTGATTTCCTCTTTAGAAAAATCTCCAGCTATTCCATTTGCTGCCTCTTGTGATAGGGTAGGGAGGCCACAACCTCTCAGATACGCTCTAACCTTTTCCTGTAAGTGGGAGACGGGCATATCCCCATAGTGACTCTTGATATTATAGAGGGATGCGTAATATTGGCGGAACCCCGCCACTATCTCGCTAGTTTTATACACTCTGTGACCGCCCGTCTCCTGCATATGTAAAATCGTGGTCTGAGGACCTCTTTTATGTAGGGCTCTTGCCAGCAACTTGCCCCTCTTATTCCCCAGATAATAAAAACGAGAGTGGATTTTTGCCTGAAGGCCTCGATCGTTCTCGTCCAGAATTGTCAGGAGTTTGTGTCTAGTGGTAGATAAACGAGAGTACGTTGCCGGCAAGGAGTCCACCTTGTGTATTTTCTCCAGTTTATAGATTTCTGACAGTAAAGAGGCTATGTTCGCAGCCCTGAGTTTTTTAAGGCGAGCGCCATGTGAGATGAATAGGCCACGCAATACCCCCTTCAGAGCCTCCCATTTTATTGGTAACGGGGTGGAATCTGATTCATGGTCCAAGTAAAAATTGCCTATGGCTTTTTCCACATCAGCCCTACATTCAGAGTCTTTCAGTAGATTATCATTTAGGCGCCAGGTAAAGTCTCTATGAGATCTTGACCATAGGCGGATAGACAGAAATACTGGTGCATGGTCAGAGTAAAGTATGTTTCCTATGTCCGCAGACGGGTGAGAGTCTAGCAGGGAGTGTGATATGTATATTCTATCTATTCTGGAGTAAGAGAGGTGTACCGGTGAATAAAATGTATAATCTCGAACGTCTGGGTGTAAGATACGCCAGGCGTCTACAAGGGATAATCCCTCCCATAGTCTCCTAAGGTGGCGGAGAGACGGCCCAGGTCTGCTGGACTTACCCGTGGAGACGTCCAAGATCGGATCGGCCGGGAAGTTAAAGTCCCCTCCCATCACTATCGGATTGTTCTCTGTGAAATCCTCCAGCTTCTTTCTGATGAAGGAGCCATAGGTCTCGGTTCTCCTGTTGGGAAAATATACATTGGCGAGAGTTATCACGCGGGAGGCCATGGATATTTGAATAAACAAAAAACGCCCCCGGGGATCCACCAACTGCTTCAGGATAGTAGGAGAAAAAGACTTATGAAATCCCATGGAAACCCCCTTAGATTTAGCGTCGGGGTTAGGGCAATGGACCCACAGCGGGTAAAATGGGCTTTCACACTTAGGTATGGTATCTGACCTAAAATGAGTTTCTTGGAGCATCAATACATGTACATGTTTCTTATGAGCAAAATAAGATATTTGTCTCCGTTTGTTGGGGGTATTGAGACCCTTAACATTGAACGAACATATATTCAGGTCATCCATACCTATATTTACAGTTCAAGAGCACACAGCTGGATGTAGAACTCTGTCTGGTGTTAAGAAAAGAAGGAAAAGAAAGTGTAGATGAAAGAAATAGAAGATGTAGGAAGAAAAAGAACATCATAATAATTGTATATAAAATCACACAATACAAAACAAAGGTACACTGTGGTGCAATCAAGGATTGATTTAACTATCCTGCACTCTTAGGGGAAGGTGGAAGCCAAGGCATGGGCTGGTCCGCTCCCGTTTGTATCCCCCACAGTAATCAGGTGTCTAAATATAAAGTCTCTGCTACCAGTATGGTGCTTGGGGCAGCCTGGGTGTCAAGTATTCAACATGAGTGAACATTAGCTCTAATGGTGACATTGATAATGATAGAGGGAGGGAACGCGGAAAGGAAGGGGTAAGTGTGGTGGGGGAGAAAGTTTCTCGGGAGTCCCGGGATCATGCCCTCGAAGGGTAAGAAGAGTTCACAGGGGACAGTGAACCATATGACCTCAGGTGGTAGGGTCCAGGGGTCTGCGATCTCTCCTCCTCTCTTGCCATCTGGGTGGAGGGGGAGGCAGTTGATTGATCACAGGCCAGTCCGGAAGAGACATCTGTGGGAGATCAAATGCAGCCAGGAAGGCAGGCAAATCCCCAATCCTCCTGAAGGTGGCAGACTTCCCGTCTTTATGTGCTGATAGTTGAAAGGGGAAGCCCCATCTGTAGGGGATGTTGTTGTTCTGAAGAGTTGTCAGTAGGGGGCGTAATCCTCTCCTCTGCATCAGGGTGCGTCTTGCCAGGTCAGGGAAAAGAGATATTTCGGTGTCCAAGAACAAAATGCTGCCCTTCTGCCTGGCCCTTGCATAATTGCCTCCTTTACAGTGTAATAATGGACTCTGCAAATAACATCGCGGGTCCTGGAATCTCCTGACGGTCTGGGGGCCAGGGCTCTGTGTACTCTGTCCATTACAATCACTGAGTCCAGTGGATCTCCCAGAATGGTATTAAAGAGATCTTGAACCGTTTGTCTCAGGTCCACTGCAGCCACACTCTCAGGCATACCTCTTATCCGGATATTATTTCTGCGGTTCCTATTCTCAATATCTTCATGATTGTATACCATATCCTCCAGCATATTGGAGTGTAGCTGCAGCAACTCCCTATGTGCCTGGAGCTCATCTAGGATGCCATTCTGTGTAGACTCCACATCCTCCACTCTGGCTGTAAACTCTGTCTTCAGGCTCTGGAGCTCCCTCCTGTAAGATCCCTCCAGCCTGCTTTCCAGTCTCTCCAGATCTCTCTTGGTTGGCAGCATTTTAAGAACTTTACTTAGCTCAGCTGGTGGTAGAGTGGCCAGATCCTCCAGACTCTCCTGGTCCCGATCGTCCTCGCTCCCTCCCTGCAAGGCACTGTATCTGTTTCCCCTCTCTCCTCTTTCCCGCGCTCCCGCTCCATGTTGCTGTAGGGGCGCCGCCATCTTGGATGACCCGGGTGCCTGTGTCGCGGTGCCAGAGGAGCGCAGAAAGCGGTCTAGGACCCCGCTGGAGCCGGTTGCAGTGGATCCGGAGCCTCCCTGTGAGTTCCTGGGCTTGCCCATATGTGTGGGTAACGGCAGCGAGAGGCTGTTGATAGCGGTTAGTGGATTTCAGGAGCGGAGCAGCGCCGGCGTGCGACTTATCCCAGCATCAGCAAGCCACGCCCCCTCCACACTTTTACATTTTATACCCATTCTACATACCTGGATGGGGCATGGCCTTGGGTACTGCGACATGACCTATGTGGAATAGGTGTCTCTTGTTGTGTACTCAATTCTATGTGAGGTGGTAAAGCGGTTAGTTGTCTGCGAGGCCTTAGTCTCACTGTAGGACTGGCAGGTTCACCGATTGTAGGAATCTCTGGTTCCGGTACAACAGGCTGTATGTCTTGTACTTGAATGGGTTCTTCTCCTTTCCTTGATTCTTCTGGGTTGGAACTTGTTCTCCAACAGGTTGATAAAAGGAAAGTACTGGTACTATGATGGCTCCATCACATTGAAGCCAATCTTCTGGGAAGTCTCCTAGTACAGTGTGGATTACTTTCTCTCTCTTTTCTTCAGCTGGAGTTGAGTAGGAATCCCCTTTCTTGCGGTTTCAGCAGTTCTGGACATTTCTTGAGGTGATCTCTTGAAACTGTCGAGGTTGTTCTTCCTTCATCACGGCTAATTACGCAAATTTTGTTGTTGTCAAAATTAGATTGAAGGACAATGTAGGGTTCAGTTTCCCACTGATCATCTAGTTTATTAGTTCTTTTTCTTTTGAGAACCATTTCACAAGGTATCAAGCGTTCAGCTGGCGCATGTTTGTTATAATCTCTTTCTTGTTTCTCCCTGATGTATTCTAAGTTCTTTTCCACACATTCTTGCACCTTCTTGTATTGCTGCTGACGGGTAGAGTCCCAATCTTCATCAGAAGCATCTGGGTTTTGTACTACAATTCCAATGTCTAGGTCAACGGGGAGTTTTCCAGGTCTTGCTCGCATCAGGTATGCTGGTGTGTAGTTAGTAGAACTTACAGCTTTATGGTTGTATATGTCCACTAAATCAGGAAGTTTCTCTGTCCACTGATTTCTTTCTTCAAGGGGTAACATTTTAAACATATCGATGACAATGTTGTTCATTTTCTCACACAGTCCATTTGTTTGTGGATGGTAAGGTGTGGTTCTTATCTTCTTACAACTGTATAAGCCCAAGAATTCTTGAAACAGTTGAGATTCAAATGCAGAACCTTGATTTGTTAGTGCCTGCTCTGGATACCCGTGTGGTCTACAGAAGTAGGTTTGAAAGGTTTTGACTGCTGTTTCTGCTGTCAAGTCTTTAACAGGTGCTACCACTAAGAAGCTGGAGTAGTGGTCTACCATGGTAAGGGGGTAGGTGTAACCTGATCTGCTGGGTGTCAGCTTCACATGATTCAAGGCTACTATTTCAAGGGGTTGCTTGGTGACAATTGGCTGTAATGGTGGTTTTTGGCTTCTCTGGTCCTTTCTTCTCAGGTGACATGGTCCACAATTTCTACACCATCTTTCAATGGAACTTTTCATGCCGACCCAGTAGAAGCGGTCTTTCAGCAACATTTCAAGCTTCTTCCAACCAAAGTGTCCTGCATGATTGTGATATGCTTCTAACACCATCTAGACATCCCCTTTGGGTACCCTTATCTGCCAAACCATCTCATGAGTTCTGGGGTTGATGTAACGTCTGTACAGTTTCCCTTGGTAGCCAAACCGTTTTCCTTTCTCGTTCCACAGGTATTTTGCTTCTTGTGGAGCTTCTGGACTCAGGCAGGAATGCTCTTTAGTTATCAGCTCCTTGACTAAGCTGACAGCTGGGTCACTGTCCTGTGTCTCCTTCCATCCATGGTGAGGTAACGGGTTCACTGTTGTCTCCTGACGTCTTTGACTTGCTTGATGACACTGAGATGCACTTGGGCAGTGGAAGTCTTGTAGCTCTACCTCTTCTAGCTCATCCACGTCTTCACCTGCGTCCGGTAAGTTAGGCATCCTGGACAAGGCATTAGCATTGGCGTTCTTATGGCCTGCCTGGTACTTGATGGTAAAATCAAAGTTTGATAACCTGGCCATCCAGCGTTGCTCCCAGCTTCGCAGTTTCCAAATGTGTCAGGGGGTTGTTATCTGTGAAATCTGTGAACTTTGACTCTGCCAGGTAATGGTTGAACCACTCTGTAATTGCCCTGACTAAGGCTAGGAACTCCAGTTTGAATGAGCTGTAGTTCTCTGGATTCCTTTCTGTAGGACAGAGCTTCCTGCTGGCATAGGTGATCACTCTTTCTCTGCCTTTCTGCCTCTGTGATAAGACAGCTCCTAATCCCACATTGCTGGCGTCGGTGTATAACAGGAACGGTAGACTGTAGTCGGGGTTGGCCAGAATCACTTCTCCGTCAGGGCCTCTTTCAACTGCTTAAAAGACTGTTCTTGCTCTTGTCCCCATCGGAATGGAGGACCTCTGATCTTGCCCTTCTTAGACTGTCCTACCTGGAGATCTTGCATGGGCGCTGCTATCTTCGTGTAGCTCTTGATGAACCTCCTGTAGTACCCGACCAGTCCTAAGAATTGGCGTACTTCTTTAAAGGTAGTTGGTTCTGGCCAGTCCTTGATGACGGTGACCTTGTCAGGGTCTGGTGCTACTCCTTCTGCACTGACCACATGCCCAAGGTATTGGACTTTTGGTTTTAGCAGGTGGCATTTTGATGGTTGAAACTTCTTCCCGTACTTAGACAATGCCTCGAACACCTTAAATAGATGTTGCAGATGGTCTTCATAGGCTTTAGAGTACACTATGATATCATCCATGTAGAGAAGCAGGCTTCAAAGTTTTGTGGCCTAGACAACACTCCATCAGTCTCTGGAACATTCCTGGCGCATTACACAGCCCAATGGCATGCTGTTGAACTCACATAGTCCCATCGGTGTCTTGAAGGCTGTCTTCTCATGGCCTTCTTCTGCAACGGAGACCTGCTGCAGTACCCACTAGTAATATCTAGGGTTGAAAAGTAATTAGCAGACTTCAATGCAGCAAGTGACTCTTCTATATAGGGTAAGGGTCAGCATCTTTGTGTGTTACGCAATTAATTTGCCTATAGTCTACACACATCCTCATACTACTGTCTTTCTTTTTAACCAGGGCCAGTGGAGCTGCCCAGGGACTGCAACTATCTCTGATGACCCCTGCGTCCTTCATGTCCTGCAACATCTCTTTAGCTTGCTGGTAGTGTGCTGGTGGTATAGGCCTGTATCGCTCTTTAATGGGTGGATGGTTTCCCGTGGGTATGTGATGGTGTACCCCTTTTATCCTCCCAAAATCAAGTGGATGATTGCTAAACACCTGTTCATACTCTAGAACTACTTCATAAACTCCATGTTTCTTGTGAGAAGGTGTGTGATCAGTTCCAACATGGAGTTCCTGACACCAATTCTCTAACTGCTTCTTGGAGTTGTGATCCTCATCTGAACCTGGTTGAGTCAGTGGTTCTACTGCATGTATTGAGTCGTTGTCTACATGGTACAATTTAGCAACATTGAATATTTGGTAACTTAACTTCATCGTCACCATAGTTCAGTATGTGTACAGGTACCCTTCCTTTGCGTACATCAACCACCCCCCTGGCTGTCAGGAGTGTAGGACTACTTTCAGACATCACCGCCTCCACTACCGCTGGTAGTCCTGCCCTCTGAGGCCTATTGCTGCCCAACACAAGATCATCATTTCACTTCTTGGTGGTACCACAATAGGAATTGGGTCTGTTATCCGCACACTACCAATTTCACCACTTGTTAAGGTTACCTGTTGCTGGTACATGAGGGCTCTGATTTCTTCTGAAGAACCCTTCTTTCTCCGGGAGGAGCAGTGTCTGCAGTCTGTTGGAGTAAAAACAGCACTTCCTCTAACAATTACCAGTAACATTTATACCAAGTATTATATGTGGGTACCTCTCATTATGATTAGTCTCAACCACAATAAGTCCTTGGTTCTTCATTTCCACCCTTCCCACCTTTATTGTTACCTCCCGATGCCCCTTTATGTTGACAGGCAACCCATTGGTAGCTATAATAGCTGGTCTAGGGTCTGGAGGTTTAGGTTCAAGTTCAGATCAGAACCGTTTATAAAGGATACTCAGGATGGTGGTCACCTGGGATCCGGTGTCAATCAAGCAGATGTAGGGATGCCTTCTAGGACGATTGACAGGTACAGATGATCCCCTATATACCTGCGCAGTTGGGCCCTAAGCCCTGGGGTTAGCTCGTTTAAATGGACAGAACCAGTAGATGTGTCCTCCTTGTTGCACTTGTGACAGATGGGCTGCCCATTGGAACTGTAGCAGTCTGTGGGTTTCCCTCGAAGTGGTGGTGTCCTCTTCCTCATCTATGGGACGTCCTCCGGGCTGTCAGCGAGCTGTATCTTTCCTTGTGGCTGTTCTTGTCTTGGGATGCCTGGCACCCAGGAGCTTTACCATCTCTTTGCTTAGCTGGCGCACCTCGGACCACAGGCTGTCAAACCGGTTAGAGGTTACAACCTGCTTATTGACCTCTGCAACTGGTAACAAGGAAGGTGCTTCTTGTGAGGAAGGGGTATTAACCCATCGCGGCTGCAGAGCTAAGTCTGGTATGTTGGGAGTTGCTGTCCCTTAACATCAGTTCTTTAAGGGTGGCAAACTCTGCATCAGGGTTTTGGAGAGCCCACCAGCGTGCTTGCCTGCTGTCATCTTGTAATCTAAGCCCCCTTATGAACTGCTCAGTCAGCATTTTATTTTCATCATGTATGCTGAGTGGGTCTACTTTTTTAAGGTACTCTGTGCCTCCTGCAGGGTAGGGTATAGGCCTAGGACGCTCTCTCGTGCCCCTTGTTTGCAGTGGTAAAACAGCATCCTAAGTTCAGTCTCAGTGTGATGTTCAAAGACCTTTTTCAGTTTTTCGAAGATTTGAACAATAGACTCCTGATCTTCGTCTGACCAGTTTTGAGTTTCCAGCTCGCTGCACCTGTTAACTGTCCTATCACTACTGAAGCTTTCTGCTTACCAGTCATCACATACATGTCCAACACATTACAGATCTTTCTCCTGAACACAGCCAAGGTGCCTGGCTGACCGTCATACTTGGGCAACCAGGCTGTGTTAGGGACGTATGGCAGTGAGGTCTGGCATTATCGGGATTGGCGAGTGCAGGCCCGGTCGGTTGTCCATTTTGGGCTCCGCTTGCATCAGCGGGCGGGTTTACATGAGGGGCTGCTGCGTTTTTTACATACGGGGCACTCATTATCTCTTTTCCCTAGTGAATCGTTGCCAGTCTCTGAAAAGCGAGAGTATGTAGTCGGCTCCGCAGGTGGGGATTGGAGCATCTTGGGTATTTCCGGATCAGGCTACTGCACTCAGTGGTTCATGGCAGAGCTTGGGGCGGGGCCTATCTTCGCACCCTTGCAGCTGTAACGCCCCTTTCCTTCCCGCTCTGTGGCGCAGCAATGGCGGCCCAGATTAACAGTTCACAAAACACAGTCTTCGCACGGCACACAGTACCCGGTTATACCGGGCACGGGATCCTGTTCATGATGCCAGAGATGTCTGGCCCACAAGGGTCTGGGGTACTCAGGTCTCAGGCGTTTGGGTACGGTGGATGTCATGGGTGGTCGGTGCCCGAGCCTGTGCCCTTGCGGTGACAACAAAAAGGGGTATTTACAGGGATTAAAGTTTATAGGTGATTGTCATGACGGCACCTGTAGGTCCAGTGATGGCACCGGCGCTGCTGGTACCTCCTGAGTGATGGGGGGTAGCAAGGTGTTGTGGCTCTCTACAGGTAGAGCGGGGTCCCCGGGGCTGTAAGGGTAGAATGGTGGAGAAGGGCAGCACAGTCATTGCGGTTTGGGACAGGCTGAAGAATTGGCAAACACATAATAAAATCTATTTCTATACCTTTTACTGGTGGTTTTGCAGGTACACTTCCAGGGTTGAAGGGTGCACTTTGGGATTTCCACACCGAGTGGGCTATAGGCCTCCTTGTCCTGTTCCCTTGTTCTGAAGTCTGATGTGTGTGAAACCAGGCCTGACCTCTCTTCTCTCTCACACCCGTGTTGCTACACTGAGGGCTCTCACTTGGCTACCACTACCTCTCTGCGGCTCCTGGCTCTCAAATGGGGATTGATGCAGGTGTCCGGGAAGCTAAGCCTCCGCGGTGTACTGGGATTCTCTATTGGGCTAATCTTTCTCCTTTGCAGATTCGGACTCCAGTGACTGGTGTTCTCTTTGGGTGAGTCGGTATGGCTCCTCTGCCCCCGCTGTACTGTTCCTCGCCTCTGTCTTCGGTCCTCACTCTCTAGTCGACACTGGCTCTGGCGATGCACTGGTTTCGGTTCCTAGCACGACTCCGGTAACCAGTTTTGCTCACTAGGCTCTGAGCTAGTCTTCACAGTTCTTCTAGCGACTGCACACTCTGGCTAACTCTGCCCCCAGCACCTATATTTATAGGGGATCTGGCTTAACAGCAACCAGTGGTGTTCCCCTTACAGGCCTGGAATGGAAATAATAATGGAATGGAATAAGGGAGAAATGTGATAGGATGATGACCCCTGACCTTTATGACAAGGAGTCACATTGGATTACGTGCTAATCACCACTTGGGATACGTGCTATTTATTACTTTCTTTGGGTATACTATTTATTGGGTGCATTGAGTCCTATACAAACAAGGGAAAGAGCAGAGATCTATAGGAGGGTAAGGGTATGTGCACATCAGACGTTTGTGCATCTCTGCAGACCGACCGGGAACCGGTGGACACTGGCAGAAACTGACTTTTCTGTGCTCAGCAGTGTCCCTCATTTTTTGCTTGTTTTTTGCTCGTTTTATACAGCGTTTTGTCGGCGGTTTTTCTGAGCGTTTTTAAAACTGAGTTTTTTGTGCACTTGTAAGCTGGAACCGCTGGAAAAACGACCAAAAGAAGTCACTTGCTCTATTTTTGAAAACCGGTGGAAAACCGGTGGAAAAACTGAAAACGACCAGAAAAAAACCGTTCTAATGAAGACAGCGTTTTCTAAACTCCATTGAGTATCATGTTAATCCAGCCGGTGGCTAGGATTAACATAAATAACATAAAACTGAGCGGAAAACGCCGACGGAAACCGGTAAAAAACAGCCCACAAAACGACTGATGTGCACATACCCTTAGCCATCTAGGAGTGGTTGTGCTATTTTACCATCATTAGAGTGCCATCCTCTGCAGTTAGGTAGGATACTGTCTATTAAATAGGGCCTGATTAGGGCAAATGTATTACTGTTCCCCCTGTTGTCTGCAAATCCATCCCTGTATTCGTGTTTATATTGTGTATTCATCTTAGGATTTTTTCATCCTTTTAGAGTGCCATACTGACTATAGTCAGATTTTATTTTTTGCACTAGTATTGTACTAGGTAATTAATTTTAACTATATAAATAAGTTTGATGTTTTAAAGAGTAATTACATTTTCTGTCTTGATATAAAGACTGGACAACCACTTCAAACCATTCATGGATCCATTAGGAATAATGGTGGGACAATAGTGTGACCAGAGCTATATCCTGATTATATTTTTGAGAGGCAGTAGATAAAACATCAGATTTTTACATTTTATACTTGCATAATTGAGGGATTTTGCAAGACTTATCTATTGATAGGTCATCAACATTAGGTCAGTTGGAGTTCATTACACATTACCCCTGTCTCCTGGGGTCCTGATTGATGTGTTGTTTCCTCTCTATGGTATGTTTTCTAATTGATATACCGATATGTAGTGTATTTATTTATTTATATATTTATCATGCTAATTTGATTAATTTCTTAAAATTACATCCCATTTATCTGCTATATGTTATATGCTAATTTTTATAGAGATTTCAACAATATTATATTTCTGATACATTTGAACTTTCTTCTGTGTATTGCCGCCTTCAATTTTAATATAATTTTTAATCTTTATGGTCTAATAAAGTTATACTTATATGATATATCTATTCTCTTTGTGTTTCGGTTATGGTTATGTACAGAGTGTGCAGAGACAGAACAGCACAGCTCTGTACACTGTGTAGGGGTTGTTCCAGAGTCTATTGAAGTAAATGAGAGCTGAGCTGCAGTACCTGAGAACAACCACTAGACCGTGTACTTAGCTGTGTTGTTCTAACATCCAGCCAGTGCAAGAGCTATGAGAGTACCGGGTTCTGGATCTACATGATCTGATATTGATGACCTATCCTAAGTTATGGACAACCCCTTTAAATGTATGTTTTTATTGTTTTATAGATAACTGGACTTGGTGTAAAAGGAATACCACAAAATCCGTTTGCAGGGTAATTAAAGGATCACCACTTGCCAAGTAAACTTAACCACAAACAACTCTTACAGTCTGAACTCCCAAAGTCACTGCATTGCTTGATTAATAAACTTTTATAAAACAAGATCAATATCTTGTGTGTGCATTTTATTTCCTAAGCAAGGTGATTCCAATCTACATTTACTGTGACTGAAGGGTACATTCATCATTTTTATTAGAATAATAATTAATAAGAATATTTTGCACAGGGAAGTTCATATAGTGAATTTTTAGATTTATAATTTTTAGTTCATTGGATGGACATTGAATATTGAAGTGTTTTCATTTCAGTTTTTATTCCATAAATGAAAGCCCATTTAAAGGGACACTGTCAGGTCATTTTTCATTATCTATAATATAAAAGCCGAAGGCCACTTCCGGAAAACCCGAAGGTTACTTCCGTGATGGCCTACGGACCCATGGTGGGGACGTCACCAGTGCGGGGTAGCCGGCGAAGGAACGTTCCGGCCAGGAACGTTCCCGTCTGTCCCGGCGCCTCATCTCTCCTCCGCTCCAGCCTCTGCCCTCTCCAGCCTCTGCCCTAACGCTGCAGGAGCATCACAAATACACTACAATATGCTACACTACACTACACCACTGCCCTCTGCCGCTTTGTGAACATTTAAAACTTTATTGTGCGCGGTAACAGACAACAATGAACAGCCTTCTGGTCGCCTAGCAACAAGCTCAGCCAGCAATGGCGCACAGTCTGCACCCTCTCCTCACCTCCTGTACCCCACGTAGTTATCTATGGCCCCCGCAGCCCCCTGGAAGTGCAGCCTCTCCATGCCTCCTTCAGGTGGCTGCTCAGTGAGAAGGAGGAGGAGGCAGCTCCAGGAAGAAGTGGACACGGAAGGGAACAGACACGGAGGGAGGGACAGAGGGGGAGAGGGAGGGAGGGAAGGAGGGTGGCTCCTGGGACAACCTGGCCTCACAGAGGTGCACGAAGGAGCTGCAGCCAGGTCACAGAGCAGTGTGTAGCACCACAGCTCCCAGCATGCCAGGCCTATCTCTGTGATTAGACCTGTGGGACAGAGTGCTCTAATATGGCCAATAATACAGCCAGAAACAACATTACCATGCCAACAAGATGTTCCCATAGTAACAGTACACTATAGTGTTACCATAGTAGCAGTTACAATATTATTATGTTGGAAGGATATCATGTAGCATACATAGAATATTAATAAGTAAAAATAAATGAGAATCAAATGTTGCCTGAATTTGGTTGGAAACAATGGCGCAAAATTATTTTACATTTACAGACGTCTATATATATATCTATTATATAAAACCCGAAGGCCACTTCCCGAAAACCGTTACTTCCGTGATGGCCTCCGGACCATGGTCGTGACGTCACCAGTGCGGGGTAGCCGGGCGGTGACCGGCGGAGGAACGTTCTGGCCAGGAACGTTCCGCTTTCGGAAGTTCCGGCCAGGTACATTCCTGTCTGTCCCGGCGCCTCCTCTCTCCTTCGCTCCAGCCTCTGCCCGCTCCAGCCTCTGCCCTCTCCAGCCTCTGCCCTCTCCAGCCTCTGCCCGCTCCAGGCTCTGCCCGCTCCAGGCTCTGCCCGCTCCCGCCTCTGCCCTTTTCCGCCTCTGCCCCCTCCAGCCTCTGCCCCCTCCAGCCTCTGCCCGCTCCAGCCTCTGCCCGCTCCAGCCTCTGCCCCTCCAGCCTCTGCCCGCTCCAGCCTCTGCCCGCTCCAGCCTCTGCCCGCTCCAGCCTTCCCCCCCTCCAGCCTCCTCTGCCCTCCAGCCTCCCCTGTCCTCTGCCCTCCAGCTTCCCCTCTCCTCTGCCCTCCAGCCTCCCCTGTCCTCTGCCCTCTAGTCTCCCCTGTCCTCTGCCCTCCAGCCTCCCCTGTCCTCTGCCCTCCAGCCTCCCCTGTACTCTGCCCTCCAGCCTCCCCTGTCCTCTGCCCTCCTCACCCCTCCAGCCTCCGCTCTCCTCACTCCTCCTCACCCCTCCAGCCTCCGCTCTCCTCACCCCTCCAGCCTCCGTTCTCCTCTCCACTCCATATGCAATGTACTGTATGTGTATATATGTGTGCATGTAGGCACTTCCGTTACTTTGTCTGCAGTTCCCTCAACTTTGTACACACACATACACACACACACACACTCCGCTATACTTACCACCGGCCCTGCGTCCGCTGCCTGCATCCTCAGTCGACATGTCGCCGCCCCCGAACTACTGGATCCAATATAGCGTCCAAGATGTCTCGCCAAACTACCCGGACGATCCAGGTGGCGGGGAAGATGCAGGGTCAGTGGTAAGTATAGCAGAGTGTGTGTATGTGTGTGTGTGTGCTGACCACTCTGCCCACGACGCTGCGCTGACCACTCTGCCCATGGCGCTGCGCTGACCACTCTGCCAACGGCGCTGCGCTGACCACTCTGCCCACGGCGCTGCCCCAACCACTCTGCCCACGGCACTGCGCTGACCACTCTGCCCCACGGTGCTGCGCTAACCAATCTCACCGCACTCACTGCTAACCACTGAGCCACCGCACTCACTGCTAACCACTGAGCCACCACACTCACTGCTAACCACTGAGCCACCGCACTCACTGCTAACCACTGAGCCACCGCACTCACTGCTAACCACTGAGCCACCGCACTCACTGCTAACCACTGAGCCACCGCACTCACTGCTAACCACTGAGCCACCGCGCAGTGCTAACCACTGAGCCACCGTGCAGTGCTAACCACTGAGCCACCGCGCAGTGCTAACCACTGAGCCACCGCACAGTGCTAACCACTGAGCCACCGCGCAGTGCTAACCACTGAGCCACCGTATACTCTGCTTCCCACTGAGCCACCTGTATACACACAATTAATTTCACCATACTCCCCTAACTATTAGTAAATAAACTATATATGGTCACTGATTGCTGGTTTCTTACGGTCACATGCAGCGATCTGTGCTGACCAGCGGGAAACCAACGATCAAAAAATGACCTAGAGCACGTTGCAGCGATCAGTGACCTCACAGCAGGGGCCTGATCACTGCAAAGTGTCACACAGAACGACATCGCTAGAGAGATCGTTGTAACGTCACAGTTACAACGATCTCTCTAACGATATCGTTATGTGAGACAGGGCCTTAACACTACAGATAAGAGCACAGTAACATGAGTATGTAATAAGTTGTAATTGTTTATGTAAATGAGTGTGTATATAATGTCTGAACTAAAGGCCCCGTCACACGTGTCAATCTGGCTTGCAATGTCGGAAGCGATGCGCGGGTGCGCGCTTGCTTCCGACATCGCAGGCCAGCTGTCACACGGCAGGATGTTGCCGGTGATGCGGCGGCGATGTGGGAGGAGCCATCGCTTGCTGGCCTGGAATCAACCCAGCGAGTGATCCGCAGCAAGCTGCGGTATAGGCTGGATCGCCGCCAACATCGCTATTGTGGTGTCAGACGGCACGATCTAGCCTAATCGCTGGTTGCAGATTGACAGGTTTATGTTCACCCTCGTAAACCTGTCAATCTGCGACCAGCGATGTATCGCAGTTGTGTCGCGCTGTCACACAGCGCGACGCACTAGCGATATCGCTAGCGACGTCACTTTTCGGCGATGTCGCTAGCGATATTGACACGTGTGACACCGGCTTAACTGTGTCTAGTTGCTAGAGGAAAGGTTCATGAGCCTGAAACGTCGCACTATGCACCTGAGGGCCGAATAAAGGCAGATATTGGATATATTTGGAGTGCTGCTTTCCCTTTTTGTGGATATTTGGAGCAAGCGGATGGGAGATATGCTTGGAAAGATTTGCACCCAGTCACTTTACCCAGGCTGCTCTTTTTCCTATTTTATATTGATATTTTTCTGAGATTTGCACAACATATAGCAAAATGGAACCAGGTGGTGTATGTTATACATCAGACGATGAGGAACGGATCCTTCAAGTGTGAATTTATGAGAATGACTGTAAAAGGTTAATATCGATTGAATTGCACATAGCTACTTTGGCGCAGTATTATAATGCTAGAAGAATCCCTAGAGGCTTACGTTCAAATGTGAGACCTACGTTATTCTTTGGTAGTACAGTCTATTGTGAAAAATTTGCTGTCATGTCAGACAGATATTCCTTGGATGTTATATTGTTAAATATGGAATACCTCCAGGAGGAAACAGGGATGTTGCAGGTAGAAATTAAAGAAACAGAGTCATCTCTTAAAAAGGTGTTGGGAGAGGATGAAACAAGAAAATTTAAAGAGACAGTAACAGGAAAAGTGGAGAAATTGAAGAGAGATCTAGAGGAAATGAAGAGGCAGAAATGGCAGAGGAATATGGAGGACTACAAGACTGGTCAGATCTACAATTGGCAGAAAGACAATATGATGGGATGGCGAAAAAGAGGTAATTGTCAGAGGACAGTAAAGGGCATCCGAATGTTGAAAAGTAATAGATTTGATACTAGAAAAAGTGACTTTGTTTTGCATAGACCCAGAAGGCCCCCTACCCGACGAAGAAGAGGAGGACAACACCACCATCGGTGCCAGAAGAAGACAAAACGACAAGAACAAGCCACCTTACAAGCCACAACAGAAGAAGAAAGATCATCTCTAGTGGTTAACCTCTCGGGTAAAAATTTATCTGATAACCAAATGTCTATACTTAATAAGGGTTTGAATTTCTGTATTAACACACATGTGGATTGGTTTAAGGTTGAAGTGGATTTATTCAGGTTATTCCAAAATATAAAATTAAAGCATTGGTTTTATAATCGAGAATCCCAAAAAAATCTGAAAATGAGCAAGCTAGATTTAGCCGATGTAGGTTTAAAAAAGAAATGTGATTTTGTACCAGATGAAGAGATTCCAGCAATAGAGGCATTTGTGAGAGTGGTAAAAAGAGACGTGAGAGCCTTACAAGAAAATTGCCACCATATATTTGAAAAGCCCAACATAACTAGAGGGGAGTATGGAGCAATTAAAGAGTTGGCCCATGACGACGACTTGATTATAAAACCCGCTGATAAAGGGGGTGCAGTCGTCGTCATGGGAAAACAGGACTATATGACGGAGATCATGAGACAACTGAGTGATGAAACGACCTATAGGAGGCTTAATAGAGACCCCAAACATGAGATTAAAAAAAACATCACTAAAGTACTAGGGGCAGCAGAATTGGGAGGCATTATTGATGAAGATTTGGCAGATTTCCTTTATGTTGAACATCCTGTAACGCCAGTATTATACGTGACCCCCAATATACACAAGTCTCTAGTGGGCCCCACCGGGAAGGCCAAAAGTAGCAGGAATACGGTCAGTATTTTCCAATATAGGTATATTTTTAGACAGGATCATGGCCTCATTCGCCACCTCAGCAAAATCATATATCCAGGATACAAATTATTTTTTGATTAAATTAAATCAATGAATGTAGAACTGGGTTCTACATCAGTCTAATTCGACGTTGTCTCGCTATATACGTCCATTAATCATGATCAGTGCAATTACCAATGAATTGAAAAATACCACATACAGTGACCCCACAAAACAATTCATCATAGAATTGTTGGAAATAGTGTTGAGACAAAATTATTTTATGGTTGGGGATTCATTTTATTTACAATTGGTTGGTACCGCGATGGGGGCGAGAATGGCGTGCTCTTACGCTAATACCATCATGGCGAGCTTGGAAGACTACATCTATGTGTCCCACCACTTCGCCAATGTGGTGAAGTGGTGGAAATACGTAGATGATACGTTTGTCATCTAAAGAGGTACAGTACAGGAATTGGTAAGCTTTCACGAATTTCTGAATACGATTGGGTCTGGGAACTTGCTCTCAACCGATTGATCAGTCAATAAAATTTACCATGGTTAGCTCAGAAAAAGAGAGTGAGTTTTTAAGATGTGTTGATGATTATACAAGAGAAGACATTCAAGACCACACTCTATGTGAAACAAACAGATAAAAACTAATTGTTACACTTTACCAGTCACCACCCACAGGCCCTTAAGAAAGCAATACCTATAGGGCAAATGCAGAGAGTGAGAAGAATTGTGAGTGAAGAGCAGGAGTTAGAGGTAAAAACCCAGGAGTTGTTGGATTAATTTGTTAAAAGAGGGTACCCAAATAGCTTATTAGAAAAACAAAAAGAGAAAGTATGGAAAGAGGGAAAAAATTAACGAATAAAGCCAATAAGCAAAAAGACAAAAGGATCCCTATTGTTTTAACATATGGTGAAGAAGCCCCAGACATAGTAAATGTGGTGAAAAAACACTGGCACATACTTGGCAAATGTTTACCTGAAATTGAGGAATTCAAAAATAGACCGCTAGTCTCATATAGAAAAAATGGAAGCCTAAAAGATAGGTTGGTGCATTCAGATTACGGCCCAATTAAAACAAGTATACAGTCAACTCTGACATTGAACAAGAGAACAGGATGCTATCCCTGCATATCCTGCGTCAATTGTAGTCACATGATAAAAGGTTCTAATTTTGCCCATAATGGTGTCAATTATAAGATTAATTATTTTCTAACGTGTAACAGTGACCATGTAATTTACTTGCTAGAATGTCCTTGTGGCCTGAAATATGTAGGTGAGACTACTCTTGAATTTAAAATAAGATTTGGCTAACAGATACACCATATGAAAGAAGAGAAATGACTTACCAGTACCAAAGCACTTTACAGAAAAAAAGCACACTGAGAAAGATTTAAAGTTTTGATTAATAGAGGCCGTACCACCTTTGAGAAGGGGAGGGGATAGAACCAGACTGCTTAAAGTGAAGGAATTGGAATGGATTCACAGATTGAACACCTTGAAACCAGATGGCATGAACGTGGACTATAGACTCAGTATTGCATTATAATAAGCGTATCGTTTATGGAAAGCGGACCCTAGTTAAAGCTCTGGGAGAAGTGAATTGGATGTGGTACAACATATAGTAGTCACTGGTCACAAGGGATCTTAGAAAGGGTTTTTCCACTTTGTAATGGTGATATATTATACAGGTTTTATTGTTGGTATAAATATTCATATGTTTTATCTGTCTTAATTTCAGTTATCTGAAATCTATATGCAGTGGAAAAGTAACATTGTGTCAGAAATACCGACAGGAATAATGTCTTTGCCTGAGTCCACAAACCACTTTAGTACAATGAAAAAGCACTTTATTTGATAGCACTCTATAAAAAATTATATAGATAAATTCTTAAGCACTTTATATGTGCACTTTATTGTTATTGCACTTTGTAGTACATATATGTATATGTATTGGTACTGCTGGAAAAGAATATATCCTTTATATTAAATAAAATTGTGCAAAGGAATAATTTTATGAGTAATTCATATGGTGATGGAGTGAATGGGATTGGGACCTGTAGATAAATGTGTTAACCCTATAGATCCTAGAATTGGGCTATGGGTGCTGTGGCAGGCAGCTACAGGACTTGATGGACCAATATGTGACCCAGTTTGAGGAGTGGATAACACCCCTGAACTGGTGAAAACTGGGTGAAGGGTATTGTGAGTGTGTACGGATCCCAATTTGTATGTCTATCACCATAAGTGAGAAGGTCTTCATAGGATTTGCATTATAAGCTAAGATATTAAAGGATAAATAATAATGCCTCAAAAATAATAATTAGGTTAATCAATTTTAACAAAGTATGCAATTTTTTATAAGTATTTTTTAATACATAGTAGTTTAGCACAGTAGTACTTTATTATACTATATTAGACTATGTATATAGTTTATATATGAAGATTTAAGAATAATGCAAAGCGAAGCTGGGTTTAAATCCTGTGCCAATATCGCTGATTGCTGGCAACCGGTCGGGCGCATTTTATAGAATAATAAGGGATAACCTTTTTGTTCTCATTAACTGTTTTTATTTTAAGGGTTTTTATAAAAACATGGTGTAAAATAAGTGAATTTGTGCAAATGTGCAGACTTCCCACCCACCTAGACAACAAACACACAACACAGCCCACTAATGGTGCTAGAGCGGAGGGTTTGGTGGGGTTCGGTTGACGGTCTGTGAAGTCAAACCCAAGATAGATTGATGCTAAAGGGAGGGACCACCGGATACACTGTGCATCATTGGTGGTCCACAACCGATAACAACAATTGGTAGACGGTCGTGTGTATTGTAGTCGTCACCCTGTTACAGGTCCAAAGCCCAACCCTCAGTTCCAGGTCCACATCAGTGGTGATCGGTCAAGTCAATGTCTACAGATTAGTGATATAACCTGCTTAGCAAACAAAATATAGCCCGACGCGTTTCGCCTCTCACAATAGTTTGAGAGGCTCATCAGGGGCGTTATACAATATGCTTCTACAGTAGTATAAGGATCAAATCTATTTATATTTGATCCTAGGCTATGAGTCCATTGAAACAGATTCCAGGATGGTTCCAGTTGCTAGGAGAACATATGAGGCAGTCCTTAGTGGTTCAAATAGTATCCTCTTCACAATACCACGTTATAAGGTTGTGGTCTACACCTGGTATGGTGTGCCTTGTCACAGTCTTGTCCAGTTACAGTCTGTGTGTCATCCAAAAGGCTTTGCTGGTTAGGCCATTATATATCCATCGTATGGTAGGTATAGTGTAGTTTCTTTAGAGGTCTGCCACATTAGTGTTCCCCTTAGTCAGTATATGGATAATAGAGGTTACTTCGTGCTGATATAGTAAGGTCACTCTTGTTAGCTTTATACCATTACTGACCCTGAGATCTAGTCAGCCTTCTATATAAGGCGATGCATCACCAGGTCTAGGCGATGTCTTCAGCCACTTATAGAGTTTGATCCCACAGTCAGTCTTAATGGTGGATATGTCAGGCAGGCTCCTCTGCTGGTTTACATCTGTTACTGCTAGGTGGGTGGGAAGTCTACACATTTGCACAAATTCACTTATTTTACACCATGTTTTTATAAAAACCCTTAAAATAAAAACAGTTAATGAGAACAAAAAGGTTATCCCTTATTAGTCTATAAATTACCCTGGATAAACCTCTAGACGATAATTCGGTGAAATTGCAACCGGTCGGGAGCAACCAATCAGCAAAGTGTGGTTGAAATCACATGCGGACTATTGCTGTTGCTGATTGGTCGTGGGCGGCTGGCCTGACCAATCAGCAACGCAGGATTTGCATTACAGACAAACAGACAGAAGTAGACCATTATATAGTAGATACCTACAGCAGTACCGGTGTGGAGACAAAAAGCTAAATGCGACCAAAAACAACAGTACACTGCAGTAAAAGTATTAAATGCAAGTGCAGTATAAAAAATAGTATAACAAATACAGGGTACAGTACCCTGTATTTGTTATACTATTTTTTATACTGCACTTGCATTTAATACTTTTACTGCAGTGTACTGTTGTTTTTGGTCGCATTTAGCTTTTTGTCTCCAAATATGTTGGCGGTGTGAACATGTCCTTACAGACTTGTTCTCTGTGTGCAGGACTCATTTGTTTCTTAGCAGTACCGGTGTGCAGCAGTGCCAGTGTGCTGCAGTGCCGGAGTCCAGGAGGGGGCCGGGGGACAGCGGCCAGGTGCGGGCATGAGGGGGCCGTGGAAAAGCGGACGGGAGGGGACCGGGTAAGAGCGGCCGGGTACGGGCAAGAGGGGGCCGGGTAAGAGCAGGCGGGTGCGGGCAGGAGGGAGTCGGGGAAGAGCAGGCGGGTGCGGGCAGGAGGGAGCCGGAGAAGAGCGGGTGGGTGCACACAGGTGGAGGGCAGCGACCGGGTGCGGGCAGGAGGGGGCCGGGAACAGCGGCCGGGTGCAGGCAGGAGGGGGTGGGGGAAGGGGCAGTTTGAGGAGAGGAAAACAGGGCTTGACAAAAATGCAGATGTGAAAGTGGCTTTATGTGGTCTGTTTGGTTTCTGTGCTGGAGGTAACAAACACAGTGTTATGGCAATAGTGTGCACCATCTATCTCATTTGTATTCTATCATGTCCTCTAAAGAAGGGAAATATTAATAAATCTCCCCTAATTTGTCTACCAGGCACCATTTGAACAAACATCCCACGATGCTGAAGTTGGTTTCTTTTTTGTCCAGTTTCTTATTCGGGCTGAAGTTGGTTTCTTATTCATCTATTTTTTAATTTCTGATTTTTTTTTCAGGTTTTTCAATAAAAATAAAACATTCTACGTATACAATAATATGCATTCTTGTGCCCTCTTGTGAATACACTTGAAAACAGATAAAAACATTAGAAGACTGGCACAAAAATGGGCATCAAAGTGGGCACTGAGGTATGGTATTGAAGAGGTTAAATGGCTTTGGGCCACTGATCTGACACCTGATTTACATACCTACTGATGCCCCACATCAAATTCAGGTCATTCCAGCCTGGCCCAAATGGGTTCAGGGCATCAAAACTGGAATCAAAGTGGGCAGAGAACCAATTTTCACACATTGGAAAAAGTAATGGCTGTTTTTAAGGGGTTAAATGGCTTTGAGATACTGATATAACACCTGATTTACATACCTACTGATGCCCCACATCAAATTCAGGACACTCCAGCCTGGCCCAAATGGGTTTTGGGCATCAGAACTGGCATCAAAGTGGGCAAATCGCCCATTTTCACAGATTTGAATAAGTAACAGCTGTTTTTAAAGGGGTTTAAATGGCTTTGGGCCACTGATCTAACACCTGATTTACATACTTACTGATGCCCCACATCAAATTCAGGACACTCCAGGCTGGCCCAAATGGGTTTTGGGCATCTAAACTGGCATCAAAGTGGGCAAATCGCCCATTTTCACAGATTTGAATAAGTAACAGCTGTTTTTAAAGGGGTTAAATGGCTTTGGGCCACTGATCTAACACCTGATTTACATACCTACTGATGCCCCACATCAAATTCAAGTCACTCCAGCCTGGCCCAAATGAGTTTTGGGCATCTAAACTGGCATCAAAGTGGTCAAATTGCTCATTTTCACAGATTTGAATAAGTAACAGCTGTTTTTTAGGGGTTAAATGGCTTTGGGCCACTGATATCTCACCACATTTACATAACTAGTGATGCCCCACATCAATTTCATGTCACCTTAGCCTGGCCCAAATGGGTTTTGGGCATCAAAACTGGCATCAAAATGGGCAAATCACCAATTTTTACAGCTTTGAACAAGTAACAGATGTTTTTGATGGGCTAAATGGCTTTGGGCCACTGATATCTCACCACGAATACATACCTAGTGATGCCCCACATCCAATTCATGTTACTTCAGTCAGGCCCAAATAGGTTCTGGGCATTAAAACTGGCATCAAAGTGGGTAGAGACCAAATTTTCAGATTTGAATAAGTAACAGGTATTTTTGAAGGGCTAAATGGCATTGGACCACTGATACCTCACCATAAATAAGTACCAAGTGATGTCCAGCATCAAATTCATGTCACTTGAGCCTGGCCCAAATGGTTTCTGGGCATTAGAAATGGCATCACAGTGGGCAATTTGCCAATTGTCATAGATTTGAATAAGTAACAGCTGTTTTTGAGCGATTAAATGACTTTGAGACGCTAACAACTCACCAGAAATACATACCAAGTGATGTCCTGCATCCAATTCATGTCACTCCAGCTTGGTCCAAATGGGTTCTGGGCATGAAAACTGGCATAAAAGTGGGCAGAAACCCAAATTTCACAGATTTGAATAAGGAGCAGGTGTTTTGGAGGGGTTAAATGGCTTTGGGCCACTGATATCTCACCATATGTACATACCTAGTGTGAGATCGCGCTTCCCTGGGGGTTCGCTTGACAGCGTAGAATGACACCAATACATGTTTTTTCACCATTATGCAGCAGTTTATTAAATATAAACTGCTCCTCTCATATAAAATACATACAATACATTATATTACACTCACATCACATAATACAAATAACATCACATTACATTCCACAGTACATAAATTATATTGCACATATCTAACATCCGGTTACCTTACAGTACCGGCACACAATACAGAGTACACTGGTCAGTTGCCGTCTCACAGGGCCTCGGTCGCCGCCGGTACAACCCCTGTTTACGGCCACTGCCCAAATGCCAGGCCCTTCCTTGGCCCAGTGCCCCTTTGGGAGTCCAGTCCCTTCGCACAGGCTGCTAACTCTTCCCAGCCCTCTACACAGCGCTCTGGCTGCTCTGAACCAGGCCCTGACCTGGTTGTAGTCACCGGAGCTCCAGGGCAAGTCAGGCCCCCAAGAACTCCTCGGCACGTGTCTCCAGGTCGCCAGCCGCTTCCAAGTCTGCCATCACCAGGCCAGACCTCCAGGCAAGCGGCTGCACCAAACACGTCCTCGCAAGCCCCTCCAGGGTCAGCCCCACTTCCCAACTCCCGATCCTCTACCACCCTTGTCACCTGGCCTCACGGCTCCATTCTCCCAGGACTTGGTCTTCTCTCTCCCACAGAGGCTTCTGCTCTGCCTCCATTCACACACACAGACCTCCTGGTCCCATATCATACACGTCCCTTCTGCTTAAGCCGTCATGCACTTCCATAGACCACATGGACTCGTGTGGACTTCCACCCTCTAGGCCCAGACCAGGTTGCGAGCCACCTGAGCTTCAGGGCAGTCAAAGCATCCCCCAAGGTCTCCTCACCCTGCCCATGATGCCCAGCTGTCTCCAAGCCCCCACCACACAGGCAGAGATCCTGGATGGCAGCCTCACCACCATGGACAGAGTGAGCCCCCTATAAGTTCAGCTAGGACCCCCCTTACACCCAGGTGCTCCACTAACCTCTCGGTCTGGCCACAGGCTCCACACGACTCAGAGGGGCCGGCGTCTCCAGCATGGAGAGCCAGGCATCCTGCCTCATCCCCCTGAAACATGTCCTCTCTCTGGACTCTGCAATCTCTGGTCTGCTCTCATCTGCAGTCTGCTCTCATCTGCAGTCTGCTCTCATCTGCAGTCTGCTCTCATCTGCAGTCTGCTCTCATCTGCAGTCTGCTCTCATCTCCTCTGCAGCCTGATCTGATGTCTCACACAGACTGGACTCCTCTGCAGTCTGATCTGATGGCTTGTCTGCAACTCACACACACCTGGCAGGTTAAGTCCTGCTCGCCACACCCACACTGACACACCCACCTGAGCTGCCAGGCAATCAGCACACACACATCACTCTCAGCTGCCGCTCATTAGGCTCATGAATCTGTCTGATCTACAGCACTCACTTTCAGCTGTTAACTCACTGTGTTCCAGGTAGGTTTTAGCATAGCACATCCACAGTAAAAACCGGATACATGTGAACAGAGTCATATACCAACAACCTGTGTGATGCACCCGGCCATGGGTCGCATCATCACATACCTCCCCCCTCTGTTCAAGCCTGTGGGGGTTGAACACAGTATCATACACAGAAACTCGTGTGATGCACCCGACCATGGGTTGCATCACCACATACCTCCCCCCTCTGTTCAAGCCAGTGGGGGCTGAACACAGTATCATATACAGTTCATTGTAATCCGGAGTTGGCACTGACTTGGCATCTTCTTGACACCTAGGCCACCGGCATGATGACTTGGCCTTCATGACCCCACCGAGTCACCGGATACTTAGGGTGCGACGTCTTCGTGACCTCGCCGGGTCACCGGCAAGATGCTGGGGTGCGTCGGGCAGTCACCTAAAGCAACCGAGTCCATATAAAGTGCACCACACGATTGTCCATAACACATGTCCGTATAAGGTGCTTACTATACCACAGCCCTCGGCTGTACCACCCCCTGGGTAACCATGCCCTTAGCAACCGGGATGCGCCTCCCTCACCGGGCTGGTTTGCCCGCATCCTCCACCATATGTGAGATCGCGCTTCCCTGGGGGTTCGCTTGACAGCGTAGAATGACACCAATACATGTTTTTTCACCATTATGCAGCAGTTTATTAAATATAAACTGCTCCTCTCATATAAAATACATACAATACATTATATTACACTCACATCACATAATACAAATAACATCACATTACATTCCACAGTACATAAATTATATTGCACATATCTAACATCCGGTTACCTTACAGTACCGGCACACAATACAGAGTACACTGGTCAGTTGCCGTCTCACAGGGCCTCGGTCGCCGCCGGTACACCCCTGTTTACGGCCACTGCCCAAATGCCAGGCCCTTCCTTGGCCCAGTGCCCCTTTGGGAGTCCAGTCCCTTCGCACAGGCTGCTAACTCTTCCCAGCCCTCTACACAGCGCTCTGGCTGCTCTGAACCAGGCCCTGACCTGGTTGTAGTCACCGGAGCTCCAGGGCAAGTCAGGCCCCCAAGAACTCCTCGGCACGTGTCTCCAGGTCGCCAGCCGCTTCCAAGTCTGCCATCACCAGGCCAGACCTCCAGGCAAGCGGCTGCACCAAACACGTCCTCGCAAGCCCCTCCAGGGTCAGCCCCACTTCCCAACTCCCGATCCTCTACCACCCTTGTCACCTGGCCTCACGGCTCCATTCTCCCAGGACTTGGTCTTCTCTCTCCCACAGAGGCTTCTGCTCTGCCTCCATTCACACACACAGACCTCCTGGTCCCATATCATACACGTCCCTTCTGCTTAAGCCGTCATGCACTTCCATAGACCACATGGACTCGTGTGGACTTCCACCCTCTAGGCCCAGACCAGGTTGCGAGCCACCTGAGCTTCAGGGCAGTCAAAGCATCCCCCAAGGTCTCCTCACCCTGCCCATGATGCCCAGCTGTCTCCAAGCCCCCACCACACAGGCAGAGATCCTGGATGGCAGCCTCACCACCATGGACAGAGTGAGCCCCCTATAAGTTCAGCTAGGACCCCCCTTACACCCAGGTGCTCCACTAACCTCTCGGTCTGGCCACAGGCTCCACACGACTCAGAGGGGCCGGCGTCTCCAGCATGGAGAGCCAGGCATCCTGCCTCATCCCCCTGAAACATGTCCTCTCTCTGGACTCTGCAATCTCTGGTCTGCTCTCATCTGCAGTCTGCTCTCATCTGCAGTCTGCTCTCATCTGCAGTCTGCTCTCATCTGCAGTCTGCTCTCATCTCCTCTGCAGCCTGATCTCATCTGCAGTCTGATCTGATGTCTCACACAGACTGGACTCCTCTGCAGTCTGATCTGATGGCTTGTCTGCAACTCACACACACCTGGCAGGTTAAGTCCTGCTCGCCACACCCACACTGACACACCCACCTGAGCTGCCAGGCAATCAGCACACACACATCACTCTCAGCTGCCGCTCATTAGGCTCATGAATCTGTCTGATCTACAGCACTCACTTTCAGCTGTTAACTCACTGTGTTCCAGGTAGGTTTTAGCATAGCACATCCACAGTAAAAACCGGATACATGTGAACAGAGTCATATACCAACAACCTGTGTGATGCACCCGGCCATGGGTCGCATCATCACACTAGTGATGCCCCACATCAATTTCATGTCACCTTAGCCTTGCCCAAATGGGTTCTTGGCATCAAAAAGTAGAAATTACCAATTTTCCCAGATTTGAATAAGTACCAGCTGTTTTTGAGGGGTTAAATGGCTTTGGCCACAGATCACACACCATTATTATATACTTACTGTGTTTCTCTGGAAACAATACCTATTAGAGGTTTTGCTACAGTGCTAAATATAAGGCATTCCCCAAAAGTAAGACCTACTATTATTTTTTATTTTTTTGAAGCATACCAACCAAATAGACCAGGGCACGCAGCTGTGATTCATACTGATATTACCGTAGACCGCCATCTTTGTCCAGGTGACCACCGCTGTATTTATGCCAGGCGCATCTCTGAGCTCTCTGGCTCAGGTGCAATAGATGTAAGCCGCCGGTCAGTCAGAGGGCAACAGCTGCTGGCCAATCATTGGCCTGCATGTAACGTCATGCATTGACATTACCTGCTGGCCTCTGATTGGCTAACGGATGCTGGCCTCTGATTAGTAGGTCTTACTTTTGGGGAATGCCTTATATTTAGCAGTGTAGCAAAACCTCTAATGGGTATTGTTTTCAAGGTAATACAGTAGGCAAATAATTGTGGTGTTAGATCAGTGAGCGAAAGATATTTTACCCCTTAAAAACAGCTGTTACTAATAGAAATCTGTGAAAATTGGGTTTCTGCCCTCTTTGATGCCAGTTCTGATACCCAGAACCCATTTGCACCAGGCTAGGGGGACATGACTATGATGTAGGGCAACACTAGGTATGTAAATGTTGTGTGATATCAGTGGCCCAAAGCCATTTAACCCCTTAAAAACAGCTGTTACTTATTCAAATCTGTGAAAATTGGGTCTCTGCCCACTTTGATGCCAGTTTTGATGCCCAGAACCCATTAGGGCAAGGCTTAAGTGACATGAATTTGATGTGGGTCATCACTAGGTATGTAAATCAAGTGTTAGATCAGTGGCCCAAAGACATTTAACCCCTTAAAAACTGCTGCTACTTATTCAAATCTGTGATCATTGGGTCTCTGCCCACTTTGATGCCTGTTTTGATGCCCAGAACCCATTAGGGCAAGGCTTAAGTGACATGAATTTGATGTGGGTCATCACTAGGTATGTAAATCAGGTGTTAGATCAGTGGCCCAAAGCAATTAAACCCCTTAAAACAGCTGTTACTTATTAAAATCTGTGAAAATTGGGTCTCTGCCCACTTTGATGCCAGTTTTGATGCCCAGAACCCATTTGGGCAAGGCTGGAGTGACATGAATTTGATGTGGGACAACACTAGGTATGTAAATCAGGTGTTAGATCAGTGGCCAAAGACCCCCTTAAAAACAGCTGTTACTAATTTAAATCTGTGAAAATTAGCGATTTGCCCACTTTGATGCCAGTTTTGATGCCCATAACCCATTTGGGCCAGGCTGAAGTGACATGAATTGGATGTGGAGCATCACTAGGTATGCAAATCAGGTGTCAGATCAGTGGCCCAAAACCAATAAACCCCTTAAAGACAGCTGTTACTTATTCAAATCTGTGAAAATCGGTGATTTGCCCACTTTGATGCCAGTTTAGATGCCCAAAACCCATTTGGGCCAGGCTGGAGTGTCCTGAATTTGATGTGGGGCATGAGTAGGTATTAGATCAGAGGCCCAAAGCCATTTAACCCCTTAAAAACAGCTGTTACTTATTCAAATCTGTGAAAATGGGCGATTTGACCACTTTGATGCCAGTTCTGATGCCCAAAACCCATTTGGGCCAGGCTGGAGTGACCTGAATTTAATGTGGGGCATCAGTAGGTATGTAAATCTGGTGTTAGATCAGTGGGCCAAAGCCATTTAACCCCTTAAAAACAGCTGTTACTTTTTCCAATGTGTGAAAATTTGTTCTCTGCCCACTTTGATGCCAGTTTTGATGCCCAGAACCCATTTGGGTCAGGCTGGAGTGACCTGAATTTGATGTGGGGAAACACTAGGTATGTAAATAAGGTGTTAGATCAGTGGCCCAAAGCCATTTAACCCCTTCAATACCATACCTCAGTGCCCACTTTGATGCCCATTTTTGTGCCAGTCTTCTAATTTTTTTTATCTGTTTTTAAGTGTATTCACAAGAGGGCACAAGAATGCATATTATTGTATACGTAGAATGTTTTATTTTTATTGAAAAACCTGAAAAAAAATCAGAAAATAAAAAATAGCCGAATAAGAAACTGACGAATAAGAAACCAACTTCAGCCCGAATAAGAAACTGGACAAATAAGAAACCAACTTTAGTATCGTAAATTTCCCTAATAGACTATTACACGTCTCACAGTCTGTGTACAGCTGATTTCTCTCCTCCCCATGCAGCCATAATGCAGTAGTCCTTCCTCTATTGCTACAATAGACACTCTGCCGGGCTGATCCATTGCTCGGTTTCTAGGGGGAGGACCAGTGATGTACACGTCCTGGATTCCAGGATTACCTAGGTGTGAGGGCTGTACATGGACCAATCGCCTGTGTGCAGTGGGCAGAGGCTGGGACCAGACATCTCCGTGGTGAATGTAGCCTCGGGTCCTGGACAGGTAGGTGCACCAGGCGAGCCTGGCAATGCTGGGCACCTCTGCCCTCGCCTCCTATCACTGTACAGTAGTAGTTTGGGGGCACCTCAGTCTATAGGGAGGATGTGGCATCTGCAGTTCCTCTTCCTGGTTTATAGCTTCACTTTACTAGCTCCCCTGGTAACATTGGGCTTTGTACAGACACAGTCAGGCTTTGCCCATGGGCAGAGTCTGTGCCAGGCATCATGTTTCTTCTGTGGATGGCAGATTCAGACCCAGATTAGCCCCATTGTAATACAATAGCCGTAATCTGCAGTGGTTCTGGGCATAATCTGCACAAATAATGTATCACATGCAGATTCTCTAATTTGCAAGACTAAATTCACACGATGAGTATGTGATGCCATGTTTTCCATGGCGTATTTTTGTGTGAAAAAAACGTAATATCTCTTAGTTCCAGTAAAGTGTGTGGGATTTCTCTCCGCCTCGTACCCACTGGGCTTTTTTTTGACCCGTTGTGGTTCTTGAAATCCGCTATCTGTCATTGTCTCTTCTGGTTTTATGTTTTCTTTGTCAAATTTCACCATCAATTTGCATGAAATCCAGTAAATGTGCAGATAAAAACAAAAGAATACAAGATTTTGTTACATTTTTGCAGCATCGACACATTAACGCTGGTTTCACATCAAGATTTGTTGGCATCCGTGGCTGTCCGTTGTAAAACTGACAGCCATGAATCCATTTTGGCCTCCATGTATCCCTATGGGCAATGGATCAGCACGGATTTGTCCTTAACGGCATCCGATTTTGACAGCGTCTGTTGGTATCAGTCTTCTGCCGGTCACAAAATCGTTGCCTGCAGCGTTTTTCGTGTCCGTCAGAAAAATCAAGGAGGAGAGACGGGCGAGGTGGAGGAGGGAGGAGCAGGGAGACGGGAGAGGTGAAGGAGGGAGGAGCAGGGAGACGGGAGAGGTGGAGGAGGGAGGAGCACGAAGACGGGAGAGGTGGAGGAGGGAGGAGCACAGAGACGGGAGAGGTGGAGGAGGGAGGAGCACGGAGACGGGAGGGGTGGAGGAGGGAGGAGCACAGAGACGGGAGAGGTGGAGGAGGGAGGAGCAGGGAGAGGTGGAGGAGGGAGGAGCACGAAGACGGGAGAGGTGGAGGAGGGAGGAGCACAGAGACGGGAGAGGTGGAGGAACACGGAGACGGGAGAGGTGGAGGAGGGAGGAGCACGGAGACGGGAGGGGTGGAGGAGGGAGGAACACTGAGACGGGAGAGGTGGAGGAGGGAGGAGCAGGGAGAGGTGGAGGAGGGAGGAGCACGAAGACGGGAGAGGTGGAGGAGGGAGGAGCATAGAGACGGGAGAGGTGGAGGAGGGAGGAGCACGGAGACGGGAGGGGTGGAGGAGGGAGGAGCACGGAGACGGGAGAGGTGGAGGAGGGAGGAGCAGGGAGAGGTGGAGGAGGGAGGAGCACAGAGACGGGAGAGGTGGAGGAGGGAGGAGCACAGAGACGGGAGAGGTGGAGGAGGGAGGAGCACGGAGACGGGAGGGGTGGAGGAGGGAGGAACACTGAGACGGGAGAGGTGGAGGAGGGAGGAACACGGAGACGGGAGAGGTGGAGGAGGGAGGAGCACGGAGACGGGAGAGGTGGAGGAGGGAGGAGCAGGGAGAAGTGGAGGAGGGAGGAGCACGAAGACGGGAGAGGTGGAGGAGGGAGGAGCACAGAGACGGGAGAGGTGGAGGAGGGAGGAGCACTGAGACGGGAGAGGTGGAGGAGGGAGGAGCAGGGAGACTGGAGAGGTGGAGGAGGGAGGAGCAGGGAGAGGTGGAGGAGGGAGGAGCAGGGAGAGGTGGAGGAGGGAGGAGCAGGGAGACGGGAGAGGTGGAGGAGGGAGGAGCAGGGAGACGGGAGAGGTGGAGGAGGGAGGAGCAGGGAGACGGGAGAGGTGAAGGAGGGAGGAGCAGGGAGACGTGGAGGAGGGAGGAGCAGGGAGACGGGAGAGGTGGAGGAGGGAGGAGCACGGAGACGGGAGAGGTGGAGGAGGGAGGAACACGGAGACGGGAGAGGTGGAGGAGGGAGGAGCACGGAGACGGGAGGGGTGGAGGAGGGAGGAACACTGAGACGGGAGAGGTGGAGGAGGGAGGAGCAGGGAGAGGTGGAGGAGGGAGGAGCACGAAGACGGGAGAGGTGGAGGAGGGAGGAGCATAGAGACGGGAGAGGTGGAGGAGGGAGGAGCACGGAGACGGGAGGGGTGGAGGAGGGAGGAGCACGGAGACGGGAGAGGTGGAGGAGGGAGGAGCAGGGAGAGGTGGAGGAGGGAGGAGCACAGAGACGGGAGAGGTGGAGGAGGGAGGAGCACAGAGACGGGAGAGGTGGAGGAGGGAGGAGCACGGAGACGGGAGGGGTGGAGGAGGGAGGAACACTGAGACGGGAGGAGGTGGAGGAGGGAGGAACACGGAGACGGGAGAGGTGGAGGAGGGAGGAGCACGGAGACGGGAGAGGTGGAGGAGGGAGGAGCAGGGAGAGGTGGAGGAGGGAGGAGCACGAAGACGGGAGAGGTGGAGGAGGGAGGAGCACAGAGACGGGAGAGGTGGAGGAGGGAGGAGCACTGAGACGGGAGAGGTGGAGGAGGGAGGAGCAGGGAGACTGGAGAGGTGGAGGAGGAGGAGCAGGGAGAGGTGGAGGAGGGAGGAGCAGGGAGAGGTGGAGGAGGGAGGAGCAGGGAGACGGGAGAGGTGGAGGAGGGAGGAGCAGGGAGACGGGAGAGGTGGAGGAGGGAGGAGCAGGGAGACGGGAGAGGTGAAGGAGGGAGGAGCAGGGAGACGTGGAGGAGGGAGGAGCAGGGAGACGGGAGAGGTGGAGGAGGGAGGAGCACGGAGACGGGAGAGGTGGAGGAGGGAGGAGCAGGGAGACGGGAGAGGTGGAGGAGGGAGGAGCAGGGAGACGGGAGAGGTGGAGGAGGGAGGAGCACGGAGACGGGAGAGGTGGAGGAGGGAGGAGCAGGGAGACGGGAGAGGTGGAGGAGGAAGGAGGAGGGAGGAGCAGAGAGACAGGAGAGGTGGAGGAGGGAGGAACAGGGAGACAGGAGAGGTGGAGTAGGGAGGAGCAGGGAGACAGGAGAGGTGGAGGAGGGAGGAGCAGGGAGAAAAGGAGAGGTGGAGGAGGGAGGAGCAGGGAGACAGGAGAGGTGGAGGAGGGAGACAGGAGAGGTGGAGGATGGGAGGAAAAGGGAGACAGGAGAGTTGGAGGATGGAAGAGCAGGGAGACTGGAGAGGTGGAGGAGTGGGGAGGAGGGAGAGAGCTGAATCCAAACGGATCCTGCCTTTTTGTCATCCGATTGCAGGTATCTGTTTGGATCCGTTGCTGTCCGGGGGATCCTGCAAAAAAAAGGATCACCTCGGACAGCAAAAAATCTTGATGTGAAACCAGCCTTAGACCACATCCGAACATCGATAAAGTTTAAAAAAGCCAAATGCAATAAAAGTATAAAAAACAAAGCAATTTTATATTTAAAAAAAAAAAAGACTTTCATGTTTCATATGAGATAAAATCCACAGTTGAAAAAAGGAAATAAAAGCACTTGTAAAAAAACGCAATGAAAAAAACAACGTCACAAATCAGTGCAGTTTATTGACAGTTTGGTTATGTACGTAGTGTTTGTGCTACTTTATTTCTGCAGTAAATACAATACATCCAAAAGACCGGCGTTTTGCACTTTCAGTGTTTTTCGTGTGCAGATCACAAGCGTGCTCTGTCTACAGTACATCTTTGTTAAAGTTTAGTTGTATTCGCTCAAAGCGATTAGAAAATGCAGCAAAAAATCCTTTTTACACTTTCTCATTGATTTCTATGGGTGAAAAAATGCTGCAAAAATGCAGAAAAAAATGACCTGGATCAGATTTCATATCGCAGCAGTTTTTAAATTTAATCAGGAAAAAAAAAATAAGTGTGTGTATGCTTTCTGAAATCACTATAATAAGCAGACTTTAGGGTGTGTTCACACGCTGCGTATTTGCTGCTTATTTTTACGCGAGTGCTCTTGCAGTTTTTGTAGCCAAAACCAGGAGGCTGATTAAAACAGAGCCTGTTAAAACCAGTGTGGTGATTAAAACATAGGGATAATCAGAAGTGGAGCACTTGTTTCTATTAAGGTACCCGTTCAGTGTGGTTTAACACACACAATCATTGTGTCCAATATTGAACAGATCTCTGGTTGCAGTGAAATTCATGGACATAGTCCAATTTTGTGGCTGTTTACAACATGGAGCAATTATCCATGATTTCATGCAACCAAGAGATCGTTCCAGTATGTGACACAATGATGGGTTGTGTAAACCCAGCATCATACTCTTCAGTGTCGTAAAACTCACAATGATCTCGTCGTTAGGACATCATATTGACATCGTTGGTGAATGTCACAGGTATAATGATGTGGACTGACGACCCAACAATGTAGTAAGTGCATGGTATTCACTCAACCAGCGAACGACACTTGCTCACTGATTGAATGGGCGAAGTCGGTTAACGAGATCGTATCGCAGTGTCACACACAACGATGAGCAGTTGCTCGATCGAGGATCGTTGATCTGAGAACTTCTCAAATCTGCATCAATGATCAACGATTTATCGTAACCATATCTCAGGGTCACACGCAACGAGGTAGTAATGATGTCACTTGAACGGACCTCCAAACCGTGACGTTAAGTGATATCGTTAACATCTCGTACCGTTAACGGTACCTTTAGGACTTTTCTCTGATTGTCCACTTTTTCTCTGATTGTTGTCTACAAAAACTGCAACAGCACTTGCGTAAATGTACGCAGGGCACAAATAACGCAGTGTGTGAACGCACCCTTACTTTGCATAAAAACTACTGCATGTGAACATAGCCTTTTTCAGTTCTGATGGGGTTTTTGAAGCATTTTTATTTTTATTCCACACCTTTTTTTCACAAGTCTTTAACATTTGGCCAGGATTCCTTGAAGAATTTGCATGAAAGAAGAATGCTGTAACTTTTTTGTTTTTCTGTGTCCTGGCTTCAGAACTAGCAGCAGATCACCGATGGAGAGATGAGCATGTGAAACATAGACGAGCAGGGTGAACAGAGAAGGAATCTGCCTTATACCATCCATCCAAATGCCCTGATTGGGTTGGGGACAAAAAGTAAAATTTATGAAGACAAACAAAATTTTCATCTTTGAACCTGTCCAATCCTATTTTTTTATTAGGATGGTTCCAACTCCTCAAGCAGGAGTGCATTGACGCCCATCTTCCCACCTTCCTGGTTGCTAGGTGGATATGTTGTACACTATTAGGCCATGTGTGCACGTTGCATTTTTCTCCTGGTTTTTTTGAGTGCAGATTTGTCACAAAACCTGAAGGAATATTGCTGCCAGCAAAGTCAGTGAGAATCCTGAAGTGTCAAGCACATGTTGAGTATTTTCTCCTTGCAGATTTGGTGCCGGAAATAATCTGCAGCATATCAATTCTTTCAGTGTTTTTGAAGCTTTTTCACCCATTAATTTCAATGGGTGGCTGTCAAAAACACTATGGAACCCAGGTATAGAAATAATTGCAGATTTGCTGCATTTTTAGATAGCGGGGAATACTATAGAAATAGATTATACGTAGATATAGACAGATGTTCATATAGAAAGACAGACATATTAGCAGACATATATTTGCACAACTGCCATATAATAATATTGCACCATGTGAAGCTTATTGGACAGCTTTTTATGATTCAATAAATAAACAACATGCAGTTCTCCAATTTCTGTAACCAGCAAAGGTAAGACAAACAGCTGGGGACTGATATGATCAGGCTGTGAAGGTGTATGGTTATTGGGCCCTTCTCAGCCTACAAATAGTAACCGTTAGCCACAGGGGTGGACATATGGCCGAGGCCCCGATGGGAGGGGGCCCACTTATGTTCTGAAGACACGTGGTCAAATGATGCCGGCGGCAGCATGTATACTTAAGGGTACTTTACACGCGGCTACATTTCTGGGTGGCTACAGGTAACTACTGGTTGCAGTGAAATCAGGAGAGATTATTCCATTTGTACACAGCACAAGATAGAACTTGCTCATGATTCACTGCAACATAAGTTACTGTAGCACCCTAGAAATGTAGCCGGTAAAGGTACCCTAACAGGGGCCGCTAGTACGCATATGATTATGCTAAGGGAACGGGCCCCTTTCTCACAGTATAAGTTGATGCTGGGCAGCGGCGCTGGTTGTCATGGAGATAATGAATTCTGCAGCTGCTCTCTAATGGAGGGGACTCTTCTGGGTGATCTGCAGGACGGGAGTGAGAGTGATGGCGCCACCGTTTGTGCAGTGAAGACATGTGCGGAGTCACTGATGCACAGCGCAGTGGAGAAAGAGTGTTTTGCATCCGACAGTGACTGACTCCATGTGCTTCACTGCACACACCGCAGGCACCATCACTCAGTCCTAGGGAGCTCAGCAGTAGAGGCTCCTTCTGCTCTCTGCTGCAGACAGTAACTCCATATGTCTTCAGAAAAGAGTGGGGAAGGAGCCTGGGAGTGAGACAAGTGATGGTGCAGGGCCGCAGGCAGCGTATACTGGGACAGTCCAAGCAGATACTGAAGACAGTGAGTGACACATGGAGTTTGATGCAGAGTGCAGTGGAGAAGGAGCACTCAACTGTTGAGCTGCCTACCACGGGAGTGAGTGATGGTGCAGGTTCGCAGGCAGTGTGTGCTGGAACAGCAGTTCTACTGATGAGCTGCCCGATCTGGCACTGGGAGTTAGAGTGATGGGGCAGGCAGTGTGTGCTGGGACAGCAGTTCTACTGCTGAGCTGCCTGCCCTGGGAGTGAGTGATCTGATGGTGCAGGCAGTGTGTGCTGGCTAGGAGTGTAGAGGGAAACAATTATAAAATGCAAACAGCAGCATAATTAGCAGTGACTGTAATGAGTGCCCTGGCACTGTAACACTTGTGCCTTGCCTGTCAGCCAATCACAGACTTTTCTTTAAGCATATGTTTGATTCACTGACAGGAAATGATAAACAAGTGTCTTTTCTAAGCCCTGGAAACACAGATTGGAACAGGAAGATGCTGCCCAGGATGACTGCTCAACAAGATCAAAGGACCTGGAAATTTTGTGAGAATATATGTGTCACATGACCCTCTTCCCATTGAAAAAAATAAAGTTGGATCCAAAATTGCCGACTTCAAAATGGTCACCGTGGTCACCGCCATCTGGAAAAGATTTTCCCCCATTCATATACTAATGTGCCGCAAACAGGAAGTTGATATCACCAACCATTCCCATTTTATTTAGGTGCATCCATATAAATTGACCCACCCTATACAATAGCCCCCATAGGGGCCACACAGTAGTCCTTATAGTGTATGAGGCAACATCCACACTGCTTCATGGGCCCCCACTTTAACCTCACACTGTATGAGGGTTCCCATTGTTTATGGTGTCCCCACAAGTTTTATCTGAAATAAAAATCATATAGTCGTGTAAGGCTAAGGTCACACTTGAGAGGTTGCATTTGTTTACTGGATGCATTAATGGATCCAGTTTTTCCCCTTGCCATTTTTGAGGCATTTTTAACGGATCCGTTACCGGATCCATTAGTGCATGGTCCATACATGGACCATGCGTTAATGGATGTATTGCCCATAGACTCCCATGTTAAAAAAAAACCACCCAGTTTTGAAAATGCACCAAAAAAACGTTGCAGATCATGTTTTTACTGGATTTGGGAAAAGCCCAATGCGGTAAATGCATTGCACTTTTGCTATCAGGTTTTTGCATTGGAGTCTTATGGGTGCATTAGCGGATCAAGTTTTCAAGATTTCAACATGTCAAAAACTGGATCCAGTGACTGGATGCATGACGCAAGTGTGGCCCTAGCCTAATCCAGAATCCTGACAATTCCATCGCCAAGGAAATACACTCTCATAGCGCCGATGTACACACAGGGTGTCAGAGGCATGATGCGATGACATCACTGCACCGGGACTCTTAGATCTTGTGCATGCATCGGCACATTGGCTGTTCTATAGACCGCAGACTTAAAGCGACCTGTGGTCTACAGAGCAGAGAGCGCAAATGCCAGGAAATGTGTGAAAATATTAGTGGAGGCAGGAGCTCCTGAGTGATAGAGGTGCAAGCTGCAAGATTATTGCAGTTCATATTTAGTTAAGGCCCCATTACACATAGCGATGTTACAGCGATCGCACCAATGATCCAACGTGGCCGGGATCGCTGGAACATCGCTATGTGATTGCTGGTGAGCAGTGACACTGGACAATCAACTTACCGATGCTGCGTCGCCCGACGATCGCTGGAATCGCTCACTGTCTCGGGCGCAGCATGGGAATCGTTGTTCGTTGGCCCTGTCACACATGCCGATGCATGTTGGGCAGCGGGAGACCAACGATGGAAAAATGGTCCCGGCCATTCCGCAACGATCAGCGATCAGCGAGCTCATCGCTGGTCGTTGCTACATGTCACACGCAGCAACTTTGCTGGCGAGGTCGCTGGAACGTCACAAAACCTCTGACATTGCAGCAATATCGTTAACGGTATCACTACATGTAACGGGCCTTAAGGTACAATCAGACAACCGTATAAATTGTTCCAAGACCTCCCGACAATGCACAGACTGGCAGTGTATTTGACAACCCTAGTATGATAGCCTTCATATACTTCAAGGAAACTCTCATGCTGTGGTCAGGAGATCTGTGGCCAGTCCATGTATTGCAGGTCAAATTTCAGACCAATTTGCACAGCAGCCTTAACTAACGACGCGACCAATGATCCGACTTCACCTAGATCACTTGAATGTCGTTCAATAATCGCTAGTAAAATGTCACACGTACAGATATCAGCAACGATTCCGCAACAAGCGAACAATACTTGCTGTCGTTTGATCACCTACGTTCTTCAGTTCTGAATAGGCGAAGTCGTTAACGACATCGTTATCAAGGTGGCACACACACCGATGCTGCAGGTTGGACGGACGATCATCATCTGGTTTTATGTCCGGTTCAAAAACCTCCGATCAACAATCAGCCGACTATCGTTGATCGTTTCTACGTGTCACACGCAACAACGTCGTTACGACGTCATTGCTCCACCCAAAAAGCCATGATGTCAAACATATCGTTAAGATATCGTATGTTAACATGCCCTTAAGAGCCATTACAGATTTTCTTTATGCATAACATGGTGAAGCCTCTTGGTGGTTTCACACACCAATATTGTATCCAATATTGACCAATCTTGTTCAGTGAAATCAGACAGATGCTCCATGTTTACACAGCCAAATGGAACTATGTGTCTGATTTCACTGAACAAGATTGTTCAGATAATGCATATTGTGTTGTAAACCCATTATTTCCTCTTTATATATGTATGTGGTGGTAGCTGACAATTCAAAACCAGGGATCATTATACCACAGGCCAAAAATCTCATTCTGAATCCATACAGCAGGATTACAGCCAATAATAGCAGACTGGTGAGTACTAACACTGCTTCGTACCGCTCGTTTAGCACCCGGCGTCTGGGAACCAGATCGTTTTTCTGCTGGACCCATAGACTCCAATGTTACAGACGTCGTATTGCCCCAGGCCCGGGAGGATCCGGTTTTGTTCGATTTTTGCCCCGGACACAAAAAATGCTGCATGCTCTGATTGTGTCCGGGGCAAAAAACAAAATAAACTGGATCCAGACAGACACCAAACCGGATTGCAAATAACTGCCCTCGTCCCATCTGGCACCATAGGGATACAATAGATTCAAAATAGGAGACGGATCCAAAGAATCGTGGTGAGAAGCCAGTCTTAGGCTACTTTCACACCAGCATTTTATCAAATCAAGCACAGATCAGGGTTTTCTGCAAAAAACAGATCCCGTAAGGAATCAGTTTTTGCTCATTAATTTTCAACGGATTCCTGTTTGCATCAGGTTGCTACCGGATCTGGTCTGTAGAGTTTTTGTGCCGTGTCCAAAAAACGTTCCATGAAACGTTTTTGAAGATGGCACAAAACCCCATCCTACTTGATCAAGTATCATTATAATTTAAGTATATGAGTGCCGAATCCGGTTTTAATACCTATTTAGCATGCGCCATATTGTCACATGTAGTGATGGGTGAACCCAAACTGGGTCCATACCAAACACCTAAGTGTTTGGGCTGCTGACCAATCGCAGATGCTGTCACAGACAGAGGGGCTTCTGTGGCTGTTCAGTTGGCAGTTCAGAATGGACCCGGAAGTGACAGCAGTGGTGAGACAGGTGAGTATGATAGTTAAATATAGAAGACCTCTAACACTTTCGCTTTGTTCAGCTGTTCCTTGCAGAGGTTCACTGCTTCTGATGGTGGGTTTACACGCTTCAATATCGTTGCGATATCGCAACTCAATGGCGCGGGAGCGCGCAATTAGTGCACGTTTCTCCCGCATCGTATTGGATGTTTACCCGCTGCGATATCGGAATACAACGTCCATGCGATGTCTACGCCCCCCAGCCCAGGAACGATCCTTTAACATGGGAGTGAATGGGTGACGTTTCAAATCGCATCGTAGTTGTGCGTTTACACAGCACGATCCGACTCCAATCTCCCTTCAATATCGGAGGATTGAATAGCACGCACATTCAATCCCCGATATGGCATTGACATCGTTCCTGCATCGTATTGGACGTTCACACCATACAACGCAGGAACGATATCGGCTCCAACGATCGAACCACGTGACTTTTCATTGAAATTGTACTACGATATCGCAACGTGTAAACCCGCCATGACTGTTCAGCTTGCTGGAGAATCCAGGTGCTCACCTAGGAAAGGAGACTTGAGTTGCAGTAAAAGAGATGAAAAGCGGCACTCTGTTCTCTGTAGCAAAACTTAATTAAAGGTAAAACGGCATCAAGGAGACACTGGGTGGAGTAGGCGACAGACTGTTTCACGCCTCACAGCCCCACCTATGGGGCAGGTTGAAGCGCCTATGAGGAGTGAAACAGTCTTGTTGCCAGGACGGGCACCTGGAGTCTCCAGCAAGCTGCACAGTCAGAAGCAGTGAACTGCTGCATGTCCCTGAAGATCTGAGACTGGGTTTTATCTCTTTCTCAGGTGAGTATAATGCTTTAATCACGTTAGGTCCCTGTTCAGGGTCCGTGCCGAACACTCAGGTGTTCGCTGCACACCCACATCAGGCACAAAGATCCAGACAATACCGGACGCAGCCAGATTAAACCGTACCCGTACTATAAACGTATGTTGGCTCCAAAAATCTCTGCACCTGTAGACAACATAAGCACCAAAAAAAATGTCATGCACACAATGTGCTTGTTGGTGCAGGAAGGTGGCGATTTTTGTCCTGCGTATGTCATGTTTAAATTGTTAAATGATGGTAAATGTGATTACAATTTATTGGGAGCATGTATATAATATGTGGGGACCTGGTGATAATCTTCATGACTGTGTAAAAATTGCTACTTTATTATAAACAATGTTAGAGGTTCCGTTGGCTTTTGCAGTTTGTGACTGCCCTATGCAAGCACTACCTGCCTATTAGTTTTTAGGCCCATATATTAAAAAAAATTAAACCGCTTTATTATTTAGATTTGATAGTTGTGTTCTAAAGAAATATTACAGTCTATATGTTTACATAACTTTGTTACACTATGGGGGGGCCAGAAACATTTCTTGCACAGGGGCCGACTACAGTCTGTGTCCGCCCCTGGTTTGCCGCCATAAAAGTGGAGCATCACATTAAATGAGCCAATTCTGGCTCTTTGTCTTGGCGCTTCCCGACTGGCCTGGTGTGGTGGCAATCGGGATAATGGGAAATTGGGATTGATGTCAGCAGTGAATAGTCCAAAAACGCAGCTGGCATCATACCCTAGTGTTAGTTGCGGAGTGGTGTCTATCAGACACCCCATTACTAATCCAGTAAATAAAAAGAAAAAACACACACAAAAGATCTTTATTTAAGTTAACACTCCTCCTCATTTTCCCTGGTTCCCCATATTATTAAAACAAGAAAACATTTTCAAAGGCAGCTCCGGCGTAATCCCCTGAATCCGATGTAATCTGCTAATGGAAAACCAAAAAACATAAACAGAGAGAAATAAAAACAAGACAAGACATTCCTCACTTGATTAGAAAAAAATTGCCAAGCAGGTATGCAGTAGTCCACTGAATCCGAAGTAGTCCAGAGTGCAGAGTGAGCAGGAATGTTTGAAGAGCAGCAATGTTACTGATGTCACTTCTCTGCAGAGGCACAGAGTCTTGCTGCATTCTGGACTAAGTTGGATTCAGTGGTCTGCAACCAACGCACCAGTGCTGTAGGGAAGAGCCATGGCGAAGCACCAACATTGGCGCAGTTGTGATTCTCCACCTCTGGGGCGGCTGTTGGCTGGTGTTTTTAGGCTGAAAAGGGTCCAATAATTATGTACCTTTCCAGCCTGATAATATCAATTTACAGCTATATACTTTACTCTTGCTGATTACAAAAATTGGAGGGGGCGCCTTGTGTTTTTTTTCATCTGTTTATTCTTTTAATCATAAAAAGCTGTTCAATGAGTTCCACAGGGTAAAGTTTTATTATGTGTCGGGGAGTTATGCGATTATATGTGTGTCTACAGTTGTGCTTAAAAGTTTACATACCCTACAGATTTTTTGCTTTCTTGGTCTTTTTTCAGAGAATATGAATGATAACACAAAAACTTTCCACTCTTGTTTAGTGGTTGGGTGAAGCCATTTATTGTCAAACTACTATGTTTTCTCTTTAAATCTTAATGACAACCAAAAACATCCAAATGACCCTGATCAAAAATTCACATACCCATACACATGATTTTAGCTTCATAACATGCACAGACATTGACACAAATGGGTTTGAATGGCTAATAAAGGTAACATCCACACCTGTGACCTATTTGCTTGTGATCAGTATGTGTGCATAAAAGCTGAGTGAGTTTCTGGTATCCAAACATACTCTTGCATTTTCATCCATCCACTGATGTTTCTGGATTGTGAGTCATGGGGAAAGCAAAAGAATTGTCAATGGATCTATGGGAAAAGATAGTTGAACTGTACGAAACAGGAAAGGGATACAAAAATATATCAAAGGAATTGATAATGCCAGTCACTAGTGTTCAAACTTTGATTAACAAATGCAAAATCAGGGGCTCTGTAAAAACCAAACCATGATCAGGTAGACCAACAAACATTTTGGCCACAGCTGGCAGGAAAATTGTTCGGGATGCAAAGAAAAACCCACAAATAACATCAGCTGAAATACAGGACTTACTGAAAACTAGCGGTGTGGCTATTTCAAGATGCACAATAAGGAGTCACTTAAAGAAAATGTGCTGCATGGTTGAGTCGCCAGAAGAAAGCTATTACTGCGCAAATACCAGAAAATATCTCACCATGCAATACGCCAAGCAGCACAGAGAGAAGCCTTAAACTTCTGGAATAAGGTAATTTGGAGTGATGAGACCAAATCAAACTCTTTGGCCACAACCATAAATTATACATTTGTAGAGGTGTCAACAAGGCCTATGATGAAAGGAACACCATTCCTACTGTAAAGCACAGAGGTGGATCGCTGATGATGTGTGGATGTGTGAGCAACAAAGGCACAGGAAATTTGGTCAAAAGTTGAATTAAAGATGAATGCAGCACGTTATCAGCAAATACTGGAGGCAAATTTGCACTCATCAGCCCGAAAGCTGCGCATGCGACGTACTTGGACGTTCCAACATGACAACGATCCAAAACACGAGGCCAAGTCGACTTGTCATTGGCTACAGTAGAATAAAGTGAAGGTTCTGGAGTGGCCATCTCAGTCTCCTGATCTTAATATCATTGAGCCACTCTAGGGAGAACTCAAGCACGCAGTTCATGCAAGAAAGCCTAAAAATTTTACAGGAACTGGAGGCTTTTTGCCAAGAAGAATGGGCAGCTTTACCATCTGAGAAAATAAAGAGCCTCATCCACAACTACCGCAAGAGATTCAAATGGTCAATGTTGTTAGATGGGGCAATTCATGGTATTAAGAACTAGGGTATGTAAACTTTTGATCAGGTTCATTTGGATGTTTTTGGTTGTCTTTATGAGAGAAAACACAGTAGTTTGACAATAAAGGGTTTCACCCACCCACTAACCAATGGTGGAAAAACAGTTTTTGCGCTATCCTTCATATTCTCTGAAAAAAGGCCAAGAAAGCAAAAAAGTTGCTGCGGTATGTAAACTTTTGAGCACAACTGTATATGTCTGTCCACATCTATCTATACAGCTGTCACTCTCCGATCAGGAGGGTCGCCGGCCGGTCCGGACATTTCCATGTGATCCTCCCGCGAGTCATATGGCCGTGTGAAGGTAATAGGCACAGTGAAGAAGCAGAAAAAATGGTGTCAGGTTCCCTTTAAAGCATTGCTTGAAAAAAGTCTTTACCTTGCACAAGTGCCATCATGTGAGCAGCTAAATATTTAGCTTGCTACAATCCAGTTGTATCACATTCCAATGTGTCTTGCTTTAAGAAAATAGGTAAATTAAATTTCCACTCTCAGGCTAGGTTGACAAAAATGTACATCAAATTGCATGATGACAAATCGCCTGACTTACAGTATATAAAGTTTGATTACTTTAATATATACCCTATTGTTTGATTATCTGTAAGGGCCGCTTTACACGTCGCAATATCGTTCCGATATTGCATACGATTTCACGGGAGCGCGCACGTTTTTGGCACTTGTCCAAGATCGCATAGTAGATGTGACACAGGGAATATCGGCAGACAACGCAACTACGATGTTGTACGCAACTTTTCCACGCTTTGTATGAGCAACTCAGGGAACGACCATTTAACATTGTAGTGTATAGGGGAAGTTGCGCTCCAAATCGTAGTTGCCTGTCACACAGCACGATCCTGCCACATCGCATATACAATATTGTACGGTTGAAGGGCTTGCACAATCTACTTGCAATATCGTAGTTAGGTTGTTTTCACGTTGCATTGCCCAGTTACACGACACAACGCACGAACGATATCAACTGCATCGGCCACACCATGTGACTTTTTATCGATGTTGTGTTGCGATATCGCGGCGTGTAAAGCGGCCCTAAGACAAAAATAACCAAAAAAGTAAACATATTTTGTATTGCCGTGTTTGGTACAACCCAGTCTATAAAATTGTTTAACCCCTTTAACACTATTTTACCTGTTCAGTAAACAGCATAAAGAAAATAAAGTGGCAAAAAATTATGCTTATTCATAATACTGCCAGAAAAAAAAGTTGAAAAAAATGCGTTAAAAAAATCGCATGTAAATAAAAATGGTTTAGCTGAAAATGTCATCGTGGCTCACAAAAAGCAAACTGCCATACTGCTCTGTCAGCAGAAAAATAAAAAAGCTATTCACACTGTGCGTTTTTGCTCTGTTTTTGCTCTGTTTTTGCTCATCAGTTTTTGTAGCCAAAACCAGAAGTGGGTGATAAATACAGAAGTGGTGACATGTTTTATTATACTTTTCCTCTGATTGTTCCACTCCTGGTTTTGGCTACAAAAACTGATGAGCAAAAACAGAGCCAAAAACAGCCCAAAACGCACAGTGTGAATGTAGTTTTAGAATATAGCAATGCAAAAACAATTATTTTTTCTATAAAATATTTTTTATTGTGTAAAAGCAGCAAAACATAAAATAAGAGATAAATGTGGTATCTCTGTAGTCGTATTGATCCGAAAAATAAAGTTGTCTTAGTACTTTCACCACATGACGAAGTGTGGAAAAAAATTATACATTTCTGAATTTCTATTTCATATTCATTCTGCCTTCCAAAAAATAAAAGTGATCAAAAAATGTTATGTGCCCAAAAATGATACCAATAAAAGCATCAAGTCACCCAACGAAAAACAAGCCCTTGCATGTCCTTCGGCAGAAATATAGAAAAATTAGAGCTTTCAAAATATTGTGATGTAAATATTTGATTTTTAGTGTGCGATAGTAGAAAATATAAAAAACTGATATACGGTAAATTTGCTATAACTGTAAACTACTCACCCAAAGAATAAAACCATCTTATCACTTATACTGTGTGACGGTGTAAAAATTAAATAAAAGCAATTCTAGATCTGTTGTTAATTTTTTTCATTCTTCCTCCCAAAGATCACAGCAAGCTCACCTTTATCACATGCTCTACACTGAGCACTTACACTGGGAATTAAGTGTAAATCTCTGAAATACAAAATCCAGAAAACGTTATGGCTTTCCCCTAAAAGAAAGAAACCCATCAAAATCTGTGTTCCTAAGTCCAAGTGCCCACCTCCCTTCTGGGCCTCAGAGTGTGTCTAAAACCACATTAAGCATCCACATTTGGCATTTCTGTAGTGAGAGGAGACTACTAGAGCAGGGTCTCAAACCCGTGGGCTTCATGTGGCTCCTGAGGCTTCTTTGTGCATCCAAGGCAGCAGGCACTTAGACAACTTGAAGATCACAGCCCGGTCCAGAGGGCTGCTGCTGTCCATGCTTGATATGTATTGCCGGTGCCACCAGGATGGAGACATTACTACAAGAAGAGGATTAGGATGGGGAAATTCCTGCGAGGAGAGTATCAGGATGGTGACATTACTACAACATGGTAATCAGAATGGGGACATTACTACAAGATAGAGGTTGAGGATGCACACATTACTACAAGGAGAGGATCTGGATGGGGATATTACTACAAGAGAGGGACCAGGATGGGGACATTACTACAAGGAGAGGAGCAGGTTGTGAACCTTACTACAAGAAGAGGATCAGGATGGGGGCATTACTACAAGAACAGGATCAGGATAGGGAATTACTGCAGGGAGAGGATTGGGATGGTGAAATTACTATAAGACGGTAATCAGAATGGGGATATTACTACAAGGAAAGAGGTTCAGGATGGACACATTACTACAAGGAGAGGATCAGAATGTTGACATTAATACAAGGAGAAGATCAGGATGGTGATATTTCTATGAGGGGAAGATCAGGATAGGGAAATTACTACAACATGAGACCAAGATGGGGCATTGCTACAAGAAGGGTATCAAGATAGTGACATTGTTACAAAAGGGGATCAGGATGGGGGCATTATTACAAAGACAGGATCAAGATGGTGACATTACTGCAATGAGAGGGTCAGGATGGGGACATCACTACAAGGAGAGGATCGGAATGGTGACAATACTACAAGGAGATGATCAGGATGGGCACAATACTACAAAAAAGTGATCAGGATGGGGACATTACTTCAAGAAGTGGACCAGGATGGATAATTACTACAAAAAGAGGACCAGGATGGGGACATTACTACAAAAAGGGGATCAGAATGGGGCCATTATTACAAGGAGAGGTTCAGGATGGGTACGTTACTACAAGAAGAAGATCAGGATGAGGATATTAATACAAGGAGAGGATCAGAGTGGACACATTACTGAAAGGAGAGGATCAGGGTGTTGACATTACTACAAGGAGAAGATCAGGATGGTGATATTACTATGAGGAGAAGATCAGGATGGGGAAATTACTACAATATCAAGATCAGGATTGGGCATTGCTAGAAGACGGGTATCAGGATGTTGACATTATTACAAGAAGGGGATCAGGATGTGGACATTACTAAAGGAGATGATCAGAATGGTGACATTACTATAAGGAGAGGATCAGGATGGGGACATTACTATAGAGGAGATCAGATAGGGCACAATACTTCAACAAGGGGATCAGGGTGGGGCATTACTACAAGAAGGCGACCAGGATAGGTCATAACCAGTGCTGTGGAGTCGGTAAGCCTAACCACCGACTCAGACTCCCAACTTCTCAGTTTCCCTGACATCAACTTCGACTCCACAACTCCCACTCCTTTATACTTGGCTCAGTTTAAGTTATAAATTTATTGTTGTACAATGTGAACATCAGGCTTTATTCATTATTATGATACAATAATCAAGATATTTAGCTACCAATTGTGCAAGTTCTCCCACTTAAAAAGATGAGATAGGCCTGTAATTGACATTATAGTTAGACCTCAAGTATGAGAGCCAAAAAGAGAAAACAAATCCTGAAAATCACATTGTCTGATTTTAAAATAATTTTTTTTCAAATTTGGTGGAAAATAAGTATTTGGTCATCTACAAACAAGCAAGATTTCTGGCTCTCACAGACCTGTAACTCTTCTATAAGAGCCTCCTCTGTCCTCCACTCATTACCTGTAGTACTGGCACCTGTTTGAACTTGTCAGTTCAAAATCAGTATAAAAGACACCTGTCCACAACCTCAAACAGTCACACTCCAAACTCCACTATGGTGAAGGCCAAAGAGCCGTAAAAGAACACCAGAAACAAAATTGTAGCCCTGCACTAGGCTGGGAAGACTGAATCTGCAATAGGCAAGCAGCTTGATGTGAAGAAATCAACTGTGGGAGCAATAATTAGAAAATGGAAGACATACAAGACCACTTGTAATCTCCCTCGATCTGGGGCTCCATGCAAGATCTCACCCGTGGTCAAAATTATCACAAGAATGGTGAGTAAAAGTCCCAGAACCACATGGGGGACCTAGTGAATGACCTGCAGAGGGCTGGAACCATCGTTACACAGGCTACCATCAGTAACACTACACTGCCAAGGAAACTCAGATCCTGCAGTGCCAACGTGTCACCCTGCTCAAGCCATTACATGATTGGCCCGTCTGAAGCTTGCTAAAGAGCATTTGGATGATCTAGAAGAGTATTGGGAGAATGTCATATGGTCAGATGTAACCAAAGTAGAACTGTTTGGTAGAAACACAACTCGTCCTGTTTGGAGGAGAAAGAATGTTGAGTTGCATCCAAAGAACACCATATCTACCGTGAAGCATGAGGGTGGCAACATGATGCTTTGGGGCTGCTTATCTGTCAAGAGACCAGGATGACTGATCTGTGTACATGAAAGACTGAATGGGGACATTCATCGTGAGATTTTGTGTGCAAATCTCTTCCATTAGCAAGGGCATTGAAGAGTAAATATGGCTGGGTCTTTCAGCATGACAGTGATCCTAAGCCCACTGCCAGGGCAATGAAGGACTGGCTTTGTAAGAAGCATTTCAAGGTCCTGGAGTGGTCTAGCCAGTCTCCAGATCTACACCCAATAGAAAACCTTTGGATGCAGTTGAAAGTCAGTGTTGCCCAGCGACAGCCCTAAAACATCACTGCTCTAGAGGAGATCTGCATGGAGGAATGGGCCAACATGCCAGCAACAGTGTGTGCCAACCTTGTGAAGACTTACAGGAAATGTTTGACCTCTGTCATTGCCAACAAAGATATATAACAAAGTATTGAGATGAACTTTTGTTGTTGACCAAATACTTATTTTCTACAAACATTTGAAAAAAAATTCTTTCCAAATCAGACAATGTGATTTTCAGGATTTTTTTTCTCATTTTGTCTCTCATAGTTGAGGTCTACTTATGATGTGAATTACAGGCCTCTCTCATCTTTTTAAGCTGTAGAACTTGCTCAATTGGTGGCTGACTGAATACTTTTTTCTCCACTGTATATGTATGTATACAGTATATATATTGTGAGACAGTGACCGGGATGATCTGTGACGGCCGGTATGTGTCTCCCAGGTTGTGCTCCCTCCACGTATAGGAAGAACTCCACTCCGGGTTCTTGGATGATTTCCCAGAGGTAGGCACGGGGTTAAAAGCTAGGCTGGAATACAGGGTGTGGTTCTCCTAGTGGAGCTTCGATCTGAGGAAAGACAGATGAGGCTAGTGAGCAGCCAGGACAGGAGAGTTCAGAGGTTGTGTGCCGAGATAACACAGCCTTAACCGTGGAGTCTCCTCCTGTGGAGCAGCCAGGTTAGAGCCTGACAGAGGGATCAGGATATACACAAGGTGGTGTGGAGTTTGTACCGGCTGCGCTCTGGAACTGGGAGGTTTGTGATTACTGTGAACTTGTGAATAATAAACCGTGTGCTGTGGACTTTTGTACCAGGGTCACTGCCTTTTGTATTGACTGCCCCCGGCGCTACCGCACATATGGTGGAGAATGTGGGCATGGCAGCTCAGTGAGGTGTAGCAACCCGGTCGCTAGCGGCAACGGCCTGGTCGGGCATACCCAGTAGTACATGTCCCTGATTCGAGCAGCCAAGCTTCAGTACAAACCCGCAGGCAGCATAGAAGACCTGCTCAAGCACCTGGTGCAGGCTCAGCAACAGCAGCAACAAATGCACCAGCAGGCCCAGCAACAGTAGCAACAAATGCACCAGCAGACCCAGCAGGAGACGAATCAGCTCATGATCCGACAACTGGACCTCCTGACCGCGGAGCTCCGGCCAGGCCAGCGGCTTCATCCACGGGACCAGGCGAGGAGTACAGCGTCAAGAATGCGGTAAGGCGAGCGTTGCAAAAGATGACCCCGGGGATGATGTGGAAGCTTTTCTGACGTGTTTGAGCGGGTAACCGAGAGAGAGAAGACTGCCGACCGGCCAGTGGGCCGTAGTATTGGTGCCCTATCTGATTGGGGAGCCCCAAAAAGTGTATCTGGACCTCTGTACCGAGGACGCCCTGGAGTACGGGGCCCTGAAGGGTGAAATCCTTGCTCGGTTGGGGGTGAACACATACGTACGAGCTCAGCGGGTAAACCAGTGGTTCTTTGCGGAAGATAAACCCGTACGCTCCCAGGATTACGACATATTGCATTTAGTGAAAAAGTGGTTGCAGCCTGAGACTCTGAGTCCTGCGCAAATGGTGGAGAAATGGTCATCAACTGCTTTGTGCACACTCTTCCCGTACCTATACAAAGGTGGGTGGGACAAGGTGACCCGAGTACCTTGGATCAATTAGTATGCCTGGTGGAGCGACATGTGGCTACGCAGGACTTGATGCGGGACACTGGGACTTTGCGTGCTGCCCGTCGGTCGGCCTCCTCCAAACTCCAAGCCAAGGATCCCTCGCCGGGACCTGTGCAGGAGACCGCCTCTGTCCCGCAGGAGTCCTCTCCCGCTGCTCCAGGGGTCCGAAAAGGCCTGTACCCTAAAAGACAACCCGTTAAGGGAGGTTGTTTCCCTATCAGATGTTGGCGCTGCAGAGGGTTGGACATTTGGGAGCCCTGTGCCCACTCACCACGAAGTCCATGGACTGTCGGTATCCTCAACAGGGGTCAATGTATGCTCAGTCGGTGTGTACTGCCGGCCTTATTACTCCAGGGTCTGATCTGCATTTGTGCCAAGTACGGATTAACGCATGCCAGGTGACAGGCTTGTTGGATTCGGGAGCTTAGTGACCCTTGTGCGGCCAGCCCTAATCACTGGGGTGAAGGTAACCGGGTGTACCGTGGGGGTGTTATGCATACATGGGGACCTCCGAGACTACCCTACGGGGGTGGTCACCATTACGGCTCCATGCGGACAGATACAGCATGAAGTGGAACTGATGACTAGCCTTCCCTATGACGTGATCCTGGGGAGGGATCTGCCTTTTTTCTGGGCTCTATACAAGGGTCCCTCCAAGACACCTCAGGTCAAGGACGGTCCGGCGCCTGAGCCTGACGATCCCGAGTCTGGGACACCTGCCTTAGGGGTCACAACGGAAGGGACAGAGTGTGACCCCGATAGGTCGTCCCTAGAGGTATTGGCAGGCGAGCTCGGATCAGACGAGCCAATCCCAGAGTTGGAGGCGTCTCCAGGTGCTTTTGGGACGGCCCAACTCCAGGATTCAACATTAGTACACGTCTCCGGAGTCAGGTGTTTGATATCAATGGGTGGCACAGGTGCCCAGGTAAGATACTGCCCATTTCGCCCTCAAGCAGGATCTACTCTACCAAGTGGATAATATACGGGGGGATGTCGTGGAGCAGTTGTTGGTACCCCAGCCGTATCGCCGGGGGTCCTCGACTTGGCTCATAAACACCTTATGAGTGGCCACCTAGGGGCTAAGAAAACGCAGGAGCGGCTGGTTGCAACGGTTTTATTGGCCCGGGTCCTCAGGGAGGTGAAAAAGTACTGCGAGACCTGCCCGGAGTGCCAACTCACAGCAGCCCTGGCTCACTTCCGCAGTCCTTTGGTCCCTTTGCCCATTATAGAAGTCCCTTTTAAGTGGATAGCCATGGATTTGGTGGGACCATCGTAAAATCTACCTCAAGACACCAACACATCCTAATGATAGTCGATTACGCCACCCGTTACCCCGAGGCGATACCCCTCAGACATACTGCAGCTAAGCTTATTGCTCGGGAGTTGTTTACCGTGTTCTGTCGGGGGGGTTGCCAAGGAGATCCTTACGGATAGGGGACCCCATTCATGTCCAGAGTCACTAAGGAGCTGTGCAGACTACTCCAGATTAAGCAGTTGTGTACGTCGGTGTACCATCCTCAAACGGACGGGTGGGTGGAACGGTTCAATAAAACCTTGAAATCCATGTTGAAAAGTGTAGTCTCCAAAGATGGGAAGGACTGGGATATGTTGCTCCCGTATCTCATGTTTGCAGTCCGGGAGGTACTCCAATCGTCCACAGGGTTTTCACCATTCGAATTGTTGTACGGCGACATCCCCGAGGATTGTTGGACCTGGCTAAGGAAAATGGGAGCAGGAACCAACCCCCCATAAAAGCGTGATTGAACATATTTTGGGGATGCAGAACTGAACAGCCGCGGTCATGCCGATAGTGAAGGAGCATTTGCAGGACGCGCAGGCAGCTCAAAGTGCCAGGTACAATAGACAGGCTACGGTACGGTCCTTTAACCCAGGGGATCGGTTATTGGTGTTGGTCCCCACAGCGGAAAGCAAGTTTCTAGCAAAGTGGCAGGGCCCCTATGAAATCCAGGAAAAGGTGGGGGTTGTCAACTATAAAGTATTTCAGCCAGGAAGAAGGAAACCAGAGCAGATATACCATATCAACCTGTTAAAACCATGGAAGGAACGGTAAGGCCTGACGGCTGACCTTTTTCCATCTCTCTCCTCTTCCGGGCGCTCATCCCTGGGTCCATGACCCCCGGGAGAACGAGCCGGAAGTAAGGATAGGAGACGGCCTCACCAAACAACAAAGGCGAGAGGCTAGACGATTGGTTCAGCAGAACCCGGATGTCTTCCAGATCTGCCCCTAGGACAAATCCTTATACAGCATGATATTGTCACCGAGCCTCACATGAAGGTACGCCTGAAGCCTTACAGGGTGCCAGAAGCTCGGAAACAAGCCATCTCGGAGGAGGTGAAAAAGATGCTCCACTTAGTGGAGATTGAAAAGTCTAAGAGTGAATGGGCCAGTCCCATTGTACTAATACCCAAGCCAGACGGCTCCTTACAATTCTGTAATGACTTTAGGAAGCTCAATGAGGTATCCAAATTTGATCTTTATCCCATGCCCCGGGTGGATGAGCTGATCGACAGGCTGGGACAGGCGCGGTATTTCACTCGCTCGACCTGACCAAGGGCTACTGGCAGATGCCACTGACGGAGTCAGCCAAGGAGAAAAACGCTTTTGGTACGCCTGAGGGTCTATTTCACTACGTCGTCCTGCTTTTGATTTACATGGTGCCCCGGCCTCGTTCCAGAGGCTGATGGACCTGGTGCTGGAAACCCATCAGACGTATGCATCAGCGTACCTTGATGATATCATTATCAATAGCACCGAGTGGCAGACCCACCTGGTACAGGTACAGGCCGTGGTGGATGCGCTTCATACAGCCGGGTTGACGGCCAATCCCAAGAAATGTGCTTTGGGGCTCATGAAGGCCCGCTATTTGGGGTATGTGATAGGCCAAGGATTAATCAAGCCCCAAATTAACAAAGTTGAGGCGATCCAGAAGTGGCCTCGACCCCTGACCATGAAGCAGGTCAGGGCTTTCCTAGGTATCGTGGGATACTACAGATGGTTTGTTCCCAATTTCGCTGGATTGTCAGCCCCCTTGACGGACCTTCTCAAGGGTAAGAAGTCCGTCATGGTTTGCTGGACTCCGCAGGCCGAGGACTCCTTCCGGGCACTGAAGGGGGTTCTATGTGGACAGCCCGTTCTTGTCAACCCCGATTTTCGGAAGGAGTTTATGGTGCAGACTGATGCCTCAGAGGTCGGGCTGGGGGCGGTGCTGTCCCAGGTGGTCCAGGGGGAGGAACACCCCGTCACCTACTTGAGTAGGAAGCTCACCCCTCCCGAGCGGAACTATAGCGTTGTGGAGAAGGAGTGCTTGGCCATTAAGTGGGCCTTGGAGTCCCTGTGCTATTATCTGTTGGGGCGGCAGTTTTCGGCTCGTGACGGACCACTCCCCGCTGGTCTGGATGAGGATCGCCAAGGAACGGAACGCCCGGGTTACCCTGTGGTTCCTTTCCCTCCAGAACTTTCAGTTTACGGTCGAACACAGGATCGGGAGGTTGCAGGGCAACGCTGATGCCTTGTCTCGTAGCCCGTTTGGTGGCTGGAGTTCAACCCCGCACGCTTGAACTGGGAGGGGTGTATGTGAGACAGTGACCGGGATGATCTGTGACGGCCGGTATGTGCATCCCAGGTTGTTCTCCCTCCAGCCAGGTCAGAGCCTGACAGAGGGATCAGGATATACACAAGGTGGTGTGGAGTTTGTACCGGCTGCGCTCTGGAACCGGGAAGTTTGTGATTACTGTGAACTTGAGAATAATAAACCGTGTGCTGTGGACTTTTGTACCAGGGTCGCTGCCTTTTGTATTGACTATCCCTGGCGCTACCTCACAATATGTATATATATACAGGCCGCCTTCAACATGCCATTTACGCATGCTCTGAACGTGGCCCTGTGCCAGTTTGCTGTCGGAAAGCAAAGATCCCAAGTGTCTTCATACCTGTGTGTACTCCCACTCCCCAAAATGAAAATACTAGAGGTATATGTATATATGTGTGTGTAATATTATTCCTAGAGTGAGCTGGCACAGGGCCACCTTCAGAGCATGTGCAAATGGCATGTTGAAGGCGGCCTGTACACCAACTACACCCAGCACGCTGCGCATGTCTGGAAATGACGTGCCGCATGGCGTCGCGTCATACATACCCAGAAGAAGAAGGCGGGAAGTTTAAATCAGGAGCGCGCTTCTGAATGAATGATTGCGCCCATAGGGTTGTGAGTGCAGCAGTGAGGCAGGGAGAGAGCGGACCTAGAGAGACTGCCCAGCTGATGGCTAGCCTGATAGGAATTTGTACTTCGTCATGGATCATGTAGATTTCTAAACCGCTGTATTCAACTTTTATAAATCACTATAAGGTCTGAGAGGGATCTTTAGTAATGTAGTAGGAAGCTGCAGGGACAGGTAGTTATTAGGGATGGGCGAATCTACTCGCTAGGACTCGTTACTCGGCGAGTAGTAAGGGACTCGCAGGACTCGGTACTCTGCGAGTTTCCCAGTGATTACTCGCACGAGTCCAATGCTAATCAATATCAATCCTAGTTTTGTCAGAAACGCTGACAAAACTAGGATTGCCATTGTTTGCATTAGACTCGGCTACTGTGCAAGTGATAGCAGGGAAACTCGCAAATAACTGCTGTTACATTGCGAGCCGAGTCCAGCTGTCTGCTCTGTGCAGCTCCAGGGTCCTAGAGCCCGCCTGCTCACAGAGATGATGTAGCAGTGCTGAGATTGTTCTCAGTCTGCTCATCCCTGTGCATAGACATCTATATCTATGCACTGGGGATGTAGCAGAGAGGACATTGCGTTTTGGACTGCGTCGGACAGAAGAGGATTTTTTTAATTAAAGATGGAGTCCCTAATGGCTTTTTTTTTATTTCAAATAAAAATTTTTCTCTGTGTTGTGTTTTTTTAACCCTTTATTGGAGATTCTTAGTGGCTGGGTCAAACGTGGCCTGACATTAAGAATCTCGGGCTTAATACCAGCTTGTATAACAAAGCTGGTATTAACCCCTTTATTACCCAGCGTGCTATCGCCACCAGGGCCGCTGGAAGAGCGGGGTTCAGCGCCAGAGGATGGCGCTTCAATGAACGCGCCATCTTCTGGGGCTCGTGCGGGCTGCAATTTGCAGCGGGGGGTGCCCAGAAAGCTTGGGCATCCCTGCGCTGCGGATTCCAGCCCCAGCTGCTTAGCTGTACCTGGCTAGACATAGAAATTGCGCGGAGCCCACGCATTTTTTTTTTATTATTTCATGAATTTCAGAGTCAGAGTCTCAGAGTCAGAGTCAGAATCTCAGAATTTCATGAAATAATTTTAAAAAAATGCGTGGGGCTCCGCAATGTAATGCAGTTCAAGTTTCACATGTTCAGTGTTTGCATATATCTTGGCACTTACAAAAAGAGAAGTCTTTGACTTCTAGTGGAGTAGGCACCACATATCAAATCATTAATGTTCTTGCAAACATTTTAGTGTTCATTTTTGCATGGAGCATGAAAGAGTTGACACCCCTGTTGAGTGGTTCACCGAAAAGTATAGGGCAGCATTAGAGTCTCCCCTCAAGATTAGCTTTCCCTCCTCAAAAAATGAAAATTATTCTAAATTAAAGTACAAATGGCATGATCCTGTCCTGAATTGGGTAGATATAAATAAGCAAAGGTAACCTTATTAGAAACAATAGATCCTTTGACCATACATAAACATTTTTCTTCATCAGTCTCAGAAAATACCCATGGTACTAAGTACGAGAATAATATGCAGAAACTTCTTGTGAAGGACTGTGATATACTGTAGGGAACCTGTAGTTAGATATCTTATAACATTTGATCTTAACACAAAGGATACATCTAGCTTTTTTATATAGATTTAATTCCATGGAGGGTTTTCCTTGGCTATGTAGTCCTTGAACATTCAGGAAGCCCACTATTAGTTCAGAACCATGTTCTGCTGACATCTCCGCAACATACTAAAAGGATTACGCAAAGAAAGATTAAGAAAAAATGGAAAGATGAGAAGATGGAAAGAGGATAGATGTGTGAGAAAAGAGAAAGACATAGTCAATGGAAGTGGGGTTGGAATGACAAAGCTTCAAAATAGGTTCAGTAAGGTATATAAAAAGAGAAGATGAAAAGAAAGGAGAACTAAGCTAACGCTAGATGCTCAGGATTTATTACTGAGCTAACTCCAAACCTTTGGAGATTGGGGGTTAAAGAAGACCACAAGGTGGAGCTCCATTGACAAGTAGGCATTTAGGTCTCTAAAATACATAAGAAAAAAAGTTGATCCTTCTTTCTTTATGATGAGATGAAAGGTGTCCCCATCTATTGGAAGTACCAACCTCATGGATCTTTGCCAAGACTAGTTGAAAGAGGCGCCTCTTATAGAGTGTGCAACCAAAAAACTAAATCACTGCCGCTACCAAAGTAGAGTTTAGTAAACCATTCACTGGAAATAATATCTTCCTTTTCAGTTTAGTAATTAAGTCTGCACAAAGCATCTATTGGTTATTGGGATCAATAGTGACATTATCAATAGCATAAGAGGTATCTAATGGTCTCTGTATGACTTTGTTAAATATGGAAGTAACCATTGGCATGAGATCTTTTTGGTACACTTTCAACCTAATGTTATTTCATCGCCCCCTGTTTCTCAATCAATGAACAAGGCTACATTTTGTACCTTAGATATGAGTCTTTGAAATTCACCTTCCAGAATTTTGACCCAGTCATAGAGAATTCTGGAGGCAGTCTCCATTTTAGTTGTCATGAAGAATAAAAGGTTAATGTCTTCTCCATATCATAGGACTTCCCAGACTAGCTGCCGTAGAGCAAACGCGCGCATGCGCAATGCGAAGGCGAAGTCCTATGATATGGATATGACGCGATTTGCGTCATACAGTCTATACCGCCCATGGAGCGGGACGAGGGAGCTCACAATACATTAGCACGCCCATCTGGGCGTGAATAATTGATCTGCATGCGGCGGTGAGAAGTCACAGGGAACGCCCTGTGCGACTTCCCAAGCACTGAGAAGCCGCAGAAAGCAAGGTAATAAAAGCACTTTTACATACTTTACAAATACCCTTTTTTTACATTCCTGGAGGTGCAGGGACAGGTATAAATGGTCTGGGACTGCTTTTTATGGGTCAGGTTCCCTTTAAGGATTCCTGGAGACTTCTCGAGCACCAGTAGGCAGATTGGGCATTGGTGTTATTATAATGAAAGAGGAGTGAGCCATGCCAGGATAAACTGGTGAAAAAAATTGCCCAATATTATGGTTATGAGTATCCTTGGGGTGAGAGGTCGATAACAAGGGTTCTAGGCTGTTGTCTTGGCCGTTTTCAGGCATCAGGAAAGTTAAGTAGAGAAAGTCAATTTAAGATGCTTGTTTCCATGGAGCAGAAGCAACGTGCTTCCTCAATCCACCATGATCAATCCACGCCTCTATCAATTTTGTTTTTATTTGCATCTGGAATTGAGACTACTCTAAGTATGGGTGTCAATAAGCCTTTTTGTATTATTATTATTTCTCTAATATTTCAGGTCTATTACTACCGCAATATGGAAAATGTTTTACAGAAATGTAACAATCGGATGGTGGAAACCAACAATGGATGTCCAAACTGTGTGAAGAACTATGGGATATTCCCCTGTATGACCTATCAATTCCAGGTATTGTTTTGTCTATCATTGGTCTCTGGTTATTTTCTGTATTATTCTCTGGTTTCATTTTCTATTTATAATGTTGAAATCCTGAGTAAAGACACACCTCTTAATATTTTTCAAGAGTATTTTTAGCCACGAAAAGTAAGTAATTTGAAGTAACTAATTTGTAATATCTGCAAATTTGTAATCTTAGGAGCTTCCTAGTTATACAGAAGAACATTTCTATAGCTTATAACAATGTTTCAAGGCATTAATATAAAAATGTGCTGGAAGAGAAAGGTGCAAATAGGGTTTTATTGACGATAAGTTATGGTGAGATTGATGATCAGAGGCAGGGGCGCAGCTATCATGAGGCGACCTGAGTAGGTCGCCTCAGGCGTGGTAAGCAGGAGGTGGCATCGGGCAGGAGTCCGCTGCTAGTGCAGGCCCCCCACAGATGCTGCTCCTGCTGCAATAGTATGAATCCCGGTGCCGCTGTCAGCCACTCTGCAGATCAGCACGGCGGGGAGCGATCACCGAGCAGCCCACTGTGCTGAGTCCTGCAGAGCAGCAGACACAAGCTGGAGAAACTGGAGCTGCGAGGAGAGAGCATCGAGGACCGAGGAGAGAGGTATTTACATTTTTTTAAATCAGTAAGTCCACTGATAGCAGATAATGTGGGGTGTGCTGTATATGATATGGAGTCCTGTGGTGGGTGCATTATATGAGATTGATACCTATAGAGGGGTTCATTATATGAGATGGAGTCTTATCGAGGGGTGCATTGTATGAGGTGTAGTCCTATGGAGGGATGCATTATATTAGATGGAGTCCTATGGAGGTATGCATTATATGAGATCGATACCTATAGAGGGGTGCATATATAGATGTAGTCATATGAGGGTGCATGATGGATGTGTCTATGGAGGGATGCATTATGAGATGAGTCTATGGAGGGGTGCATTGTATGAGATGGAGTGCTTTGCATGATATGGAGTCCTATGGAAGGGTGCTTTGCATGATATGGAGTCCTATGAAGGTTCATTATATTATATGGAGTACTATCGGGGTGCATTATACAACATGGATGACTATGGGGGTGCATTATACTATATGGAGGACTTTGGGGGTGCATTATACTATATGGAGGACTATGGGGGTGCATTTTACTGTATGCATTACTATGAGGGTGCATAGTACTCTATTGAGTACTATGGGGTGCATTATACTATATATGGGTGCATTATATTGTATGGAGTACTATGGGGGTGCATCATACTGTATGGAGTACTATGGGGTGCATTATACTATATGGGGGTGCATTTTATTGTATGGAGTACTATGGGGATGTATTATACTATATGGAGGACTATTGGGGTGCATTATACTATATGGAGGACTATGGGTGTGCAAAGGCCCGCATCATCAATGAGCCACTATGAGCACTCTGCTCAAGCGGCGATAAGCTCATGAAGACAGGGGGCGGCAGCACAGTGCTGCCCCCTGCAGGCAGATAATATGGTGCCGTGCTCCTGCAGCCCTGTTTGTTGTGAGTCCAGGCCCGGACTGACAACTGGGAGCAGCGGCGGCTGTGCAGCCAAGTTATAAACACGTCAGGAAAGAGCAGCAGGGGCCATGACTGCTCTTCTCTGACAGCTGTGTCTGTGAGGGCCCGAGGAGACTGACAGGAGATGGGGCGGGAGGAGAGGTGAGGTGGTGGGCCCCAATTGCTCCAGGCCATGCCCCTTCACCTCCTCTGTGGGCCTCGGATTGTTCCACAGCGGGGAGCCAGCAAGTCAGATGAGCTGCTGCAGCTGCTGTTGGTGAGGTGTGTGTGTGGCTATCTGGCTGTGGCTGACTATGTGGCTTTGTGTCTGTGGCTGACTGTGTGGCTATGTGGTTGTGTGGCTGTGTGTGGCTGACTGTGTGTGTGTGGCTGGGGCTGTGTGGCTGTGTGTCTGTGGCTGACTGTGTTGCTTTGTGGCTGAGTGTGTGGCTGGGGCTGGCTGTGGCTGGCTGTGTGGCTATGTGGCGGTGTGGCTGTGGCTGGCTGTGTGTGGCTGACTATGTGTGTGTGTGTGGCTGGGGCTGTGTGGCTGTGTGTGTCTGTGGCTGACTGTTGCTTTGTGGCTGAGTGTGTGGCTGGGGCTGGCTGTGACTGGCTGTGTGGCTGTGTGTGGCTGACTTTGTTCTGCGTGTGGCTGTGACTGTGTGTCTGTGGCTGACTTTGTGGCTTTGTGGCTGAGTGTGTGGATGGGGCTGGCTGTGGCTGGCTGTGTGGCTATGTGGCGGTGTGGCTGTGGCTGGCTGTGTGTGGCTGACTATGTGTGTGTGTGTGGCTGGGGCTGTGTGGCTGTGTGTGTCTGTGGCTGACTGTGTTGCTTTGTGGCTGAGTGTGTGGCTGGGGCTGGCTGTGACTGGCTGTGTGGCTGTGTGTGGCTGACTTTGTTCTGCTTGTGGCTGTGACTGTGTGTCTGTGGCTGACTTTGTGGCTTTGTGTCTGTGGCTGAATGTGTGGCTATGTGGCTGTGTGGTTGTGGCTGGCTGTGTGTGGCTGACTGTGTGTGTGTGGCTGGGGCTGTGTGGCTGTGTGTGTCTATGGATGACTGTGTGGCTATGTGGCTGACTGTGTATCTGTGTAACTGCAGCAAGCAAAGCAAGATTCCATCGCTTCTGGCTATGTGACAGTGACATTTAAATATTGCAATCCATGTGGGGGCAGGGGTAGGGTTCAGTTTATCTTACTAAACCATTTCTTTGTCATAAAAATGCCACATCTCTTTTGCCAGCCACACCCATTTTCACACACTTTCCTCAACCACAAAATACTAGTAATGGTAACTAAAAGTAAAGGCGCTTTGACCTTCTTACCCCACCTATACCTTATATGTACTGTATAGTCTCATTGCCTCCTGTTAGGTCCACGTTGTTCCACTCACTGTAAGTCACTTCTGATAATGGTATTAAAGAATTTTGTACAAGTGTTGAAAATTAGTACTAAAGGAACTCTGCTCAAATTGGAAAGGACAACCATCTGTCCATTTGTCACCTCAACTGTCTGCTGCACCTAATCTATGGTCTCATCAGACATAGGCAAAATATGTGTAATATACCGCTACTTCATGACCAGACCATCTTTTATCACCACACAGTGACTGAATAATACACCATACAAGGGACAAGTATTGCCACATCTTGACCAGACCACATATTACCACTATACACTGACCAAATCATACAATATACAAAGTGGCAAATACGTCACTCCATAACCAGATCACATATTACCACCACATAGTGGCTGACCACTACATTAAATACCACAAAGCATAAATATCTTCATCAAGATACTATACAGTAGCCTCCAATTATGGAGGAGTATACACTATGGAGCAGATAAATCGCTATTTTAATGATAAATCAGAAATCAAACGATAAACATCTGTATATAAATTATTTATTGAGTTAAGGATAGACAAGGGAGGGTATACACAAATAGGAAGGACAACCCACAAGGGAAGTTCCTGCTGTAAGTATTGTTACATATACACATTTTGCAGCATATCAAAAATGACGCTTGCGACAATAGCAAGTAGAATATAACTTACTGCCTTCAACAAAATCCAAATGCAGCATTATAAATTGTAAGTTGGTCAACAATTATAATATTTATCTATGGCAATAGCCTATAAAGTGCAAGTGCTTATTGTATATTTACTGCATAGAAATTATTGGTTACTGCAGGTATACAAATGATGTTGCCAGAATCATATACACAACAATGGTGTCAACACATAATCAAAGCATACAATATGCATGTTTATCACATCAATGTCTCAAATGATCTAAGAACAAGTAGAAATTGTCTATACAAAGTATACCCAGCAATACTGCAGAAAGTATCAATAGTTTTGTAACAATAGAGCAATTCTCACCACAAGGTGCTTATCAGCAGGAGCAGCACACCCCGATGGCCATTTCGCAACCTTCGTCAGGGGGCATTGGAATAGAGCACTGAGTGCGATTTAAAAAGGCCGGCCGGCGTCTTAATCATTATGATCAGCTGTGTAGTTATCGCGCAGACGCTGTAGTGGAGACAGCGAGCGGAAGTGTAGCCTCGTCATCGCCAAGCGCGGACGCGTGTAAACTCGCAACCGCGATTGGCGAGTCGGACGCCGACACGTAGTGCCGCTCGCCTGTTCCCCAGCAACATAGCTGCGCGTCTCGGCTGATCATGTGATCGGTCTATTTACATTTGTTTAGAACAAAGTATTACGCTTTGGATCGCACACTGCTATCCTCTGCAGCAATAGAAAATGAAAATCGCACACTTAGAATACAGCTGAGTAAATCATTATATATACAAAGCAGGGTATTGACCACAAATAGATATAGTATACTTTACAAAAAGATATAGTATACTTTACAAAAAATGCAACAATAGCATAAACAATACTTATTGGTATAGAGCATTACATATAACATTATTAAATCACAGAATTTCCATGGTATATTATACTCCATGTATAATTACAGATTTAACAGGAATAATTGCATATGCAGCATTTCATATCTCAAATTATACAAAAAACCAGTTGGTCAATCCACAATTGGTGAGATCATCATTAAGAAAAGCGAATAATATTCATGTCCACATCAGATATAGCAAGAAGCCGGCATGCCTATATATAAAAAATAGAATAAAAAGCCTGATCAATTTACAGGTACAAATAGTGAAACAGATACAATGTAGATCAAAGATATGGAGCAAAACTAATATTCTCATTTAAACCATTGGGGCGCAATGTTCCGAGCAACCAGATCCATTTAGTCTCCAACATAGCTACACGTTTGGCCAATGGCCCACCCCGAATCCCCAAGTCTACGGAGTCGATCCCCCTCACCTTCAAGAGGTCACCACGTGATTGGTGATGTTCAAAAAAATGTCTAGGTAATGTTTTCAAAGTTCTCACGTCTTCACACTCTTTCGCTGCCTCAATAGCCAAAACATGTTCACGTACACAAATTTTAAAAGCTTGTGTAGTGAGTCCTACATATATTTTTGGACATGGACAGGTGGCGTAATAAATAACGCCTGCAGTACCGCACAAATCTAACCTGTTCCTGGGGCTGTGGGAAAGGGACCTCTTCATGTCAGATCAGCTGCCGTCGATGTGCCGTGTCAACCTTTGGGCACGGTACATCGACGACATCTTCTTGATCTGGCATGGTTCGGAGTTTGAACTTCATAGCTTGATTGACGTATTAAATAATAATGAAGTTAATATTAAGATTACGTATCATATAGACAAAAATAGGGCTGACTTCCTCGATGTCTCCGTGGCGAGGGGGGTAGATGGCCGGCTGTGCACCGACATCTTCAGGAAACCTACTTCTTCCAATGCTCTCCTCCATGCCTCTTCTTCCCACCCAGCGTACATGATACGCGCTGTCCCGGTGGGTCAATTTCTCCGACTCAGGAGGATCTGTTCCACTGAGAATGACTATATCCTTCGTGCTGAGGAGCTAAAATTACGGTTCCTGGCGCGAGGCTATAGTCATCGTGCCGTTAAGTTTGCTGCAAATCGAGCCAAGCATGTCACACGTAACGACCTGCTTTACAATACGAGACCTCGGGCACGGGATGGAAACGTTAGATTTGTGACAACATTTCATGGCCAATTCGACCAAATGAGGAGTTGTTTGGACAAGGCATGGCCTATTTTACTTACCGACAGTACCTTGTCCAAAATACTCCCATCAAGACCAATGGTCGCAATTAGACGGTCAAGAAACTTGCGTGACCACCTGGTGCCTAGCCACTATACAAAAAAATGCTCATACTACTTTTCTAGACCGCATTCCACGGACGTTGGGGTGTAGTCCCTGTGGAAAGTGTGTCTCATGCCCCAATATAGTAAAAACTGACACATTTTCTAATGCGGGGGGCACAAAAATCTATCAGATCCGTAAGAAAATCTCGTGCGGTACTGCAGGCGTTATTTATTACGCCACCTGTCCATGTCCAAAAATATATGTAGGACTCACTACACGAGCTTTTAAAATTCGTGTACGTGAACATGTTTTGGCTATTGAGGCAGCGAAAGAGTGTGAAGACGTGAGAACTTTGAAAACATTACCTAGACATTTTTTTGAACATCACCAATCACGTGGTGACCTCTTGAAGGTGAGGGGGATCGACTCCGTAGACTTGGGGATTCGGGGTGGGCCATTGGCCAAACGTGTAGCTATGTTGGAGACTAAATGGATCTGGTTGCTCGGAACATTGCGCCCCAATGGTTTAAATGAGAATATTAGTTTTGCTCCATATTTTTGATCTACATTGTATCTGTTTCACTATTTGTACCTGTAAATTGATCAGGCTTTTTATTCTATTTTTTATATATAGGCATGCCGGCTTCTTGCTATATCTGATGTGGACATGAATATTATTCGCTTTTCTTAATGATGATCTCACCAATTGTGGATTGACCAACTGGTTTTTTGTATAATTTGAGATATGAAATGCTGCATATGCAATTATTCCTGTTAAATCTGTAATTATACATGGAGTATAATATACCATGGAAATTCTGTGATTTAATAATGTTATATGTAATGCTCTATACCAATAAGTATTGTTTATGCTATTGTTGCATTTTTTGTAAAGTATACTATATCTTTTTGTAAAGTATACTATATCTATTTGTCGTCAATACCCTGCTTTGTATATATAATGATTTACTCAGCTGTATTCTAAGTGTGCGATTTTCATTTTCTATTGCTGCAGAGGATCGCAGTGTGCGATCCAAAGCGTAATACTTTGTTCTAAACAAATGTAAATAGACCGATCACATGATCAGCCGAGACGCGCAGCTATGTTGCTGGGGAACAGGCGAGCGGCACTACGTGTCGGCGTCCGACTCGCCAATCGCGGCTGCGAGTTTACACGCGTCCGCCTTGGCGATGACGAGGCTACACTTCCGCTCGCTGTCTCCACTACAGCGTCTGCGCGTTAACTACACAGCTGATCATAATGATTAAGACGCCGGCCGGCCTTTTTAAATCGCACTCAGTGCTCTATTCCAATGCTCCCTGACGAAGGTTGCGAAATGGCCATCGGGGTGTGCTGCTCCTGCTGATAAGCACCTTGTGGTGAGAATTGCTCTATTGTTACAAAACTATTGATACTTTCTGCAGTATTGCTGGGTATACTTTGTATAGACAATTTCTACTTGTTCTTAGATCATTTGAGACATTGATGTGATAAACATGCATATTGTATGCTTTGATTATGTGTTGACACCATTGTTGTGTATATGATTCTGGCAACATCATTTGTATACCTGCAGTAACCAATAATTTCTATGCAGTAAATATACAATAAGCACTTGCACTTTATAGGCTATTGCCATAGATAAATATTATAATTGTTGACCAACTTACAATTTATAATGCTGCATTTGGATTTTGTTGAAGGCAGTAAGTTATATTCTACCTGCTATTGTCGCAAGCGTCATTTTTGATATGCTGCGAAATGTGTATATGTAACAATACTTACAGCAGGAACTTCCCTTGTGGGTTGTCCTTCCTATTTGTGTATACCCTCCCTTGTCTATCCTTAACTCAATAAATAATTTATATACAGATGTTTATCGTTTGATTTCTGATTTATCATTAAATACCACAATACTAATAACACAAATATTACCATTACTGTCATCATACACAGGAGCTATGTATATACACTGTGTTCCAAATTATTATGCAAATTGTTTTTAAGTGTCATAGAGTTTTATTTTTATTTTTTTGCAATGAAACCCATTGAAGGTATTGTGTCTCAGGGTTCTTATTATCATTGAAATCAATCTCAGATATCTGTGATAATTAGTTTGGCAGGTGAGCCCAATAAAAGGAAAACTGGGTGTTCCACAATATTACGCAGGCCACAGTTTTCAAGTAACATGGAAAAGAAAAAGGATGTTTCTGCTGCCGAAAAGCAACAAATAGTGCAATGCCTTGGACAAGGGATGAAAACATTTGATATTGCACGAAAACTTAAGTGTGATCATTGTATTGTGAAGAGATTTGTGGTTGATTCTGAGCACAGATGTGTTCGTGCAGATAAAGGCAGAATGTGGAAGGTTTCTGCCAGGCAAGTTCATCAGATTAAGAGAGCAGCTGCTCAAAAGGCCTTACAAACCAACAAACAGACATTTGAAGCTGCTGGTGCTTCTGGAGTCCTTCGAACTTCAAAGGCTTGCTGTGGTGCATAAACCTACTATTCAACCACCCCTAAACAGTGCTCACAAGAAGAAACAGTTGCAGTGGGTCCAGATATACATGAAGACTAATTTTCAAACAGTCTTGTTTACTGATGAGTGCCGAGCAACCCTGGATGGTCCAGATGAATAGAGTAGTGGATGGTTGGTGGATGCCACCATGTCCCAACAAGGCTGCGATGTCAGCAAGGAGGTGGAAGAGTCATGTTTTGGGCTGGAATCATTGGGAAACAGCTGGTAGGCCCCTTTAAGGTTCCTGAAGGTGTGAAAATGACCTCTGCAACGTATATAGAGTTTCCAACTGACAACTTTCTTCCATGGTACAAAAAGCAAAATTGTGCCTTTAGGAGTAAAATCATCCTCATGCATGTCAATGCACCATCTCATGCTACAAAGAATACTTCTGTGCCATTGGCTACTATGGGCATAAAAGGAGATAAAACTCATGGTGTGGCCACCATCTTCCCCTGACCTCAACCCTATAGAGAACCTTAGGAGTATAATCAAGCAAAAGATCTATGAGGGTGGGAGGCAGTTCACATCAAAACATCAGCTCTGGGAGGCTATTCTGGCATCATGCAAAGAAATACAAGCAGAAACTCTCCAGAAACTCACAATATCAATGGATGCTACAATTGTGAAGATGATATCAAAGTAGGGTTCCTATGTTAACATGTAACTTAGCCTGTTAGGATGTTTTGGAGTTAAATAGCTTTTTATTTCAGTGAATGTGACCTGTTAATGCTGCAAATTCAACAAATGAGCATTTTCAGTTCTTTCAAACATGTCAAATGTTTAGAAACTCTACTGTGCGTAATAAGTTGGAACAGTGCATTTAGAGTTTTTTTTAATTTTGAAGATTATACTGCTATCATTGGGAGGTGTCTTCAATAAAATTTGATGTATACTCTAACAGGTGGTGATTTTTATTACACTGATCGTCATTTGCACTGACCATTTAGGAAAATCAGAAAAAAAGAACATTTGCATAATAATTTGGAACACAGTGTAATGTATAGTGTACAAGTAATACAATGATCACCAGTGACCTTATACACAGCTGCTCTGCATATAGTGTATAGTGTACAGGTAATACAGTAATTACGAGTGACACTGTACACAGGAGTTCTGTATAAGAGTACAGGTAATAAAGTGCTCACCAGTTACATTATACACACAAGCTTTGTATATAGTGTATGTGTACAGGTAATGCAGTGATCACCAGTGAGGTTATGCACAGGAGCTCTTTATATAGTGTACAGGTAATATAGTGGTCACCGGTGACATTATACACAGGAGCTCTGTCTATAGGGTCAGTGTACAGGTAATACAGTGATCAGCAGGGACATTATACACAGGAGTTCAGTATATAGTGCATATGATACAGGTAATACAATGATCACCTATGACATTATACACAGGTGCTATATATATATATACTCTATATAGTGTGTCTATCTACATGTAATACAATGGCTTACCAGTGACGTCTTTAGGTGAAGTATATCATCTTTGCTTTTCTACTTCATTCTGTGAAGACTGCTATCACTTCTTCCAGCCAGGACTCATCTCTGCAGAAAATAACACACAGATATCCATAGCTGATTGTTTCTAGAACACATTCCCCATTCTTTCTCGACTTCTACACTATCCCAGATAAAGAAAAAAAGCGACATAGTGCCGCCCTGCACAGTAAGGCTGAGTTCACACTTCTGTTTGGAACGTAGCGCACTTAACGCAGCCAATTGCTTGCATACATGCGTTCCTATGTTTAACATGGGAACGCATGTGCCTGCGTTTGGCTGCATTTGCGTTCGGATGCGCATAATTTGTGCGCCCTCGAGCGCATTCTGGACACAGCATGTTGCATTTTTTGTGCGTTCGCGGGCGCTTGTTTTATCAGCAAGTGCCCGCAAGCGCACAAACCATGCATTGAAGTCAATACATCCGCAGTGTCCGCCGCATGACAGCGCAGGAGAACGCTTCGGATCTCATTGAAATCTCTCCCGGTGGTTGCCGGTGATCAGCGGCAGCCACCGGGAGATCAGCTATAGCCGCCACTGCTCTCCCGCTGGTGTCAGAGCGGGAGATTTTAAGATACAGCTGATCTGACAGCTGTTTAAATCTCCTGCGCCGACACTGAATAGGTGAGGTTGGCACGGGAGATTTGAAGCAGCGATCAGCTGTTTCTTATCTCCTGCACCGATATCACGCTATTCGGTGTCGGCGCAGGAGATTTAAACAGCTGTCAGATGAGCTGTATCTTCAAATCTCCCGCGCTGACACCGGCAGGAGATCAGCTGTGGCCGGGGGGAGGAGATCTCTGCCACTGATCTCCTCCTCCCGGCCACCCCCGAGATAGCTGATTGGCTGGCCGGGCTGATACTAATGTGAACACATGCTGAGATTCTCCGCTGCGTTCACATCAGTATGGGCTGTGTTTGCACAGTGTATGCGTCTGCATGCCATAAGTATACAGACACATACGCAAATGTGAACCCAGCCTAACAGCACCTACCCTTCACTCCCCATTGAAGGCAGTATCCTCAAATGTAAAATATATCGCAACATGTAATAATGTTGCTCAGGGGGCATCTGTCAGCATGTTTTTGCTACCTCATTTGAGAGGAGCATGCTGTAGGCAAAGTGACCATGAATCCAATGATGTATCATTTAGTTTACTGGATGCAGCAGTTCTAACACAATCAGAATTTTTAGATTTAGCAATGCAGCTGAGCTCTGAGAGCTGGCCCCGACCACATCAGGCTTTCCATAGACATTGTACATTGACAGTGAGATACCAATCACAGGAAAGGGCTTTGATGGACTATGAAGTACAAAGAGGTCAAATAAACACAGAATCTGTCACAGGACAGCAGGGGTACCTGCTTAGGCTACCTTCACATTACGATTTTGAAGGGAGCCGATGCTGTCCATAAAATCAGACAGCATCAGCTCCCTTCTGATGCCTGGAATCGGATGCCAAATAGGCATCCGATTCCGGCATAAAATCGTCGCCTCCGGGCTGAAAAAAAAAAAAAAAAGTATATGCTCACTGTCCCCGAGGCCCCCGCCGTCTCCTGCCGTCTCCCGCAGGCTCCCGGTGTCCCGCGGTGTCTGCAGAGGTCTTCTTCTCTGTACAGGACCTGCCGTGATGTCACAGTCACGTGACCGCAGGTTACACCATGGTAACCTGCACTCACGTGACTGTGACATCACGGCAGGTCCTGCACAGAAGAGGAAGACCTCTGCAGACACAGCGAGGACACCGGGAGCCGGCGGGAGCCGGCGGGGGCCTCGGGGATAGGTGAGCATATACTTTTTTTTTTTTTTAACCCCTGCTCTTCCAGTTTGGAGCAGTTTTACTGTACTGAGCATGCTCCATAGGGCCCCATGTTAAATTGATCGGACCAAATCGGATGTGCACTAAATTGGCATCCAATTTGGTTCGATCGGGACCAAATCGGATGCCATTTAGTGCACATCCGATTCGGTCCGATGCCCATAGGGCTGCATGGAGACAAGAATCGTTCCAATGCTGTCCGATTTTTATCGGACAGCATCGGAACTGCTAAAATCGTAGTGTGAAACCAGCCTTAGAGAAATAGAGTAGATATTCTTATCTAGGATCAGGCTAAGCAGATTTGTGCCTGAAATAGCTCCCTCCCTCCCTACATCTCCTCATCAGAAGCTCCTAAATGAAAGTGAAACCTAACAGGCAGAGCATAAGGAGAGGAGGGAGGGGAGAGCTGCCTGAGAAGGAGTGAATAATCAATGCACTAGCTGGACCTAATCGACTGTGGGAAAGATTAATGGACAGGACTAACGTTCACACATAGTGTATTTTGTTGCGCCTTTTGCCGTGATTTTTGGCCGCGCAAAAAGAGCACAACAAAATACGTGGGTGCATTCACACACCACGTTTTTATGTGCTGCAGGGGGAGGAAGAATCTTGCTTCCTCCTCCCCTCTGTCACATCTGTGCACGCCCCTAAAGATTTCACAGTGTATTATTATAAGGTAAGTATTTAATTCTTTATTATTTTTCATACATTTGTCTTTCATTTAACTTTGATTTCGCAGTGTATGTTAATACAATGCAAAATCAAATAGGCGGTCACAGATGTCACAGAGGGGAGGAGGAAGCAGGATTCTTCCTCCCCTCTGTGATGTCAGATGCAGCAGCGCCCGCCCTTATAGGAAAAAGCGCCGACGCTGCTGCGTAAAGAATTGACAAGTAAATTATTTTTACCGCTTTCTCCCAGAAAGGCGTGGCGCGAAAATACGCGCTGTCTGAACGGCAAAGTGAATTTTACATTCACTTTGCTGTCAGACAGTATGCACCTGAGCATTTTTAAAAAGCGCTCAAAAATGCTCAGTGTGTGAACGTTGCCTTAACTGTACGTTAATGATTTTTCATGTTTTTAAAAGGTCTGCCCAGACACTATACAAGGGTAATACCATATTAGTATAATACTGAAAAATGACCTGACAGAGTCCCTTTAAAACCTCTATCTGCTCAGCATTGATAGTGCCTTTCTTGAAGTGTAATCTGCCCATGTCATAGGCCCTAATGCACCACTATACCATGAGAGATGCAGGTATTTGAACTGTGCACTGGCTTATTCTGAACCTTACTGGAAGTCCCTGGCTGGCTGTTCGGCTTTCTGGCCACATACAGCCAGCCACAAGCAAAACACTTCTGGTGGCTGGAGAGTAGAGATTTTTTTGGGGTGGACAACACACTACTCCCGAAAACTCAGATTTTACCCCCAGTGCAAGCCGATGAAACACTGCAAGCGGCTCGCACTGGACCAGGCACCAAGTGTACTATAGCACAGCGCTGCACGATTCATCACTTTGGATATGTAAATAACCCGAACTTTAGCCCTGAACAAGTTCACCCACCTCTAGTCTTGGCAACCTTACTATTCTAATTCAGCTTCAAGGGGTGAGATAAATTCATGAACTATCATTTATGCTGGATGTCCAAATGGACCATACTCACATTCATATGAAGGTGTCACATATAATTTAACTCAACCACACAGACTTCGTATTAAGAATCCAGGAGAATTGGTGATGCTTTTCACTGAAAATCTTGTATTGAAGTACAATGCAGTAGGTAAAAAGGGTGATTCTTCACAGAGCAGCAAACACGTGTCTATCTAAGCCACCTTTCACATCAGCAGCATTTGAAATTTGCGGCAGATCTGTCAGGTTTGCCGCATCTTCTGCGTAACGGAACACTTGCGGCAAGCCCCATTCATTCCTTATGGGACTTGCGTCTAGGTGCTGCAGGTGCAGTTTTGCCTGATCTGGCAGATTCGGCACTTGCGGCAGTGCATACCAGCGTTTTTTTTTCCTTCACCGCAAATCCTGGATCTGCTGGATCCGGCAGAACCGCACTTGCCACACCTGACCGCAAGTCCAAAAGAGATTAAATGGGCCTTGCCTCAGGCTTGCTGCAAGTCAGCCATTACACAGCAGATGCGGCAAAATCTGCCGGATCTGCCGCGAATTACAAAAAACGCTGATGTGAAAGCAGCCTAAGGCTAGGGTTATACCAGCGTTTACCACTGCATTCAGGGGTTCTGTTTAAAAGATAGAATTTGTCAGCACTAGCGCAGTGTTATCGTAAATGTAAAACTGCGTAAACGCCATCAATTCATTGCTATGGCTGACGGAGCCCCGAGCGCAGCTCAAACACCGGCATCTAAGTGATTTCCAAGCGCATCACATGAGTTTAAACGCTGGAGTGACCCTAGCCTAAGATGGCTGCAAGATGATTACATCAGGAAGAAGGGAAGGAAAAATTGACATCACAGATCTTCTGCCTAGCAACAGAGAAAATGCAATACACAGCAATAAAACATTGAATAATTCCCAATTATGGGACATGACACTTATTTACACCATTTGAATCTTCTAAAGGGTCTTGGTGACATACTAAAAGTATTTTCAAAGTGCAGTTTCACTAAAAAAAATTAAAAACAAGCAGTTTCCTCCATTTCTATTCATGCAAATTGGAAATATTATTTGTAGCTATTTTATAAATAATTTTCTTAATAACTTTTTTTTCTGTTTCCACTACAGGAAGTCATGATACCATGACTTATTGCTTAGATAAAAAGTCACCAGTCGATCCTAGTTCTCCTAAGCTGCTGCTCTTTTTAGCGAAATATGTGCCTAATATCATGCGTGCCATTATTGTAAGATGGAGTACTACACAGGTCTGTAAACAGAATTATTTTCTCATTACAATACTTTTATGTGGGTTTATCCTCTTTTTCCTATTCTTTTTAAAAATGTGTTGTGGCCATTGCTAATATATAAGTATTAAATATACCTTAGGCGGCCGTCACACGCACAGATATCTAGAACGATATTGTAAGCGATCACGTGCACGCGCAATCGCTTACAATATCGCTCACATCGCTGGTGAGATGTCACACAGACAGACTCACCAGCGATGCGGAGCCGCGATCTCGCTCGTTACTATGGTACACATCGGGTTACTAGGGCCGCGCGTCGCTTAGTTACCCGACGTGTACCATAGTTACCATCTCCCAGCATAGGCTCTGCCGCTGGGAGATCGTTCATCGTGGTGTTATACACCACGATGAAGCAGATCGTGACATCGTTCATCGCTAGATCTGAGAACCGAACCTCAGATCAGCGATGTCACGATCAAGCGATTTCACATCGTAAATCGCTTGATTACATGCATCGATTTTAAGCCCGATATCGCTTAAGCGATCAAAAAGGAGATCGCTTAAACGATATCGGGCAAGAAATCTGTGCGTGTGACGGCCGCCTTAAAGGTATTACCCATGATGTAAAAAAATCAGGAAATTACATAGATGTAAAGTAAGACTTAACCAAAACACACTTTCTTTCCTAACTACTGTGTATCCAGTGCAAAAATCTTCAATGGTCTGTCTCAGGACAGGAAGCATTGATGTTCCTTTCGTCAACACACTGACTGCCAAGGCCTGCGATTGGCTACAGCAGTCAGGTGTCTGAAACGGTGCACTGTTTTTTCAATGGAGCCCAGTGTGCCGCACCACTGCGCAGGCGTGTGGGTATTGCCTGTCACTCAACATGCATACACAGGAGGGGCGGTGGTTTCAACAGAGCAGGGTGGGTTTTGCAGTCAGTAGGGTGGCAAGGACCACAGAGCAGACCCTCCTGGACCTTTCTTCCTTGCTGTTGTGGGGTGGACGATGCTTCTTGAGTGACAGTTCTGCTTCAGTTGCATTGTTATCTGCTGAGCTTATCCTGCTACTGTGACACTTTCAGGTCTGTCAGTGGCTTATTCTGAAGTCTACACTGTTATCATTACATTTGTTCTTACGAGTTAGAAGGAGAGAACAAAGCGCAAATAAGATCTTACCCAATTGATAAATATAATGTGTGGTCAGGGAGCCCGCTCACCTGGGCTGGTCTTGAGAGTTATAACCACTGTAAACGCGAGATCGGTATGCTGCACAAACACCCTCAGTTGTGGACCAAGAAAACAGTACGCTCAGAATAGCAGCTCCCGGGAAGATCGAGGAACAGCAAGGAACAATACCAGAGAGATAGTGGACCTATGACAACAGCCCCCAGCGGGTGAACTTCGGGGACACCCATTAAGAAGTGTTAATGTTTTGCACAAAACGTGTAGACTAGACCAATAAACCCTGATGTTTCTATTACTGAATTTTATCATTGATCGGCAGCGTATCTTCTACCACCCACTTCTCTCCATTGATTTGGATATCTACATGTGTTCTTAGAGATGTCAGGACCTTTGAATAAGCACGTGGCTGACAAACTGAGAAATAAGGCTATGTGCCCACAGTGCATTTTTGCTGCATTTTTGCACTGAAAATGTAGCACCCACAGCTTTGTAATGAAAGTCTATGAGATTTTACAAATGTTGTGCCCACATGTACGTTTTTGGGTGCTGTGTTTTTGTTGCAGAAATTGCTTGCATTTTTTTATGTCCCTGCAATTAACTTACCATTTTTGGGCTGCATTTTCCCCATAGACTCTATTGTAACCCAAAAAGAAAGCATCACAAATGCACAGGTATTCCCACAGTCCAGTTTTAATGCTTTTTTTAAAGCGATTTCTGCAGCATAAACGCTGCAATACTCACCCACCCCAGCGATCCCCACTGATTCCCGGTGATATCTTCATTCTTAGCACTGGGAAAAGTGACTGGAGGACCTGCGGCACCCCATGTTACCGGTAATGTGACTCAGCCTGTCACATGGTCAGCCTCTTATTGGACGAAATCCACAGGTCTTTGTGCTGGCTGGAAGAAGGTATCACCCTCCATGGGCTCGCCAGAGGGTGAGAAAGTCTCTGTGTGTGTCAGTCTGTTTTTGCGTGTCACCTTATTTGCGCTGCTTTTTTCTGTTGCATTTGTATATGCACAAACACAGTACAAACATAATAGGTTTTGGCTGCGTTTGTGTACATTCAAACAGAGCACAAAACGCAGCACAAAAATACCCTTAGTGGGCACTTAGCCTAACTGCTTTGGAATCAGTGACTGGGGGGCCTGGGGCTTGTGATTTTGCAGTACTGATGTCATCAGCAGGAGAACAGTGATAGAATTTACAATTAGATTGTTTTTCCTATTTACTTGATGTCAACGCATACCAATTTCATAACATGAGAGAGATCATTTCAGAATGATGACCTCCTTTCTATATGTCCTAATATGAACATCACAGTTGGGCTTCATTATTTTTAATGGACATATTGTATGCCTGATCAAAGACAGTGGATATAAACTTAGCCTCAGCTAAATGCGAACTAAAGACATTTTTTTACCAACACTGCACATAGACCATGGTCCTACGGAGCATAAACACAGCACTTTTTGGGGAAGAAAGTCAGCTGCACTACTAATACTAATGTATGGTGCCAACTCAGGGGATGAGCATACATCACACCCAGCAGATAATGGCCTCTTACAGCAGCCACCATAGGTGAGCTCTAATCACTGTTGTTAACCTTTTACATGCCACTGTCAGTCTATTACTGGCATTTACAGCACATGGCCCTAGGGTGCGGTATCACTATTCCACGTGCCCTTCTGTATCCCCCATAAAATGGTCACAGGACACTGATGAGTTCTCATGGCATTTGGGGATCTGATCTATGCACAGAATGTGCTTGACTTCCATGATTGATAATATAGGTTATATAGGTAACTGACCTTGTTCTAAGTTTACAAAATATATTTATTGTGATATACCATTGTGATATACCATTGCCTACTATCCTATCTTCTTGGACGCCAAGACGATAGGATAGTAGGCAACATTTTTCAACCCTCATGTGTCTTTCTCAGTAACGTCTCTGGTAGTCAAGAGGATGGATATAGGTAGCAATGCCGTGGCAGAGGTCATCAAAATAAATCACATTGAAGAAAGAGGCACTCACCCGGTGATAGTTGTTCCTCAATGGACAACTTTAATCAGCATTAGGGTACAGGGTGCTGGGGAGGGGGTGTTGGAGGTGCAGACGACAGCACCGTTTCGGATCAGCTGATCCTTTGGCTGGTCTTGGCCAAGATTAAAGTCGTCCATTGAGGAACAACTATCACCGGGTGAGTGCCTCTTTCTTCAATGTGATTTTACTTCTCAGGCTGTTATAAGACTGTGCACCCCCGGTTCTGCTGCAGTTGACACTGCTGATACCGCTACTTTGAATATTAAGTGATCAGTGCCCCGCTATTCTGCCTTTCACATATCATCAAAATAAATACTTTTTGGTTATTTTGTATCATACAGCTTGTTATGTTTGGGCCTTGAGTCATAGACTCCTTTTCACTTGCACCTCAGTGCAATACAGTGTCAATATTCATACTGGGTGAACTTTACCACATTTTTTCACATTATACCCACAAAGTTAAATGTATTTTATTGCAACTTAATGTGATATGCCAACACTAAGAATCAAGTATTTGTGAGGTGTTAAGGAAATTATACATGATTTTCTAAATATTGTAAAAATATACATGTGAAAATTGTGTATTTGTATTTAGTCCCCCTGAGCTAATAATTTATAGGACCACCTTTTACTGCTATTACTGCTTCTAGTCTTTTGGGGTATGTCTCTACCAGCTTTGCACATCTAGAGGATGAAATTTTTGCCCGTTCTTTGCAAAATAGCCCTAGCTCTGTGAGATTGGATGGAGTGCATTTCTAAACAGCAATTTTTTTAAAATTCTTGCTACATATCCTCCATGCGAATCAGTCTGGAATTTGACTGGGCAATTCAAATAAATGAATATGCTTTGATCTAAACCATTCCATTGTAGCTTTGGCAGTATGTGTATTGCATAAATACACTTACACCTGGGTGAAGAGAGAAATAAACCACAGAAGTCTAACCCACAGCCTATTTGGTTCCTGTACAGACTAGAATGTCCCTAACCGCACAAATAGAAACCACAGTTCAGACCTGGCTCCCTGGAAGGTCCTCAGTTTTTTGTGCCTCCTAAGGAAGGGTGCTACACACAGCTAACCAAGGTAAAGAAAGAATAAAGTGGTAGACAAAAGCCAAAGGTGAGCAAATGTAAAATACAAGCACAAGTGGACAAAGGAGAAATAATATATGGTAAACTCCTAACAACCTAGCAGAAAATAAAAGATAGGTGTAGGAAAGTCAAATGAGAAAACACAGAAAAGACAACACTGTTCTCTGACTAAATCCCTTAGCTGCAGGTCTGGAACACCTTAGCAGTAATCCACATAGTAATACAGCTAGCAGAGAAGGCTGGTATCAGGAGAGTATAAATAGTCCCACCCAAGCTGTGACAGGATTGAGAATACGCATGTTAAAACACCTGATAACTGCAAACTGAAGTAAGAGGTGTTTTATTTTTGTGCTTCTATCAGCTTTTGGATAGAGACCAACCAGGCTGTGGCTGAGCAGGGAAGAAAACCGAGACCACACAGCACAAGGCCACTGGCTCAAGTTTCAAAATCGAGTCATTACAGTATGTTTGGGGTCGTTGTCCTGCTGGAAGATGAACCGATGGCTCAGTTTAAAACTTTTTACAGTCTCTAATGGGTTTTCCTCCGGGATTGCTCTGTTCAGCTCCATCCATCTTCTCATCAACTGACCAGCTTCCCTGACCCTGCTGTAGAAAATTAATCTCATGTTTGAAGTTGCCAACACGATGTTTGATGTGGGGATGGTATTTTCAAGGTGAACTTCAGTATTATCTTTTAGCAAAACATAGCATTTTGCACTTAGTCCAAAACATTTTGATTTGGTCTTATCTGACCAAAGCACTTTCTTCCACATGCTAGCTGTGTCCTCTAAGGGTGCTTTCACACGCTCCGTATTTGCTGCATTTTTTTGTTACGTGCGAGCTCATCACAAAACCAGGAGTGGAACAATTACAGGAAAAGTACAATAGAAACAAGTGCTTTACTTCTGCATTTAATCACTCACTCCTGGTTTGTGAGGAGCTCGCGCTTAAAAAAAACTCAGCAAATACGCAGAGTGTGAACGCACCCTAAATAGCTTTTTGCATGTTGGACTTCTTATATCTTGCTTTCAAAAATGGTTTTCTTCTTGTCACTCTTCCATAAAGACCAGACTTGTAGCCTAGACGTTGTTGTCCTGTGGACTGGTTCTACCACCTGAGGTCTGGATCTCTGTAGTTTCTCCATGTATCAATGCCCTTATGGTACCTTTACATGCTGCCACTGTGGCTAGCAACAGGTATCCACCGCACATGCACGCTCACGTTTTTAACGGTGGATACCGATCGCTGATGCCGTATATACACGCCACCACTGCGTGCTCCACAGAAGGTATCTTTGTTCCCCGGAAGTGCCGACGGGTGCCGCAGCTAACTTCCTGTGGAATACCTTCGCTGCATCACACGTCGCTACCACAAAGGAATATGGCCGTACATATTTTGCGCTGTAAGTACATAGGTGTGACAGAGTTGTGTATTCTGGTGATGCACAAGATAGAGTCATGATTGGCCAGCCTGCGCAGGAAGACTGGCTAATACATGACTCCATTGCAATTGTGGACTATGAATGGATAGCTCTTTAAATATGGCGCCCTGTTAAGGGACAACCAATCGTAACGCAGGAGCCTCCACCAATGATCGCTGATGGGGCGCGGTATTCATGAGGATGTGTCACGCCCCTGGGAATTCGTAGGCAACGCAAATACCTTGCCTGTGCCCCGATTATATGCCACCACCATAGGAATTGTGCTTTCCTGTTTTTGAGCATGGCTCAGAAACAGGTATCCGAAGGAACTGCGGGACACAGGAAGGAATTTCCTGATTTACACGCCGCCATTTCGTAGTGATTTCATGGCAACAGCCACAATTAACCCCAGTGCCCGGCAGTTGCTGCCTTCCTGTTGCGGCGTGTAAAGGTACCCTAACACTTGACAAATACTACTTTGTGTTAGTATACCACATAAAAACTCAATACAAATATATGTTTGTGGGTGTAATGTGAAAAAAATGTGGGAATCTTTATGGGGTATGAATACTTTTTCAAAGCACTGCATTATTGAGTGCGCTCCAATCTAAATATTAGGGGCCTGCTATGACTGTACTCCTGATAAGACCTTTTACTATATACTGCAATATTGTGCATTTTATTTTATGGTATAAATGATCAGGCAATCACAGATTCAAGTCACCCTAGAGGACTAAAAATAAATATGTTTAAGAAATTTAAACATTTACAATGCTTGAAAAAGGTTCACACTAAGGACTTAGGCTGGGTTCACACTTGCGGACCCAGCGTTCTGCGGAGGGGAACCTCCATGTGAGCGCAGCCACCGCAAGCGCCTATGTTTATAATGGGGACGCACGGTGCTGCGCTTGACTGCGCATGACCGTGCACTCTCATTCATTTGCCTGTGTGATTTTTATGCAGGCGAATGCCTGCGCACAAATCACACACTCTCATTTGCACAAGGAATGCAACATGTCGCGTTCCTGGTGCGGACGAGAGTGTGTGATTTGTGCGCAGGCATCCGCCTGCGTACAAATCACACAGGCAAATGAATGGGAGCGCATCAGGTAAAAAGCAGCAATCATCTGTTCAAGATTGGGGTCTTCATATCTGAACTTCTCTAGGGAATCATCCTGCCAGGTCAATTTTGCAGCACAATGAATGCTGAAAAAAACAAATCCCCCCAAAACATTTTTATTTGCAATTTTACTGTAAATTCTTTCCTTGTTTTGCAGTACATCAAATGGTAAAATAATTAGTGTAATTCAAAACAACAGTTTGCTCCAGAAAATAAAACAAACCATCACAAGGCTATGTCAATGGGAAAATAAAAAAGTTATGATTTTTGGAAAAGGGGGATGAAAAAATTAAAGCACAAAAAGCGAAAATTAACCAGGTGGGAAGTGGTTAAAGTGTACCTGTCGTTTTTATTTCATAAATTAATTGTTCACATTAAAATAAGCAACTTTGTAGTATTTCTTATCAGACAAATTTGCTTCTTTCTTTACCAGGATTGATCAGTCATTATCTAAATTCTCAATTCTGGAGGGAAAATCTGTATTCAGTGAAGACTTTTCCATTACTGAGATAGGAGATGGCAGAAGTTGCTAAGGAGATTCTATGATAATGGAAAATAAGACAAGTTGCGCCAAACTGCTAAGCGGTTATTGAAAGCGGTTACTATGGCCAAGTGCTCACCTTTTTAGGTTGTGCCCGGGTCGCACAACTGACTGGCAGGCGGAGATGCAGTTTGTTGGAGCCGCTGGATCAGACGGGCCTGGGAAAGAGGATGGACGGTGATCCGTGTCTGATGTTTAAGGGCTGGCTGCCATGTGGTGAGAGGGCTGTTAAGGTCCTAATGCTGAGCGGGTCCGCTTCCCAGGATGTGCTGAGATCCCCAGGCGTGCAAGCCGGCAGGTTCACAGCACGATGATGAAGCTGAAGTGTCAAGGCGAGCAGAGTCCGGGAGCCGTGCTGCTCAGAGCCACGATTCCCCGAGGGGAAGACGTGGGGAGTGTGCAGTGAGGTAAACAAAAGGTTAGCGCTCGGATTACAACACGGACACTGCTCTCAGTATATTTACCTTTAGGCTTTATTAAAAGAGTGTAGAATTCCAATTCCTCCACAACGCGTTTCTGCGCTTAATGCGCCTTTCTCAAGTGGTCACTTGAGAAAGGCGCATTAAGCGCAGAAACGCGTTGTGGAGGAATTGGAATTCTACACTCTTTTAATAAAGCCTAAAGGTAAATATACTGAGAGCAGTGTCCGTGTTGTAATCCGAGCGCTAACCTTTTGTTTACCTCTATGATAATGGAAGGAGGGAGGAACTATATGCAGACGGAGCAGCTAGATGGAGAGGGAGGAGCTAAAGACAGGGATGAGCTAGATGCAGAGGGAAGAGCTAAAGACAGGGAGGAGCTAGATGCAGAGGGAAGAGCTAAAGACAGGGAGGAGCTAGATGCAGAGGGAAAAGCTAGATACAGAGAGAGGAATGAGATGCAGAAATAGGGAGGGGCGAGATGCAGAGCTCCACCCCATCCTCCCTCTTCTATCTACATAGAATCTCATCAGTAACCTCTGCCATCTCCTATCTCAGTAATGGGAAAGTCTTCACTGAATACAAATTATACTTCAGAATTGAGAATTTTGAAATGACTTATCATTCCTGGTAGAGAAAGTAGCAAATTTGTATGAGAAGATACATTACAAGTTAATTATTATCGTGTGTACTATTGATTTATGAAATAAAGATTAAAATAATGGTGACGCTTTAAGAGTTAAAGTTTCTGTTGAACTATGTGTTTTCCCCAAATGGTTTTATTAGCAAACTGAAGCAAACGTGGAGAATGCTGTTTAAATTTTAAGTGGAGAATCGCAAAATGTTTACAGTAAAAAGTGCATAAAAAACGCTGCTTCAAATCTGCACAAAAAAACAATCAAATAATTGGGAAAAGGTGTAATGAAAATTGTAGCAAAAACACAATAAATCAATGCAGAATGCTTCTGCATATTTTGGAGCAGACACGGGTAGACAAACACATTCGGAGAAAAGCAGTGTTATTGTATCTTTGAACATATAAAGCTCATTTTATCTTTACATTAACCTGTTTTTTCTTACCAATATTTTACAACTATTTCTATTATTTGATTTCGATTTATTGTGTGGAAATAATGAATTTATTCTTTGTTGCCTCATTGCGAGGGGGAGGTGTATGTTTATACGTCAATCATCCTTAAAACCCATCCTGCGTGATAATATAGGTGAATCTAATGGAAATGTAGAGTCTCTGTGGGTGGGGATAAGGGGAGGGGGAAAAAATTATAAATTACTGATAGGGGTTTGTTATAAGTCCCCAACAATAATGGAAGAGGAGGAGAATATCCTCATAAAGCAATTAGATGAAGCAGCGACTCAGGGAGAAGTCATTATTATGGGGGACTTCAACTACCCTGAAATACATTGGGGAACAGAAACCTGCAGTTCCAGCAAAGGTAATAGGTTTTTGACAACTATGAGAGATAATTACCTTTCACAACTGGTTCAGGACCCAACAAGAAGGGGGCACTGCTGGACCTAATATTAACCAACAGTCCGGACCGCATATCAAATATACAGGTTGGAGATCACTTGTGTAATAGTGATCATAAAATAATAAGTTTTCAAGTATCCTTTAATAAGATATGTAGTAGAGGAGCTACAAGGACACTAAACTTCAGGAAGGCAAATTTCCAATGGTTGAGTGAGGATCTTAGTGCAATAAACTGGGACGATGTCCTGAGACATAAAAGTACACAAAGCAATTGGGAGACATTTATTAGTATCCTGAATAGGGCCTGTGCACAATATATACTCTATGGGAATAGCATGCTAGAAATAGGAGGAAACCACTATGGCTAAATAAGGCTGTAAGGGGCGCAATAAATGACAAAAAGAAAGCATTTAGGGAATTAAAGCAAGTAGGTAGTGATGAGGCATTAAATAAATACAGAAAAGTAAATAACATTTGTAAAAAGCAAATCAAGGCAGCAAAGATTGAGACAGAGAGACTCATTGCCAGAGAAAGTAAAAATAATCCCAAAATATTTTTTAACTACATAAATAGTAAGAAACTAAAAAATGATTGTGTTGGCCCCTTTAAAAATAATCTGGGTAAAATGGTAGATGAGAATGAGGAAAAAGCCATATGCTAAATGACTTTTTTTCAACAGTATTTACACAAGAAAATCCCATGACAGACAATATGATCAGTGATAACAAAAACTGTCAATTAAATGTCACCTGCTTAACCCAGTAGGAAGTACGGCATCATCTAAAAATCACAAAAAAATTGACAAATCCCCGGGCCCGGATGGGATACACCCCAGAGTGCTGCAGGAATTAAGTACTGTCATAGATAGACCATTATTTTTAATCTTTAAAGATTCCATAATAACAGGGTGTGTACCACAGGACTGGCGTATAGCAAATGTGGTGCCAATATTCAAAAAGGGAACAAAAACTGAACTTGGGAATTATAGGCCAGTAAGCTTAACCTCTACTGTGGGTAAAATCCTAGAAGGTTTTCTAAGAGATGCTATACTGGAGTATCTGAAGAAAAATAACCTCATGACCCAATATCAACATGGTTTTACGAGGGACCATTCCTGTCAAACTAATCTGATAAGCTTCTATGAAGAAGTAAGTTCTGGACTGGACCAAAGAAATGCAGTGGATGTGGTGTATATGGACTTTTCAAAAGCTTTTGATACGGTGCCACACAAAAGGTTGATACATAAAATGAGAGCAATGGGGATAGGGGAAAATATGTGTAAGTGGGTTAAAAACTGGCTTAGCGATAGGAAACAAAGGGGGTTATTAATGGAACACACTCAGAATGGGTCACAGTTAACAGTGGGGTACCACAGGGGTCAGTGTTGGGCCCGCTTCTTTTTAAATATTTATTAATGACCTTGTTGGGGGCATACAGAGTAGAATCTCAATATTTGCAGATGACACTAAACTCTGCAGGGTAATCAATACAGAGGAGGACAATTTTATATTACAGGAGGATTTATGTAAACTAGAAGCTTGGGCTGATAAATGGCAAATGAGCTTTAATGGGGATAAATGTAAGGTCATGCACTTGGGCAGAGGAAAAAAAAGGTATAATTATGTGCTTAATTGTAAAACATTGGGCAAAACTGTCACTGAAAAAGACCTGGGTGTATGGGTAGACGACAAACTCACATTTAGTGGCCAGTGTCAGGCAGCTGCTGCAAAGGCAAATAAAATAATGGGATGCATTAAAAGAGGCATAGATGCTCATGAGAGAACATAATTTACCTCTATACAAGTCACTAGCGCGACCACACTTAGAATACTGTGTACAATTCTGGTCTCCGGTGTATAAGAAAGACATAGCTGAACTAGAGCGGGTCCATAGAAGAGCGACCAAGGTTATTAGAGGACTGAGGGGTCTGCAATACCAAGACAGGTTATTAAACTTGGGGTTATTTAGCTTGGAAAAACAAAGGCTTAGGGATGATCTTATAATAATGTAATAAATATTAAATATAGGAGGGGACAGTACAGAGAACTTTCTAATGATCTCTTTACTCTTAGGCCTGAGACTGGGACAAGGGGGCATCCTCTACGTCTGGAGGAAAGCAAGGTTTAATCATAATCACAGACGTGGATTCTTTACTGTAAGAGCAGTGAGACTATGGAACTCTCTGCCACATGATTGTTGTAAACTTGGAAAACTGTAATATTACCAGTTATATATACTAGATCCTTTGATAGGGCGTTGATCCAGGGAAACTAGTCTGATTGCCATATCTGGAGTCAGGAAGGAATTTTTTCCCCAATGTGGAGCTTAGTGTTGCCACATGTTTTTTTTTGCCTTCCTCTGGATCAACTTGTTAGGCTATGGGTTGAACTAGATGGACGTAAAGTCTTCCTTCAACCTTAAAAACTATGTTACTATGTTTACTATTGTTTTGTATAACATATCATATAATCATATTTACAGAATAATCTTTGTGTTTTATAGACTTTAAGTGTTACTGAGCAGCTGGATGCAGGAATCCGATACCTGGATCTCCGGATAGCTCAAAGGCCTGATGTCTTCTCAGATCTGTACTTTGTACACGGCCTTTATACCTCCCGGACTGTGGAAGTAAGACAGGCTGCAGTTGTTCATGTTTGTTCAGTCTTGTCATTCACACACGCAAGTCCCAATTCATCAGAGTGTTTCCACCAAATATTTGGTGAAAGGGCTTGGACATTTCCTAGTTACATCCGAGTTTGACTGAGGAGACTCAAAGGGCTGGAGCAGTAACCCTGAACGGCCTCTCCCTATCTGGACGGGGCTGTCAGCTGATTGTGTTTTTGTGCAGCTCCACACTCCCCATCCAGAGAGGGAGAGGCCATTCAGGGTCACTGCTCCAGCCCTTTCAGAGTCTCCTCAGTCAAACTCAGATGAGTGTGTCCGAGCCCTAAAACAGTTTTTAGAAAGTGTCAGAATTTTTGCCCAAGGTGTCTTTTCACAACTGTTTCAGCCAGCTTTGCTGAAATGGACATGCTTGGGATGGGAGGTGGTGTCACCCCCCCACTCATCCAATTCATGATGAGCAGTAGTGTACCTTGCATTACAATTCTGTCTCTAGTCTCTAACTGGAGCAAGATTTGTAGCTGTGGCAAGGCGCACACCACTTTTAACCTGATTCATTAAGAGGCATTCACCTCTTACTAAAATCAAACGCCTCTGATTTCATAATGCCCATTTACCAAGGCCAGAGTGAACAATAGGGGCCATAATGATATGTCTTCACAGTTTTATCCACCTTGATCCTACATATATATAAAAAATATGGATCCAAATGTAAACGTTTTCATTTACTATATGTAAGTGTATTTTGTCACAGACATTGTGGCTTTATGATATACAGTGGGTGAAATAAGTATTGAATACGGCACACGTTTTCTAAGTAACTATATTTCTAAAGATGCTATTGACATGAATTTCTCACCAGATATCAGTAACAACCTATCCAATTCCCACAGACAAAACAAACTACAGATGTCCATAAAAGAAACTAGGTGTAATAATGAGAAATATCACAGTGAAAGACAACACAAGGAAAGAGGTGCAAAAAAAGCCATGAAAAAAGTCATGACAATAGCTGAAATTAATTAGTAGTTAGACAGCAAACTTGACACTTAATAATAATGTCAGCAGGTTCAACTGATGTCCTAAAAAAGGTGTCTCATTACCAAGGTGCCATACAAGAAACCTCTCGTGATGGGTAAAACCAATGAGCTGTCTCATGGCTTTCGCAACTTAATTGTTGTAAATCATACTAATAGCATTACTTAAATAATTTTTCAAACTACTGAAGATTGCAGTAAGCAATAGCAGGGCTGCAATCCAGAAGCAGAAAGAGCATAATTTGACCATAAACGGTTCACAAGATGTCAGACAAAGGAGTAAAAAGAATTATCAGAAGAGTTATCCAAGAGACTAGAACCACCAGAAAGATCTGGAATCAGCAGGTGCAATGGATTCAAATAAAATAAGTAACACTCAACCTCCATTGCCTGTATGTTTGCTCACCATGCAAGACTCCATTGCTAAACAAAAAGCATGTTCAAGCACATTTAAAGTTTCATCAACAACATTTAAACAAGCCTGTGAAATACTGGGAGAATATAGTCTGATGAGAGCAAAATTGAACTCCTTTGATGCCATAATACACACCAACTATACACTTCTTCCCCTGACCTTAGTCCTGTTCTAATAAAGAACACCAATGACTGTCTAACCGGAGTTTCCAATATCATGTCCGCCCTCTATTTTAAACTCAACCTTTCCAAAACTGAACTCCTTCTACTTCCGCCCTCCAGTAACCTCCCTAAATCTGACATCTCTCATTCAGTGTGCGGCAGCACGATAATGCCTAGGCAGCAGCCTCATTTTCTGGGTGTTATGATTGACTGTGATCTTTCCTTCACCCCATATATACAATCTCTCACCTGCTCTTGCTGCTTGCACCTGAAGAACATCTCTAGAATTCGCCCCTTTCTCACCTTAAAAGCCACAAAAACCCTCACTTTGGCCTTGATTCACACCCGCCTTGACTATTGTAATTCTCTGTTAATTGGCCTCCCCTGCACTAGACTCTCCCCTCTCCAGTCCATCCTTAATGCAGCAGCCAGGGTCACCTATCTAGCTAACCATTACTCAGACGCTTCCGCTCTATGCCAGTCATTGCATTGGCTGCCTATACACTATAGAATCCAATTGAAACTAGTTGTTCTCACCCACAAATTTCTTCACAGTGCAGCACCACCCTACATCTCTACCCTCATCTCTGTCTATCACCCCACCCATTCTCTTTGCTCTGGAAGTGACTTTATACTCACTTCTGCATTAATCCAAACCTCCCACTCCCAGCTCCAAGACTTCCCCGAGCTGCACCAATTCTCTAGAATGCTTTACCACAATAACTTAAGTGTATTGACAACTTACATAGTTTCAGGCGATCCCTAAAAACACATCTTTTTAGGGCGGCCGATCATGATCCCTAGTCAAAGTCACATAGACATAGCCTATCCGCTCCACCAGTCTCAAATGCACCACAAATAATGGTTGGTGGCCACTTATACTGCTCCTATCTCCTCAAGTTGACTAGATCATTGTAAATAAGCACCTGTACTTTGTTTCACCCCCACCTCATTGTTATGACTGTAAGCTCTTATGAGCAGAGCTGTCATTATTTTGCTTCAATTATTGTATTATGCTTTGTATTGTATTTTAATTGTATTGTATTGTATTTTCTGATAACTGTTTTTTATGATTGTTTGAATATGAACCTCTTAATTGTGAAGCGCTGTGGAATATGTTGGCGCTATATAAATAAAGATTATTATTATTATTCAATAGCACTTTACGAAATTTGTATTTTTGGAAAATTGGTGACATGTTCAATACTTATTTCACCCACTGTATATCTTTCAATTTAGATTACGGTCACACACTTTTGACAAAAAAACAGAACAGACAACTGGAATTAAATTCCAAAAAAGGATGTGCTGCACAACTGATGCAAATGAAAGCAGAGGAAGACCACTGATTATTATGAGGAGTATTTCGGTTACATTAGGTGTTCGGTTTTAAAATGGAATAAAATGTGAAGCATTCAGAACTTTCTAAAGACTATAATAGAGATTGACATATAATGGTACCCATGGTCCCCCAAACACAGCCAATGGGGACTTTCCACTTCAGTTATCCAACACATCTTTGTTGGACTATAATTGTTTGTTAAAAATGGATCAAGCGATAGGTGCACTCATAGATGTAAATGTTGTCTTATGTGTATAGATCAGTATAAAGGTACCGTTACAGGCACGACTTAGCAATGATGTTGGCGACGATCTCATGGACGCACTCCTATTTTTGGCAGCATTCCAACATCACTGGTGAGCAGTCACATGTGACACGATCCATGCTCATTGCTGTGAATGGGCAAAATTGTCCGTGTCATCGTTATCGCGGTGTCACACAGTACAATGCAGCAGGTTGGTTGAGTTGTAGTTGTCAGGTTTTGGAACATGTTCATAAATCTGTCAACTTCAACTTGACTATTTATTGTAGTTGAATCGTTCAGTTACACGCAACGACTCCCTAACAATGTCGTTTCAACATCGTTGAACACGTTACTTTTGAACGATGTTGAGCATCATGCTGAGCCGTGTAATGGGGCCTTAAGGCTACATTCCCACAATGAGTATTTAGTGAGTTTTTGATGTTTACAGAAATTCAGAAGCATTTCTGTACTTATTAGATAACTTGAACTGAGTTCTTTCATTGGGCTTCTATCTCATTTTTGACCCTGTGGGTTATGTCTCTTTTAGAGATGAGCGAGTACTAAAATGCTCTGGTGCTCGAAGCTCTGGCCGACCATCCCAAGATACTCGTGTACTCGGCCAGAGCATCGAGCCCCATGTAAGTCAATTAGTGACATGCTCCGCCCACAGACTTCCGCGATAAAACGAGTGTTTCTGTGAAAGGGCGGGAGGCGGGCTTTTTCAAATCGTCGCAGAATATAACACCTTGCTGTGCCCCCTAGAGGGATCCTAACAATCAATCTGTTCTCTGTGAGGTTCCAGCTACTGTGTGCACTGAAGGGAGCTGTGTATGTGTGTCAGATCGTTAATTATTAGCGAGGAGTCCGAGCATCTCAGGGGTACTCTGTGCTCGCCGAGCATCCCCGAGTACAGAGATACTCGTGCGAGTAACGAGTAGCAGCGAGCATGCTCACTCATCTCTAGTCTCTTTTTGAAATGTCATGTTTTAAATAAAGCTGCTTTGTTTTTGATACTCCCTGGTATTTGGCTTAGACAAAATATTATTTTTATAATATTTGATACAGTCATGTGCAGATTACCATATTTTTCAGACTTTAGGGGTGTGTTCAAATCTGCATATATAATATCACCTAGATTCTCAGACAGAAAAAGTAGGAGAGTGTCATGCATATGTTTCCCTCACTTACCATCCGTTTGCCAGGGAAGGGCACATTTTTTTTACTCACCTATCATCGTATGTCATGCGAATGCTATGCAAGTGTGCGTTTTTTTCTCAAAAATTTTTGGGAGGAAAGTGGAGTGTACATCTGATAGTCCAGGATCTTTTCAAAACGTTTTTTATTAACATTTTCACAAATAAACACAGTATACATCCACATAAGTCAGTGCAATGTATGACATAGGAAAAATAAATAACAATAAATTGACACAGCTATATACATAGACATGGATTTAAAAGAAAATTAAATAAAAAAAATAAGAGAGTTTTAGCATTATACACATAACTCATTACAAATATTAGAACATATCATCTTAAAAATAGGTCAAAACCATCTAAATAATGCATAATACCTACACGACATCTGGAACTGTATTCAAATCAGAAACCCAATAAAACCAATAAGTGCAGGACCTGACTTGTGGAGGAATGGCGGCACAGGGTCACAAGAGGCAGGAGTTGGCACTGGGATGAAAACGCGTGTCCGCTGTTTAAGGGAATGCATATTTACTGCTCTTCACACACAATCTCCTACATGCACTGAAGCTGGCACCAGGAAATAGGAGGGATTATGGGCATGGGAAGCAGTGAATTATGCATTGTGCTTCTGTGGTCTGACTGTTTTCAATAGATTAGTTCTAGGGGCAGCGCACGCACAAGCTGTGATTTCCAGCGCCATTTTATTGAAGACAGTCTTTAGAATACTCAGATCTCTACCAAAATGAAGCCGTCGGCAGTGCATGCACAGTCCATCTTAAAATCTAGTCTGTCTAGATGATAAGATGCAACCTTGCATGCGCTTCTGCCAGCGCCAATGACCTGAGGATTCCACAGACTGTATTCAATGGTGCCAGAGATCGCGATCTGCACATGTGCCACCCCTAACACCATTTTATTGAAGACTGTCAGACTGTAGAAGCACAATGCATATTCACTGCTCTCCATGCCCATCATTCCAGTAGTGGGGAGCAGCGAATAATCTAGTAGCTGCTGTCAGTGTAAATGAGTTTGTATGGAATCGACATCATGCGCTGCACCACTTACACTCTGAAGTCAGTTGCCGGCATCAGATGAGGGCACTGATGGAGTGTTGGGAAAGTGAATCCAATAGTTTTGTTTTTTTTTATTTATGTGCTGTGATGGGAGCCATATACACCAGGATGATTCCATGATGGAGCCACTTATACCAGAATGAGAGCTATATAGCCCAGGATGAGGACATACTGTATATACCAGGATGGGATCATGTACACCAGGATGGGACAAGGATGGGTAACATATATACCTGGAAGGTGGCTGAGCATGGTGGACACTAGTACAGATATGGGGGCATTACCCCCATAATAGGGTCAGTAGCAGATCCTCCTATAACAGTGGGTCATGACCAATTTTTGCGTCAATTTATTTCTATTTTCCTCCTCTAAAACCTAGGCGTATCTTATAGTCCGAAAAATACAGTAGATGTCTTTTTGGTGTCTTTCTGCAGCTAAAATTCTTTTTTACCTACATATTTTCCATATCTGATGCAGTTCTATGAGAAAAATACAAAATGCACAAAAAGCTCAACATGTTTGCAAGAGAAATTGATGTGTTGCAGGGAAAAAAGCAAAGCGGGCATGAATTATCTACAAATCTTTTGCTGGAACTGAAAGACGCTGTGAAGCATCCAAAGCTCATTGTGGAACCTAACCTAAAATGAAAACATTTAGGCTATGTGCACACGGGGGGCGGGTTAGGGCGGCGGCGGCTGGGCGACCCGACAGGAAGCCCCGGGAGCCGCCCACCGGCTTCCTGTCGGGTCCGTGCTGCGAAGACGGTCGGGTGTGCGCGGTGCACAGCGGTTAGTGGCGTCGGTTCTGCAGCGGCTGGAAGCAGCACATGATTCTGCTTGCAGCCGCTGCAGAACCGGCCGGATTATAGGACATGCACATTCTTTGCTAACCCGCTGGGAACCCAGCGGGTTAGCAACGGATGAGCATGTGTAAACCGCCGCTGTGTGCACAGCGGGTGTCGGTTTACATAGTTTCAATGTTAATCCAAACGCCGGTTTGGATTAACATAAATTTACATGAATTTATGTAAACCGACCGGCGTTTACACACCTAATCCGGCCCTAACCCGACCAGTGTGCACATACCCTTAAGCTGCTTAAGTGCATTAAACAAGGTCATTTACTATATATTTTTTTTTTCTAGGAAACATTACAGGAGATTGATGACTGGTTACAACGAAATCCTCGAGAGGTCCTCATCCTGGGGTGTGATAATCTACAGTCCATGTCCCCAGAGCATCATGTGAATTTAATTAACTCCATACACAGGATATTTGGACTTAAATTATGCCCCAAGCATGTATGATCACGAAAAGTAATCCTAAATTATATGTGTTGTGCTAGGGAGCTTCACTGCTAAAAGCCTGGGAAGAATGTAGTAAAGTAGAAAAAGGAAAAGCATATTGGGTATATATATATTTAAGCCAAAATGAATAATGGACACAAATGACTAGAAGTTAAAATTTTCCAATATATTTTTATGTTAAGGATCCATTTCAGGTCTTAGTGACGCAAAATGCACAGGTGTGAATGTGCCTGCTGATACCGTATACAGTATTGGCATATTTTTTTCTCACATTAAAGCTGCAGTACCTTGACCTCCTGGGGTTCTGCAGAATAAACTTAGATCACAAGCAAAATGTGTGGTGATCTAGGATCATGCAGTAGAAATTGTAATATTGGTGAAAGAATGCAATATTTTTAAAACTGCAAGAAAGGGGCATACATTAATCTCAAATTTTATTTCATCTTGCAAAACTGAAATTATTGCCATCACCAGGTTCAGAATAAAGGGAATCTTTCAATAGATTTTTACTATTTAATCTGAGAACAATATGATGATGGTCTGAGACCCTGATTTCAGCGATGTATCACTTGCTGGTCTGAATACTGTCATTTTGATACAATCACTATTTTCTGTGTGGCAGATATAGCTGTGCTCAGCACAATGAACCCAGTATAATCCCACCCACACCACTGATTGCCAGCCTTCTGTATACTCTGTATAGTGACAGAAAATTGCTAATTAATGGTGGGGATAGGGTTACACATAGCTATTGTCTTAAGCCCCCGTCACACATAACGAGATCGTTAGCGAGATCATTGCAACGTCACAGGTTTTGTAACGTAACAGCGATCTCGCTAACAATCTCGCTACGTGTGACACTTTGCAGCGATCAGGCCCCTGCTGTGAGATCGCTGATCGTTTGATTATTGCGCTCCCGCTGGTCAGCACACATCGCTGCGTGTGACAGTGAGAAACCAGCGATCAGTGACCTCACAGGGCTGGTAACCATGGTAATCACTGGGTATTTAGTGTTTATCATGGTTACCAGCGCTAAGCAGGGAGGACACTGGTAACTATGATAAACAGCGGGTATCTAGGCAGCGCTCGCTGCCTAGATAACCGGTGTTTATCATAGTTACCAGCATCCTCCTTGGCTGCGCTAAGCAGGGAGGATGCTGGTAATAATGATAAACACCGGGTATCTAGGCAGCGCGCGCTGCCTAGATACCCGCTCTTTATCATAGTTACCAGTGTCCTCTCGTTTCCAGTGATGTAGAGGTGGCTTCCTGGTCGCTCAGGAGATCTGCCTGTTTGACAGCTCCCCAGCGACCAGGTAACAACGCACCAATGACAAACTATAAAGGCCACTTTACACACAGATATCTGTGTCCAACTTCTGAACAGATCTCTGGTTGCAGTGAAATCATGGACATATTGTTACATTTGTACACAGCCACAAAATGGAACAATGTGTCCATGATTTCACTGCAACCAGAGATCTGTTCAGAAGTTGGACACAGATATCTGTGTGTGTAAAGTGGCCTTAAGGGAAAATAAAGCACAAATAGGGTCTCATCTGTGGTATAAAATAGTTCATGTAAAGGAATGAGGCTCACTTTTGAGGGGTTGTGAGAAGTCACAACCACTATCCAAGCATTAATAACAAACCACAGTAATAATTCCATGATTGACTAATAAAAAACAGCTTTAATTCCAAGATTTATGGCTCATAAACCACAGCTATAATTCCACGATTGATGTCCTCCAAAGTTTGATGTTTCCTTGATTCCAGCATCGCGGTCATTTAACCATTTCTTCACTGGTGGCCGTATTTTATCCTGTGGGCACGGATTGGTCCTAAAGTGGCCCTCTGTGTGTCTCCATTTTGTCACGGATCCGTCAGTGTCCGCTTTTTTCATGTACCCAGAAACGGAAACTGTTTTATTTCTGGGCTTCCTTAAAAATCACAGACACCAATTGACACATACGGACCTGTTGATGTCCGTTTGAAATTAACATGGAGCGCGGATCTGTAGGGATTTGTGAAAACAATGGATCCATGAAACAGATCCGTTTTTGCTTTACTGAGCATGCTTAGAAGCAAGGTACAGTTCCTCCCATACCTAGTGTCTGATGATGGATCCATTAAATAAATGTTCCATGGACATCTTTGTCATCCGTTGGCACAGATCTGTGCTTGTCCACAACTATACTTGAATCTCATGTAACCACAAGGATTTACAAATTTGCCAGTGGGAAAGCAGCCTAAGGCTACGTTCACACATTGCACGGTTTTTGCGCTATTTTCTACAGTTCCGCTTTTTTACGCAGTTACGCAGTAAAAAGCACAACTGCTTTCACACATTGCGCTTGTGCACTTTTTCTGCACGCTTTTCCCGAGCCCATTTTATCATGTGGGAAATGGGAAAAGCGGTCAGAAAAGAGCAAAAAGTATTGACATGCCTACTCTTTTTACGCACACGCTTTTGCAATGAAAGCGCGTGTAAAAAAAACACGCAAAAGCGCAACATGTGAACGCAATTCTGCAAAACCCATACTTTTTGCTGGACTGCGTTTCACTGCAGTTAAGCTTGCGTAATTGCAGGAAAACACAGTAACATGCTGCAAATACGCAGCGTGTGAATGTAGCCTAAGGATACCTTTACATGCCGCAGTATCTGGTGGGAATCCTGACGGCAATGTCGCCCTGAAACTACCGCCGTCAAATTGCCTCCCAGTTGCGTGTATTTGGGGAATTTGGCAACAATAAATCGCCTGTCGCCTGGTTCCTGATTTCAGAGCACTGCTCCAAAATCAGAGGCAATCATGAAGGCGAGATTCCCGGCTTTTGGCGTGTCATAGGGCGATAGTGATGGAATCTGCGTTGCCTGTTGATTTCCCGTAGGCGTGCCACAGCGTGCTAGAGTCCGCGCCCCGTCAGCAATGATTGTTGGTGGCTACTGTGATCCCATTGGATGTCAGTTCACAGGGCGCCATGTTTGAAGAGCTGTCCGTTCAGCAACACACACATCTACAATGGCGTCATGTATTAGCCAGCCTTCCAGCGCAGGCTGGCCAATCATAACGCTATTGCGTTGTCCAATGTGCGTGTTTGGGGCGCGGTGTAAACCAGTCTGTCACGCCTATGTTCTCGCCGCGCTGAACATGTACGCCCACATTCCTTTAGGGATTGCGGCGAGGGAAGTCGACCAGATTGGTTCCGCTGTGGGTGAGACGATTTCCAGGGCGACACATCGCCTTAGGTTGAGGGCGCAATTGCGGCGTGTAATGGCACCATCGGTGATCTGAATCGAGCATGAAAAACGTGCACGCTAGATTGCCTCATATCGCCTGAAAAAAGTGCGGCGTGTAAAGGTACCCTAAGAGGCACCACATACCTTGTCCTCTTGTGAGGATATTCGGCTGATAAAAAATGGATTTTATTGAAACTGTAATACATAGCCTAGTAACTGACATTACTGAAATCAGGCTCTCAAACCCTGCATAATGCTGTACTCAGATTACATTGCAAAAACCTGTTGACAGATTCTCTTTAAGTATGGGGAATCCTTATTCACAGAAGTGCATTGTCTAAACGTTTTCCTGTACCAGTTTGTTTGAGGAATTCAGAATTTCACATGTCTAGTCATTATCCATTAAAACGAATCCATCAATGATGCATTGGCAAAAAAAGTTGTGTAAACACAACTTTGTTGTTAAATAATTGATTCCTGTGGGATCCGTTTTTTCTTTTTAACTTTTAAGTCTATGGAGAACAGACCTGTTAAAGAATTGCCATTAAGCCATCAGTTTTTCTTTCATTTGTAAAGGATCCATTTCAAATAGAAGATAAATATCAATCCATTAACGGAACCGTTCTTAACAGAGTCCAGTGTTAAAAAAAAAAAGCGGATCCTGCAGCAATCAGTTACTTAACAACGGCCAAAAAAGGTTGTGCCTGTACAACTTTTCTGCCAATAGATCTCTGCAGCATCCGTTCTAAGGGTGCCTTCACATCTGCGTTTTTAAAATCGCCCAGATTCTCAACCAGAAAAGTAGGCGACTGTCGTGCAATTTTTTTCCACATCTAGCATCTGTATGTCATGTGAGTGTGCTTCTAGGCGAGAAAAATAAAAACACTCACATGACATACAGATGCTAGATGTGGAAAAAAATTGCACGACAGTCGCCTACTTTTCTGGTTGAGAATCTGGGCAATTTTTTTTAACATATAGTTTTTATTCAAGTTTTGAGGTTGTTGTACAACAAGTCATAAGGTCAAAACAATTAGCCTTCCACGTTATGACGTCATTCGAACATGTACAAACATTAAACATCCAGAACTTTAAAGCTGGACTATATTACAGCATGACACAGATAAACAAAACTTCTTTACCCCCCCTCCCTCCCCTCCCCCTCCTGCCATTGAAATCTATGAAGCTACTGGGTTGGGTCGTTAAAGCATTTGGGATGCCATGGGATGGACCATTGGAAGATTTAGGGTTTTAATTTTTAATTAGCCATCCAGCCATCTAGTGATATTGACGCTGCTGTAGAGACCAACTGGGCAACCTGTCGTACCTTCTCGGAATCTCCTCAGTTCCCCTCCCCCTCTATCTCATATTTTCAGGTTACCCAGTGTATCCTTCAGATCTTCCATATTGTACCAGGAAGAATGGGAGAATGGAGACATGATCTGTCTGATTTCTTCCGGGGACAACTGGGTAGAAATAAATTTTCTCCAGCGTCTGAAGAATCTGGGAGACAATCTGTCCACGTCTTTCTGGGCCTCCAATTTTTCCCATGTCAGCAATGTTTTCAGTATTGTTATTATGTCTTGTTGCCCAGGTAGAGAGTCTGTAATCCATCTCCCCAGAATTAGGCGTTTGGTCGCCATTGCTGCCATGTGAAATATACCCAACTCCTCTTTATCCAGGCCCGTGCCCCTTGTGTCATGGAAGATCCATGTCACCAGGTCTAGAGGAATAGTCTTGTCTGTTATGTCCCTCACCAGTCGTGTAGTTGTCTCCCAGAGTTTCAAGACGGCCGAGCAGTACCAGAGACCGTGGATCATATCGGTGTTGTGGGCACCGCATTTGGGGCAGTGTGTAAGTCTGTTCGGTCTGACTTTCGTGACCTTAAGGTTGAAGCCCATTATAGCCCTGTGAAGGATGCGGAAAAATGTGTCCCTCCACCTCTCGTCTACAATATGATCTCTCAATTGTTTCCATCCTGAAAGAAGTTTGGGTTTTATGTCTGGGTCGTGGAGTTGTTCTGACCATCTATGAAACAGCATATCTTTAGTCGTGGGGAGCAGTCTGTCTCTTGTAGTGGCGTACAGGGAAGAGATGTTAATGGTGGATGGTTCTAAAGACAGCAGGTGGTCCCATTCATTGGTAATGTATTCCGCATTAATGGATGTCAGGTTAGTCATGATATGATCTCGGATCTGCAGGAATTGTAGCGTGTGTGACCCCGGCAGCCCAAATTTGTTCTGAATTTCTTCCCATGTTGCCCACCTTGGCTCAGTATCATGAAACAGGTCTTTTAGTCTCACCACTCCTCTTTCCTCCCACACTCTGAATAGTTTATTTTCCCTTCCCAGAGGGAAGGCCGGGTTGGTCCATAATTCTATGTGTTTGGAAATTCTCCAAGAAAGGTCAAATTTTTTCCGGACTGCCTTCCAAGAGGCTATGGTATCTCTAAAAATTATGGCTGATTTCAGAATGGGTGGTAACGACGAGATCGGAGCATGAAGTGCTGATACCAAGCTCCAGGGACTGCACACTTCACTTTCCAAGGAAAAGTCAGAATATCTGCTGGACCCCCTCATCCAGTCCAATATATGTCTGGTCAAACACATTAGATTATAACCCCGAATATTGGGGAAGTTGAGGCCCCCTCCCCCCACCGGTAGCATGAGTGTACTCAGACTAATCCTCGGCCTCTTACCCCTCCATATAAATCTGGTGAAAAGAGAGTTGAGTCTCCTGATGTCGAGATGTTTCAGCAATATAGGGAGGGTTTGGAGGGGGTATAACAATCTAGCAAAAGGGATCATTTTGACCAGGTGGCACCGTCCAAGCAGAGATAAAGGGAGTCCCTCCCATCTTTTTAGCTCAGTTTCAATTTTGGTTATTAAGGGGTTGTAATTAAGTTGGTAGGTAATACCGCCTGACCTAGCTATTTTGATCCCTAAGTACTTCACAAATGTTTTAGCTATTGGGATGCCGTGAAGTGTCCGGGGAGAGTCCGGACCCCCAGAGTGACGGGCTCCATCTCCCTCCCGCAGAAACAGAATCTCAGATTTGGTCTTGTTTAATTTGAACCCTGAGAACGTTCCAAAATCCTCCAGACACCTCAGGACATCCGGTAGGTCCCTTTGCACATTACCAAAGTATAGCGCTATGTCGTCCGCAAATAAGCTTGCTCGCAACATCTTGCGTCCCATCTTGATGCCCTCAAAAACTGAGCCTGAGGTTAATTTTCTTGCTAAAGGTTCTAGTGCCAGGTTAAAGAGCAGTGGAGACAATGGGCATCCCTGGCGTGTGCCCTTACCCAAGGGAAAGACCTCTGACAAGAAACCCGGAGTACTAATTCTTGCTCTGGGGTTGGAGTAAAGGCAGCTCAAAAATGTTCGCGTCGGACCAATCAGACCAATATCATCTAGGACCAGATCCAGCCATGGCCACCTGACATTGTCAAAAGCTTTTTCAGCATCTAGAGTGACCATGGCCGGACCCGATCGCCCCCCTCTCCCCACCCCTCCAGCGACATCCACCGCCAACAATGCCTTTCTGACATTGCCAGTTGCTGATCGACCTTTGACAAAGCCAGATTGATGTTCCCCTATGATATCTGGTAAGATCCTGGCCAGGCGGTTTGCTAGAATTTTGGAGGCTATTTTCAAGTCAGTATTGATGAGAGAAATTGGTCTATAATTAGACGGATTTTCCATATTCTTGTCCCCTTTCGGTAGTAATATGATATGGGCCAAATTCATTTGGTCTGCCATTGGGGTACCGTCTCTTACTCCATTGAAAACTCCCAACAAGCACGGGCCACCTGGTCCTTCAGAGCTCTATAGAAACCCCCGCCAAAGCCATCTGGGCCTGGCGCTTTGTTAGGGTTCAGATTTTTGATGGTATCTAACACCTCATTGATTTCAAATTTCGCGTTTAGCATTTCCAAGTCACCATCTGAGATCTTAGGCATCTTTGTCTCGTTTAACCATTGTTGCCCATCCCTCCCCTCCTCCCCCGGGGCCTTGTATAACTTGGCGTAATATTTTTGAAGTATATCTGTTATTTTTTTTGGGTCTGAAGTTAATGTCCCATCAGTGTCTTTTAGAACGGCTATGTTCGTCCTAGAGCGTCTACCCCTGGCCAGATTTGCCAGTATCCTCCCCGCCTTGTCTCCATGACGATATAGTTTGGATTCCCAGTCTGTCCTGTACATGTCATCTTTCATCTTTGTCCATTTGTCAAAATTATCTTTAGTTTGTGACCAATGTGTTTTGTTGGTCTGGGTCGGGTGGTCTTTAAACGTTGAGTAGGCCTCTCTGACTTCGTCACTGAATTTTGTGTACATTTTAGATATCGTCTTTTTCAGGGTGGAGGTGTAAGCTAGTATCTTCCCCCTTAGAACTGCCTTGGCAGTTTCCCAAAATAGAATTGCGTCATCTTTGTGAGCCATTGTTATCTGAAGCGTAAACTGACCACCATTCACCCAGAAGTTTGGTGAAGTCTGGATCTTCTGTAGAAAGGCGGGGAACCGCCACAAGTAGTCTGTACCTCTTGGGTACTTGTCGAGGAGTTCCAGACTAACCGGACTGTGATCTGAAATCACCAAGTTTTCGATGTTAACGTGCTTCGTCTTGTGAACGATCCCCTCGCCCACCAAAAAAAGATCTATTCGGGACCAGGTCCCATGAGGATGTGAGAAGTGCGTAAACTCCCTCTCCAGGGGGTTTCTGAGTCTCCAGACGTCTCTCAACCCCATGGCCTTAGCAAAGGTCTGCAAGGTGAAGTCATCTGGTCTCTCCCTACCCCTCGTTACTGTTACAGGAATCCCAACCTGTTCTGCCGATCTATCCTCCCTCCTAGACATGGTGGTGTTAAAGTCTCCCCCCACGATGAGAGAACGGTGGTCTTGTGTGAGTAATTTCTCCTGAATAGTTAGAAAGAATGGTTTTCTGTCAGCGTTGGGGGCATATATGTTATGAATGTGATAAGTTAAGCCTGAGATGTCTAAGGTCACACTGGCGTGTCTTCCCTCGTCATCATGGTCGTGTGAAATCAGTCTATATGTTAGGGATTTGTGTATAGAATGATCACTCCCGCCTTACGACCCTTGGCGCCAGAGCCAAATACCGCCCCCACCCACATTTTATGCATACGGTGTAGTTCACTCTGACCAAGGTGTGTTTCTTGTAATAGGACAACGTCCCCCTTCAGTTTCTTGAGATGTCGTAGTACCCTATTCCTTTTGCTCGGTGACTTTAGGCCCTTCACATTCCAGGTCAGAATGTTAACCATTGTTTGTGTAACACATGTTGTGGGTGACCCAACCCTAACTCAACAGTTGTAGGTAAACAAATGACATAAATGGCAAGTAAGCAATCCCCCAACATAGTAAACCAACCAATGAAAAGACAAGTAACAGTTTTCCCTACCCCCTCCCCCGCCCCCCATTCCAGTATATTCAAATGAAATTTACATTGGTCTTCCATATGAAGTCCAATAAAGGGGATTAGATCACCCTCGATAACAAGTGAAGACAATGTACTTCCTTTTTTCCGGTGCTTCTCCACCTTCCATAGCTTCCACCCGCGGCCAGTTGTTGGGGTTATGAAGATGTCATTCAACCGGCGGTTCAGGTTGAAAGTCTAAATCTGAGGAGAGAAGAGAAAAACAGACCGGCCGACAATATGCAGGAGAAAGTTTCAAGAGTCTCCAATGTTTTGTACCACCGATTCTCTCCTAATTCGCGGTGAACTCTGATCCATGATTTGACCCGGTTCGACATTAGTGGTTCTTCTTGGGGAATCTCTGGTGGAAGCTGGAGACGGGGTGCCACCCCATCTGAACGTGCTGGTGAAGATGGTCCGCGAGAGTCTCTGGAGCTAGTGGTGAATTTTCTCAAAGCCTCCTGAGCGTCCCGGAAGTAGATCGGCGGACCTGTACCGTCTGTGACTTTCAACGTGGCAGGGTATATCAGTTGAAATGGAACATTTCTTTTGTACAGAATGCTGCAGACTGGGTTAAAGAGTTTTCGTTTTCTAGAGACTTCAGGGGAAAAATCGTTGAAGATAATGACTTTGTGTCCTCTAATAAGCAATGGTGATCGTCTTTTACGGAAGGACTGCAAGATCCGTTCCTTCTCCTTAAAGTCTAGGTAACGTGCAATAGATTGTCGTGACTTGGAGGAATTCCGAGATCCCAAGTTGTTTCCTGAGTTTGAGCCAGGGTGTTGTGAGGTGCCAGGGGGAGCGCCTAATCTGTGTGCTCTCTCGACCCTGCATGGTAAGTCAATACCAAGGGCCTCAGGTATTTCTCGCTCAAAAATGTCGTGTAGATGGGCGTATGAGACGCTTTCAGGCAAGCCGACCACCCGCAGATTGTTGCGGCGAGACCTGTTCTCCAAATCGTCCATCTTTTCTCTCATCCACCGTGAGACCCTTGCCGCCTCCAATAGTTCGGACTCGAGTCTCTCAATCCTATCCTCCGCGTCAGATAAGCGCTGTTCTGTCTCGGATAGCCTGATAGTATGTTGATGGACTTCGGCTTTTAAATCTGCCATAGCCGAAGATATTGCCTCTTTTACAGTCACCTGGAGGCTGTCAGTTAAGTGTTTCCTGAGATCTGCCGCCATGTCCGCAAACGCCTTTCCCAGATCACTTTGTCTTAGAGATCCTCCGTCTTTCGTTCCAGGGCTTGCTTTATCCCCCCTGTTGTGTGGGGGGATCAGGGATTCCCCCGGGGGGCCCTGACTGTTTCCCTTTAAAGCGCAACTGCCTTGTTGTAGCGCGGGTTTGTCTCTTTTTGGTCACTCCCCCATTGTAGAGTGTTAAAATCGCTGATTCTGGTCTTGTTGTGATTTATGGCTTCTCAGCCAGGGGGTACATTGGAATCCACCGCCCTCTATCACAGTTTTCTCTGTATAAGTATTTTCCCCCTATAATCGTTGGGATCCCGGGAAGGGCCCTGCAAGTTAGCTAGCTAACTCCCCCAACAGTGAAAATGTTCAGATTGGGGTCTTGCCTTAGGCTGGGCAATGGGGGCAGCCCGTGTGCCCCCACCCCCCCAGGCTATTCCCCGGGTTTTGTCAAGCTCCAAAACTCCGGATCGTGCCCAAAGGTTTTGGGTTGCAATTTTGCTTCCCCCGTCTCCGACCCTCCAAGCCCCCGAAAGAATAGTCGTTCATCGCTGGCCCCTCCGTCTGCATGTAATCAACGCTTTGTTCGGGTCTTCCCCTCACCCGGGCAAATGGCGGGGCGGGGGGGGATTGTGGGGGCGCTGGGGGGGTCGCCGCCTCCTCAGCGGGCAAAAGGGTCTCTGGGGTGTTGTTTCGCCCCCGGGTTGCGTGCCCGCCTGCTTTCTCTCCCTCCGCCGGTGAACAGTCTGTCACTCTCCACCCCACCGCCCTCCTCGTGGCGGGCCGCGGCTGTCCCGCGGCTGGTTCCTGGGCACTCGCCGTCCCCCGCTGAGTCCGCGGGTGTTCCCCCCGACCGCACCCTTAGATCCCCGACGGGGAGGGGATTGTTGCGGGTATTTGGGCCCCCGGGGGGTGACGGGCTCGCCCATCTCGGGCATCCGCACCGGGCCGAACCGGAAGAAGTTCATCTGGGCAATTTTAAAAACGCAGATGTGAACGCACCCTAATGGATCCTTCCTGGGCCTTAGAGATTTTCCTTCCATTATCTGGACAGGGCCTAATTCAAATTTCTACAAATTACTCACTTATCAGATTTAAATTTTTTTGTGGGTATGGATAAAACATATAACGATATCCTAGACCAGGATTTCCAACTCCAGACCTCGAGGGTCGCAAACTAGTTTAGGTTTTCAGGATTTCTTAGGCCCGGCTTCACACCACTGTTTTCTGCTGTCAGGTTCTGTCCTGTGTTGTGCAGGATGCACCGGACAGAATGTGACCCCACCGAACCAGCAGAAACTGAGGGCAAATCCTGTTTTGATCCCTTTTGCGGGGGTGAAATTTCAAACCCGGGGAGAACCGATAACACAAAATGTGGTGTGAAGCCGGCCCTTGTATTGCACAGGTGATATTTGAATCTGTTTTAGTGATTCTGGGATATACACCGATGATAGGAAAAAGAAGTTCCGGGTATACCCGGCTGACCAGGAGGAGTAGTTCCGGGTTACACCGCATGATCAGGGGAGAAGTTTGGGATATTTAAACCCCGGTGAACCCGGGGGAGTAGTTCCAGGATATACAACGCACTGTCAGGAGGAGAAGTTCCGGGGTATACACCCCATGATCAGGAGGAGAAGTTCCGGGGTATACACCGCACTGTCAGGGGAGAAGTTCTGGGAATACATGGCTGCCGGAGGGTGTTCCCCGGTTAACCGCATGATCAGGGGGGGAAGTTCCGGGAATACACCGACGTCAGGAGGAGTAGTTCCCGGGATATACACCGCGCTGACAGGAGGAGAAGTTTGGGATTAACGATGACCGGAGGGTAGTTCAGGATATACACCGCATGATCAGGAGGAGAAGTTCTGGGTATACACCCCACTGACCAGGAGGGAGTTCCCGGTTACACCCCGCTGACCCGGGGAGAAGTTCTGGGATTAACCCGGAGTACTAATTCTTGCTCTGGGGTTGGAGTAAAGGCAGCTCAAAAATGTTCGCGTCGGACCAATCAGACCAATATCATCTAGGACCAGATCCAGCCATGGCCACCTGACATTGTCAAAAGCTTTTTCAGCATCTAGAGTGACCATGGCCGGACCCGATCGCCCCCCTCTCCCCACCCCTCCAGCGACATCCACCGCCAACAATGCCTTTCTGACATTGCCAGTTGCTGATCGACCTTTGACAAAGCCAGATTGATGTTCCCCTATGATATCTGGTAAGATCCTGGCCAGGCGGTTTGCTAGAATTTTGGAGGCTATTTTCAAGTCAGTATTGATGAGAGAAATTGGTCTATAATTAGACGGATTTTCCATATTCTTGTCCCCTTTCGGTAGTAATATGATATGGGCCAAATTCATTTGGTCTGCCATTGGGGTACCGTCTCTTACTCCATTGAAAACTCCCAACAAGCACGGGGCCACCTGGTCCTTCAGAGCTCTATAGAAACCCCCGCCAAAGCCATCTGGGCCTGGCGCTTTGTTAGGGTTCAGATTTTTGATGGTATCTAACACCTCATTGATTTCAAATTTCGCGTTTAGCATTTCCAAGTCACCATCTGAGATCTTAGGCATCTTTGTCTCGTTTAACCATTGTTGCCCATCCCTCCCCTCCTCCCCCGGGGCCTTGTATAACTTGGCGTAATATTTTTGAAGTATATCTGTTATTTTTTTTGGGTCTGAAGTTAATGTCCCATCAGTGTCTTTTAGAACGGCTATGTTCGTCCTAGAGCGTCTACCCCTGGCCAGATTTGCCAGTATCCTCCCCGCCTTGTCTCCATGACGGTATAGTTTGGATTCCCAGTCTGTCCTGTACATGTCATCTTTCATCTTTGTCCATTTGTCAAAATTGTCTTTAGTTTGTGACCAATGTGTTTTGTTGGTCTGTGTCGGGTGGTCTTTAAACGTTGAGTAGGCCTCTCTGACTTCGTCACTGAATTTTGTGTACATTTTAGATATCGTCTTTTTCAGAGTGGAGGTGTAAGCTAGTATCTTCCCCCTTAGAACTGCCTTGGCAGTTTCCCAAAATAGAATTGCGTCATCTTTGTGAGCCTTGTTATCTGAAGCGTAAACTGACCACCATTCACCCAGAAGTTTGGTGAAGTCTGGATCCTTCTGTAGAAAGGCGGGGAACCGCCACAAGTAGTCTGTACCTCTTGGGTACTTGTCGAGGAGTTCCAGACTAACCGGACTGTGATCTGAAATCACCAAGTTTTCGATGTTAACGTGCTTCGTCTTGTGAACGATCCCCTCGCCCACCAAAAAAAGATCTATTCGGGACCAGGTCCCATGAGGATGTGAGAAGTGCGTAAACTCCCTCTCCAGGGGGTTTCTGAGTCTCCAGACGTCTCTCAACCCCATGGCCTTAGCAAAGGTCTGCAAGGTGAAGTCATCTGGTCTCTCCCTACCCCTCGTTACTGTTACAGGAATCCCAACCTGTTCTGCCGATCTATCCTCCCTCCTGGTCATGGTGGTGTTAAAGTCTCCCCCCACGATGAGAGAACGGTGGTCTTGTGTGAGTAATTTCTCCTGAATAGTTAGAAAGAATGGTTTTCTGTCAGCGTTGGGGGCATATATGTTATGAATGTGATAAATTAAGCCTGAGATGTCTAAGGTCACACTGGCGTGTCTTCCCTCGTCATCATGGTCGTGTGAAATCAGTCTATATGTTAGGGATTTGTGTAATAGAATGATCACTCCCGCCTTTCGACCCTTGGCGCCAGAGCCAAATACCGCCCCCACCCACATTTTATGCATACGGTGTAGTTCACTCTGACCAAGGTGTGTTTCTTGTAATAGGACAACGTCCCCCTTCAGTTTCTTGAGATGTCGTAGTACCCTATTCCTTTTGCTCGGTGACTTTAGGCCCTTCACATTCCAGGTCAGAATGTTAACCATTGTTTGTGTAATACATGTTGTGGGTGACCCAACCCTAACTCAACAGTTGTAGGTAAACAAATGACATAAATGGCAAGTAAGCAATCCCCCAACATAATAAACCAACCAATGAAAAGACAAGTAACAGTTTTCCCTACCCCCTCCCCCGCCCCCCATTCCAGTAAATTCAAATGAAATTTACATTGGTCTTCCATATGAAGTCCAATAAAGGGGATTAGATCACCCTCGATAACAAGTGAAGACAATGTACTTCCTTTTTTCCGGTGCTTCTCCACCTTCCATAGCTTCCACCCGCGGCCAGTTGTTGGGGTTATGAAGATGTCATTCAGCCGGCGGTTTAGGTTGAAAGCCTAAATCTGGGGAGAGAAGAGAAAAACAGACCGGCCGACAATATGCAGGAGAGAGTTTCAAGAGTCTCCATTGTTTTGTACCACCGATTCTCTCCTAATTCGCGGTGAACTCTGATCCATGATTTGACCCGGTTCGACATTAGTGGTTCTTCTTGGGGAATCTCTAGTGGAAGCCGGAGAGCGGGGTGCCACCCCATCTGAACGTGCTGGTGAAGATGGTCCGCGAGAGTCTCTGGAGCTAGTGGTGAATTTTCTCAAAGCCTCCTGAGCGTCCCGGAAGTAGATCGGCGGACCTGTACCGTCTGTGACTTTCAACGTGGCAGGGTATATCAGTTGAAATGGAACATTTCTTTTGTACAGAATGCTGCAGACTGGGTTAAAGAGTTTTCGTTTTCTAGAGACTTCAGGGGAAAAATCGTTGAAGATGATGACTTTGTGTCCTCTAATAAGCAATGGTGATCGCCTTTTACGGAAGGACTGCAAGATCCGTTCCTTCTCCTTAAAGTCTAGGTAACGTGCAATAGATTGTCGTGACTTGGAGGAATTCCGAGATCCCAAGTTGTTTCCTGAGTTTGAGCCCGGGTGTTGTGGGGTGCCAGGGGGAGCGCCTAATCTGTGTGCTCTCTCGACCCTGCATGGTAAGTCAATACCAAGGGCCTCAGGTATTTCTCGCTCAAAAATGTCGTGTAGATGGGTGTATGAGACGCTTTCAGGCAAGCCGACCACCCGCAGATTGTTGCGGCGAGACCTGTTCTCCAAATCGTCCATCTTTTCTCTCATCCACCGTGAGACCCTTGCCGCCTCCAATAGTTCGGACTCGAGTCTCTCGATCCTATCCTCCGCGTCAGATAGGCGCTGTTCTGTCTCGGATAGCCTGATAGTATGTTGATGGACTTCGGCTTTTAAATCTGCCATAGCCGAAGATATTGCCTCTTTTACAGTCACCTGGAGGCTGTCAGTTAAGTGTTTCCTGAGATCTGCCGCCATGTCCGCAAACGCCTTTCCCAGATCACTTTGTCTTAGAGATCCTCCGTCTTTCGTTCCAGGGCTTGCTTTATCTCCCCTGTTGTGTGTGGGATCAGGGATTCTCCCTGGGGGCCCTGACTGCTTCCCGTTAAGCGCAACTGCCCTTGTTGTAGCGCTGGTTTGTCTCTCTTTTTGGTCACTCCTGCCATTGTAGTAGTGTTAAAATCGTCTGATTCTGGATCTTGTTGTGATTTATGGCTTCTCAGCCAGCGGTACATTGGAATCCACCAGCCCTCTATCACAGTTTTCTCTGTAGCTAAGTATATTTCCTATAATCTGTGCTGGATCCCAGGAATGGCCCTGCAAGTTAGTCTAGCTAACTCCCCCAACAGTGAAAATGTTCAGATCTGGGGTACTTGCCTTAGGCTGGAGCAATGGCGGCAGACCGTGTGCATTCCCACCTCCAGGCTATTCCTCCAGGTTGCTCACAGCTCCAGAACTCGCGGATCGTGACCAAGGTTTGTGGGTGCTAATCTTGCTGTCACCCGTCCTCCAGACCTCTCCAGAGCCCCCGCAGAATAGTCGTTCAGTCGCTGGCCCCTCCGTCTGCATGTAATGCAAGCAGCTTTGTTCGGTCTTCCCCCTCACCGCTGGCAAGATGGCGGCGCGGGATTGTCGGCTGCTCGGGGGGTCGCCGCCTCCTCAGCAGGGCACAAGGGTCTCGTGCGGGTGTTGTGTTCGCACCGGGTTGCGTGACCGCCTGCTTTCTGCTTGCCTCCGCCGGTGGAACAGTCGTGTCACCTCTCCAGCCACCACCGTCCTCCTCGTGGCGGAGCCGCGGCTGTCCTCGCGCCGGCTGCGTTCCTGGGCACTCGCCGTCGGCACCGCTGAGCTCCGCGGGTGTTCCCCCGACTCGCACCTTAGTATCGCCGACGTGGAGCGGATTGTTGCGGGTATTTCGGCCGCGGGGTGACGGAGCTCGTCACTCTCGTGGCATCCGCACCGGGGCCGGAACCGGAAGAAGTTCATCTGGGCAATTTTAAAAACGCAGATGTGAACGCACCCTAATGGATCCTTCCTGGGCCTTAGAGATTTTCCTTCCATTATCTGGACAGGGCCTAATTCAAATTTCTACAAATTACTCACTTATCAGATTAATTTTTTTGTGGGTATGGATAAACATATAACAGATATCCTAGACCAGGATTTCCAACTCCAGACCTCGAGGGTCGCAAACTAGTCAGGTTTTCAGGATTTCCTTAGGCCGGCTTCACACCACTGTTTTCTGCTGTCAGGTTCTGTCCTGTGTTGTGCAGGATGCACCGGACAGAATGTGACCGCACCGAACCAGCAGAAACTGAGGGCAAATCCTGTTTCTGATCCTGTTCCGCGGGGCTGAAATTTCAAACCGGGCAGAACCCGATAACACAAAACTGTGGTGTGAAGCCGGCCTTAGTATTGCACAGGTGATATTTAGAATCTGTTTGTAGTGATTCTGGGATATACACCGCACTGATCAGGAGGAGAAGTTCCGGGATATACACCGCGCTGACCAGGAGGAGTAGTTCCAGGATATACACCGCACTGATCAGGAGGAGAAGTTTCGGGATATACACCGCGCTGACCAGGAGGAGTAGTTCCAGGATATACACCGCACTGATCAGGAGGAGAAGTTCCGGGATATACACCGCACTGATCAGGAGGAGAAGTTCCGGGATATACACCGCACTGATCAGGAGGAGAAGTTCTGGGATATACACTGCGCTGACCAGGAGGAGTAGTTCCAGGATATACACCGCACTGATCAGGAGGAGAAGTTCCGGGATATACACCGCACTGATCAGGAGGAGTAGTTCCGGGATATACACCGCGCTGACCAGGAGGAGAAGTTCTGGGATATACACCGCACTGACCAGGAGGAGTAGTTCCAGGATATACACCGCACTGATCAGGAGGAGAAGTTCTGGGATATACACCGCACTGACCAGGAGGAGTAGTTCCAGGATATACACCGCGCTGACCAGGAGGAGAAGTTCTGGGATATACACCGCGCTGACCAGGAGGAGTAGTTCCGGGATATACACCGCACTGACCAGGAGGAGTAGTTCCAGGATATACACCGCGCTGATCAGGAGGAGTAGTTCCGGGATATACACCGCACTGACCAGGAGGAGTAGTTCCGGGATATACATCGCACTGACCAGGAGGAGTAGTTCCAGGATATACACCGCGCTGACCAGGAGGAGAAGTTCTGGGATATACACCGCGCTGACCAGGAGGAGTAGTTCCGGGATATACACCGCACTGACCAGGAGGAGTAGTTCCAGGATATACACCGCGCTGATCAGGAGGAGTAGTTCCGGGATATACACCGCACTGACCAGGAGGAGTAGTTCCGGGATATACATCGCACTGACCAGGAGGAGTATTTGAATCACCTGCACTGGTGATGATTCCAATACTAAGGAAAGCACGAAAACATGACATGTTTGCGGCCCTCGAGGCCTGAAGTAGGAGATCACTGTCCTACACTGTGGCATACTATATTGTAACAATGACATAACTAAATTCTGAACCCATTACCTTTTCTATCGTCAATATGTCGACTTGCAAATTTACACCCAAAAGTACAAAGCAATGTCAGATCTGTAGAACGACCTATACTAACAGTTCCCAATGGATCTTATTGACCTAAAATGGGTTGCAGTGAAATATCAGTATTTTTGACAGAAATAAAAAATCTCTCCGCTTAGTCTATTCTTCCTGTCATTATGGACTTAGATGCTCAATAATTATTTCAGGAGGTACAAATATTTACAAAAATGATATAATCTTCCAATTCTCTATAAGAAAAAGTTGCACTTTCCCCATTCTAATAACATTCGAGCTGCTGCATAGTGCAGAAGTTGTATGTCGACCAGATTAATGTGAACGTCAAGATAAATCCTTGTAAATGTCTGTCAGAATATTTTTATGAATTTTCACTCTATTTACAGGAACAACCAACCCTGAGGAATTTGTGGAAACAAAACTATCAACTAATTGTGAGCTATGATCATCCCATTGCCCTGATATTTGACTATCTGTGGCCATCCATGCCATACTGGTGGGCAAACACAACTAATACAGACTCCTTGCTCCACTTCCTGGAGATGCAAAAACACATTGGACGGCCAGGTATCTGGTTCTTCACTTCTCGTTTTTAGACTGGTTGGAAAATGCATTCATTACTTGTCTTCTAGGTGTTTATATAGTGTTATTGTTAGCTTAAAGAGACATCTTGGTAATTCCAGTATTTTATCTACTTTAAGGCCCAGTTACACACACAGATAATTGTGCAGAGATTGTTCGCAGATCTCTGGTTGCAGTGAAATCATGAACACATTGTTCCATTTTGTGGCTGTGTACAAATGTAACAATGTGTCCATGATTTCACTGCAACCAGAGATCTGCAAACAATCTCTGCACAATTATCTGTGTGTGTAACTGGGCCTTTATGCGGACATCTTCATGGGATATTACGTGATATGTTTTGATTACATTGGATTAGCATTATCCCATGTACATTTTGAAAACATAAAAGACTCAATATAGCATTTCAGCCTATTTTTTTGTTTAGTTTTACGTGAAGTCAATTTTTGCTTTGCCCTATATTCCTTATTTCTATCATGTTCTTTTAAAACAACGCAAAACAAAAAAACAGCCTAAGGCTGCGTTCACACATTGCGTATTTTGCCGCGTTTTTTTACACGCGCTTTTCAAAATACGCAATGTGTCTTTTGTCTGCCTGCAAAGTGAATGGGAAATTCACTTTGCAGTGCAGACATTGCGTAAAAATACGCAGTGCGTTTTCCGGGAGAAAACGCAGCTCCGTAAACAATTGATATGTCAATTGTTTACGCAGCTACTTCTGCGTATTTTCCCAGAGGGGAGGAAGAATCCTGCTTCCTCCTCCCCTCTGTGACAGCTGTGGCCACCCCATTAGACTTCACAGTGTATTAATACACACTGAAGTCTAAATTAAACAAAAGCAAGTGTGTGAAAAATAAAAAAGAATGAATACTTTACCTCTCCGACGCCTTCTCCCGGTGTCTGGTGCCTTCTGCCGCTCTCCGGTGGCCGATTCTAAGTCAGATCTCTTCTGACAAGACCTGTGATGACGTCAGAGGGGGGGCGTTCCCGGGCACTCGCGGTCATGTGATACCACATGACCGTGAGCAGCCAATCAGCGATGGGACCGCCCCGGGAACGCCCCCCTCTGACATCACCACAGGTCCTGTGAGAAGACATCTCACTTAGAATCGGACACCGGAGAGCGGCAGAAGGCACCAGACACCGGGAGAAGGCGTCGGAGAGGTGAAGTATTGATTCTTTTTTATTTTTCACACACTTGCTTTTGTTTAATTTAGATTTCACAGTGTATATTAACACTGTGAAGTCTAATGGGGCGGTCACACATGTCACAGAGGGGAGGAGGAAGCATGATTCTTCCTCCCCTCTGTGACATCACTGCGCTTTCTGGGGGAAAGAAAGCGCAGTGTGTGAAAGCCCCTGCGTATTTTGCTGCGCTTTTTTTGCGCGGCCGAAAAACGCGGCAAAAAGCGCGCGCAAAAAAGCGCAGTAAAATACGCAAATGTGTGAACGTAGCCTTAAATAGTTAATACATTTTTCATGTTTTCAAAATGTAATGTTAAAAAAGCTGTTCTAGAAAGTGCTTGTAGGCCTTGAGTACATAAAAGTGTGATATACTTCCCACAAAACTCAAATGTGAAATTAAGGAAAATCTCAAGGTATTTTTTGCAGTGTTGTGTGAATGGGATTCTTAGGCCCCTTTCACATCAGCGTTTTTTTTAAATCGCGGCAGATGCAGTGAAAAAAACGCATCTGCCGCGATTACCGCATAACCGCGACACTTGCGGCACAGTTGCGGCAAGCCCCATGCAATGTCTATGGGGCTTGCGGTAAGTGTGCGGCAAGTGCGGTTTCGGCAGGTGCGGCCGCGAAAAAAAACACGGTCAGCCGCGGGTTTTTTGCGGCCGCACGTGCCGTTACCGCACCTGCCGCACTTGCCGCAAGCCCGCATAGACATTCTATGGGGCTTGCCGCAACTGTGCCGCAAGTGTCACGGTTATGCGGTAATCGCGGCAGATGCGTTTTTTCACCGCATCTGCCGTGATTTAAAGAAACCGCTGATGTGAAAGGGGCCTTAGGGTACCGTCACACCAGGTGACATTGCCGGCGATTTCGCAGGCGACGCAAGGGCATGGCCTACCGTCAGCATCATCAGTAGGGAGTCGCCCCGTGTAAAATGGCAATTTTGCACAGAAAAATCGGCTGAGAGTGGTCGCCTGGTTTCAGAGCACTGCTGTGAGACTAGGCAACCACTCTCAGGTGATGTGTATGCATCGCCCCGTGTAACATAGCAATTGGTGATGTTACAGGCAATGGGAGCCATAGGCTCCCATGTTACAGGATCCCTGCTGGGGTTTCTAGACACCCCAACAGTGACGTCGCCTGAAACATCGCCAAAGTGTCGCCGGAGGTATCGCCACGTGTAAACACGCTACAGCGAAGCGGTGCCAAAAACGTGCGCGCTCCCGTGCGTCGCCTGCGATATTACCGGCGACGCGTTTTTACCTTTTTCCCAATTTCCCTTTTTTGTATCACAAAACAAAAATTTACTATGATAGGATCTGTTCTCCTGTGATACACAGTGCTCGTCCAGTATCCTCCCCTCCGCTCAGTGTATCTTTTCCATTTTGGAGACTACTTTACTATAACTACCCACATGTGAAAGAGAATTAGAATTTTACATCAATTAATTTTTCCTGCATTTTCAATTTACATTTAAAACTACATTGACTACAAGGCCACGTGCACAAGTTCAGTATTTGGTGAGATTTTTATCTCAGTATTTCTAGGCAAAACCAGGAGTGGAACAATCAGAGGAAGAGCATAATAGAAACATGTCACCACTTTTTTTTTTTGCCCACTTCCGGTTTTGGCTCATATACACTGTGTTCCAAATTATTATGCAAATGTTCTTTTTTTCTGATTTTCCTAAATGGTCGGTGCAAATTACAGTCAGTGTAATCAAAGTCATCACCTGTTAGAGTATACATCGACTTTTATTGAAGAAACCTCCCAATGATAACAGTATAATCAGTATAATCTTCAAAATGTAAAAAATTTTCTAAATGCACTGTTCCAAAATATTAGGCACGGTAGAGTTTCTAAACATTTGATATGTTGGAAAGAACTAAAAATGCTGATTGTTGATTTTGCAGCATTAAGAGGTCAGATTCACTGAAATAAAAAGCTATTTAACTCCAAAACATCCTAACAGGCCAATCTACATGTTAACATAGGAACCCTAGTTTGATATCACCTTCACAATTCTTGCATCCAATGAACTTGTGAGTTTCTGGAGAGTTTCTGCTTGTATTCCTTTGCATGATGTCAGAATAGCCTCCCAGAGCTGCTGTTTTGATGTGAACTGCCTCCCACCCTCATAGATCTTTGGCTTGTTTATACTCCTAAGGTTCACTATAGGGTTGAGGTCAGGGGAAGATGGTGGCCACACCATGAGTTATCTCCTTTTATGCCCATAGCAGCCAATGGCACAGAGGTATTCTTTGTAGCATGAGATGGTGAATTGACATGCATGAGGATGATTTTGCTCCTAAAGGCACGTGTTTGCTTTTTGTACCATGGAAGAAAGTTCTCAGTTGGAAACTCTATATACGTTGCAGAGGTCATTTTCACACCTTGAGAAACCTTAAAGGGGCCTACCAGCTGTTTCCCAATGATTCCAGCCCAAAACATGACTCCTCCACCTCCTTGCTGATGTCGCAGCCTTGTTGGGACATGGTGACATCCACCAACCATCCACTACTCTATTCAACTGGACCATCCAGGGTTGCTCGAGGTTCGAGGGACTCCAGAGGCATCAGCAGCTTCAAATATCTGTTTGTTGGTTTGTAAGGCCTTTTTAGCAGCTGCTCTCTTAATCTGATGAACTTGCCTGGCAGAAACCTTCCTCACTCTGCCTTTATCTGCACGAACACATCTGTGCTCAGAATCAGCCACAAATCTCTTCACAATACGATGAACACGCTTAAGTTTTCGTGCATATCAAATGTTTTCATCCCTTGTCCAAGGCATTGCACTATTTGTTGCTTTTCAGGAGCAGAGAGATCCTTTTTCTTTCCCATGTTACTTGAAAACTGTGGCCTGCGTAATATTGTGGAACATCCAGTTTTCCTTTTATTGGGCTCACCTGCCAAACTAATTATCACAGATATCTGAGATTGATTTCAATGATCCAAAGAACCCTGAGACACAATACCATCAATGGGTTTCATTAAAAAAAAAATAAAACCCTAAGACGCTTAAAACCAATTTGCATAATAATTTGGAACACAGTATAATTATTTATATATAATATATATATATATATATATATATATATAAATATATAGATTAGTATATTGGTGCAGCACAGCTCTCCTAGGTGCTCAGCAGTCACAGCTCCTCTCCTCCTTGCTGTATAAGTATACAAAATAAAGGACTGCAGCACTCTTCTTTGTGAAACAACCGCCTTTATTCGGCCATCAGGTGGGTGGTGACAACGTTTCGGGATCCTGTCCCTTTCTCTAGCAACTATACAATGTCAAGGCTAGGTTTTTTATACCCTTGATTTTCATATGCTCACATAATTGCCAATTATCACATTCAGTTGTTTTTTATCTATATAGTGCCCTCTAGTGCAAAAACAGTGCTAGTGCACACTTATTCACCTTTTATATCATTATATTTAGCCCTTATTTTCCACATCATATATTTACATTATCTGTTCCATATTCATACTTATTTGATTGCTTTACATGTCGATATTCATCACCTTGCACAGCTATGACTTCCACCTGGTCCGCCCTCTCCTATGCAGCATACAGTTCTCCTACTTGTTTTCCTGCCGCCATTGTACGTGTCCAGCGTGTCTATGAGATCGCCCGCACATGCGCGGTGCAATTTGAGTAGTTTACCGTCGCTATGGCGATACCGGATATCCGGCGTCCGCCATCTTGCGACTCGCATTATATGCCTTTACACCTGCATTTGCATTTCAGCGGTGTTTACATGCCTATTGTCAATGTCCACTTGGTAGTTTGTGCAAATTGAGCAAAATTGTGTATGTGCAGGTCACTTATATCCAAAAAGTGTTATGTGCACATGCTAAAATCTATTTTGAGACTATACGTTAATTTTATTTTAAAACTACCGTTACCGTTATTAGTCTCCCCTATTTTACTTGTCATTATCCCTCGGCGAGGGATAATGACAAGTAAAATAGGGGAGACTAATAACGGTAACGGTAGTTTTAAAATAAAATTAACGTATAGTCTCAAAATAGATTTTAGCATGTGCACATAACACTTTTTGGATATAAGTGACCTGCACATACACAATTTTGCTCAATTTGCACAAACTACCAAGTGGACATTGACAATAGGCATGTAAACACCGCTGAAATGCAAATGCAGGTGTAAAGGCATATAATGCGAGTCGCAAGATGGCGGACGCCGGATATCCGGTATCGCCATAGCGACGGTAAACTACTCAAATTGCACCGCGCATGTGCGGGCGATCTCATAGACACGCTGGACACGTACAATGGCGGCAGGAAAACAAGTAGGAGAACTGTATGCTGCATAGGAGAGGGCGGACCAGGTGGAAGTCATAGCTGTGCAAGGTGATGAATATCGACATGTAAAGCAATCAAATAAGTATGAATATGGAACAGATAATGTAAATATATGATGTGGAAAATAAGGGCTAAATATAATGATATAAAAGGTGAATAAGTGTGCACTAGCACTGTTTTTGCACTAGAGGGCACTATATAGATAAAAAACAACTGAATGTGATAATTGGCAATTATGTGAGCATATGAAAATCAAGGGTATAAAAAACCTAGCCTTGACATTGTATAGTTGCTAGAGAAAGGGACAGGATCCCGAAACGTTGTCACCACCCACCTGATGGCCGAATAAAGGCGGTTGTTTCACAAAGAAGAGTGCTGCAGTCCTTTATTTTGTATATATATATATATATATATATATATATATACCGTGTTTCCCCGAAAGTAAGGCCCTGTCTTACATTTTTTTGGGGGCCAAAAGTGGCCCCCGGTCTTACTTTCGGGGGGAGTCTTACATTGGGTGCCCCAGCAGTGTGACCTACAGGCCCCCTCCTGCTGGGACACTGCGGGAGCGGGTCGCACGTCACGTGCGCCCGCTCATTACATATGCACTGCATCCCCCTGTCAATCAGCGACAGGGGGAGCAGTGCATTATACTGTATATATGGGCCCCCTCCTGCTGGCACACTACCCCCCTGTTCTGAGGCCCCCACCGCTGCTGCTGCTGCAGACATCTTACCCTCCAGGGTCTTCTTGCAGCAGCCAGCGCGTCCGTCCTCTGTCCTCGGCTGTCTCCCGGATCATGTGACCGGCCGGTCGCAGTCCGATGACGTCATGCGCTGCGACGGGTCACATGATCCGGGAGACAGCCGAGGACAGAGGACGGACGCGCTGGCTGCTGCAAGAAGACCCTGGAGGGTAAGATGTCTGCAGCAGCAGCAGCGGTGGGGGCCTCAGAACAGGGGGGTAGTGTGCCAGCAGGAGGGGGCCCATATATACAGTATAATGCACTGCTCCCCCTGTCGCTGATTGACAGGGGGATGCAGTGCATATGTAATGAGCGGGCGCACGTGACGTGCGACCCGCTCCCGCTTTCCCCCCCCCCTCCGCTAGGGGCCTTACATTGGCCCCCCGGTTGTAAGGCCTTATAATCGGGGGAGGCCTTACATTAGCAGGCCCCCCCTTTACCCCTAGGCGGCCTTACAATCGGGGGGGCCTTACTTTCGGGGAAACACGGTATATATATATATATATATATATATATATATATAATTTATAGAGGTAAAAAGTCACCAAATACTCAACGTGTGCATGTAGTACAAACCACAGAATGCAGGAAACGAACAAAACAAGAGAAAAAAAGCAATTCCTTTCTGAAGAACACTTTAGTTTAAAAACTCATGCTATTCAGGGATCACCTGCGCCAGGTACTCTTCAAAAGGGTTATTCGGTAAAAGAAATTATCACCTATGTGTGAGATAGGTGATAACTAGTGATGAGTGATCACTACCATGTTTGGGTGCCCAGTACTTGTAATGAGCAGTTGGACGCTAGGATGGGCACGACTCAGTACAGTACAGAACATAATGGAAGTCAATGGGGATCTCAAGCATTTTTCTAGAAGAGTTCCTGGAAAAATGCTTGAGATCTGCATTGACTTCCATTATGCTCTGTACTCGAGTTGTGCCCAACCAAGCGTTCAACTGCTCGTTACGAGTACTAAGCACCCAAGCATGGTAGTGCTCACTCATCACCAGTGATAACCTATTAATCAGCTAGAGTCCGACCATCGGGTCCTATGCCATTTGGCAGAATGAGGAAATTTTATCCCCATTAGGCCTCGCTCACATAAGCATATGAATCAGAAAATCTCTCATTGCACTCGCACTAATGTTAATCTTATCAGGCCGATGTTGGATGAGAAAAAAGTTTCAACATGCTGCAAGTGGATACGTAAAGTGGATGAGACTCGCCAAAAGAAAAAAAATAGAAAAATAAAAGTGGAAAAAAAAGAAACACAGACAGCACACAGACCATCCATATGCGATTTGTTTTTTGAGGACACAATACCATTCTGAAGCAAGAATGCCGTAAATGATTGTACAATAATAGTTGCTGAAAAAAAACTCCTTGTTTACCAATGTCATATAGATAGTGGGCAAGAGGAACAAAAAAAAAAAAATCACACACACATAGCACTTGTATAACATATGGGATGCCAAACAGATTTCACTCCTCCTGCTCTCCTGGATGAAAATTGGCCAGATTTTCCATACATTTGCGTGACTGCAGCCTTAAAATGGCCCTGTAGTGCACTGCAGCTTCACCGATTCCTTTATATACTGTAGTATTGTGTTTGATTACCAATATGTGCACACATTCAGTGTTTGCTGCAGAAATTTCTGTATCAAAATTTTTTTTTCTGTAGGAAGAAAAAGAAAAATTCTGCATCAAAAACAAACATGTGCCTTTTTCTTTTTCGCTCCATTGGGAGACCCAGACATTGGGTGTATAGCTTCCGCCTCCGGAGGACACACAAAGTATTACACTTAAACTAAAAAGTGTAACTCCTCCCCTACTGCCTATACACCCCCTCTAGGAGAAATCCCTTCAGTTCTTAGCTTTGTGTTGAAGGAGGCATCACTCTGCACTCATGCACTCTCACTTAGTCTTACTCACTCTCCCTGGAGAGTGTCAGATGGAAGCAAAGAGGATCCATTGGATCCCCAGCATGTCCCCTTCCCTCACCCTTGGGCAGAGGGCTGGATGATGGGTACCTTGGGTACAACGGGCCTGGAGCCTCATGAGCTTTCCTCTCCATCCCCTTGGGGCTCGGGAGTAGTGGATCGTTGACTCCATCACAGCCCCAGGGATCGGCCCCCTGCACCTATACAAGGTACTCTGGGGGTTTATGCGGTGGCTGCTGCCCGGTCTATGCACCTGGGGTGGTCGCTGGAGGCTCCCCTGGACCCTGGTGTCCTGTCCCTGCAGCGCCGCGGGTATTGCGGTGTCTCTGGGAGGCCGGCCGTGAAAATCTAGGCCCCGGCTTCATTGCGGCCTACTTTTCTGCCTGAAGTCTGGGCTCCACAGGAGGCGGGCCCGGCAGCCTTGGGGGGCGGTCTTAGAGCCCGGCCGCTCCCATCTATATGGCCGCATCCTAGCTCAGCTAGGGAGGGGAGTTGCCCTCCGGATTCCCGCGCCACTAGGCCACTGCCCCCTCTCTCGGCTCCGGCGGCCATCTTGTGTATGAGACTGAGACTTCTCTCAGCATCTCCTTCTGCACTCTGCGGCTGTTAGAAGGAGCGTGGCATCCGGAGGGCACCATTCTCCTTATAAGGCTGGTGAGTCACCACAGGTTTCCTGGTGGTGTCTTCCTACCCCTATTACCTTTCTCTAGTGTATTCCCTCTCTGAGGTTCCTACCTGGAGGCGACATGTCTTCCACCAGGAGCAAAGCCCCTAAGGTGCCGACATTCTATTCATCTTGCACTGCTTGCAAGATCGCGCTGCCTGCTGGGTCTGTATTCCCTCATTGCTCTGCCTGCACTTCACATGAGACTGAGGTGACACATGGGGCTCCCCCCAGCTCTGCTACATCAGAGCCTTCCCCTAGCCAGGGGGACCAGGCAGTCCTCCTCCTTGGACTGTAGCTTTCACTAGGTCCTTTTCGGACTCTTTTGCCCAGTCCATGACGGCTCTAACCAGAGTTCTGCAGGAGTCTTTACAGGCTAGCACGGGAAAATGCCCCCGGTCCCTCTGCCTCACACCGCAGGTGCTACAGCGAGTCGTCCCCTTCTAGGGGTTTGGACTCTGGAGACAATACAGGGGTCTCAGACATAGCCCCCTCTCCTAGACCTCCTAAACGGCCACGTAGAGCGCTCTCTCCTGCCTCCTCTCATCACACGGAGTCCCATGCTGAGGGTTCTCAGATTGATGGGGAAGATAGACAGGATTCCGTGAGGCCTTCGGACGAGACCTCAGAGGAAGATTCCTTGGTGGATGACTTGGTGTCCTCCATTAATACTGTACTGGACCTGACTGCTCCCCCTCCCACGGTGGAGACTTCGCTCTCAGAGGAACTTTATCAGTTCCTTCCCCCATCCAGGTCTCGGGGTTCATTCTTTGATCATTCAAACTTCCGATCAACTGTACAGACACTCAGGGCTTGCCCTGAAAACGCTTTTCCAGGAAACAGAAGGATACTCGATATCCTTTTCCCCCTGATGTTGTAAAGGGTTGGTCGGTCTCACCTAAGGTGGACCCTCCAGTCTCCAGATTGTCCGCCAATACTGTTATGTCAGTTGCAGATGGCTCCTCTTTGAAGGATCCCACTGACCGTCAGATTGAACTTCTGCAGAAGTCAATCTTTGAAGCTACAGGAGCCTCGTTTGCTCCAGCTTTCGCTGCAGTTTGGGCCCTGCAGGCAGTTTCTTCCTGCTTGGCAGAACTAAATGTTGTAGCTCAGGATATTCCCGAGGTGACTACCCTCACGTCTCAGGCCTCTGCATTTACTGACTACGCTAGATCGGCGATCATGGAATCCGCCAGCCGTACTGCTGTGGCTTCGGCTAACTCGCTCGCAGCCCGCAGAATGTTGTGGCTGCGAGATTGGAAAGCTGATGCCACTTCCAAGAAGTTCCTTTAAGGACTCCCGTTCGCGGGGACCAGGCTTTTTGGAGAACAATTGGACGACATCATTAAGGAATCCACAGGTGGAAAGTCAACCTCTTTGCCTCAATCTAAGGCTCAGAAGTCTGGCCATCGTCAGATGCACGCCAAGTTTCGGCCTTTCGTCCCTCCTCAAAAGCCTCCTCCCTCCTCCCGTGCAGACAAGGATCAGAAGTCAGGCCGGACGTGGAGGTCTAAGAATCAGCAGAAGAAGCCTGTCGGCGCCTCAGCCCCAAAGCTGCCTCTTCTTGACTCGCCGCCTCTCCCAGCAGCATCCTCAGTCGGTGGCAGGCTCTCCCAATTTGGAGACGTCTGGCGCAGTCTTATCCATGACCGATGGGTGGTAGATGTCGTCTCTCAAGCTACAGGATAGAGCTAACCTCGCTCCTCCGACTCGCTTCTGCCTCTCTTCGCCCACCGCCAGCGAGGGCCTCGGCCTTTCGTCAGGCGCTGGCCGCCTTGAGACAGGACGGGGTCGTGATCCAGGTTCCCCCGGGGAACGCTTCCAGGGGTTCTATTCGAACCTCTTCACGGTCCCCAAGAAGGACGGTTCGGTGAAACCGGTTTTGGATCTCAAACTCCTTAACCGGCACGTGAGAGTCAGATCGTTCCGTATGGAGTCTCTGCGATCTGTGATAGCATCTCTATCTCAGGGAGACTTCCTAGCCTCGGATGTCAAGGATGCCTATCTACACGTCCCCATCGCTCCGGCTTATCAGCGCTGGCTGAGGTTCGCTGTGGGGGAGGAGCATTTTCAGTTCGTGGCTCTGTCCTTCGGCCTTGCCTCTGCACCGAGGGTCTTCACCAAGGTGATGGCAGCAATGGTGGCGGTTCTGCATTCCCAGGGCCACGCAGTAACTCCTTACTTGGACGATCTGTTGGTCAGAGCCCCCTCCGCGGAAAAGTGTCAACTGAGTCTCTCAGTGACTCTAGACACGCTGTGGCAATTCGAGTGGTTGATCAACGTACCGAAGTCTGTCCTCGTTCCTGCTTAGACAATAACTTATCTGGGCATGGAGTTCCATACTGTCCAGGCTCTGATCTTTCTTCCTGTCGACAAGCAAGTGTCGATTCAGGAGGAAGTCCAGTCTCTTATTCAGTCAGACATAGCGACCATCAGGCGTCTGATGCATGTTCTGGGGAAGATGGTGGCGAGCATAGAAGCAGTCCCTTTGCGCAGTTCCATCTTCGTCCGCTGCAATTGCAGATCCTGCACGGATGGAACAAGAATCCCTCCTCTCTCGACGACACCGTCAACGAAGGATTCCCTACATTGGTGGCTGCTTCCCATGTCAATGTCTCGAGGCAGATGCTTTCTGCCCCCCTCTTGGTTGGTAGTGACCATGGACGCAGCCTCTTGTGCTGGGGTGCCGTTTTTCTCCACCACAGAGCTCAGGGCACTTGGGTGGAACGGGAATCCACCCTACAGATCAATGTCCTGGAGATTTGGGCCATTTATTTGGCTCTTCTAGCCTTTCAGAGATTCCTGGCGGGGAATCAGATTCGGATACAATCCGACAACGCAACGCGGTTGCTTACATCAACCACCAGGGAGGCACTCAGCAGCCCTCAAGCCTTCGCGGAGGTCCAGCGTATCCTACAATGGGTCGAGGATAACGACTCATCCATCTCGGCAGTACATATTCCCGAGTGGACAATTGGGAGGCTGACTATCTAAGTCGGCAAGGTATGGATGCGGGCGAATGGGCCCTCCATCTAGATGTGTTTCGGCACATCTGCAACAGATGGGGAACTCCGGACGTGGACCTAATGGCCTCCCGGTTGAACCACAAGGTTCCGGTATTCATGTCTCGCTCTCGAGACAGCAAGGCCGTGGGGGCGGACGCCCTGGTCCAGGACTGGTCCCAGTTTTCGCCTTCCCTACGTGTTTCCTCCATTCCCTCTGCTGCCCAGAGTTCTGCGAAACTCAGGACAGAAGTCATCAAGCCTTGCTCATCGCCCCAGACTGGCCCAGGAGGGCTTGGTATCCGGACCTATTACAGCTCTCGGGGGGGATACGTGGAAGCTCCCAACTCGGCCAGACCTCTGTCACAAGGTCCGTTCTTCCACCACAATTCCGCGGCTCTCAGCCTGACTTTGTGGCACTTGAAGACTGGTTGCTGACATCTTGCGGCTTTTCTTCTGAAGTCGCTGCAACCATGAAACAAGCCAGGAAACCGGCATCGGCAAAAATTTACCGCAGGGTTTGGAAGATCTTCTTTTCCTGGTGGCGTCTCAACGGAAAGTCTACTTGGCCTTTCTCTCTTCCAACTCTTCTTGCCTTCCTTCAATCTGGATTGCATAAGGGTTTGGTCTCAGCTCCCTCAAAGGGCAGATTTCGGCACTGTCTGTGCTGTTCAACAAGCGTCTGGCTAACCTTCCTCAGGTGAAGACGTTTGTACAAGGGGCAAATCACATCGTTCCTCCCTACAGACGTCCCTTGGATCCCTGGGACCTCAATATGGTTCTTGCTGCCTTACAGAAGCCGCCTTTCGAACCTCTGAGGGATGTGTCCCTTTCTAGGCTCTCTCAGAAAGTTGCCTTTCTTGTGGCCATTACCTCTCTGCGGAGAGTTTCAGAGCTGACAGCCCTGTCTTGCAAATCTCCATTCCTGGTGATTCACCAGGATAAGGTGTGCTACGGCCTGTGGCGGAGTTCTTGCCTAAGGTGCTTTCTCTGTTTCACCTGAATCAAGACATTGTCCTGCCGTCCTTTTGTCCTAATCCCGTTCATCAGTATGAGATCGTCTCTACATACTTTGGATCTGGTCAGGGCTGTCAGGATTTATGTCTCCCGCAGGCTTCTTATCGCCGTACGGATGCCTTGTTCGTTCTTATGACTGGCGTGAAAAAAGGAGCGCAGGCCTCCAAGTCTTACTTGGCTCGGTGGATCAAGGCTCCTATTCAGGAAGCCTACCTTCTCTCTGGTACGCCTTTGCCTGCAGGAATTAGGGCTCATTCCACAAGAGCTGTGGGTGCCTCGTGGGCCTTACGTCATCAGGCCACGGCACAACAGGTGTGTCAGGCGGCCACTTGGTCCAGCCTGCACACCTTCACAAAACATTATCAGGTTCATGCGTATGCTTCGGCAGACGCTAATGTGGGCAGACGAATCCTTCAGGCGGCGGTCGCTCACCTGTGATGTTACTGCCACGCTTGGGTCTTTTCCCACCTAGGGATAGCTTTTGGACATCCAATGTCTGGGTCTCCCAATGGAGCAAGAAAGAAAAAGAGAATTTTGTTTACTTACCGTAAATTCTTTTTCTTCTAGTTCCTAATTGGGAGACCCAGCACCCACCCTGTTGCCTTTTGGGCCTTGTTCTTCTATTTAAGTGGCTGGTGTTTTACATGTCGCTTTTTTGGCCCTGTTGGCCGCTAATTCATTGCCGGACCTTTCGGTCTTGGTGTGGGTTTATCCTCCTTCCTGCTTGTGCACGAACTGAAGGGATTTCTCCTAGAGGGGGTGTATAGGCAGTAGGGGAGGAGTTACACTTTTTAGTTTAAGTGTAATACTTTGTGTGTCCTCCGGAGGCGGAAGCTATACACCCAATGTCTGGGTCTCCCAATTAGGAGCTAGAAAAAAAGAATTTAGAGTGAGTAAACAAAATTCTCTTTTTTCCCGATCCATTAAAAAGGATTAAAAATGCTGCAAAAACACAAGAATTGACATGCTGCAGATGTAAAACTGCTTCCAATCTGCAAGCAGAAAATAAGCAATCATGTACATGACACTTCAAAAAGGTCAATCATTTTGCAGAGACAATAAAATTCTGTATTTTTTGCAACAAAAACTTGTAAAAATACCCTAAAAGCTGCACCGGTTCTATTACCTTGCAGGGCGGGAATCCCATATGTTGTGCTGCAGTAAGGGAAAACATTACAAAATCTGATTGTTAAAGATATTTACTATACAATCAATACAGTGTAAAATACAGTATTTAATAAAGAAAAAACTGGACTGAAAAAAATCTATAATATCTTTGATCCAAATATGCTGTATTTATATTTTACAGATGGATTTTTTGTGGCTGGTCTTAACTTAACTGAGAACGGGTCTTATATCTTAAAGCATCCATTTGGTTCCATGAAACGTATGACATTGCCTAAACTTCCACTTTTGTATAAGTGGGTACAGGAGCAACATCCAGGAGGAAGCGGAGATTCCACAAATATTATTGCAGAAGATCTTATTGGATCTGATGACTTTATTTCTGCTGTGATTAAACTGAATATGAAGCTTCTGGACAGGACTGATACACTGCATAGCGAGAAGACTTGAACTATTGTTAGTTCTTTGCACTACTAAAATTTCTCTTTTGGGTTTTCGGTTAAATATGTATGAATAGCAATACTACCTATACTTAAAAGGAAGCAATCAGCATCAAAATGACCCATTGTTTAAATCAGGTTTTGTATGAAATGTTCTTCTTTAAACTTTTAGATATCTTTTTTTTAACATCTCATAATTTAATTTTAAAAATAAAATATAGAAATCATGCTATTTTCACATGGGCCAATGGGACTTCCTTATGCCTCGTGCTGACGTTGAGTATTGGGTAGCCAAAACCAGGAGTGAATAAAAAAAATGTGGAGCATGCCTGTGAGTGGCATACAAACCTCCGATTGCTCCAGTGTGGCCCACTGATTGAGAAAGCCAAAGTGCTGAAGCAAGTGGCCCGCAATCTGCCATCCATTGCCCAGTACGGGTCCCGTTATGGCAGCTATCTTCATCTTGAGGATGCAGATAGCTGAGGAGAATACTTTGGTGGAGGATGGAGCTGTCAGCTCAATCTCACACCAATCATCTAGTGCAATAGACAGCACATGTGATGACGTCAGGTCACTGCATCTGCTGTATCAGTGCACTGGAGACAAGAGCAGAGCTCATCGCATCGCTGGAAGAATGGAAGGGAGTATGTGTCTTTATTTTTCTATGAGATGTGTGGCTATACACATTAGCCTCATGGAAGCTCATGCTATGCTTAAAGAGGCTATGTGAGGGCTCATACTGTTTAACTGTATATAGAAGTACTGTGTGCATACTCATACTGTATAAAGAAGCTGTTTGGGGGCTCATGCTGTAAATCTAAAGGCTTGAGTTGGGATCATACTGTATATAGGAGGGCTGTGTGTGGGCTTATACGGTATATAGGGCATATGTCGGTATACCTAATTCTGCTCAATATTAGGTGATATATATTTATTGTATCTTGATGTTAATTGTAAGTAATATGTTAATATTGTGAAAAAGTAAATTTCAGCCTATTGTTTCAGCGCTCCACAACAGTCACGATGTCTCATGTGGCTCCGGGTGAAAATTATCTGCCCATCCCTGATAAGTCTATAATAATGGTGAGGTGTTTTCTTATTAGTTCAGTTTTTAATGAGCGTATGTCGGCAGCTGTTCACATTCAACATTATGATCTCTATCAGATGTATAACAAACAAGTTTTTATGTCATTATATCTTTATTTTTTTACAGAGCTGTTCATTGCAAATTACAAATAATAGTTCAAATGCATCTTTTGATTCTACATTTATGAAGTTTTTTGTTTTACTACTTCTGAACAATAATAAATTCACTCTTTTTTTTTCCCAAAACAAGTTTTTTTGGGTTGCTTTGTTAAGAGATTTAACTTTTTTTTGACAACAAAGCTGGTTGAGGACTTGGGTTTTCCTGAACAAGATGTTCTTTCTAAAAAGTTAATATTTTAGCGCTTGTGCATCTTTTTTCTTTTTTTTACAGGGCTCAGCAGCATAAACAATGTCACAAATTGATAGCTGGGGGGGGGGGGGGGATTTGTATGACAAACTTAATATATTTACATAAGGTAGAAAATGTCAGCCAGTAGATAAATATTAGAATCTGACAGTCCTCAGTGGTTGATATCATATAATGGCTAACTGAAAAGATGGTAAGTAAAGCGAGCTTTCAAGACATTATGGCCCCTTCATCAGGCTGATAATGACACAAATTATGAAGACATACACATATATAAACCATGTTCCAAATTATTATGCAAATTGGTTTTAGGCGTCATAAGGTTTTTTTTTCTTTAATGAAACCCATTGATGGTATTGTGTCTCAGGGTTCTTTGGATCACTGAAATCAATCTCAGATACCTGTGATAATTAGTTTGGCAGGTGAGCCCAATAAAAGGAAAACTGGGTGTTCCACAATATTACGCAGGCCACAGTTTTCAAGTAATATGGGAAAGAAAAAGGATCTCTCTTTCATGCCGAAAAGCAACAAATAGTGCAATGCCTTGGACAAGGGATGAAAACATTTGATATTGCACAAAAACTTAAGCGTGATCATCGTACTGTGAAGAGATTTGTGGCTGATTCTGAGCACAGATGTGTTCGTGCAGTTAAAGGCAGAATGAGGAAGGTTTCTGCCAGGCAAATTCATCGGATTAAGAGAGCAGCTGTTAAAAAGGCCTTACAAACCAGCCAACAGATATTTGAAGCTGCTGGTGCCTCTGGAGTCCCTCGAACCTCAAGGTGTAGGATCCTTCAAAGGCTTGCTGTGGTGCATAAACCTACTATTCGGCCACCCCTAAACAGTGCTCACAAGCAGACGTGGTTGCAGTGAGACCAGACATACATGAAGATTAATTTTTAAACAATCTTGTTTACTGATGAGTTCCGAGCAACCCTGGATGGTCCAGATGAATAGAGTAGTGGATGGTTGGTGGATGGCCACCATGTCCCAACAAGGCTGTGACGTCAGCAAGGAGGTGGAGGAGTCATGTTTTGGTCTGGAATCATTGGGAAACAGCTGGTAGGCCCCTTTAAGTTTCCTGAAGGTGTGAAAATTACCTCTGCAAAGTATATAGAGTTTCTGGCTGAGAACTTTCTTCCATGGTTCGAAAAGCAGAAACGTGCCTTCAGGAGCAAAATCATCTTCATGCATGACAATGCACCATCTCATGCTGCAAAGAATACCTCTGTGTCATTGGCTGCTATGGGCATAAAAGGAGATAAACTCATGGTGTGACCACCATCTTCTCCTGACCTCAACCCTATAGAGAACCTTTGGAGTATAATCAAGCAAAAGATCTATGAGGGTGGGAGGCAGTTCACATCAAAACAGCAGCTCTGGGAGGCTATTCTGACATCATGCAAAGAAATACAAGCAGAAACTCACAAGTTCAATGGATGCAAGAATTGTGAAGGTGATATCAAAAGAAGAGTTCCTATGTTAACATGTAACTTGGTCTGTTAGGATGTTTTGGAGTTAAATAGCTTTTTATTTCAGTGAATGTGACCTCCTAATGCTGCAAATTCAACAAATGAGCATTTTCAGTTCTTTCAAACATATCAAATGTTTAGAAACTCTACTGTGCCTAATAATTTGGAACAGTGCATTTAGGCTGGCTTCACATTTGCTTTCCCCCTCCGCAGTGTTCTGCAGAGGGGAACTGCCATGTGAGCGCAGCCTCCGCAAGTCCCTATGTTTATAATGGGGACACACGGCGCTGCGCTTGACTGCTCATGACCATGCGCTTCCATTCATTTGCCTATGTGATTTGTACACATGCGTATGCTTGTGTACAAATCACACACTCTCGTCCGCACCCTGAACGCGACATTTGACACTTTAAAACAGGATTGAATGTCTCACATTGATTCATGTGTTTTTATACCAATTTGAATGGCATTGAAGGCCACTTCACACACACAGATATCCGAGTCCAATATCTGAACAGATCTCTGGTTGCAGTGAAATCATGGACACATTGCTCCATGTTGTACACAGCCACAAAATGGAGCAATGTATCCATGATTTCACTGCAACCAGAGATCTGTTCAGATATTGGACTCAGATATCTGTGTGTGTGAAGTGGCCTTTAGGGATATCACATCTTCCAACAGACCCCAGTTAGAGGAAAATCAACTTTTGACACTTCTTACATAACCTGTCTCGCATGGATTTATAGCTTTCTCACTGAGGAATTTTAAGGTCTCCACAGACCACTAGTAATTGCATTATTGTTCTGTTGTTCTCATCTCGGAATTGATTTCACTTCCCCAGCTCCTCTCCTCCCAAAACGGACACTGCTTTATGTCACCCTGCATTACCTCACCCTGTTTAGGCCGGTTTCACACCCCGGTTACATCCGATCCGAAGCTGTCCGTTGTGAACCGGACAGCCCGGATCAGATTTCGGCCCCATAGTATGCGGTGGAGCCGGTTTCCACCTGTCCAGGAGGATCTGGGTGTATTCAGAATTTTCTCCTGGACACAAAAATCAGCCCAAATTGGATTCTTCCGGATATGAGGCAATCCGGAGCTCCCTAACATGGGAGTCTATGGGGCGGGATTGCCTCGATCCAGGAGGATCTGGAAACCGGACACCGGTGGCTGAAGTTCAGCGTGAGCTACGCTGAACTTCAGCACCCGGAGCTGTCCCCTGTGAAGTCGTTCAGCCACCATTTTGCAGGGGACAGCTGTGCTCGCCTGAATCCGGCTACAAACAGGACCGGAGGGCATGTTAGCCCTGCGGTTCTGTTTGCAAATCCGGTCCGGAGCTGTCCGATTCACATCGGATAGCCCTGGGCCAGAACACACCGTGGTGTGAAACCAGCCTTATGGATGTAAGTGTGTGTCTTCCAAATTTGTGTCATTGTGTCCTGAAAGCTTGCTTCACTTACCATCTTTTCAGTTAGCCATTAAAAGGTATCAACCACTGAGGACGCTCAGATTCTAATATTTTTTCTATTTTTATATACAGCACACTCAACCACAATATTCCTGTCAGCATGAAGCATCCCTGTAACTGGCAGTACCATCTAATCTCCAGCTTAGTATATTCACCTCCATTATATGCACATCTACAACTGTTTTGCTATGAGGAGTTACTCACAACTGACCACGTGGAGATTTGTGGTTCGTAGCTGTGCATCACATCTAGTGCTAATGCACCAAGCTGGAAGTCAACCGCAAGCCACATGATGGAATGGACCCATAAAGCCACAGGATAGGGACCCTTGCTCTACAGGACTTGAACATTTACCTTTTTAAATCATTGGTGTAATACACTGCAATATTCATGTATTGTAGTGAATTACATCTATCAGTTTCACACTGGCATATAGGCTATCAGATGCAACTTCTAGCTGGGATTACTAGACTAAAGGCCCCGTTACACACTGCGACGTTCCAGTGATCTGACCAACAATCCGACGTGGCCGGGATCACTTGGACATCGTTTTGTGATCGCTGGTGAGCTGTCACACAGGCAGACTCACCAGTGATCAGCCAGTCTGCGCCCAACACCCGACGGTCGTTAGGATCGTTCAGGGTGTCGGGCGCAAAATGGGGATCGTTGGTCGGTGCCTCTGTCACACACAAACGATGCATGCATGAGAGCACCAGACCAACGACAGAATAATAGTCCTGGCCATTCATCAATGATCAACCAACTTATTGTTGGTCGTTGCTATGTGTCACACGCAATGATGTCGTTTCGACGACGCTGCAAGGTCACAAAACCGTGACGTTGCAATAATATTGTTAATATCGTAGTGTGTAACGGGGCCTTAACTTAGATGGTAGATCAGGATGTCCTTGTTTGATACAGAGTCATCACTCTGTTAATTATCATCCTCCCTCTGTCAATCATCACTGTTGACAGAGTTATCTAAAGGGGGAATGGCCACAATCGTGAATAGCATGGAGATCGTGCCAACAGCCATTGTGGCCAAAGCAGCAGAGTGTCAGCTATAGTATAAGATGTAGCCATCCTATTATAACCCTTGCTTTGCGCACTGGGCACAGCCATGCTGGAACAGAAAAGGGACTTCCCCAAACTCTTTCAATTAAGTTGAAAGCATACTATTGCTTAATATGCTTGATATTATGAAACATTAAGATTTTACTTTGATGAAAGCAATCCAAGCCCATCCATGAAAACAAGTTAGCATTAGTTAGGTAGGTAGGTAGGTAAAGTTCTCCGTGTTCGCCACACTCAGACTCGTCCACTCAGCCAAATAAAAGAGCAGAATTTATCATTTTCTGATCATCATAATGGGAGACCCAGACAATGGGGTTTAGGGCGCTGCCCTCCGGAGGTCACACTAGGTACTACAAGTTTGTAGCACCGCCTCCTCCGCTTATAAACCCCCACCGTGGGAGACATCCTCAGTTTTAAACTTAGTGTGCTCGAGGATCACGCTTTGCTTGCACTTCACTGCATTCTCACAGCTTACGTGATGGCGTATGAAGACAAGGTAAAATGGTCCCGCTCGGGACCCCCGACAGCCTCCCCGCTCACCCTCTGCGGAACACGCTGGTGGAGGTACCGGAGGGCTTTTAGCCTGGACACTTTAGTGTTCTCCCGGTACGCTGTCGCGCTCCTTCCTTTCCATCCCTCCATGGAGGCTCTGGTAAGGGGAGCCTGGAGCCTTGCACAGCTCCGCTCCGTCCGAGGCCTCCCTAAATGGTGCTTACAGACCGGACGGAGCCAGCCCAGTCCGAGGCCTCCCTAAATGGTGCTTACACTCCGGACTGGTGCTGTACCCCCGTCCGAGGCCTCCCTAAAGGTGCTTACAGACCGGACCGGCACTGAGGCACCTGGTGTGTCTCCTGTGTGCCTGGGGGTAGTGTCTGTCACTGTGGTGTCATGACACTCAGACCGCGCGGTTACCCTCGGGTCCGCGGTTCTGGCGGTGACCCTGTGCTGGGGTCGCCCTGGCTGACCGCCCTGTGTGTCACAGGGGCTGAGGCTGTAGACTGCGAGTGTTTTTTATATGTACATGCAGTCTGAGAGTGTGTGTGGTGATATTCACATTCTTTTCCCGCGCTGCGGGCTCCGGCACCTCCATTGCTGAGGCAGTCTGGGGGAGGAGGAGGCAGCCCTTATGGTGACATCACCGCTGGGCGTGTTGTGTGTTCTTCCCGCGTGTTCCTGGCTCCGCCCACATCTTCACTGTCCGGCGGCCATCTTCTCCCTCACTTCCCGGCTGGGATCTGGCTGCAGCGCGTGTCTGCACTTGCAAGGGAGACCGGAACTCGCGGAGGTCACACACACACACCGCTTCCTCCTACCGCTTTACTGCGGTCGGTAAGCCACCGGGATTCCCGGTTTGTTTGTGAACTTTGGCTTATATTCCCCTCACTGTGGTGATGTCCTCAGTTGGGAAGCATGCTGCTAAGGCGGCAGTGATCACCGTTACCTGCGCTACATGCAACGGACACTGGTGGAGGGGTCCTGCAATAACTGCGGACGCCCAGAGGCCCGTCTGCTACTACTGAGTCTGCAAATCCGGGATTATACCCTGAGGTTCAGGTGATCCCAGGGCCATGGAAACGCAGAATAAGATTAATGAATCTCTGCTGTCCCAGATGTCCTCCATGTCGCAAACCCTGGAGGCACTGCATAGGAGACTGGAGAACCCAGCTACTCCTCCTAGTTACCCCCGGGTGTCTCTTACTTCTGCTGTAAGACCCCCTAAGCGAGCCCGTGAGGCTTCTCCTGAGCTCCAGACTCTCTCTGAGGAGGAGCGTTCCTCTGATGGTGAGGAAGATGATGGGGGTTCTACTCTTGGGTCTATGTCTGAACCTCCAGATGGGGTGGAGGATCTGGTGTCCTCCATCAATGAGACATTGCGTCTTGTCACTCCTCCTGAGGAGGTGACTGTACACCCCAAGGAGATATACCAATGGCTGCGGCCAGAGGCTAGACCAAGTGGCTCCTTCATGGACCACACTAATTTCGGAAGGGTGATTAAAGCTCCCAGGTTGCATCCTGGGCGGCGTTATGTCCGTAAAACTAAGGACAATCGTTTTTCCCTTTCCCCAGGAGGCGCTCCAGGAATGGTCGCAGTCCCCCAAGGTGGATGCTTCCATGACTAGGATTGCTGCGCGCTCCTTGTTTTCTGCCTCTGATAGCTCCTCGTTGAAGGATGCTACTGATAGACAGGTCGAGCAACTCGCCAAGTCTTCCTATGAGGCTGTGGGGTCTTCGTTTGCCCCTAATTTTGCCGCGGTCTGGACCCTACAAGCGATTACTATCTGTTTGGATGGTATCACTGATCTAGCTAGGTCCAGTCCAGAGGTCCTGGCTCTCACTGAGAGAGCAAGGCCTATGCGGACTATGCCAGGACGGCATCTTTGGAAACTGCCACTCGCTCTGCTGTGGCCTCGGCCAATGCAATTGCGATCCGCAGGCTGTTGTGGCTGCGTCTTTGGGACTCAGATGCCACATCTAAGAAGATTTTACAAAATCTTCCGTTCGCTGGTGACAGGCTTTTTGGCACCGAACTGGACAAATTGATAAAGGATTCTGCTGAGTCTAAGATACCGCAGAACAAGCCTAAGCCACGGTACACCGTGAAAAGGAACCCTAAGCAGTGGTCCTTTCGCTCCCGGTTCACAGTCATCAACGGCGTCCACTCGCTCAAGACCGAGGGGCAAGCCTGCTACTCAGTGGCGTTCCAAGAGTCGTCAGAAGAAGCCGGCGGGGGCAGCGGCTGCCACCCCCAAGCCCGCCTCGACATGACTCGCTCTCTCATCCTGCCTCCCCACAGGTGGGGGGCCGCCTGTCCCGCTTTCAGGACAAGTGGCTTCTTCACATTCACGATCAGTGGGTTCGAGACGTAGTCTCAAGAGGTTACAGGATAGAGCTGACGTCACGACCAATACACCGATTCCATCGGTCGGTTTCCATCCCCAGAAAAGGCTCAGGCTTTTCACCTGGTGTTGGAGGGACTCCGCAGAGACGGAGTGGTGGTCCCTGTGCCCACGGAAGAGAGGTTCAGGGTTTTTACTCCAACCTCTTTATTGTCCCAAAGAAGGACGGCTTTTTTTCGCCCGGTGTTGGACCTCAAGTTGTTCAACCGTCACGTGTTGGTTCGGAAGTTCCGCATGGAATCCCTGCGCTCAGTGATCGCGGCTGTGTCACAGGGAGACTTCCTAGCGTCCATCGATATCAGGGACGCTTACCTTCACGTCCCCATTGCACCAGCTCATCAGCGCTGGTTGAGATTCGCAGTGGGGGAAGAGCACTTCCAATTTGTGGCACTGCCATTCGGGCTAGCCTCAGCACCACGGGTGTTCACAAAGGCGATGGCCTCCATGATGGCTCTCCTGCATGCGCAGGGACACGCCGTCATACCCTATTTGGACGACCTGTTGGTCAGGGCGCCATCGGAAGACCTTTGTCGGGTGAGCCTGGAGGTGACCATGAAGTCCCTGGAACGGTTCGGGTGGCTTATCAACATTCAAAAGTCGACCCTGGTTCCGACCCAGTCATATCTGGGCATGGACTTCCACACGGACTCGGCCCTGGTGTCCCTACCTCAAGCCAAGCAGCTTGCGATCCAATCAGGAGTGCAGAATGTCCTCCTGTCTCCACAGTCATCCCTACGGGTATTGATGAGACTGGTGGGTCGCATGGTAGCGGCGATAGAGGCGGTGCCGTTCGCACAGTTTCGCCTCCGTCCTCTCCAGCTGGAGATTCTTCGCAGATGGG